>JARBWK010000014.1:14588085-14984267 GCA_030556195.1 Anolis apletophallus | reverse complement strand
ACCAAATGCAAATGTGCTCAAAAGAAACCGATGCAGCTCAAGTCAGCAGGGGGGGAGAAAAGAATAAGAACATAAGAACATAAGAAGAGCCATGCTGAATTGGGCCTCACCCCCATCTTAGTCCAGCATTCTGTGTAAACCAGTCCCCACTGGTTGTACAAAAGGGATTTTTAGGAAAGGAGGGCAAAACCCTCACCTGCTCCCGACCCCCCACAACCAGTACCCGGGGAAAATCCGCCTGCCTCCATCAACACAGAGGTGGCACTTGGATGTCCATTTCAGTAACTACTGATTCCCTTGGTATCCATGAATCTGTTTTAACCTCCCCCTTGAAGCTGTCCAGGCTACAGCTGTCAAAACCCCTCCTCTGGAAGTGAGTTCCATAACCCAAAATGACCCTCTGGGTGAAGAAATTTTTCCCCCTTTATTAGCCCTTTAACTTTCCTCCCTTTTGGAGCTTTAGAGTGCCCCCTGCCCCTAGTGTTGGGTGACAGGGGAAAATATTTTTTCTTTATTAAATTTTTTCTATCCCATGAAATTTTTTTTATACACTTCGATCAAGTCACCTCTTAAACGCCGTTTTTCAAGGCTGAAAAGCCCAAGGCGTTGCAACCTGGTTTCATAAAGGGAGCCGCCCCCATCCCCCTTTGGGATCATTTTTGTTCCCCTTTTTTGTACCTTTCCAGTTCCGTTATAAGATCATACGAACATCAGCAGAGCCACGCTGAATCGGGCCTCGCCCATCGCGTCCAGCATTCTGTGTCCCACAGTGGCCCACTTTTTTACACGGGGGATTTTTAAGAAAGGGGGGAAAAAACCTCACCGCCCCCCCCCCCACAACCAGTTGGGAAAACCTGCCTGCCCCATCCCCAAGAGGTGGCACTTGGATGACCTTTTCAGTAACTACTGTTCCCTTGGTATCCATGAATTGTCAAACCCCCTTCCTTGAAGCTGTCCGGCTGAAGCTCCCCAACCCCCTCCTGGGGAAGTGATTCCCCCATAACCCACTTCGATCAAGCCCCTTTTAAACGCCCGTCTTCAAGGCTGAAAAGACCAAGGGGGCAACCTGTTTCCCCGAAGGGGAGCCGCCCCCCCCTTGATTTCTTGGCCCCTTTCGTCCTTTTTCCATTCCCCATACCCTTTTTTTGGAGGGGGGTGACCAGAATTGTACACAGTATATCCTTCTTGAGGTGCGGTGACCAGAATTGACAAAGTACCCAGAGGGCCCCACCCATAGATTTGTGAGAGGTCAATTTGGGCCGCCCTATTTTCTTTCCCCCCCTTTGATCATGCCAAAAAATTTTTTTTTTTTTCACTGCTGCAGCGCACTGGGGAATCTCATTGAGCTGTCCACCAAGACCCCAAGACCCCTTTTTCCGGTTTGTCTCAGAAAGTTTTGACCCCATCAGCTGATAAGTGTTTTTTGGGTTTGCCCGATGTTTTTATTTTACTTTTTGTTTGGGTTTAAAAAAGCATTTCCATTTTGTTGCCCATTCACTAATTTCGGAGATTTTCTGAGCCTTAAATGTTTCTTTTTTTAATACCCTGAAAGTTTGTGTCATCTGCAAACTTTTACCTTACAATTTATTTTAATCCAGATCATTTATGAATAAATTAATGGGTACCCTCCCTTTTCCACTAAAAGAAACCCCTCCTTCAGCATTTTTCAAATGTGCCTTTCTCCACACGTTTCCCCCTCAATGGTTTCTCCTTCCATCTATGTAACATAAGAAATATTAAAAGGCAGGACGGTCTATTAGCAATTACTGTGGAGTCAAGAGAAAGCAGGCCTCGCCCTATAAAAGCCAATGAAGTTATGACAGCTGCGCCCGAGAGGAATCGTCATATGAATAAAGAGTGTCTCCGTCGCAGACAAATGATGATAAAGTGAGCCTTTAGTCGACAGTCAATGGAAATTGACAAGGCCAAACCCCACAACTAATGAACAGCCCGAAACCTTTGCTACTGCCGGCAGAAGCCGCTAGAAAGTACCGCCTGAATAAACGGAGCGAGATTAAATTTAACCATCATTGTATGGTTTTGCTTTCCCTTTTCCCTCTTGAAAGAGTGGCTCATTTGGTTCGGAGGAGGTTACGAAGGTAGCAGGAACCGAGGTTGCCGTGGTTTTCAACCTTCCAAAATGCCGCGACTTAATAAAGTTCCTCACGTTGTAGTGACCCCAAATCATAAAATTATTCTTGTTGCTACTCCATAACTGTAATTTTGTTCTGTTATGAATCAAAATGTAAATATCTAATATGCAGGATGTATTTTCATTCACTGGACCAAATTTGGCACAAATACCCGATATGCCCAAATTTCAATACTGATGGGGTTGGGGGGAGTTGTAGTTTCTGGGATTTATAGTTCACCTCCAATCAAAGAGCATTCTGAACTCCGCCAATAATAAAATTGAACAAAACATGGCACACAGAACTCCCATGACCAATAGAAAGTACTGGAAGGGTTTGGTGGGCATTGACCTTGCATTTTGGAGTTGTAGTTCACCTACATCCAAAGACTCAAAGAATGATGGATTTGGACCAAACATGTCACAAATACTTAATATGGCCAAATGAGAACACTGGTGGGTGGGAAAAATAGACCTTGATATTTGGAAGTTGTCGTTGCTGGTATTTATTGTTCACCTACAATCAAAGAGCATTCTGAAACCCACAAACAATGGAATTGGGCCAAATTTGGCATAAAGAACTCCCATGACCAATAGAAAATACTGGAAGGGTTTGGTGGACATTGACCTTGAGTTTTGGAGTTGTAGTTCGCCTACATCCAAAGAGCACAGTGGACTCAAACAATGATGGATCTGGACCAAACTTGGCATGAATACTCAATATGCCCAAATGTGAACACTGGTGGAGTTTGGAAAAAATAGATCTTGACATTTGGAAGTTGAAGTTGCTGGGATGTATAGTTCACCTACAATCAAAGAGCATTCTGAACTCCAACAGCGATGGAATTGGGCCAACCTTGGCACACAGAACTCTCATAACCAAGAGAAAGCACTGGAAGGGTTTGATGGGCATTGACCTTCAGTTTTGGAGTTGTAGTTCACTTACATCCAGAGAGCACTGTGGACTCAAACAATTTATTTATTTATTTATTTATTTATTTATTTATTATTCCATCTTGTATTCCGCTCCTCCCTGCAGGCTCGGGGCGGATAACAGCATATAAAATAGGCTAGCATGTGGCATCCATGCAGCCATACAATAAAACACAAGCATAAAAACGCAACATATATCCCGAGGCATAAAATAACATACAGTGGCATTCCCCTGGGCTAGGGTATTGGTTATGATGGATCAGGGCCAAATTTGGCACGAATACTCACTATGTCCAAATGATAACACTGGTGGAGTTTGGGGAAAATAGAGCTTGACATTTGAAAGTTGTAATTGGTGGGATTTATAGTTCACCTACAATCGAAGAGCATTCTGAACCCCACCACGACAGAATTGGGCCAAACTTCCCATACAGAACGCCCAAATATTGTGTTTTCTGATGGTCTTTGGTGACCCTTCTGACACCTCCTCATGACCCCCCAGGCGTCCCAACCCCCAGGTTGAGAAACACTGGGCTAGGAGATGCCACAAATTGCCTGGGGGGGGGGGGGAGAAGAAGCCTAATTTGAGGACAACTTCACACCCCACAACTCTAATAATACAGAATGAGCAATTTTGACATCAGATGCTTCATTTCTATCCATTCGTAAGTTCTTATAGAGGGAATCTCAGCCTGACGGACAAAATGCATGCCACATCCGATGGGTGTGGAGAGTGTCACAATCGCACGCAACAAAGGGACAGCTGCACATTAATAAATATGTAATGTTTGATTAAAAATATGGATCGTATTTCTTCCTCCCCCCGTCCCCCCCCCGTCCCCACCCCGCACACAACAAACGAGCCAATGACGACTACCCCTAAGGCAGAAGATGTGATCTGGCACGCATATTTCTTGCTGCATTTGGAAATCCAAAACTCCAACGTTTTCCCTGTCCCAGCTGTTTCCTATTGTTCGTGTTTATCAGCTCAAAGGGCGAACGAGAGGAACAAAGCAACAAGAGGGAAAAAATCCGCTTGCATTTCAAATGTGCCAGTCAGTCAGTCCATTGTTAAAAGAAGAAAGCTTAATTGTCTCTGCTGCCAAACTTCTTTTTGGTGAATGTCCAGTTTTTAAGAAAAGCTATTCAGCTGTGCAATTTGTTTAATACATGCAGGGAACTGGGGGTGGGTAGGAACTGCACACGAAATCACATGTTTCCCAGAAAGGAAGGAAGCCAAGCAAGGAAAAGTGTACATCCGTACATTACGGATCAGGTGCACCTCAACTGTGGCATGCAAATAAAAGTACCGCATATCCTCGAAGATAAGCCACGTTTTTCAGCCCTTTTTTGAGTTGAAAAAGCCACCCTTAACTTATAATGGGCTCAAGGCTAGGCTGCAGAGCCTGCAGGCCATTGCTTGCAATATATGATATGAGGGTTGAATGAAAAGTAATGCCTCCAACTTCGTAACTCCTCAACAGATGGCAGTACTGGTATGCGGCAGGTACTGGCTTGTTCAGTAGACTCTCCTCTACAGTTCCATCTTGGCAGGAAGCCTTAGCACAGTTTGGAGCAAGCCTATTCGAGGGTTGAATGAAAAGTAATGCCTCCACTTTTGTAACTCCTCAACAGAAGGCAGTACTGGTATGCGGCAGGTACTGGCTTGTTCAGTAGACTCTCCTCTACAGTTCCATCTTGGCAGGAAGCCTTAGCACAGTTTGGAGCAAGCCTATTCGAGGGTTGAATGAAAAGTAATGCCTCCACTTTTGTAACTCCTCAACAGAAGGCAGTACTGGTATGCGGCAGGTACTGGCTTGTTCAGTAGACTCTCCTCTACAGTTCCATCTTGGCAGGAAGCCTTAGCACAGTTTGGAGTAAGCCTATTCGAGGGTTGAATGAAAAGTAATGCCTCCACTTTTGTAACTCCTCAACAGATGGCAGTACTGGGATGCGGCAGGTACTGGCTTGTTCAGTAGGCTCTCCTCTACAGTTCCATCTTGGCAGGAAGCCTTAGCACAGTTTGGAGTAAGCCTATTCGAGGGTTGAATGAAAAGTAATGCCTCCACTTTTGTAACTCCTCAACAGAAGGCAGTACTGGTATGCGGCAGGTACTGGCTTGTTCAGTAGACTCTCCTCTACAGTTTCATCTTGGCAGGAAGCCTTAGCACAGTTTGGAGTAAGCCTATTCGAGGGTTGAATGAAAAGTAATGCCTCCACTTTTGTAACTCCTCAACAGAAGGCAGTACTGGTATGCGGCAGGTACTGGCTTGTTCAGTAGACTCTCCTCTACAGTTCCATCTTGGCAGGAAGCCTTAGCACAGTTTGGAGCAAGCCTATTCGAGGTTGAATGAAAAGTAATGCCTCCACTTTCGTAACTCCTCAACAGATGGCAATACTGGTATGCGGCAGGTATTGGCTTGTTCAGTAGACTCTCCTCTACAGTTCCATTTTGGCGGAAAGCCTTAGCACAGTTTGGAGTAAGCCTATTCGAGGGTTGAATGAAAAGTAATGCCTCCACTTTTGTAACTCCTCAACAGAAGGCAGTACTGGTATGCGGCAGGTACTGGCTTGTTCAGTAGACTCTCCTCTACAGTTCCATCTTGGCAGGAAGCCTTAGCACAGTTTGGAGTAAGCATATTCGAGGGTTGAATGAAAAGTAATGCCTCCACCTTCGTAACTCCTCAACAGATGGCAGTACTGGTATGTGGCAGGTACTGGCTTGTTCAGTAGACTCTCCTCTACAGTTCCATCTTGGCAGGAAGCCTTAGCACAGTTTGGAGCAAGCCTATTCGAGGGTTGAATGAAAAGTAATGCCTCCACTTTTGTAACTCCTCAACAGATGGCAGTACTGGTATGCGGCAAGTATTGGCTTGTTCAGTAGACTCTCCTCTACAGTTCCATCTTGGCAGGAAGCCTTAGCACAGTTCGGAGTAAGCCTATTCGAGGGTTGAATGAAAAGTAATGCCTCCACTTTTGTAACTCCTCAACAGAAGGCAGTACTGGTATGCGGCAGGTACTGGCTTGTTCAGTAGACTCTCCTCTACAGTTCCATCTTGGCAGGAAGCCTTAGCACAGTTTGGAGGAAGCATATTCGAGGGTTGAATGAAAAGTAATGCCTCCACCTTCGTAACTCCTCAACAGATGGCAGTACTGGTATGCGGCAGGTACTGGCTTGTTCAGTAGACTCTCCTCTACAGTTCCATTTTGGTTGGAAGCCTTAGCATTGAACAGTTGTGTTGTTAAAGTGTGAAGTATGGAACCCTGGGAACGATGGGTACCCAGGATGCTGACGCCTGAAATAAAAGTGCACAGACTTCGTCCGTGACAGCTTCAGAAAACTATCTCCCTGAGAGGAATCAGGTCAGATTCCAGCATATACAGACACAAAGGCAATGAAACACAGATACACAGATAAAGGTAAAGCCTTCCCCTTCAGGCTCTGAGGGGTGGTACTCATTTCCGGCTCTGCGAGTGGTGCTCACAAACATAGCTAGATACTCACACAATTAGGATAATAACAACAACAACAACAACAACTTTATTTATAGACCGCCATCTCTCCCTGAGAGGACTCAAAGCAGAAGTTGGTGATGGATTACATATGCAAAGAATTATGGCAAGGCTATCTAAGAAGACAGACAACAAGAATATGGCAGAGAGAAAGTTCACATATGAGGGTTGAATGAAAAGTAATGCCTCCACCTTCGTAACTCCTCAACAGATGGCAGTACTGGTATGCCGCTCTACAGTTCCATTTTGGTGGGAAGCCCTTAGCATTGAATGGTTGTGTTGTTGAAGTGCAAAGTCTGGAACCCTGTGCAGACGGTTGGTCAATGCGACTTAAGCAACGTGCAGTCATTGACTTCTTGGCAGCAGAAAAAGTGTCACTCCAAAGGAGATTAATCAGAGAATGCAAGCTGTTTATGGTGATTGTGCTGATGTGAGTGTTGTGCGTTGATGGGTGAGTAAGTTTAAAGAGGTTGAGGTGGGAACATCTGACTTGCATGACAAACAAAGAGTTGGACGTCCTGTGAAAGCAACCACCGAGTTTCACAAGCAAAAAGTTGACCGATTGATTCAGGACGATCGTCGTATCACTCAGAGAGAAATTTCAAGCATAATCGGCATTACAGAAGAATGTGTGGTCACATTATTGCTTAGCTTTTCTATTGGAAGATCTGTGCTCGATGGATACACAGCAGAACTTCGGAGACTGGATCTCCCCGCCACATGGCATCCTCCATGCAGTCCAGATTTAGCACCATCTGACTTCCACTTGTTCCCAATAATGAAAGAAGATTTGTGGGGACATCGTTATGCTTCTGATGAAGACGTTGAGAGAACTGTGTGACGCTGGTTGCGGAAACAGAGTGTCGACTTCTTCCGTGACGGCTTCAGAAAACTTGTTCATTGTTGGCAGAAATGTATCCAATTGTCTGGTGATTATGTGGAAAAGTGAATAGTGGTAGTTAAAGAGCACATTCTAAGGATTATTTCTGCATTTGATTTATTAAAATATTTCCATCTAAACCCAAGTAACGAAGGTGGAGGCATTACTTTTCATTCAACCCATACTGAGTAATACTAATCGCAGTGATGTTACTGAACCCATGGACCAATAGAGCAGGTGTAGATCAGTGATTTTCAACCAGTGTGCCGTGGAACACTACTGTGCCATGAGAGATCATCATGTGTGCCGTGGAAAATTATTTTCGAACTTCATTCATATATAAACTACTAGCTGTACCCGGCTGTGCCCTTTTTAGGAGATGCGAGAAAGTCCAATCATCCACGGTGTGCCCTCCTCTAAACTGCAGTTGGATGGAGTGTGGGTCATGGGGGGCACGGTGTGCCAAGTTGGGTCTTTATTGGTCTTGGTTCTGGGCCACAGTGGTCTGTGGGGAATGATGGGTTTTGAAGTACTACAAATCCCATTTTCCATGGTGGTACTTCAAGTCCCATCATGCATGGTCGGGGCTCTGTGTGCCAAGGTAGGTTACTGTAAATTCAGGCCATACACAATGTCCCATGAGCTGAGGCCTAGTTAGGAACAGCAAGTTAATGAAGCCTTACTGTCAATTCAGGCCATACACAATGTCCAATGAGCTGAGGCCTAGTCGAGAGAATCAAGTTAATGAAGCCTTACTGTCAATTCAGAGCGTAAACAGCTTCCCAGTAAGTGAGGGCTAGTTAGGGAAATCAAGTTAATGAAGTCTTACTGTCAATTTAGAGCGTAAACAGCTTCCCAGTAAGTGAGGGCTAGTTAGGGAAATCAAGTTAATGAAGCCTTACTGTCAATTTTAGGCATGGTCTGTGATTTTTTGGGGTGTAAATTTTCGGTTGGAAGTGATTTGGGTGTTTGTTATGGGGATTGGCTCAGGCCTTTTCCTTATTCTGTTTTGGCAGTTTAGTATGGATCGGAATTTTCATGTTGGCTGGCCAGTGCAGCAGTTATGCAAATCCGCCCTTATTGGCAGCCAGTCATGTTGTTCAGAATGTAGAGGCTGGGTGAGTCTTTGGCTGCCCTGGAGGATGCTGGTGAATGTAGTTTTATTTTTTCTCGTTGTTTTTGGGGCCTTTTAGGTTTTGGGGGGGAAGTTTCTTTGCTACAAACGTACCTTGCTTGAGGCCTATTTCTGTTGGCAAGTATTGTTTTTCTGCGTTGTATGGTTTCTTTGTTTGAGGTATACATCACATGACGTGAACCCATTTATTTAATAGATAAGGCACATCTGTCCCTTTAAGAAGTGGAACCATAGCACTCTCGCGTCACCTAAGAAGTGACATGAAAGTGCTATGGTCGCGCCATCTTGGATTCGCTCAGACATGGCTAAGTAAACAAAGATAGAGTTAGTGCTGCAGCTTCGCGTCAAGTGACAGTGGCAATTTGGGATCACAGCAAGACAAGCGAGTGACAGTGATGGAGCTTCGTGTGTGTCTTTTCTACCATTCCTGCCAGGATATCTATTTTGTGTTCATCGAAACAGGCCCAGGTTTCACACTAAGTGTAAATACATTTTAAAACATATTAACTATATGTATTACTGTGTTAGAGTGTCATTTTGTGTCATTTTGGTTGGTGGTGTGCCCCAGGATTTTGTAAATGTAAAAAATGTGCCGCGGCTCAAAAAAGGTTGAAAATCACTGGTGTAGACAATGTTACTTTCCAGGTATGAATGTTTTGATATGGGACTAGGTGCATGCTGGTGGCACCATGAGTTGGTGTCACTATGCTGGGTGACACCAACTACAGAAAAGAAATAATCTTCCTGTGGAAAATAATTGGTTCCCAAATGCTCACTGGAATAGTAAGTTTTTCATCTGCTGATGAAAGGATCGCAAGGTGGAAACTAGTAGTAGCATCCTAGGAAGGACGTTCCAAAATCTGGGAGCAACCAAGGAGAAAATTCTCCGTGTTCAATATTGTGAAGGTGATGGAGTCGAAACAAGTATCTCCCCAAAGATCTTAGAACTTGCACAGGTTTATATGGGAAGATATGTTCCTTCAGAGAAACTGGGTCCAATCAGTACAGGAGGTGTAACATGGCCTTCTAAAAAAAACTCATAAGCTTTTGATTCAAACATAAATGGTATTTTCGTGATCAACCGTCCCAATTAAAATGAACGTCTTTGAGCATAAAATTGCAACGCCACAATCCATCATCTTGACCATGGAAAAATGCACCCCTGTCCTCTTCCTCCTCCTCCCAAAGTGTCATAAACAATTGATCTGATGCCAGGATAATTAATAACAAGCTGTTTTTAAAGACATTCAGATGCTCATCTTCTAGGAACCATCAGAAAGTCGAAAGTGCCCTGGTGATGTCATTAACATCCTAGCTCAGCAACTCAAATCCTTTTGCTCTTCTTAAAAATTATTATTACCCTTCCTGTCCCGGCTTCCAAAATTAATAATCTTAATAATTTCCAAACTAATCACTATGATAGTTGGACAGCCATTAGGAGAGGGGGGGAGAGTGCATTATATCTAAGGGGAAACACCTGTGGATTATCCATCAGAGGAACAGGCTTCATTCATGACCACAGAGTCCTCCTGCCGCAACCTTTGGTCAATGGAGACCTCTAAGAAAAGATGCATTTCTCCACTTCTTTCTTCTGCCCAGCTGTTATTTTCAATCAATTATTTTCAATAATTTTTTCCACTGCCAACAATATTTTTCTTTTTTTTAAGTATCTGAACTATCAGGGGGAAAAATAGCTCAGTATTCCTGGAAGCAAATCGAGTCGGAAACTTCCTTTGGAGGTTCATCATTCATCTAGAAGAGTATGATGTCAATAAAATGCTGAGCAGGATTTAGAGAAGCAGAGAGACAACAGAGCAGAGAGAAAAGAGATTAGACCAGTGATTTTCAACCTTTTTCGAGCCGCGGCACATTTTTTGCATTTACAAAATCCTGGGGCACACCACCAACCAAAATGACACAAAATGACACTCTAACGCAGTAATCAGGCAAAGCAGGTGGGCGTCCCATGCTAACAGTTAAAGGAAAAGGAGCGTCAACAATGTAATACTCACAATATAAATCAAAAATATGCAATTGTCAAATCTCTAGGTCAGTGGTTCTCAATCTTCCTAATGACATGACCCCTTAATCTAGTTCCTCATGTTGTGGTGACCCCCAACCATAATATTATTTTTGTTGCTACTTCACAACTGTAAATTTGCTACTGTTATGAATCATAATGAAATATCTGATATGCAGGATGAATCCTGATATGCAGGATTCACTGGACCAAATTTTTGAAGCACAAATACCCAATATGCCCAAATTTCAATACTGATGGGGTTGGGGAGGTGTGTCTTGATTTTGTCATTTGGGGAGTTATAGTTGCTGGGATTTATAGTTCACCTACAATCAAAAAGCATTCTGAACTCCATCAATGATAGAAGTGAAGCAAACTTGGCACACAGAACTCCCATGATGGACAGAAAATACTGGAAGGGTTTGGCGGGCATTGACCTTGAGTTTTGGAGTTGTAGTTCACCTACATCCCAAGAGCACGGTGGCCTCAAAACAATGATGGATCTGCACCAAACTTGACATGAAAATCAACATGCCCAAATGTGAACAATGGTGGAGTTTGGGGAAAATGACCTTGACATTTGGGAGTTGTAGTTGCTGGGATTTATACTTCACCTACAATCAAAGAACATTGTGAACCCCACCAACAATAGAATTGTCACCACCCCAGCCGTTCCCCCACTGACCAACAGAAAATTTTGTGTTTTTGATGGTCTTGTGCCCTCTGACAATGTTAAAAGTGTCCAGGGGTCCCGAAAAGGTTGGGAAACACTGCTCTAGGTCATATATTTCAACATTTTAAGTAGGTAGAATGCATTAATAATACATATATAGGTGTAAATCCTATATCAATATAACTCACGCGATTACAAACAAGAGGCTCACATACAAGTGAGCGGAGACGCAAGAGTGTTCGGAGGGAAGCTGATGACGAAATCAAACAAGGACACAGTCCCGGACGTCTCTCCTAACAAAGGGAAAATTCTTCAAATAATAATGAATATCGGCAAATAAGTTCCCAAAGTTTATGCAATAATTATAGCAATTCCCGGAGGACGTCCTGCAATCGACGAATGTTGGAATCCTGCGCGCCTTCGTTTCTCCCCGAAGGGCTATTGGTAGATACCGTCAGCATCTGCGGTGCTCCTGCTGCCTCACGCTTGGTGCCACTTCAGCTACAAGACGCTCGCGAGACTTCGCCATATAGGCCATGCCCCTGGTCCTGAGGAAGCCCTTCGGGGAGAAACGAAGGCGCGCAGGATTCCAACATTCGTCGACCGCGGGACGTCCTCCGGGAATTGCGATAATTATTGCATAAACTTTGGGAACTTATTTGCCCATATTCATTATTATTTGAAGAATTTTCCCTTTGTTCGGAGAGATGTCGGGGACTGTGTCCTTGTTTGATTTCGTCATCAGCTTCCCTCCGCCCACCCTTGCGTCTCCGCTCACTTGTATGTGAGCCTTTTGTTTGTAATCGCGTGAGTTATATTGATATAGGATTTACACCTATATATGTATTATTAATGCATTCTACCTACTTGAAATATATGACCTAGAGATTTGACAATTGCGTATTTTTGATTTATATTGTGAGTATTACATTGTTGTCGCTCCTTTTCCTTTAACTCTAACACAGTAATACATATAGTTAATACGTTTTTAAATGTATTTATACACTCAGTGTGAAACCTGGGCCTGTTTCGATGAACACAAAATAGATAAACTGGCAGGAATGGTAGAAAGACACATGAAATATATGAAATGAAAGATACATTTTGCTGTATAGCCTCGAGCTCACTGTCTTTTCTTTTTTCTTTTGTCCACCTCTCCTATTAGGGCCTTCATCTGTGTCATAATTTTGTCCAGGGCCCTGTTCGGCATTTGCATTTTCCCTTCTCAAAAACTTCTCCATCACTGTCACTCGCTTGTCTTCCTGTGATCCCAAATTGCCACTGTCACTTGACGCACATCTGCAGCACTAACTCTAACTTTGTTTACTTAGCCACGTCTGAGCGAATCCAAGATGGCGCGATCATAGCACTCTCACGTCACTTCTTAGGTGACGTGAGAGTGCTATGGTTCCATTTCTTAAAGGGACAGATGCTCCTTATAGTTTATATATGAATGAAGTTCAAAAATATTTTCCCACGGCGCGCCTGATCCTGATGATCTCTCACGGCACACTAGTGTTCCGCAGCACACTGGTTGAAAATCACTGGATTAGACCACTAAGGTATAAACTGGGCAAGAGAAGCAGAGGCACTTCATGACTGAAAATACTATGTTGCTGCGAGTTTTCCGGGCTGTCTGGCCATATTCCAGAAGCATTCTCTCCTGGCGTTTTGCCCATATCTATGGCAAGCAATCTCAGATTTTGTGAGCTCTTTTGGAAACTAGGCAAGTGGGGTTTATATTCCTGTGGGGTCAGGGCCGTAGCCAGGATTTTGTTTCGGGGGCTGAGTTTGGTTCAGGGGGCAGAGACTGGGTGGAAGAGGGTCTACCCTAGCAAATCTTTTGTATTGTTATCCCAATAACCCCATTAATGTGGGATATAATGAGCATGGTGATCAGATCATGATATGAATAAACATAACAGTTTAAATAATGTACCAGTAAGGCCTTTTCATGGACCACCCTGAGAATTGGGGGGGGGGCTGAAGCCCCCTTAGCCCCCCCCCCTGGCTACATGCCTGTGTGGGGTTTATATACCTGTGGGAGAAAAAACTCTTGTCTGTTTGAGGCAAGAGTGAATGTTGTAATTGGCCATCTTGATTAGCATTTATTTGTTTGTTTGTTTACTATATTTGTATACTGCCCTTCTCAGCCCTCAGGCAACTCAGGGTGGTTTACAGAGGCAATGATTCGATACCCAAAACACCATAAAACATTTAAAATCATGAACATATAATATAAATCCATAACAATAGCATTAAAACATAAATCAATTACATCTCCTAATAAAAATATTTTCCAATCTCGTCGTCCAGTCATTCCAATCCCTATGGCATTTACCTTGCATTTTCAAACACTGGTTTAAACAACCAAGTCTTCACTCTTTTCCGAAATATTAAGAGGGAGGGGGGCCATCTAATGTCCCCTGGAAGGGTGTTCCATAGCCGAGGGGCCACCACTGAGAAGGCCCTGTCTCTCCTCCCCAATAAACATGTTTGTGACACAGGCGGGATCGAGAGCAGGGCCTCCCCGGACCATCATAAAGTCATAGCAGGTTCATAAGGGATGTTGCATTTGGACAGGTAGGTTGGACCAGAACCTTGCAGCTTCAAGGTCTGGCTGCTCTAATCAAGGTGGCCAATTGCAACATTCACACCTGCCTCAAACAGACCGAGAGTTCTTTCTCCCACCCTGGAAATTATTCCACAGATATATAAACCCCACTTGCCTAGTCTCCAACAAACGTCACAACACATGAGGATGCCTGCCATAAATGGGGGCGAAACGTCAGGAGAGAATGCTTCTGGAACATGGCCATACAGCCCGGAAAACTTGCAGTGACACAGTGATCCCAGCCATGAAAGGCTTCAACAATATTTTGAAAATACTATGTATTCTTTGGCATTGCTTTCCTCTGAAGCTGAGAAAGTGTGACTTGCCCAAGGTCACCCAGTCAGTTTCACGGTTGATCGTTTCTAGTCCAACACTCAAAATGTCTTTGCTATCCCTCTGCAAACCTGAAAAAAGCAGAATAGAGAAGTGTAGTGTCTGAGATCCCAGGATCTCATCCCAGGTTATCTACTTTAAACTGGAATATAAGAGTCCCCACTGCCAGATACTAAAGATTTCCCTGACATTAAGTCTACTCTTAATGTGCTCATCTCTATTTCTAAGCCGACAAGCCAGCATTGCCCATAGATACCTCCAAGGTAAAGTGGCCAGCATGACTGCATGGAGCGCCATTATCTTCTCACTGGAGCAATACCTTACCTCAACTTAAGCCGTCTGAGGGCTCGCACTAAGACTCTAAACCAGTGTTTCTCAACCTTCCTAATGCCGCGACCCCTTAATACAGTTCCTCATGTTGTGGTGACCCCCAACCATACAATTACTTTTTGTTGCTACTTCATAACTGTAATTTTGCTATTGTTATGAATCGTAATGTAAATATGTGTTATGCAGTATGTACATATTTTCATTCACTGGACCAAATTTGGCACAAATACCTGATACACCCAAATTTGAATACTGGTGAGGTGCGGGCAGGGGGATTGATATTGTCATTTGGGAGTTGTAGTTGCTGGGAGTTATAGTTCACCTACAATCAGAGAACATTCTGAACTCCACCAATGGGGGAATTGAACCAATCTTGGCACACATGACCAACAGAAAATACTGGAAGGGTTTGGTGGGCATTCACCTTGAGTTTTTGGAGTTGTAGTTCACTTACATACAGAGAACACTGTGGACTCAAACAATGATGGATCTGGACCAAACTTGGCACGAATATTAAATATGCCCAAATGTGAAAACTGGTGGAATTTGGGGAAAATAGGCCTTGACATTTGGGAGCTCTAATTGCTGGGATTTATAGTTCCCCTACAATCAAAGAGCACTCTGAACCCCACCAATGATAGAATTGGGTCAAACTTCCCGTACAGAACCGCCATGACCAACAAAAATACTATGTTTTCTGATGGTCATTGGTGACCCCTCTGACAACCCCTCACGACCCCCCCCCCAGGGGTCCCGACCCCCAGGTTGAGAAACACTGCTCTAAACTATCTAGTCCGTGAGCTGCTTTTTGCTGCCGATGCTGCCCTTGTCGCCCACACAGTAGTGGCCCTGCAGCGCCTAACATCCTGCTTTGCAGCAGCTGCAGAGCTGTTTGGGCTGGAAGTCAGCCTGAAGAAAACAGAAGTTTTCTACCAGCCCGCACCACAGGAAGAACACCATCATCCCCACGTCAGCATAGGCACACCTGTGCTTAAGTCCGTTCAGCAGTTCACCTACCTGGGAAGCATCATCTCTTCAGACGCCAAGATTGATAAAGAGATAGATCACAGATTAGCAAAGGCATAGAGTGCATTTGGAAGGATTCACAAAAGAGTCTGGAGTAACAAACACCTGAGACAAAGCACCGAAATCAGTGTGTACAGAGCTATCATACTGTCTATTCTCCTCTATGGGTCTGAAACATGGGTCACCTATCGCCAACACCTACGACTCCTCGAATGCTTTCATCAGTGCTGTCTTTGCACAATCCTAAATATACACTGGACCGACTATGTGACGAATGTTGCTGTCCTTGAGCAAGCAGGGATCGCCAGCATTGAGGCCATGCTATTAAGAACACAGCTGCCCTGGGCAGGGCACGTCTCTAGCATGGAGGACCACCGCCTCCCAAAGATACTACTCTATGGTGAACTCGCCACGGGTCAGCGCAAGAGAGGCACCCCAAAAAAGAGATTTAAGGACTCCCTGAAACAACATCTCAGGCTCGGCCAGATTGATCACCAACAATGATCCACCCTGGCCTCACATTGGGAGGCATGGAGATGCACTATCCACAGTGCTGCGGCCTCTTTCGAGAAGACACGCTGAATGAGTCTCGAAGAGAAACGACAACACAGAAAAAACCGCAACTTGGAAACAACATCACCCAAGGAGACTTTCTGCTGTGCTTTCTGCAACTGAACTTGCCTATCTCAGATTGGCCTTTATAGTCATCAACGCGCTTGTAAAAAGCGTGGGATGAGTCCTTCCTAAGAATCTTAGTTCGCGAAGCAATGCCAAGAGGAGCGATACGTATTCATCTACTCACATTTGCATATTTTCGAACTGCTGGGGCTAACAATGGGAGCTCACCCTGCTTCCCGGATTCGAACCGTCGACCTTTCAGTCAGCAAGTTTGGCAGCTCAGCATTTTAACCTGCTGCACCACCAGAGGGCCATCCCACTACCAGATAACCTGGGATAAACATATAATCTGGGATCAGATCCTGGGATGAAGGGACAGTGTGGAAGGGCCCTTCGTCAACACGGTTCTTCTGATTTACCCAACGTGCAATTGTTAAAACAGAAAGAAGCTCATGGAGGGCAATAAATCCACCTACAAATCAATATTATTCATAAGGACAAGGGAAAATAATATGTAAAGGAGCAAGAAAAACAAAGAGACTAAGGCAGACCTGAGATAGTAATATGAGATGGCTACAGAAAAAGAGTTGCATTATTCAGTCTCCTGCTATTGACATCATATGCACAACCATATGCTGTAGTCAGACAATATAGTATGCACAACAGGTGGTTTCAGGGAGAAGCTGTACTTTGCTTCAGTTTAAATCATGTCTGTCCCAAGATATTCCACTGCCTGAGGTGGGAGATGAAATAAGACCTCCCTCTTCTCTCTGCATATATACGTACCATGAAGCCGACTAATCAATATAAACAGATCTGATGGAAAATCCACCTTCTACTATCAGCCCAAACCTTTTGTTTACCCAAGCCTTTGACTGTCAATTGCACAAAGTCTTTTCATTGGACATCCTATATTTTTATCAGGGTTTAAATATTTAAATCTTTTTAATATGCTTGTCTATGTAATTAGTAGGCCTGTTTGATAAAAAAAAGAGGTTCAAAACTCGTTCCGGATGTAAGGAGGCGCTGGCGCTTCGAATCTGAATGACTCCCGAAATTTCCCGGAAAATTTTCGGAACTCCCCGAATTAATTCCGAAATTTCGGAATGACTTCGTTAATGGCGGACACGCATGCTTAACCCAGTTTGGATGGGGATGTCTTCCCTCTGCATCAGAACGAGGGCGACAGCCGTGTTTAACCCAGTTTGGATGCGGCTGTCACCCCAGTTCTGACGCGGAGGGAAGGACATCCGCCTCCAAACTGGGTTAAATAGCCAATGAGGGGAAAGCACCTCTCGGGAGGGTCAGTGTGGTGTTTCAGCCTGGTACTCATGTGCATGCTAGGGATGATGGGATTGTTCCTAGGAATGATGGGATTGTTCCTGAAAATGCTGATGATGATTGGGGCTAGTGCTTAGTGAGAATTCTGAGATGCACAGTGACCTTTCAGATGAGGCTTGCTTTCCTGGGAACAGTTCTCTTCCCAGGGCTTCATTAGGTGAGAATTCCTAATTCCTAATTCTCACTTCATTAGTGAGAATTCTTGTGTTCAGGACTCTGAAGGTCTTGATGTTGATAACGGGACATCTTAATGAGCTACCATTCAACCGTCGAGATAGCATTCGAGAATCTAGGCAGGCTGCCAGCCTCTGACGCTGATTTGTCTTTATAGTAGATTGCTAGGGAAATTGTCTTCCGATTCCAGGCTTCGTTCAGAATACCATGCCAAGTTATTTTTGTCTCCAAGCTCTTGATTTTGCCTAGGCCTCTGTGCACGTTTTTTCTTCTAAAGCTGCCTTGTATCATTCATGGGATTTGCATCAAGCTTTCTACCTTTGCCTTTGGATTTTGGGGCTAATTGAACTGTGTGATTTTACCTTGGATATATTCTACAATTGATCTTCTTTTAACCCTTTTGTTGGACACTATATTTGTTTCAATAAAAGGCTATTATTCAGACTGTTGTGTGTGTGAACTAGAGGGGGGGGGTGTGTGTGCTCCTTGTCTGAAGTGCAACAGCCGGGAATCTAATGCCTATTCCTTTCTGAAAATGGTGGCGGTGGCTTCGAAATGGCAAATTCACTTCCGGGTTGCTTTCATCGCTTCAAAACCGCTTCAAAAGTGAATTTAATCCGAATTCATTCCGATTTTACGAGCATTCCGACGAACCTACTCAGGCCTAGTAATTAGCCTTCATACTTTCCAACTGTTCTGGTTTGGCAGGAATCGTCCATCATTTCACCTTTTCAGCAGCTTTGAAAATGTCCTGTTTATATATTATATATTGGTTTGTTTTGCTGTGTCCAGATCAACAAGAGAACAGGCCCCCCATTGCACACAGCAGCTGCAGTCTAGTGATGCCGTTCTGAAAGAGGACATGCCAAAAGATTGCTGTTGCTGTTGCCGCTGCTGCTGCTGCTGTTGTTTAAGTTGTTGTCTTGTTGATGGGAAGCTTCCCACCGGAGTGGAAATCATCTATCACAGGGCTGTCCAACTTCTAACCAGCCAAGGGCCGGAATTCAGGTCACTGACAACCTGGGGGGCCGCCCAGGGCCCCGCCCCCGCCCCCTCCTCCTAAAGTGTCATGCCGGGCGGCAGAAGCGGGTGATTTCGCCCGTTTCTGAGGCTGGCGTGACACTTTAGCAGGAAGAGCGAAGCCAAGGGGAGCCCTGCATGGCTTCGCCCTTCCTGCTAAAGATTCCTCCTCCTTTCCCCCCGCCGCGGCGATCGGGACACCAGCGGCGCCGGGAAGGAGGAGGAGGCTCGCCCCCTCGCTCCCTCCCACCCTTCTCGGCGCAGCCGGTGTCCTGATCACCGTGGTGCCGGGGAAGGAGGAGGAGGAAGGGAAGATTCCTCCTCCCCTCCCTCCCCCCCCCCTCCGCCGCTGCGAACCGGATCGCAGCAGCGGGGCGGAGAGAGGGACAGAGGGGGCAAGGCAAGGAGGAGGAGATGGCTCCCTTCCTTCTCCCTGCCCCGCCTCCTCCTCCTCCCCTCCCTCCCCCCCCCGCCGCTGCGATCTCGCAGAGGCGGCGTGGAGAGAGAGGGACGGAGGAGGTGGTGCAGGAAGGAGGAGCTGGCTCCCTTTCTCCTCCCTGCCCCGCCTCCCCCCCCCCCCGGCTGCCTTTTTAAAAAAAATTTAAAAAAATTTTAAAAAAAATTTTTAAAAAATCTTTTAGGAGGGTAGCAGGGGCCGTGTCCAACAGGCTGGGGGGCCGTGTACAGCCCGTGGACCGCCTGTTGGACAGCCCTGATCTATCAGACAGGTGGCAAGCTATTTAACCTCAGCCGACTGAAAGCCAAAACCAAGGTCACAACAACATCTGTTACAGACAAGATAGGCTTTGTAAGTTTGCTCTTAAGTTGACTTTGTATGCAGGTTGGAACAAGTACATTTTTAAAGTGCAACTACAGGTATATATAGGTACAGGTTTCTCTATCATTAAGTCTAGTAGTGTCCAACTCTGAGGGGTTGGTGCTTATCTCCATTTCTAAACTGAAAAGTTGGTGTTGTCCGGAGACACTTTGGATAAGCGAGACTCTACGTGTGTGTGTGTGTGTATGAGGCCCCCTTGTTATACTGCTGACCTGCTGAACTCGCTGACTGAAAGGTTGACGGTTCGAATCCTGGGAGTGGGGTGAGCACCCGCTGTTAGCCCCAGCTTCTGCCAGTTCGAAAGCGTGCCAATGTGAGGAGCTCAATAGGTACCGTTCCAATGTTTCTTGCCCATTTTATGTGAGTAGATCAATTGGACCAGCTCTGGCAGGAAGGTAACAACACTCCATGCAGTCATACCTTGGAGGTGTCTACAGACAATGCCTGCTCTTCGGCTTGATGAGCACTAATCCCCCAGGGTCAGACACGATTGGATTTAATGTCGGCGGAAATTTTACCTTTACGTTTACCTTATGATATCATAACTCGCCGCCCCCCGCCCCCCGGTGGCACAGCAGGTTAAACCACTGAGCTGCTGAATTTGCTGACCGAAAGGTCAATGGTTTGAATCCAGGGAGCAGGGTGAGCTCCTGCAGTTAGCCCCAGCTTCTTCCAACCTAGCAGTTCGAAAACATGCAAATGTGAGTAGATCAATAGGTATCGCTCCAGAGGGAAGGTAATGGCACTCCATGCAGTCATGCCAGCCACATGACCTTGAAGGTGTCTATGGACAATGACAGCTCTTTGGCTTAGAAATGGAGATGAGCAACAACCCCGAGTTGGACACGACTGGACTTAACATGAGGGGAAAACATTTATTATTATTATTATTATGTTCAAACTTACTATACCGCCACTCCTCGAGGGCTCGGAGTGGTTTACAGTTTGACATTAAAATACATAGCATACAAACAGAACAAACAACATCAAGAGGGGGGGTGACTACATCTAACAGGGAAGGGGAAGCCAGGCTCATGACCACATGGGTCAGAGCTATCCAAGGTCAAAGCTATCCAGCTCGGCCGTCGAACGAGGGAAGCCTAGGAGGATCCCACAAGTCCAACAGCGTCCTTAGAGTCTCGAGTTCCATACGGTGGCGGTCACCACAAGCCTGTGGCTCCGGTCTCCCCATCGTCGGGTTATCAAGCCTCCTGGGTTGGGGGTTCGCCAACAGGGGAACCCGACGCCTGGGATTGGCATTCCAGAAGGTCCTAGAACGGAACCCTCTGGGTGCCCCAGGCACGGGCGACGCAAACCTCCCTCGCTCCGGAGGTCCAGAGGCAGGTTGTAAGGTCTGTATGGTTCCAGAGGCGTTGAGGGTCGCCCTCCGTAAGCCAGCAGCTGTAGGAAGAGGTGTTGCAGGGCAGAGCTGAGATTTCCTCTCACCCCGCTCCCTGCCCCACCCTCGACCCGCCTCCGTTTCGTCTGGAGTGGCGAAGGATTCTTCCGCCGTATGCTAATCCTCCCGCCATGTCCCGGGTCATGCCCCGCGGCAGCCAACGGCTGTCCATGGAATCTAGGCACACCATCGGGACATTGGGGAGGAGGACCAGCCTCAGAACCACCTGTGTTGGCAATGTTCCCAGTCACAAGGCCACCGGTGACAGCAGGCCTTCCAGACTGGTGGCAGGCGGGCTGTAGCCCAGTCTCAACCTGGGGGATCGCAGGCAGTCGACAGGCTCGGCGCCGGGGCCGCTGCCCAGGGACCCCCGCTAGCACCTCATTCAGCGCCTCTGTCAGGGATCCCGGAAGCGGCGGCTGCTCCAACTCGTAGGCCGAGGGGGGTGTTGACAAGGTGTTCGGGGTGGACATGGAGGGCGGGGCTAAAGACCTCGAGCAGCTCGAGCTCGACGCCATGTTGGAGCAAGCAGCCCCCGCCCTTCCCGTCGGGGCCAGGGGGCCCCAGAGCCCCAGCGTCCTCCCCGGGCTCCCCCAGGCCTCCACACGCCTCTCCTCCATTCGCTCGCTGGAGCCTGGCGGGTGCGGCGGGCCCGCTCAGAGAGCCAGCCACAGTCGCCCCACTCGCCTCTCCCTCGCCACTCTCCTCTCTCTCCTTGGGGCCCGAGCGACGGGCGATGGCAGACCAAGCCTCTCCCCGACTCACCCCCGAGTGTTCAGCTGACAGGCCCGGGGGCAGCTCGCCCAGTGCCTCAGCAGGTGCAGCAGCGGCGGTGGTCACCTCCTCATCGGGCCACTTCCCATCCAGAGCCAGGGGGCAGTCGCCGCGATGATCCTCGTCATGGAGGGGGGCAAGCAGCTCCCCCACCTCAACCAACAGCGCAGTCAGCCGCCTCAGCAAGACGCCAAGGTCGCAGTGAAGGCAGGTAGGATGGCTCTCAGGCTCGAGGACGGAGGGGGGGGGTGAGTGGAGCTGCCGACCGGTGGAGTCTGCTCACCGCTGGGCTCGGTGGTTCCTCACGGCCCTCGAGCACATGGCGACCTCCCATTACCTCCTCTTCCTCCTCTTCCTCTTCCTCTTCCTGGATGAAGCTGAGGGGCTCCAGGGGCTCCGTGAACTCCATGAACCCCAAGGGTTCCCAGATGGCTGCGGCGGCGCCCGCCGCTGCGTCCTTGGAGGATCCCAACAGGGCCTCGACCTCCGCTTCAAGAGCGTCCAGAAAAAAGGGAGGACTTGACACCGTCCCTGCAAGCAACAGGGGCTCGGTCCTGAACCCCTGGAAGTTGTAAAGTCTGGCCCCCCTAAAGGGGGTTAGTGGTCTCTCGCAGGGGGCTGCTGTTCGGTGTGGTTCAGAGCACCTCTGGCGGAGCTCAGCCGCCTTGCGACCTTACAGCACCGCCATCTTGCCCAAGTCTTTGCCCATGTTTGCAAAAATACGGTTGTCTTTGATCAGTGTTTCCCAACCAGTGTGCCGTGGCACACTAGTGTGCCATGAACGATCATAAGGTGTGCCGTGGGAAATTGACACTCTCCCCCCTCCTAGCAACCCCCTCACAGGTTTCCAAGAAACAAACTGAGCCTCTCCGCTTGGAAAGGTTTTTTTTTGTTTTTATTATTTTACTGGATTTTTCGAGAGTAGCCTCCCCCCGCTCCCAAATAACTGTTTATAACAGCTTCATGACATCCATAGTTAACTGGAAGCAAGTTTAACTCAGGGTGAAATTTTACAAAGGTCTGGAGAACAAGCTCTATGAGGAACGGCTTGAAGAGCTGGGCATGTTTAGCCTGAAGAAGAGAAGGCTGAGAGAAGACATGATAGCCATGTATAAATATGTGAGAGGAAGTCATATATATGTTGTGTTCATCGAAACAGGCCCGGGTTTCACACTGAGTGTATAAATACATTTAAAAACATATTAACTACTGTATATGTATTATGGTGTTAGAGTGTCATTTTGGTTGGTGGTGTGCCCCAGGATTTTGTAAATGTAAAAAATGTGCCACGGCTCAAAAAAGGTTGAAAAACACTTTTAACTGGACGAATACTTGGGTGCTTTTAAATAACACTTTCGAACTCTGTACTGTTCTAGCCTTTTTGTTTACACTTGTAGTCTAAGCCTCTTTAAGTTTGTGGAAAAGTTGGGATACAAATCCAATCGCTCAACGAAGGCAGGATATGAATGGAATTGCTCAAGAAGGCTCCCATAGGAGGCGAGGAGACATCTTTGCTCTGTTTCAGGAAGGAAAGAAAAACCCACTGGACTCACCTCCAAGAAACAGGTGTATATTTATTTATTTATTTGCTATGCTTCTATACCGCCTCTCTCAGCCCGAAGGCGACTCGAGGCGGTGAACAAGCGGCAGCAAGTGTCCACATCCAACACATCATTAAAAAAAACATAAAAAGATAAAAACAGCCATATAAAAAACCATATAAATTAACAGTTAAAAACTACAAAATACAAATCTCAGCACCTCATTCTTAAAATCGGTTTCCGTTGCGTCGTCATAATAATCCTTTGATCTCGATTAATTAAAGTTCATCTGCAAATGCTTGCTCGAACAGCCAAGTCTTGACTTTCTTACAAAATGTCAGGAGGGAGGGGGCCGATCTGATGTCACTAGGAAGGGAGTTCCAAAGCCGAGGAGCCACCACTGAGAAGGCCCTGTCTCTCGTCCCTGCCAGATGCGCCTGCAAAGCAGGCGGAACCGAGAGCAGGGCCTCTCCGGATGATCTTAAGCATCTTGATGGTTCATAGGGAGAGATGCGTTCAGACAAATAAGTTGGACCAGAACCGTTTAGAGCTTTAAAGGCCAAAACCAGCACTTTGAATTGTGCCCGGTAGCAAACTGGTAGCCAGTGGAGCTGGCACAACAGGGGAGTTGTACGCTCCTGAGTGCCGCTCCTGTTATCAACCTGGCTGCTGTCGGTTGGGCCAGTTGAAGCTTCCGAGCAGTCTTCAAAGGCAGCCCCACGTAGAGAGCGTTGCAGTAATCTACCGTATTTTTCGCACCATAAGGCGCACCTGCTGATAAGACGCACCTAGATTTTCGAGGAGGAAAATTGGGGAAAAAAATGGGGGCTGGCTACACTAATATGGAGGGGGGGAGACACTAACATGGCGGGGGAGGCGCTGGAGCAGAGGGGGCGGCGATGTACTCACGCTATATTCGCCGCCCCGGCGGTTCCAGCGCATGCCCAGACTCGCCGCCGTGTCGCCGTGCAGCCAGCCGGGCGGCGTGGAGGAACGGGGGCGGAAGAGGGACTCACACCGCTCACGGACCCGAGGAGGAGCAGGAGGAGGGAGGAGGCCACGAGGGCGGCCCCCACGGAGACGCAGTGGCGGCAGCAGCGGCAGCAGCAGCAGCAGCCACAGCAGCGGAAGGGCCCGAAGCCAGAGGCGCATCTTCGTGACGTCACAAAGATGCGCCTCTGCCGAGGAGGAAAGCCTCGCCGGCCGCGCGCTGTAAGGAGGCCCGAAAGAGAGGAGGGAGGGAGGGAGGGAGGGAAGGAGGAGAGTTCCATCCCTCACGCCCTCCTCTCTTCCGGGCATTCTTACAGCGCGTGGCCGGCGAGGCTTTCCCCGGCAGAGGCGCATCTTCGTGACGTCACTCCATCGCGCTCTGCCGAGGAGGAAGGGGAGGAAGGCCTCGCTGGCCGTGCGCTGTAAGGACGGCCGAAGAGAGGCCAGAGGGAGGGAGGGAAGGAGGAAGAGTTCCTCCCTCCTCGGGCCTCTATTCCGGCCGTCCTTACATTGCGCGGCCGGCGAGGCCTTCCTCCCCTTCCTCCTCAGCAGAGGCGCGACGGAGTGACGTCACGAAGATGCGCCTGCCGAGGAGTAAGTCCGCTGCTGCTGGTGCTGCCGCTGCGTCGCCTTGGGGGCCGCCCTCGTGGCCTCCCCCCTCCTCCTGCTCCGTGAGCGGCCCCGCCCCATGAGTCCCCTCTTCCGCTCCCATTCCTCCACGCCGCCGGCTGGCTGCGGCGACATGGCGGCGGGAGTCTGGGCATGCGCGAGGCGCAGCAGGAGCCGCCGGGAGCCGCTGGGGCCCCGCGAATATAGCGTGAGTATATCGCCGCCCCCTCTGCTCCAGCGCCTCCCCCTCCCTGCTGCCTGCATCTTTCGCTCCATAAGACGCAGCTGATTTTTCTTCAAACTTTGGGAGGAAAAAACTGCATCTTATGGTGCGAAAAATACGGTATACGGGATGTAACCAGAGCATGGACTACCGTGGCCAAGTCAGACTTCTTCTTTGCTGTGAACGCCTCTTTAAGATCTCCGATACAATATTCCACCGACAGTTTCGTGCAACGTGCCACCCTGCCCCACTTCTTCCTGCCCCCTTTTTTCCATGCACCCCTTTAACCTCGGCAGAGTGGTGCTTTTGTAAATTATAGTGATCCAACACTGTAAGATTAAAGTCTTCGATTCCCAAACATATTCTTATTTATTACAGGCCTCTGGGTGTTGTTGTTTTCTTTCTTCTCTCTCCCCTTTCTCTCCCCATACTTTCCCCCCAGGTAATGAAATGTCAGAACCCTACTTTTTCTGGTTTTGTAGTATGTTGATCAAAGTGACCTTTGCTTTGCAGGCAGACACAAATCAATATCACACGCCCCAGACGTTTGACAGAGAAAGGTTCAACATATAATAAATGACAATCAGCGACGAGGAGAGCCAGAAAATACCTGCCAACTTCAGTTCATACCGGCAATTTTCAGACAATGCCGCATGTTATGTTCAAAGCGAAATTCATTTGTCCATCTAATAACAGAGATGGGGAGATATTAAAGGACTCTCGGTTTTGTTTAAAGAAATGTTTCATCTCACGGTAATAATTCAGAGAGGCCGGCCAGGGTCTGAGTCATTGGCGCGCAGGTAAAGTTATTACATTTTGAAAAGCAGTCAAGAGGGGCAATTTTCTTTCGGAGTGAAGGGAAGGCAAACTTTTATTCATTACACAAAATTTTCACATAGATTAAGGCTCTTGGAATCGTGAGTGTGAGGGATATTGTAGCACCCATGGGCCCGTTCGTGCCAATGGGAGGGGGTGAGGCGCCGGGGGTCCCGATGCCATTAGGACCCGCACAGGCTGAAGGGGACTCGGAGGACGAGTTGGAAGGCCCAGAACAAGATTGGTCAGCAGCGCCTTTGCCCAGTCCACCTGCAGAGAGTTTAGCCTGGGATTTCGAGTGGGAGCATTCTCCCGGGGAAGGAGCGGACCAGGTGGAGATGGGAGGCAGCGAAGCAGATAGCGGAGATAGTTATGAATTCCCAAACGGCCGAGGTTCCCAGGACCTGGCCGAGCAGCAGATGGAGGCCAGCGGCTGGGAAAGTTCGGGGGAGGCTGCTTCTCAAGGAGATAGCGATACTGAACTGGAAGAGCGGGGCCGTTCCCATAACAGACGCAGGGACATAGAGCAGGGCAGGAGGAGCTGGCATCTGTCCCTCGACCGTCACCGTTCGGAAAGTAGAGACTGAGACGCCGGGCCCTAGATCGTCGAGGGGCCCGGCCGAAGGATTAAGAACGGCCCCGTGGGAACTGATCCTCAGTTCTCCGGCCACGCCTGATCTGAAGGGCGTGAAAGCGGAGTGAACCACGGAGCCTAGCTTGGCTCGCCTTTGGACCAAGACCTTGCCTTGTTATTGATTCGCATTGCTGCGGATACCCTGCTTTGTTCCGAGTCAATCCGGAACTTGCCAAGTTTATTGCCACGTTTGCTTTTGGAATTATCCTTTGGAACTTTGTTGCCTTTATTGGACTACAGCTTTGCTGTTTGCTTTATTCTTTGATCTCTTCGAGAGAATTGCCTTTTGACCTTTTTATATTCAATAAAACTAGTTAGCCTTTGCTACGTCTCCGTGTGTGTGTTAAAGGGGCAGTACTAAGTCGGTGATTGTGACAGTTGGCCGGAGAACTCCTCGAACCCCTATTTCGCACCACGGGACGTACCAGAAACCGCCGGCTGCGTACTGCTGCTCCCATTGTCTCCACGGCCGCCATGGCAAACTTGACGGGCCCGCAAGTGGTGGCGTTGCAAGAGGAGGTGGCGGAGCTGCGGACTCGGGCGGGGCGGCACCCGTCGGTGAATGCCCCGGCTCGTTTCAATGGAACCGCGATGGTGGAAGTTTTCCTGCCCAGGTTCGAATATACCTGAGTTGCGGCCCAATGAATTTGCCACCCCCGGGCCCAGGTGGGATTCGTGTTCAACTGTATGGAAGGGATGGCAGCGACGTGGCAACTCCCTCATCAATGGCGCGTCCCCGCATGCGGCGACTTTGAACGCTTTCCTAGATGCGATCCGGGCGACCTGGGGACCCCCCGTCAATGAGGACCTGGCGGAACGGGATTTAGCACGGTTGACCATGAAGGACATGACTTTGTCTCAGTATATTTCCCGTTTCCGAGTGTTGGCCAGCCAGACCAAGTGGGAAGGACCACCCTTGCGCTATACGTATCTAGCGGGACTCTCGCCCGAGATTCAGCAACAGATGTTGCAATTGCCCCGGCCGGCCGACCTGGAGGAGGCCATCGCCTCGAGTTTGCGGGCGGAGGCGGCCATACAACACAAGAGAAGGTGGGGGGTCGGCACGGCCGAGAAACCACCGACCAGGCGGGAGGCCGGGACCGGCCAATTTGTGCCCCGCCAGATCCCTGCCCCCACTCCTGTTGTGGATGACTCCGAACCGATGCAACTGGGTAGTAGATGCTGCCGAGAAGGCTCGGCGGCAAAGACTCAATCTTTGTTGGTACTGCGGGGGCCCGGGTCATTTTTCTCGTGATTGCCCCAGAAACCGCGTGGAGGACCCTCGGCTTCCGCAGCGGTGGCCAGCCCTCCGGAGCCTGAGGAAGCCCTCCAGGCGGCGGGGGAAGGGTACGGCCGAGTGTAAGAGGGTTCGCTCACTCGGCCGACGTCGCTACCCCTCCCCCCGAACCCAAGACTGGACAATTGTTCCTTGTCATGGTCAGCTTGTGGTCGCCCGAGAAGGGGCCGATGATGGTCCATGCCATGATTGACTCGGGAGCGACCAACAACTTCATTGATGCAGACTATGCCGCGTCTGCATGATTAAAATTTCTTGACCTCCAAGAGCCCAAGGGTGTCCAGACCATCGATGGGAGAGTGTTGAAAACCGGGGCTGTGACTCAGTATACAGCTCCTACCAGGATGTGGACTAGCTCCCATAAAGAGGACATTTCTTTTCTTGTAACCAAGCTCCCCGATTTCCCCATTGTCCTGGGCATTGTGTGGCTCGCGCTCCATGACCCCCAGATTTCCTGGGCTAAGAGACAGTTAATTTTTTCTCCCGATCATTGCCAGAGCCACTGCATGACGGCCCGGGCGTGCCAGGCTCAAGAGGTGGAGAATGTGGCCACCCTGCCCAAAAAGTATGCCGGATTTTGGGATGTCTTCAGTGAGAAGGAGGCGGAACGTTTGCCTCCGCACCGGCCCTATGACTGTGCCATTGACTTGCAGCCGGGGGCCCCCATTCCGCGGGGGCGCCTCTACCCGCTCTCGGACCCGGAGCAACAGGCTCTCCGAGACTTCATGGATGAGAACCTGCGGAAGGGTTCATTCGCCCTCCCAATCCCCGGCCGGGCTCCGATTCTTTTCGTCAAGAAGAAATCGGGGAGTTGCGCCTTGCAATGACTACAGGAACTCAACAAGATCACGATCCGGAACCGCTATCCCCTGCCCTTGATCCCCGAGCTCTTGGAGCGGATGCGGGGCGCTAAGGTGTTCACTAAATTGGACCTGAGGGGGGCTTACAACCTTGTCCGGATTCGCCAGGGTGATGAATGGAAGACGGCCTTCCAGACCAAGTGGGGCAGTTTCGAATACCTGGTGATGGGATTCGGTTTGTGCAACGCCCCAGCATGTTTCCAACATTTCATGAATGACATTTTCCGAGACCTTTGGTCCGCTACCTGGCGGTGTTGCTCGATCACCTGCTGATTTTTTCTCCGGATCAGGCGACCCATGATCGCCATGTCAAAGAGGTGCTCCTGCGACTGCGGGCCCACGGGCTCTATGCCAAGCTGGAGAAATGTGCTTTTGACTTGCGTGAAGTGGACTTTCTGGGCTACCGTATTTCTCCTACGGGCATTGCCATGGATGACACCAAGGTCCAAGCCGTGGTCGACTGGGCACCTCCTGCTAGCAAAAAGGACATTCAAAGATTCCTGGGCTTTGCCAACTACTACAGAAAGTTCATTCCTGACTTTGCCAAGTGGGCTGATCCGATCACCCAGTGTTTGCGGGAAAGGTGCCGTTCGTGGACGCCGGAGGCGGATGTGGGGTTCCGCAAGTTGAAGCAGCTGTTCACCACTCAGCCGCTTTTGCAGCACCCCAACCCCGCACCCCTTCATCGTCCAGGCCGATGCTTCGGATGTGGCGGTGGGAGCGATCCTGCTACAGCCTCAGGGGACGGACTTGTTGCCCTGTGCCTACTATTCCCGGCAGCTGACGGCCCGGAAAAGAACTACACCATTTGGGAGAAGGAACTTTTGGCCATCAAGGTGGCGTCGAGGTCTGAGACACCTGCTTGAAGGGGCCAAGTTCCCGGTGGAGGTTCACACCGACCACCGGAACTTGGAGCATCTGAAGTCCCAGCGCAAATTGAACCAGAGGCAACAGAGATGGTCCCTGTTCTTGAGCGATTCACTTTCCGCATTCACTATGTGACCCCAAGCAGACCAAGCAAGCTGATGCCCTGTCCCGAAGCCGGAGTATGTCCGCGGAGGGAGGTCCCTCCGAGCAGCCTCTGCTCAAAGCGGAGAACTTTGCCGCCGCCCGAACGGCCCCCGCGCCGGCCCGGCGGCCCCGCCCGGCCCCGTGGATAAACGACCGTTGAGTGTGCGGGTCCAGGCCCGCCAACGGGACGACCCTTGGGTGCGTGAGCAGCTGTCCAAGGGGGTGCAGGCTCCTTTTCAGGTGCGGAACGGGGTGCTCTATCATCGGGACTCTGTTTACGTTTCTCCGGCCCTGAGCGGGGGACATTCTGAAGCTTTGCCATGACTCTAAGGCGGCGGGCCATTTTGGGCTTTTCAAGACGCTGCAGCTGGTCCTCCGGGATTTTTGGTGGCTTAAAGTGCGGAGGGATGTGGAGGACTATGTGGGATCCTGCCCTGTGTGTCACCGAGCAAAGAACCAGGGGGGCAAGCCGGCCGGCTTGCTCCAGCCTCTTCCGACTCCCTCCGCTCCCTGGAAGATGATTTCGGCTGATTTCATCACCGACCTCCCCAAGTCCAAGGGTTTCACCACGATACTGGTCGTGGTGGACTGTTTCACCAAGATGGGACACTTCATCCCCTGTGTGGGGGTGCCTACTGCCAAGGAGACTGCTGATATGTTTGTGCAACATGTGTTTCGCCTGCATGGACTTCCACAGAGCCTGGTGACGGACCAGGGCACCCACTTCACTTCCCAGTTCTGGAAGGCTGTCCAGAAGCTGCTGGGGATTGATGTGCGGATGTCCACGGCTCACCACCCGCAGACCGATGGGCAAACCGAAAGGGTTAATGCCACTTTGGAGCAGTACCTGCGCTGCTATGTCAACTATCAGCAAACCAACTGGGCGTCCTTGTTGTCTTTGGCAGAGTTTGCTTACAACAATGCGACGCAGGAATCCATCAAAGAGACTCCTTTCTTTGCCAACTATGGACACCACCCTCGGTTCTACCCTCCGTGGATCCGTCTGGGGACGTTTCGAGGCTAAGGATTGGCTCCAGGAGCTCACTGCGCTTCAAGACTTGCTACGTACTCAATTGGACCAGGCGAAGGCCGACTACAAGCGGATGGCTGATCGGCGGCGCCAGGAGGGTCCTGTGATTCTGGTGGGGGATAAAGTTTGGCTGTCCACCAAGAATCTGCCCACGCAACGCCCCAGCCGCAAGCTGGATGCCCGGTTTTGGGGCCCCACAAAGTTTTGGAGCGGGTGGGGCCTGTTTCCTTCAAGCTCCAGCTCCCTGTGGACATGAAACTCCACCCGGTGTTTCATCGCTCTTTGCTCCGCCCGGCGAAGGGGTGCGGCCTGATGTGACGCAGCCGCCTCCTCCCTGTGATGCGGGAGGGCGGGGAGGAGGTCGGCAGTGCAGGACATTTTGATGCTCGCATCCGGTACCGGAAGTTGGAGTATTTCATTGACTGGAAAGGTTTTGGCCCGGAAGAGCGTTCTTGGGTCCAGGCTCGTGACGTCAACGCGCGGGAGTTGGTGGCCCGTTTCCACCGCAAGTATCCTGACAAGCCCAAGCCCCGGGGCGGACCCAGGGGGCCCTGAGGGGGATCGTGTAGCACCCATGGGCCCGGTCGTGCCCAGGGGAGGGGGGGGAGGCGCCGGGGGTCCCGCTGCCAGGGGGACCCGCACAGGCTGAAGGGGACTCGGAGGACGAGTTGGAAGGCCCAGAACAAGACTGGTCAGCAGCGCCTTTGCCCAGTCCACCTGCAGAGAGTTTAGCCTGGGATTTCGAGTGGGAGCATTCTCCGGGAAGGAGCGGACCAGGTGGAGATGGGAGGCAGCGAAGCAGATAGCGGAGATAGTTATGAATTCCCAAACGCCGAGGTTCCCAGGACCTGGCCGAGCAGCAGATGGAGGCCAGCGGCTGGGAAAGTTCAGGGGAGGCTGCTTCTCAAGGAGATAGCGATACTGAACTGGAAGAGCGGGGCCGTTCCCATAACAGACGCAGGGACATAGAGCAGGGCAGGAGGAGCTGGCATCTGTCCCTAGATCGTCACCGCTCGGAAAGTAGAGACTGGAGACGCCGGGCCCTAGATCGCCGAGGGGCCGGCCGAAGGATTAAGAACGGCCCGTGGGAACTGATCCTCAGTTCTCCGGCCACGCCTGATCTGAAGGGCGTGAAAGCGGAGTGAACCACGGAGCCTAGCTTGGCTCGCCTTGGACCAAGACCTTGCCTTGTTATTGATTCGCATTGCTGCGGATACCCTGCTTTGTTCCGGAGTCAATCCGGGAACTTGCCAAGTTTATTGCCACGTTTGCTTTTGGAATTATCCTTTGGAACTTTGTTGCCTTTATTGGACTACAGCTTTGCTGTTTGCTTTATTCTTTGATCTCTTCGAGAGAATTGCCTTTTGGACCTTTTTATATTCAATAAAACTAGTTAGCCTTTGCTACGTCTCCGTGTGTGTGTTAAAGGGGCAGTACTAAGTCGGTGATTGTGACAGATATTCTCTCACACAGGCGCTCTCCAGAGTTTGGAAAGTTAGTCTTGGAACATAACTTAACATAAATTTAAATTAAATAAAAACAAAGTGAAGTAGCACAATAAAATTACAGTATAAAATGATAAATTATTCAACATTTACATGCTCCCCCTGGCCCAGGTGGCCCGCGACTTTGGTCTGAAGTGTTATCAGTACGCTGATGACACCCAGCTTTTGCTGAGAATGGACGGCAGGCCGGACACCGTACCCGATTGTTTCCATCTATGCCTCGAAGCCGTGACTGGTTGGCTGCGCGCCAGCTGGCTGAAGGTGAACCCGTCGAAGACGGAGATCTTATGGCCTGGTCGCCCTGGGCTGGGTGGGTGCCGGTTGCCTGCCCTGGATGGCGAGCAACTTAGCCCGTCATCCCTTGTTAAGAGCTTGGGTGTCCAATTGGACCCTTTGCTGTCCATGGAGACCCAGGTCTCCATGGTCAGCAAAACTTCGTTTTACCACCAACGACAGGCTAGGCAACTGGCACCCTACCTGTCTGGGGACGATCTGGCCACGGTGATCCAAGCGACGGTCATCTCGAGACTGGACTACTGTAACACCCTCTACGTTGGCCTTCCATTGTCGACAATTCGGAAACTCAAGCTGGTGCAGAATGCCGCTGCTCCCTTGCTGGTGGGAGCACCAGTGAGGGAGCACATCACTCCCATCCTTCGGCAACTGCACTGGCTTCCTATCGAGTACCGAATTGCCTTCAAGGTGTTGGTTTTAACCTTTAAGGCCTTACACGGTCTAGGGCCTGCGTACCTGAGGGACCGCCTTGCCCCGTATGTTCCCCCGAGATCACTACGCTCAGAAGAACAGAATCTGTTACTTGTCCCATCAATCCGCTCTGGCCATCTATCCACAACCAGGCAGAGAGCTTTCTCTGTGGTGGCCCCAGTGTTGTGGAACTCCCTTCCAGACGACACTCGAGCGATCCCAGAGCTTGTCCCTTTTCGAAGGGCTTGCAAGACTGCCCTCTTCAGACTGGCCTTTAATTAAACTGGTCTGTCCTGGAGTGTCCTATGCCTTGAGTTTTAAGGAATTTGTAACTCCTCTGAATTTTACTACTGTTATACTGTTTTATATTTTTATGTTTTTATTGTATGGCTGTATGCTTTTGTTACATGCAGCATGTTTTATTGTATGTTGTGATCCGCCCCGAGCCTGCAGGGAGGAGCGGAATATAAGATTGAATAAATAAATAAATAAATAAATAAATAGTTGTGTGTGTGTGTTTTTAAGTACCTTATTCATTTCAATGCAACACCTTCTGTTGTACTCTATATTGTTTTTGCCCCCTTGCTTTTGTTGTGAATTTAAGAATTAGGATTGATATGTTGTCCTGTGGAGTCCCGCAGGGTTCAGTACTGTCCTCGATGTTGTTTAACATCTACATGAAACCGCTGGGAGAGATCATTGGAGTTTCGAGTAAGGTGTTATCTGTACGCAGATGACGTCCAGATCTGTCACTCCTTCCCACCTGTCACCAAGGAGGCTGTCCAGACTTTGAACCGGTGCTTGGCTGCTGTGTCAGACTGGATGAGGGCTAGCAAATTGAAACTAAATCCAGACAAGACAGAGGTCCTCCTGGTCAGTCGTAAGGCCGAACAGGGCATAGGGTTACAGCCTGTGTTGGATGGGGTTACACTCCCCCTGAAGACGCAGGTTCGCAGCTTGGGAGTGATCCTGGACTCATCGCTGAGCCTGGAACCCCAGGTCTCAGCAGTGGCCAGGGGAGCTTTTGCACAGTTAAGACTCGTGCGCCAGCTGCGCCCATACCTTGGGAAGTCTGATCTGGCTACGGTCGTCCACGCTCTGGTCACATCCCGAATAGATTACTGCAACGCACTCTACGTGGGCTGCCTTTGAAGACAGTTCGAAATTGCAATTAGTCCAGCGGGCGGCAGCCAGATTACTAATGGGAGCTACATACAGGGAGCACACCCCCCCCTTGTTGTGCCAGCTCCACTGGCTGCCTGTCCAATTCCGAGCTCAATTCAAAGTGCTGGTTTTGACCTTTAAAGCTCTATACGGTTCTGGCCCAGCTTACTTGTCCGAACGCATCAGCCGCTACGTCCCACCTCGCAATCTAAGATCATCCGGGGAGGCCCTGCTCTCGCTCCCGCCGACTTCTCAAATGAGGCTAGTGGGGACGAGGGACAGGGCCTTCTCGGTGGTGGCTCCCCGCCTGTGGAATGCGCTCCCTATTGAGGTACGGTCCACCTCATCCCTCCTGGCATTCAGGAAAAAGGTAAAATCCTGGCTTTGGGACCAGGCGTTTGCACACCAGCACTAGGCAGCATGTTAGATGGGGATTTTAATGGAATGGATGAAGAGGGTCAATGTTTTTATGGATTGAATATTGTTTTCACTTGGAATGACTGTGTATGATGCTGTTGAAACTGTATTTTAATGTATCTTAATGTATTTTAATTGTTGTGGGGTGTTGGGGTTTTATGCTGTTGTGATGTGGGCATCGAATTGTGCCGTACTGTAAGCCGCTCTGAGTCCCCCCTCGGGGGTTGAGAAGAGCGGGGTAAAATCCTGAAATAAATAAATAAATATGTTGTCGAAGGCTTTCATGGCCAGAATCACTGGGTCGTTCTGCATTTTCCTGGCTGTATGAACATTTTGGGCCAGGCTGTAGCACAGCTGGTTAATCGCCAGCAGCAATAGATCCTGGACTCATTGCTGAGGGTCTCGGCGGTGGCCAGCAGTCCCGGATTACCCATAAGGCCACACTAGGCCATGGCCTATGGGCGCAGGCCTAGGAGGGTGCCAGATCAAGGACCAAAAAGAATATGTTCAAACAAAACTGCAACGTGCGGCATGATGACTCCCTCTCTTTCTCAATCTCTCGGGGGAGGGCGGGGGGGAGAGCACTGCGAGGGGGGGGGAGGATTGGATGGCGCCTACCCCCCTCACCATCGCCTCCGCCCCCTTGTCAAGGAAGGAGGGCGCGGCTGTTAATGAGTGCCGCAGCGGCCCCAGGGGCTTCCCTTCCTTCCTCCTCCTCTGAGGGGGGCTGCCGCGCATGTGCAGTACCCAGGAACACGGCGGAGGAGGCCACGGCACTCGCGCCCTCCCTCCTGCTGCACATGCGTGGCAGCGGCCCCGCCCCCGGGGCCGGGGCTTCCAAGGTGTGGCCTAGGGCGCCAAAAGAGCTTTATCCGGGCCTGGTGGCCAGGGGAGCTTTTGCACAGCTCAGGCTTGTGCGCCAGCTGCACTCATATCTTGGGAAATCAGACTTGGCCATGGTGGTCCACGCTCTGGTTACATCCCGTATAGACTACTGCAACGCTCTCTACATGGGGTTGCCTATAAAGACTGCCCGGAAGCTGCAATTAGTCCAGCATGCAGCAGCCAGACTACTAATGGGAGCGGGGTACAGGGAGCGCACAACTCCCCTGTAGCTCCAGCTCCACTGGCTGCCAATTAGCTTCCGAGCACCATTCAAAGTGCTGCTGTTGACCTACAAAACCCTATACGGTTCCGGCCCAGTTTACCTGTCCGAACATATTCTCCCCTACGAACCGTCAAGAGTGCTAAGATCGTCTGGAGAGGCCCTGCTCTCAGTCCCACCACCTTCGCAGGCGCGTCTGGTGGGGACAAAGGACAGGGCCTTTTCTGTGGTGGCCCCCCGGCTGTGGAATTCCCTCCCAAATGAAATTAGATCCGCCCCCTCCCTCCTGACTTTTAGGATGCGGGTGAAAATGTGGCTGTGCAATGAGGCCTTCGCATAATGAAGGAGGAGATCGCGAAGCGACGAAAGTCACTAACCACTTGATACGGACCAAATATATGGATGAAGTGGGACTTGATTTTACTTTGGTGAAAGGCTTTTTAAATGTATTTATTGTATTGTATTTTATTGTAAATTTTATTGTAAATTTATGATGCTTTTAGATTTTAAATGTTAGCATTGAATACTGGCTGTTTGCTGGTCTGAGTCCCTCTTCGGAGGTGAGAAGGCTGGGGTATAAAAGTTTTAAATAAATAATAAATAAATGAGTTAGGAAAAAATGGCAAGAGAAGCTTCGGAAGGGCAAAGGGACTTCCGGTTTTCTTAAAAAGTTTGGAATCGCTTCAAAAAGGTAATTTTTCCGACTTCATTCCGAATTACAAAGATTCCAACGGTACCTAACCGTGCCTATGAACCACATATCAAACAACTACACTTGGCCTTCCATATCCATGCATTCTGCTTTTTAACCTAAACAAGTGTAAAGTCATGCACATCGGGGCAAAGAACCCCAACTACACCTACAAATTGATGGGGTCAAAGCTTTCCGAGACAAACCAGGAAAGGGATCTTGGGGTTTTGGTGGACAGCTCAATGAAGATGTCAACCCAGTGCGCAGCAGCAGTGAAAAAGCAAATTCTATGCTAGGCATGATCAGAAGGGAATCGAAAATAGGTCAGCAAATGTTGTATTACCTCTCTACAAATCGATGGTAAAGGCCACATTTGGAGTACTGTGTACAATTCTGGTCTCCGCACCTTAAGAAGGATATAACGGAACTGGAAAAGGTACAGAAAAGGGCAACAAGAATGATCCAAGGGATGGAGCGGCTCCCTTATGAAATCAGGTTGCAACGCCTTGGTCTTTTCAGCCTTGAAAGACGGCGTCTAAGAGGTGACTTGATCGAAGTGTATAAAATCATGCATGGGATAGAAAAGGTGAATAAAGAAAATTATTTTCTTTGTCACAAAACACTAGGACTAGAGGGCACTCCCTGAAGCTCCAAGGTAGGAAAATTAGGACTAATAAAGGGAAATATTTCTTCACCCAGAGGGTCATTGGGTTATGGAACTCACTTCCAGAAGAGGTTGTGACAGCTGTCAGCCTGAACAACTTCAAGGAAGGATTAGACAGATTCATGGATACCAAGTGTATCGGTAGTTACTGAAAAGGACATTCAAGTGCCACCTCGGAGTTGGTTGAGGTAGGCAGGATTTTCCCTGGGTACTGGTTGTGGGGGGTCAGGAGCAGGTCAGGGTTTTGCCCTCCCTTCTGCTCGAGATCCCCGTGTACAACTGGTGGGCCACTGTGTGATACAGAATGCTGGACTAGATGGGCTGAGGTCCAATTCAGCATGGCTCTTCTTATGTTCTTATGCTTGTTGGATGTGTCGACACTTCTATCAATGCCATGGATCCAATGGATGTATTTCATTTGGAATTACCAATTGAGTTCAGGCCATTATTAGCCGTGGAAGTCCATAATATATGAGTCAGTCGTTTGTTGCTCAGTCTGTTGTTTGAGCCATTTCCTGGCAAATAAATTATGAAGTTTGGGAAATCAATTTTTATTTTTTTTTTTTATTTTTTTGGAAATGTTTCTAATATCTCTTAAGTAAAGTTTGGGTCACAACGTATCATTCATTGCTCCAAGGCCTGTCAACCTTCCCGACTGGCAAATGGTTAACGGTAAGCAACAGATTTATAACCTGACATAATTAATTGCCGAGATAGTGACATTTCCCATATTATAGACAATTGTGAATTATGAGCCCAGCTGTTAGCCTTCTCATTCGCCGAAATCGGTTGATAAATATGTTTATTCGAGGTCAGCCCAGCCTCATCCATTAGAAATATTGTTTTTTCTAAACATTACATTGATTTAATTTAACTCTAATCAATTTAAAATGGTTCTGACAATTAACAAAAGCTTCAAATATGACCTTAAAGTAATAGGATTCATTAGCTATGTTTAGGATTAAACTTATCCTAATAGGGCCATTTTTCTTCCTGGGACTGACTGCTGGTCAGTCAAAATGAAATCAATTATTATAAATTATACAGTTTAAGTTGATTATGTAGTGCCTGCTAATTTGTATAAATACGGACGTCTAACAATGGAAGCCATTTATTAATAACTCCTTCTCTCTATCCTGAGGCCCCCGTATCATACTTTGCAATACAGCTGCGGGGTCATCTGTTAACTATGAAGTGTTATATTCACCGCTGCCAGACTTCTATGCTAATTAAAGCCATAATTAATTGTAACAGTTATAGTTAAAGTCAAAATGCTGACAGCATTTCTTGCCCTATTATTCATGGTACTCAACGGAATCAAAGGGAACGTAATCAACAATTCATATGCTATCCGGGAGATCAGAGCCTTCGAGCAGACCCAAAGGCAGCTGGTCCCCGTAGGGCTTGGGACACAATGCGAAACATAAACCTCTCCAATTGCAACATGTCAACGTGGAGTCGTCTCTATTATATTGCAACACAAATACGAGCAGAAGTCATATTTAGGAAGTTAGCATCGCAAGGGCTGCGGCTGTCCTTACATGCCAACACAGGCCAATGCTGGTGGGTTTCATGCCTGGCAAACAGTGAGGGAGAACTTAACCTGGACCGTGCTCTGACTTACAAGCAGGGGCGGTCCTACAGGTAGGCCAAGTAAGCGGCCGCATAGGGCGCCATCTGGGAAGGGGGCGCCATCCTGGCCGCATGGGGTGCCATCCTGGCCCTGCCGATGTTACTCAGGCAGCGCCGCAGCTGCCTGCTTTTGGGCCCCGGCCTGGTGCGCTCCGACGCCGCTTCTGGGCATGCGCGGAAGTTTTCACGCAGGCGCAGTTGCTCCGGAGCTGAAGTTGAGTGCAGGAGCAACTGCACATGCGCAAAAACCTCCGCGCATGCCCAGTAGCTCCCTTGCGTGGAGACTCCTATGAATTATGAGATGGGTGGTAGGTAATATGTTTTTGTGCATTTACATTGCATTTCTTGTTGATTATTATACAGTTCTGCTTAATATTGTCATACAATATAATAAAAATACAATATAACAATAGAATAATGATATATTTTATATTACATGTAATATTACAAACAATATTGCAGTATAGTGGTATTGTACAAAATAGTAAAATATAATATTTTATTTTACTTTATTTTGAGTTATTTGAGTTTTATAGGAGTATTGAAAATATTTAGTAGAGGATAATTTTATTTAAATAAATAATTTTATTTATTAGTTTATTATAATAATATAATAGAATGTTATATTATATTATAATGTCAATATATTATAATATAATTATATTGTAATGTAGTATAATATAATTATCATATAATATAGTATGAGTATGGTATACTATATTGTATATACATTGATACAATATAATACTATTAATGGTATTGTGATATTATAATTGTATATTTGTTTTACATGGGGGGAGGGCAAAATAATGTTTGGGGGGGGGCAAAATAATGTTCGCTTACCATTTAAAATTACCTTAGACCGCCCCTGCCTACATGAAGCACTATATATCAACACGGAATGAGAGTCAACTTATACTGTAATCATTACAGTTCACCAAAGTGTATAAGTCATTTGTTTTATATACATAGCATAGTGCAAAGTGCAAATAAATGTCATTCAATACATACAAATATACATATAATTATATATTCGTGATTCAAAGATGCGAGGTACTTAGCATTCATCTGTGGAGTCCATAGATATCCTCTGCTACTCAATCCCTTGTTGGAAATTAATCCAAATTTGTTATATGGATTATAATCCGGATGATCCCAGAGTTCCGGTTTAATGCCGCCGCTCCAAATTGGGAATATGCAAACGTTGATTATTATGAAGTCAAAATCTTTGGTAAATACCCCATTTGTAATCCACAAGGATAGCGGTTAGAGGGTTGGCGTGCAGGCTATGGCTCCGTAAATCCGATGTTAGTATGGATATTTCCAAGCGGTAGCCTAACGCTTCTCAGTGCAGAGATCGGACTGTTTCGGGGGAATTCCTTGTTGTCTAAGGTTTCCTCGGCTTCATCAGAGGTGTCCCGACATTGGTAAAGTGGGCTTGTACCGCAAATTACGGTAAACATGCGTCTATACAAGAATAATAAATAGCATATAATATCATATAAAATCTTCCATACAGTATTCCATAGAATTATAGCGGACACAAAGTAATATATAGTACATACCAATGCAGAGTTGTAACATATCACATGTTGCATCAAGGGTTAGATTGACCCTACAAGAAGCACTGCCTGAAAATCGAGCAAAAAGTGGGCGCTAGAAACACATAGCACCGGGAATGTGGCGCAGCTGGCTGGGTGTCAGCTGCATTAGATCTCTACTGGCCAGAAGGTCATGAGTTCGAGGCCTGCCCAGGTTGAGATGGGTTCTCGACCTATTGTGTAGCCTTTTGTCGACCTTTGCAACCCAAAAGACAGTTGCATCTGTCAAGTAGGAAATTAAGGTACCACTTAGTGGGGAGGCTAAATTCAACTGATTTACAAGGCCATAAAAAGATCTCCAGAAAACACGCTGAAGAATGTAGGAGTGCGACAGCTCCCCCGGTGGCCAGATGTTAAATTGCCTCTGTCTGTCTTGTGTGTTTGTGTGTCTAAATGTAATGTGTACATTGTAATCCGATAATATAATGCAGTGTAGTTACTATCTGCCGTAACTCAACAATAACAATACACAGAGGGATTCCAAATAATTCACTTGTATTAGCTTACAAATAAGCACAAACTTATCAATGTTATAAGCACAAGAATATCAGTTTACATATAAAGTAGCGCACAAACCGCAATGAAATCACCCAAGTCACTCACGAAACAGATAGTAGCTCACAAGAGCGTCCCAGAACACAATGTGGTGAATCACTTCCTCTGTATGAAGTAAATCTTCAGACCCAATGGTCAAACAAATTTATAATCCACGGCCCGATGGCCCACTGTAATCCAAAATAATAATTCCCGGGTATCCGTTGGAAAGCCGTGAGTTCCAATGAGTAAATTCCACTTAGTTTGTGGAAATCGCTGGGCAGTCCACCTACGGGTTAATCCTTCTTCGGTTACCGACCCGTTTCGATCTTCTCTTCGTCAGGGTGGCCCCAAAATAGAGATGCACTAGACAATATGTCTGCAATATAAATCATAAACTTGCTTAATAGCAATGCTGATCTCACAGCTCACACATGAATCGCCCACATGGCGTTGACCACAATCCGGTAAATGCTAACACTGAAAAGCTGCTTAAGTGCTTCTCCACGGTGCAAACAAATTAACATACAATGAGGTGCGGCTCCTTAAGTGTCTTAAAGCAGCAAGTCTGTTATGCTGAGATTTTCATTGAGGCCTAGTGGTTGCTCGCATCTGGTGCGGATTATCCAGGTACGTTCACACTTGAGTAATGTGGTTTGAGTGTCTGCGTGCGATGGTATTGTCACTTGTTGTAATCCTACAAACTTAAAGTCTGGCACAGATGCATGCACAGTTTTAAAATGTTTATACAGGAACGTGTCCTCATTGCCTGATAGAATGCGATTTATCATAAATAAAGGATTATCCTATGTGGTAACTCCCAGATATAGAGACATAGATGTGAGAAGAGACTTAGCAACTCTGTTCCGGAACATACGATTGAAAGATTTTTTTAAAGATACCACTACATCAGCCAAACCTAGCAATCAGTTCTACATTAAGAGTAAATTCACTCCGAATGCTCCCTCTTTGAATGTCAGGGCGTTTGAGAAAGTAGTAAGCAAGGAAGTACAAAAATTGACTTTAGAAACACTCATGCCAACATGAGGCACCAAGACTTGTGTGAGGTGAAAAATTAGGCAGAGATAATACCATCATTTTCAAGAAAGAAGACAAAGGAGGGGGTGTGGTCCTGCAAAACCTAGACATGTACCAGAAAGAGGTCAACAGACAACTACAGGATTCCAAATATTATGCCAAATTGGACACAGATCCCACACGGAGATATGCTAAAATAATCTCCGATGTTATATATTATGGGGAAGCCATGGGGTATATAGATACCAAAACAGCCCAATATCTAGTGAATCAACACCCGAAAATTCCTGTGTTCTATATTAATCCTAAAACTCATAAAAAGGAGTTTCCATTTAAAGGGAGACCCATCATAGCAGCCAACAATGGAATTTTAGAACCCTTGGCGAAGTACCTGGATAACATCCTCCAACCATTTGTACAGCAAGCCCCATCATACATTAAAGACACCACGGATCTGATTAAGAAAGTGGAAAATATCATCATACCCATTGGCACCACTATAGCGACTTCGGATATTTCTTCACTGTATACAAATGTACCGTTGCAGGAAGCAAGAACAGCCATAGAGGATCTCCTAAATCAAAGATTGAAACCTCTTCACCCACCGACCGGTTTTCTGTTAGAGTTATTTGACTGTATAACGGACTATAACTATTTCAAATTTGAAGATGAGTTCTATGTCCAGAAAGGGGGCGTGGCCATGGGGTCCCCGGCAGCTCCTTCCATAGCCAATATATTTGTCAGATCTCTGGAAGATAAATTCATAGTAAAAAATAATCCGGATTTACCATTCTCGGACCATATCACGCATTGGTGGCGCTTCATAGATGATGTGCTCTTTCTCGTGCGCCCCAATACCAACTTAAAGGACTGTGAGTGTTGGCTATCTAGCTGGCATCCAGATATCAAATTTACCACGGTATACAGTGAAAAAGAAGTTAATTTCTTAGACGTTACAATCTACAAGCAATGTGACAAGTTAGCGGTAAAGCCGTACTCCAAACCCACTGCCAAGAATGCGATGTTGCACTACAAAAGCTTCCATCCTCCAGCATTGAAAAATAATTTGCCATATTCCATGCTGATTAGAGCCAAAAGAAATGCCACACTGGAAAATGATTACCAACTGGAAGCTAAAAGGATCATGGAGAACTTCAGGAAAAAAATGTTACCCACAAGATATTATAGCGAAAGCTAAAGGGAAGGCAGATCTGATGAAGCGGGAAGACTTATTAAAACCCAAGACGAGGACAGCCCCAGAGAGGCTTATATGGCCCCTCACATACACACCAAAAAGCCAAGCGGTTATCCGGATTGTGAAACAACACTGGCCTTTAATATCGGATATCAAAGGCCTTGAAAAACCACCGATGCCAGCATTTAAACGAACGGAAAACATCAAGGACTGTCTCATCAGAACTGACCATAGCAAATACCAAGCTGCCAAAAGCAATTTTAGAGCGGGGACATTCAGATGTGGACACTGTAATATGTGTGACTTTGTATCACCCATGAAAACTATAATACTCCTGACAATGTTGCTCCAATCAAGCTGGAGCAGTTCTTCACCTGTGCATCTGAGAAATCTATTTACTTATTATTTTGTTCTTGTCCTAAATATTATGTGGGCATGACAAAAAGATCTTTAAGGAAGAGATTAGGTGAACACAAAAATCGCATTCTATCAGGCAATGAGGACACTTTCCTGTATAAACATTTTAAAACTGTGCATGCATCTGTGCCAGACTTTAAGTTTGTAGGATTACAACAAGTGACAATACCACCGCACGCAGACACTCAAACCACATTACTCAAGTGTGAACGTACCTGGATAATCCGCACCAGATGCGAGCAACCACTAGGCCTCAATGAAAATCTCAGCATAACAGACCTGCTGCTTTAAGACACTTAAGGAGCCGCACCTCATTGTATGTTAATTTGTTTGCACCGTGGAGAAGCACTTAAGCAGCTTTTCAGTGTTAGCATTTACCGGATTGTGGTCAACGCCATGTGGGCGATTCATATGTGAGCTGTGAGATCAGCATTGCTATTAAGCAAGTTTATGATTTATATTGGTAAGCATCGAGATAATACTCCTACCCTTTGTTACTATCTGCTTTTTATGTATATGGGATACTATTGTAATTGTTTATATTGCAGACATATTGTCTAGTGCATCTCTATTTTGGGGCCACCCTGACGAAGAGAAGATCGAAACGGGTCGGTAACCGAAGAAGGATTAACCCGTAGGTGGACTGCCCAGCGATTTCCACAAACTAAGTGGAATTTACTCATTGGAACTCACGGCTTTCCAACGGATACCCGGGAATTATTATTTTGGATTACAGTGGGCCATCGGGCCGTGGATTATAAATTTGTTTGACCATTGGGTCTGAAGATTTACTTCATACAGAGGAAGTGATTCACCACATTGTGTTCTGGGACGCTCTTGTGAGCTACTATCTGTTTCGTGAGTGACTTGGGTGATTTCATTGCGGTTTGTGCGCTACTTTATATGTAAACTGATATTCTTGTGCTTATAACATTGATAAGTTTGTGCTTATTTGTAAGCTAATACAAGTGAATTATTTGGAATCCCTCTGTGTATTGTTATTGTTGAGTTACGGCAGATAGTAACTACACTGCATTATATTATTAGTTTGTACCCAGCCCAGCTGGTTTGAGGGAATATGGAGAACTCTAGTACTCGAAGGTTTGCGCAAGCTGAAAAGGACTCTATACTCAGAGATTGGTCCTTAAAGGACCCTGCTCAAGGTGCCACTGCGGCAGCAATTACCACTAGTAATATTACTAACAGTATAGAAGATTTAAAAATGAAGGAACTAAGGCTAACCAGAGTGAAGTTAAATGCAGCGGCGTTAGCTGATTATATTAGGGAAGATATAGTACCGAGAGGGTTACGTATTGACCTAGCACCTGGTACTTACAAAGAGGACGAAGCATTCAGTAAAGAGTGGTATGATATTACAGCAAATTGTTCAAAAGATGTGATGACACTTTTATTGCAAAGGACCAATAAGGAGATAGATGAATTGATTATTGAAATAGATAATCTGAAACAGGAGCTATCAGGTCAACTACAACCAAAAGACAGCGAACTGATTACAGAACAATGTGATAAGCTATTCACAGAAATTAGGAACCGGAAAATAAAAAAATACAAAAGAGATGTAGAGGATTACAAGAAGAACAGAGTCCACACGTGGGCCAAGAAACCATACTACAATAATAGGACAGTGAGATTTCCTGGAGGTGCAAGCACCTCCCCATCATCTGGAGAGGACTCAGCGAGAGACTCAGATGCAGCTGGCCCTGCGCCACAACCGCAAAGAATGCTGAGGAAGAATAGACCACAAACAGGCTTCTATAAACAAGCGGATTTTCCAAAAGAGGCCTCAACAAAAAAGACAACTTGATAATTAATGTCTCCAACAGGAGCTTACCCACAAAACAGAAACTATCATAAATAAAGGATTATCCTATGTGGTAACTCCCAGATATAGAGACATAGATGTGAGAAGAGACTTAGCAACTCTGTTCGGAACATACGATTGAAAGATTTTTTTAAAGATACCACTACATCAGCCAAACCTAGCAATCAGTTCTACATTAAGAGTAAATTCACTCCGAATGCTCCCTCTTTGAATGTCAGGGCGTTTGAGAAAGTAGTAAGCAAGGAAGTACAAAAAATTGACTTTAGAAACACTCATGCCAACATGAGGCACCAAGACTTGTGTGAGGTGAAAAATTAGGCAGAGATAATACCATCATTTTCAAGAAAGAAGACAAAGGAGGGGTGTGGTCCTGCAAAACCTAGACATGTACCAGAAAGAGGTCAACAGACAACTACAGGATTCCAAATATTATGCCAAATTGGACACAGATCCCACACGGAGATATGCTAAAATAATCTCCGATGTTATATATTATGGGGAAGCCATGGGGTATATAGATACCAAAACAGCCCAATATCTAGTGAATCAACACCCGAAAATTCCTGTGTTCTATATTAATCCTAAAACTCATAAAAAGGAGTTTCCATTTAAAGGGAGACCCATCATAGCAGCCAACAATGGAATTTTAGAACCCTTGGCGAAGTACCTGGATAACATCCTCCAACCATTTGTACAGCAAGCCCCATCATACATTAAAGACACCACGGATCTGATTAAGAAAGTGGAAAATATCATCATACCCATTGGCACCACTATAGCGACTTCGGATATTTCTTCACTGTATACAAATGTACCGTTGCAGGAAGCAAGAACAGCCATAGAGGATCTCCTAAATCAAAGATTGAAACCTCTTCACCCACCGACCGGTTTTCTGTTAGAGTTATTTGACTGTATAACGGACTATAACTATTTCAAATTTGAAGATGAGTTCTATGTCCAGAAAGGGGGCGTGGCCATGGGGTCCCCGGCAGCTCCTTCCATAGCCAATATATTTGTCAGATCTCTGGAAGATAAATTCATAGTAAAAAATAATCCGGATTTACCATTCTCGAACCATATCATGCATTGGTGGCGCTTCATAGATGATGTGCTCTTTCTCGTGCGCCCCAATACCAACTTAAAGGACTGTGAGTGTTGGCTATCTAGCTGGCATCCAGATATCAAATTTACCACGGTATACAGTGAAAAAGAAGTTAATTTCTTAGACGTTACAATCTACAAGCAATGTGACAAGTTAGCGGTAAAGCCGTACTCCAAACCCACTGCCAAGAATGCGATGTTGCACTACAAAAGCTTCCATCCTCCAGCATTGAAAAATAATTTGCCATATTCCATGCTGATTAGAGCCAAAAGAAATGCCACACTGGAAAATGATTACCAACTGGAAGCTAAAAGGATCATGGAGAACTTCAGGAAAAATGTTACCCACAAGATATTATAGCGAAAGCTAAAGGGAAGGCAGATCTGATGAAGCGGGAAGACTTATTAAAACCCAAGACGAGGACAGCCCCAGAGAGGCTTATATGGCCCCTCACATACACACCAAAAAGCCAAGCGGTTATCCGGATTGTGAAACAACACTGGCCTTTAATATCGGATATCAAAGGCCTTGAAAAACCACCGATGCCAGCATTTAAACGAACGGAAAACATCAAGGACTGTCTCATCAGAACTGACCATAGCAAATACCAAGCTGCCAAAAGCAATTTTAGAGCGGGGACATTCAGATGTGGACACTGTAATATGTGTGACTTTGTATCACCCATGAAAACTATAATACTCCCTGACAATGTTGCTCCAATCAAGCTGGAGCAGTTCTTCACCTGTGCATCTGAGAAATCTATTTACTTATTATTTTGTTCTTGTCCTAAATATTATGTGGGCATGACAAAAAGATCTTTAAGGAAGAGATTAGGTGAACACAAAAATCGCATTCTATCAGGCAATGAGGACACTTTCCTGTATAAACATTTTAAAACTGTGCATGCATCTGTGCCAGACTTTAAGTTTGTAGGATTACAACAAGTGACAATACCACCGCACGCAGACACTCAAACCACATTACTCAAGTGTGAACGTACCTGGATAATCCGCACCAGATGCGAGCAACCACTAGGCCTCAATGAAAATCTCAGCATAACAGACTTGCTGCTTTAAGACACTTAAGGAGCCGCACCTCATTGTATGTTAATTTGTTTGCACCGTGGAGAAGCACTTAAGCAGCTTTTCAGTGTTAGCATTTACCGGATTGTGGTCAACGCCATGTGGGCGATTCATATGTGAGCTGTGAGATCAGCATTGCTATTAAGCAAGTTTATGATTTATATTGGTAAGCATCGAGATAATACTCCTACCCTTTGTTACTATCTGCTTTTTATGTATATGGGATACTATTGTAATTGTTTATATTGCAGACATATTGTCTAGTGCATCTCTATTTTGGGGCCACCCTGACGAAGAGAAGATCGAAACGGGTCGGTAACCGAAGAAGGATTAACCCGTAGGTGGACTGCCCAGCGATTTCCACAAACTAAGTGGAATTTACTCATTGGAACTCACGGCTTTCCAACGGATACCCGGGAATTATTATTTTGGATTACAGTGGGCCATCGGGCCCTGGATTATAAATTTGTTTGACCATTGGGTCTGAAGATTTACTTCATACAGAGGAAGTGATTCACCACATTGTGTTCTGGGACGCTCTTGTGAGCTACTATCTGTTTCGTGAGTGACTTGGGTGATTTCATTGCGGTTTGTGCGCTACTTTATATGTAAACTGATATTCTTGTGCTTATAACATTGATAAGTTTGTGCTTATTTGTAAGCTAATACAAGTGAATTATTTGGAATCCCTCTGTGTATTGTACATTGTAATCCGCCCTGAGTCCCCTGCGGGGTGAGAAGGGCGGAATAGAAATGAAGTAAATAAAAATAAATAAATAAATACCATACGAAAGCTGACTGGCACAATTATTTATTTATTTATTTATTTATTTATTTATTTACTTTATTTATATTCTGCTCTTCTCACCCCGAAGGGGACTCAGAGCGGATTAGAGGTACACATACTAGCAGACAATTCCTGCTGTTTTTCACATACACAACACATATAGACGAACAACCTGGGGATCACAAGACATCTGCCCTTGAGCTTTGCTACTCTGCTGCTGAGTACACATTCCCAGTGTGGAACATATCTCACCATGCTAAAACGGTGGATGTGGCTCTTAATAAGACATTCCGCATCATCACGGGGTGTCTGCGCCCTACACCGCTGGAGAAATTACATTGTTTAGCTGGTATTGCACCACTTGACATCTGCCGGGAAGTAGCAACCAACAGTGAAAGGACCAAGGCAGTGACATCCCCTGTTTGGATATCAGCCAGCATGCCAACAACGTAAATCAAGAAATAGTTTTCTAAGATCTACAGCAGTGTTTCTCAACCTGGGGGTCGGGACCCCTGGAGGGGTCACGAAGGGGTGTCAGAGGGGTCGCCAAAGACCATCAGAAAACACAGCATTTTCTGTTGGTCACAGGGGTTCTGTGTGGGAAGTTTGGCCCAATTCTAACTTTGGTGGGGTTCAGAATGTTCTTTGATTGTAGGTGAACTATAAATCCCAGCAACTACAACTTCCAAATGTCAAGGTCTATTTTCCCCAAACTCCACCAGAGTTCACATTTGGGCATGTTGATTTTCATGCCAAGTTTGGTCCAGATCCATCATTGTTCTGAGGCCACAGTGCTCTCGGGATGTAGGTGAACTACAACTCCAAAACTCAAGGTCAATGCCCACCAAACCCTTCCAGTATTTTTTGTTAGTTATGGGAGTTCTGTGTGCCAAGTTTGGTTCGATTTCATCATTGGTGGAGTTCAGAATTCTCTTTGATTGTGGATGAACTTCAAATCCCAGTAACTACAACTCTCCCCCAATCCCACCATTATTCAAATTTGGGTGTATCGGGTATGTGTGTAATTTGTATGTATGTAATTTTGTGTTTTTAAGTTTTTAATAATGTTGTTGTAATAGGTTTTAATTTGTATAGCATTGAATTTTTGCTGTAAGCTGGTCTGAGTCCCTCTATAGAGGTGAGAAGGTCAGGGTACAAAATTTTTAAATAAATAAAATAAATAAATGTGTGCCAAATTTGAATGAAAGTACATCCCGCATATCAGATATTTACATTACACTTCATAACGGTAGCAAAATTACAGTTGTGAAGTAGCAACAAAAATAATTTTATGATAGGGGGTCACCACAACATGAGGAACTGTATTGAGGGGTCATGTCATTAGGAAGGTTGAGAACCACTGATCTACAGAGACACTCGCTGGAACACTTCAGCAAGTGAGAGTCCAAAAGTGGCAGGCTCAAACCCGGAACCTCGAGCGATGGCTGATATAGAAAGAGAGAATCCTTCCTGGGCACACAGAAGACTGGGCGACTTGGAAGGCGCTGAACACACTGCGCTCTGGCACCACGAGATGCAGAGCCAACCTTAAGAAATGGGGCCACAAAGTGGAGTCCATGACATGCGAGAGTGGAGAAGAGCAAACCACAGACCACCTACTGCAATGCAACCTGAGCCCTGCCACATGCACAATGGAGGTCTTTTTATAGAAATGTGTCCAGAGGAGGGCGACTAAAATGATCAAGGGTCTGGAGAACAAGCCCTATGAGGAGCAGCTTAAAGAGCTGGGCATGTTTAGCCTGAAGAAGAGAAGGCTGAGAGGAGACATGATAGCCATGTATAAGTATGTATACTGTATATAAGGAATTCTTGTCCCAGCATTGAATGTTTGCCATGTATATGCTATGCTCCACCCTAGTCCCCTTCGTGGTGAGAAGAGCAGAATATAAATGTTTAAAATAAATAAATAAATAAATAATACAGTACATGAGAGGAAGTCAGGGAGGAGGAAGCAAGCTTGTTTTCTGCTGCCCTGGAGACTAGGATGCAATGGAACAATGGCTTCAAACTACAAGAAGGGAGATTCCATCTGAACATTAAGAAGAACTTCCTGTCTGTGAGAGCTGTTCAGCAGTGGAACTCTGCCCTGGAGTGCGGTGGAGGCTCCTTCTTTGGAAGCTTTTAAACAGAGGCTAGATAGCCATATATTGGGGGTGCTTTGAATGCAATTTTCCTGCTTGTTGGCAGAATGGGGTTGGACTGGATGGCCCATGAGGTCTCTTCCAACTCTATGATTCTATAGCAGACCTGGGCATCATACGGCCCGCCGGCTGATTCTGACCTGCCCGGGGAGAAGGGCGTCAGGGGCGGGGCCATTTCTGCAAGAGGAAGGGCTGCCACCATCCCATCATGGGCTGTGGGGCCTGCGTTGGCAGACAGTCCGCCATTCCGGAGAACGATCGGAGGAGCGGTGGCTTTGGAGTGCCTGCCAGTTGGTGACCTGTGGTGGCTGATCACCCTGGCGGCCCGGAAGACTTGATCGTCTTCTGGGTCACCGAGTGCTCCCGCTGCAGGCCCGGATCGCCTCCCAGGATGGCAGGCACTCCGAAGCTGGGATGGCAGGCACTCCATGGCAGGGTGATCAGCCAATCGGGAACGCCTCTGACGGAACAGCTAGGGGTGAGAGTGGACGGAGGCCTGCAGCCTCCGATCGTCTGCTGCTCTGCTCTGCTGCGGTGGCAGCTGGGTCCGCATTGTCATCCTCTGGGCTGGGTCCATTGGGCCATTCCATCTTGGGATCCTTCCTCTCTTGAGGATGTCAGCCTCCATCTTGGTTCGCACCTTGTCTTCTTGAATTTCATTTCATTTTATTTTAGTGGTTTTTATTATTATTATTTTATAATAATTTTATAATAATATAATTAATAATATAATGTTATATTATATTATAATTTCAATATATTATAATGTCTATATATATACTATAATATAATAATTATGATATTAATACTAATAATGTATGAATATTTCTTGATATATTAATATGCTTATATTAGTGATGTGTAATATATAGTAAATATAGTAAGTAAATAAATAAATAATGTAGATTAGAATGTAGTTCAGCCTTTAGGTGCGGCCCTCCATAATATTTTTTGGCTCTCGTGTGGCCCCTTGGAAAAAATAATTGCCCACCCCTGTTCTATAGCAACACCAGAGGCACTGCAATTGGCCAGCTATTGGTCAAAGGTGATGCCAAGTTTTCAAACTTTGTGTGTGTGTGTTTTAAAAACATTTCAACTATAGTATACCTTTGGTTCACTTTGGATAAATCCACCGACAGCCATCGTTTTCTACTTCCCAACCTTGGTGAGCATTGCTGCCTTCCAACCTTGGTTAAATCCCACTCTCTCAGATTCAGATGAGAGCAACGATAAAACCCTTCTGTATGAACCTTACTAAGAAAACCCTATGGTAGGGTCTTGTTACAGTTGACTTGAAAACACACAGAAAAGAACAACAACCAAAAGTACCTCTGAGATTTATTTTATCCACTTCGTGTAGAATTAAAGACACTGTAAATAACATCACATCTGCAGCTGGGGAAACGAGGCAATTCAGTAGTTTCACACCACCATCACTCCACAATGATAGAAATAATATCATCGTTCACCCATGCACCCTTCTTGTTAGGACAGTAAAATAATAATAATAATAATAACAATAATAATAATAATTCGCTTTCAGAACTGGATCCCTCCCCTTCTCTCCTCTCCTCCCAACCTCCCACCATCTTGGTTATTGAACTGAAGTTAATGGCTGGCTGAAAAGTATGTCAACACAACAGCTGGAGAGCAACACTTCCTTGTTGCTTTATGTGGCAACATATGCCAGCCACTCAGAACATGTGATAATTCAAACTGGAGCGGATTCTACAATAGCAGATGGGCTGGAGCATTGTTATTCTCACTCCAGCTCCCAGCCCTTGAGGGATCACTAAATAAAATCAAAGCAGATGGACCATTACAAGCTCATTCGTGTTTGACTACAAGCACCTCCACCTCCGAGTTGTGATATACGGCACCTTGGTATAAGATGACACGGATGGGTAACATGACCTAATGAAAACAGCCTCCGACTTGGCAAGTGAAGAATGAGGCTGAGGAAGTATGCACCGGATCTATTTATCACAGAGTTTCTCCCACCTTAATAGTGAGGAGGGCGGCTCGACGTAGTGAATGTTTGCATTTCTACGGACCTGGTGCATTCTGGCAAGAAATGGCATCAGAGCCCGACATGTGTATGCAGTAGGCCTGGGTAGGTTCGTCGGAACGCTCCTAAAATCGAAATGAATTCAGATTAAATTCACTATTGAAGTGGTTTCGAAGTGATGTAAGCAATCTGGAAGTGAATTTGCCATTTCAGAGCCACCACCGCCATTTTCGGAAAGGAATCGGCAAACACAGGCTCTCACCCAATTTTGACACAGAGGGAAAGACATCGGCATCCAAACTGGGTGTTTAACCCAGTTTTGACGTGGATGTATTTCCATCTGCATTAGGTCTAACGCGGAGGGAAGGACATTAGCGTCCAAACTGGGTGTTTAACCCAGTTTTGACGTGGATGTATTTCCATCTGCATTAGGTCTAACGCGGAGGGAAGAATATCCGCGTCCAAACTGGGTGTTTAATCCAGTTTGGACGTGGATGTCTTTCCATCTGCATTAGGCCTAACGCAGCGCTGTCCAACTTCTACGGGCCCAAGGGCCGGAATTCCGGTCACTGATCACCTGGGGGGGCGAAGGCTCTGCCTCCGCCCCTGGCTCTGCCTCCGCCCCCGGCTCTGCCCCCTCCCTGGCTCCGCCCCCTCCCTGGCTCCGCCCCCTCCCCGGCTCCAATTTACTTACAATTCACCTTGAGTTGTGGATTTGTAGTTCACCTCCATCCATAGAGCACCGTGGACTCAAATAATGATGGATCTGGACCAAACTTGGCATGAATACTCAATATACCCAAATGGGAACACTGGTGGATTTGGGGGAACGTTTCCTAATACCTTTGAGTTATTTGAGTCCACACTCAAATTGGGACACACCAAAAAAACCCCAAACACCTCAATGCCGTCGCAGGGCTTGATGGGGCCTCCTTTCCCAGAGGTGGGTGGAGGAGGCCCAAAGAGCTCCCTCCCTCCCTGAAGGGAAAACAAGCCGCAGGGGCAGGCGCAAAGGAAGCCACGTTGCGCCTTGCAAGCGGGGGAAAGCAGCACAACAAGGGGGAGGGGGCGTGGAGGAGGGGAAGAAAGCGCTGCCAAGGAAACCGCCACTGAGGGACCCCTCCCCCCCCCTCACCCAACGTCCCACTGTTTTTAGATTTATTCAAGCCAGGCCCTTCCTTACCTATACTGCGGGAGCCCCGCCACAGGGCCGAAGCGTCAAGGCCGCCGCCATCCCCGAAGAGCCTCGCTGGAGCCAAGGCCAAGCTCAGGCCAGGCGCAGCGGCTCTCCCATCCGCGGGGCGGGAAGCGAAGGCCCTCCACAGGAAGAGGACGGAGCCAGGAAGGGCTTTCCCTGCCTCACTCCCCTCCTCCCTCTCTCTGAGCGAATGGGGGCTGGCCTGGAAGCAGCTGCGAGGGAGGAGGAGGCGCACGCCCAGGCCGGCCGCAAATCCCGCGGGCCCCGAGATTTCAGCAGCTATCGTGAGACTACACAGCCACAGACAGGATTTCGGCCTCCCTCGAAATCTCGTCTGTGGCTGGCGTAGTCTCGCGATGCTTGCTTAAACCCTGGAGGAGGTATTTTTTTTAAAAAAATTAATTTAATTTTTTATTTTTAATTTGTATTTTATTAAAACAAGTTAGGGGGCCGGAGGGAAGGGGCTCGGGGGCCGTGTGCAGCCCCAGGGCCGCCTGTTGGACATCCCTGGTCTAACGCGAAGAGAAGGCCATCGGCGTCCAAACTGGATGTTTAACTCAGTTTGGACGTGGATGTCTTTCCATCTGCATTAGGTCTAACACGGAGGGAAGGCCATCGGCATCCAAACTGGGTGTTTAACCCAGTTTGGACGTGGATGTCTTTCCTTTTCATTAGGTCTAACGCGGAGGGAAGGACATCGGCATCCAAACTGGGTGTTTAACCCAGTTTGGACGTGGATGTCTTTCCCTTTTCATTAGGTCTAACGCGGAGGGAAGGACATCGGCATCCAAACTGGATGTTTAACCCAGTTTGGATGTGGATGTCTTTCCCTCCGCATTAGGTCTAACGTGGAGGGAAGGACATCGGCATCCAAACTGGATGTTTAACTCAGTTTGGACGTGGATGTCTTTCCATCTGCATTAGGTCTAACACGGAGGGAAGGCCATCGACATCCAAACTGGGTGTTTAACCCAGGTTGGAGTGATGTCTTTCCTCCGCAAGGTCTAACGTGGAGGGAAAGACATGGAGTCCAAACTGGGTGTTTAACCTGTCTTTCCCTCCGTGTTAGACCGTGTTAGCCGCACACAGCTCTCGCCCCAGTTCTGACACGGAGGGAAGGACATCCGCGTCCAAACTGGGTGTTTAACCAGTGCTGTTTCCTTCCTACTGCCAGTGCTGTTTCTTTCTTACTGCGCATGCATGTCTGCCATTAACAAAGCCATTCTGAAATTTACTAAAAAAATTATAAAATTTTTGCAATTTTCTTGGAAAATTTCGGAAGTCATTTAGATTCGAACCTCCCGCGCCCCCTACATCCGAAAAAAGTTTTGAACCATTTTTTCCCTTGATCAAACAGACCTAGTGTGCAGCAGGATTCAATGGCAGTGTAGATTTTATACACTACCCAATGATGCATAGACATTTTCTCCTCCATCTGGTTGGGAAAAAACTTTGCGTATAGTGCTCCCCCCATAAAGAAGGCTAGATGGCCCTTTCGGCTGATCCACATGTGGCTTCTCAGGTTTTTAAGAAGGTTCTGGCTTTTTGTTTCTTTTTAAAATGATTTTTATTAGTGAATACAATTAGGGCACAACAGCAGCCGAATCCCGAGACTGATAGATATCCGGTCATTTCTGTGTGAGACTTTGAACAGGAAACACAGGGGTAGAAGGCCAAAGTATTTGCAATCTATGACTCTTCCAAAGGCCATAACTTGGCTCAACTTCAAATAATTCCGTCGGATTTTGCTTTTTTGTTTGAAAGGATTGAAGAAAAGCCATCATTCTGCTCCTGAATAGTTTATTTAAAGTAGGCCAGTTAAAAAAAGAAGGCAAAAAAGAGAGAGATCCTTTTGATGTTTGAAGAGTCGGGCTTTAAGCCAACTGTGGATTTTGAATACTTCTTTAAATAGGACACTTAATGTGTCCTGCAGCTACAAATCAAAATTTGAAAAGCAGGGAAACAAAACAGGGTCAAATAAGCTCACAAGGGCTGGTTCTACAATATACCCAACTGGAGTTACACACATTTGTTTCCCCAGGAATTCTAGACCAGTGCTTCCCAACCAGTGTGCCACGGCACACTAGCGCGCCATGAGCGATCATCACGTGTGCCGTGGGAAATTGGAACCTCCAATACCCTTTCTTCCCCCTCCTGCCGAACACTTTTTCTTCTCCACTCGGGCTCCCTTCTTCCCAGCCTCGCTCTGCTCGCTTTGCCTCGCTTTGCTTACGCTGCCGCCATTTTGATCCAAGGGGGCAGCGTGAGGATGTTCAGGAAAGGACGAGGAGGGAGGAAGACGTGGGCGAGTTTGCACAGTAGCGCCCGCATGGGTCACGTCTTCCTCCCTCCTCCCTCCCCTCCTGAAGGGAGCCCAAATGGAGAAGAAAAAGTGTTTGGCAGGAGGGGGAAGAAAGGGCGTGAAGGGGGAGGAAGAGGTCTCTGTCGAAAGTTGGCATGGGCAAACTTAGACCTTCCAGGTGTTTTGGACTCCAACTCCCACCATTCCTAGCAGCCTCAGGCCCTTTTCCCAGCCTCGCTCTGCTCGCTTTGCTCTGGAGCGAGTCTGCGCAGTAGCGCCCGCACGGGTCACACCTTCCTCCCTCCCCCCTCCCCTCCTGAACACACTCACGCTGCCCCCTTGGATCAAATTGGCAGCAAAAGCGGCAGTGTAGAAGAAAAAGTAAGTGTTCGGCAGGAGGGGGAAGAAAGGGCGCGAAGGGGAAGGGGTAGGAAGAGGTCTCTGTCGAAAGCTGGCATGGGCAAACTTGGACCTTCCAGGTGTTTTGGACTCCAACTCCCACCATTCCTAGCAGCCTCAGGCTCTTTTCCTTTCCCCTCAGCCACTTAAGCAGGAAAGGGCCTCAGGCTGTTAGGAATGGTGGGAGTTGAAGTCCAAAGCACCCAGAGGGCAGAAGTTTTCCCATGCCTGTTTTAGGGACCTTAAAATGGTGAGCCTCCTTCCAACATTGTGATTCTGGATAGAAAAACAAACAACAACATAACATAACATTGTTTGAGTCCACAGTGCTCTCTGGGTGTTGGTGAACTACAACTTCCAAACTCAAGGTCAATTCCCAAGCAAACCCTTTCAGTACTTTCTGTTGGTAATGAGAGTTCAATATGCCGAGTTTGGTTCAATTCCATTGTTGCAAGAGTTCAGGATGCTCTTTGATTGTGTGTTAACTATAAATCCCAGAAACTGTAATTCCCAAATGTCAAGGTCTATTTTCTCAAAACTCCATTTTCTCAAAACTCCATCACATTTGGGAATACTGAGTATTCATGCCAAGTTTGGTCCTGATCCAACATTGTTTGAGTCAACAGTGCTCTCTGGATATAGGTGAACTACAACTCCAAAACTCCAGGTTAATGCCCACCAAACCCTCCCAGTATTTTCTCTTGGTCTATTTTGACATTGCTCCCATTTTCAACCACATATCAGTGTGAGATGAGTTTCTCTAGCTTTACTGTGATAAAAACTAAACACAGAGACCCTGACAGCTGTTGAGCAAGACCTTCGTGTGTGTCTTTCTGCCATTCCTGCCAGGATATCTATGTTGTGTTCATCGAAACAGGCCCAGGTTTCACACTGAGTGTATAAATACATTTTAAAACATATTAACTATATGTATCACTGTGTTAGAGTGTCATTTTGTGTCATTTTGGTTGGTGGTGTGCCCCAGGATTTTGTAAATGTAAAAAGTGTGCCGCAGCTCAAAAAAGGTTGGGAAACACTGTTCTAGACAGAAGGCAATAGAGTTCATCTGCGGCTGGTATGGGGCCGCTCTTTTGTCTATAGCAGTGGTTGTCTATAACAGTGGGCCAACAGTGGGCCCCGAGGACCAAAATCTGGTCCGTGAGGGAAATCATTTGAAATAACAACCTGTAACAATAAAGGCATAGTGTGTAAACCAGATATGGGCCAACTTGGGCCTTCCGGGTATTTTGGACTTCGACTCCCACAATTCCCAACAGCTGGTAGGATAGCTTTGACGGTGTGGTGAGTAAACAAGAGCCAGACATCCTGAGGAGTGAGAGTTGAAGTCCAAAATACCCAGAGGGCCCAAGCTGGCCCATGCCTGGTCTAGACCAAGGCTTGTAATAGTGCCAATCATGGTCAGAATCATTGTGCAAATGCTTGGTCCCACAACCATGTCTTCACTTTCTTCCTGAAGGTCAGGAGGAGGGAGCTGTTCTAATTTCCCTGGGGAGGGAGTTCCACAGCCGAGGGGCCACCACTGAATAGGCCTTGTGGATCAATAAGTCCGTGACTTTTTGAATTTCCCGCCTCTTAACTGAAAGGGCAACACTGCTCCTGTCAACAGGCATCTGTCAGTTGGCTCCTGTCCAAATTTGAACAAGCTGCGGCATTTAGTTTGTGTTTGACAGCCATTGATAGCAGACTAGCGCGTGATTTGAGGAGAAAATGGAAAAAAGTGAATTTTGTGTGCTCATTAAGCCTTAGTTTTTGCGGGAAAAAGCCATCACTCAAACCAAGGCTAAGCTTGATAAATACTATGGAGACTCTGCACCATCAATTTCAATCGTAAAAATGTGGTTTACTGAATTTCGTTGTGGCCGCACAAGCACGGAAGATGCCGAACGTTCTGGATGCCCAGTTGAGGTCTCTACACCTGAAACAATTGAAAAAAAATTCACGATATGGTGTTGGCCGATTGGAGACTGAAAGTGCGAGAGATTGTGGAAGCCATAGGCATCTCACATGGCTCAGTGGTTTCAATTTTAAATGATCACTTGGGTATGAGAAAGCTTTCCGCAAGATGGGTGCTGTGTTTCCTCACAATGCAGGACAATGCAAGGGTGCACACGTGTGCAGTTGCCATGGCAACAATCCATGAATTGGGATACGAATTGCTCCCTCATCCGCCCTATTCTCCGGATTTAACCCCGAGGGACTATTCCTTGTTGCCTGAACCTGAAGAAATGGCTCGGCGGAAAGAGATTTGACTCCAACAATGAAATCATCTCACAAACAAATACCTATTTTGATGACCTTGACAAATCGTATTTTTTTGGAAGGGATAAAAAAATTGGAGAAACGTTGGGCAAAGTGTATAAAGCTCAAAGGAGACGGCGTTGAAAAATAAAATGATTTTGTATCCCAAAACCTGTGTTTCATTCAAAAAATCAAGGACTTATTGACCCGCCCTCGTAGTAACTAAACTGTATGGCTATATGGCTATAACACCGCTATATGGCTGCTTCACAAAAAAGGTATGGGAGAATCTTATCAATATTACCCCATGTATACCACCTAATCAGAGAAAACAGCATGAGATGAAAGAGAAATCGAGTAAATTAACATTTTGAAACACCTTTATTATTTTTTTAAACTATGTTGTTAGTCTATGAAAAACCTGTATATGCACAGTAAAGCATGTGGCTGCTTCTCAAATGCTTTCACAGAACCCCATAATTTTGAAATTGGGAAAAGGACTCAACCAGCAATTGTAGCTTTCGACCACACGATGGCATCTCATGCACACATTTCAATCCAAATTATAACTGCAAAGAGCAGGTTTGCTTTTTATACTTGCAAAATAAGAAACCAAATGAGATTCCCCCCCCCCTTCTTCTTAGAGGGGTGCATTTGGAGGTCTTCAATGGAAGAAGATGCTTACATGCAATGGGCTCCAATCAGGATATACAAGGGCTAGTTGATCACGGAAAAAAACGGTTCAAAACTTGCTGCGGATGTAGGGGGTGCTGGCATTTCGTATTTGGTGGAGTTCTCAAATTTTCCGTGAAACTGTTGTGATTGTTTTGTAAAAACTAACGAAATTCATTAATAATTCGTTAATGGCGGATGCGCATGCGCACTGCGCAAAAACCTCCCAAAACTGAGTTTGACAGCTCCTTGGCTTCTGGGAAGGAGCTAATGCGCGTTTGCTCCCAGCTGGCGAGGAGGGGAGGGCTAGACTCAAAAGGTATACACACAATAAGAGTATCAAATCAATATATTGTTCGGGGCATTATCTAGGGTTGCCAACTGTCCCTTATTCTAAGGGGCGTCCCTTATTTCGGCCCCAAATTTCGTGTCCCTTATTTTCAGCTCCTGTATTGACTGGACAGGTGGCACCATGAGGCAAGGCTGGGCCAGTACATATACACACATACTTCCATCTTCCTCCTCCTCCATCCTGCTGCCCCTCCCGTTTCCTCTCACCTCCCCGTGCAAGTCCGGGAATTGTAGTCCAAGGCTGCCTCCTCTTGATTGAGAGGCGCGTGCGGCCTTTTGGGGAGCGGGATTCCATTTCCCAAGAGCCTTTGCTCCCACGGGGAGGAGAAGGAGGAAAAGGAAGAGGGAGAAGGGGGCCTGCCAGTCTTCATGGCGCCGCTGGTGAGCGGTCTGAGGGAGCTGCAGGTGTGGCGCGGGGAGATGCAGGTCCGCATGGAGCTGCTGATCATGGAGACCCAGAGCCAGGTCTGCGCCCTTGCCCACCTCACCAGTGTCACCAGTACGCTGACGACACCCAGCTCATTCTGAGGATGGAGGGCAGGCCGGGTTCTGTCCCCAATAATTTCCAACACTGCCTCGAAGCCGTTACTGGATGGCTGCGAGCCAGTAGGTTGAGGGTGAATCCGGCGAAGACGGAGATCTTGTGGCTGGGTCGCCCGGGTGATGTTAATGTCCAGCTTCCGAGCCTGGACGGTGCGGTGTTATGCCCATCGCCTTCCGTAAAGAGCCTGGGGGTCCATTTGGACTCCCAGCTGACCATGGAGGCCCAGGTCTCTGCGGTCAGCAAGATCGCTTTTTCATCTGCGACAGGCAAGGAGGCTGGCCCCCTATCTCTCCCGAACGATCTGGCCACGGTGATCCAAGCCACAGTCATCTCAAGGCTGGATTACTGCAACGCGCTCTACGTTGGCCTTCCTCTGTCGGTGACCCGGAAGCTCAGGCTAGTGCAGAACACTGCCGCCCGGCTCCTGTCTGGCACGCCAGCTGGCGCCACACATAACACCTGTTTTGCAGGATCTGCACTGGCTGCCAATTGAGCACCGGATCACCTTCAAAGTGTTGGTCCTCACCTTTAAGGCCTTACACGGCCTGGGGCCAGCGTATTTGAGGGACCGTCTCACCCCATATTGCCCTCCGAGATCACTTCGGTCTGAGGACTCCAATCTCCTGGAGATACCTTCAGCTAAACTCGCAAGGCGGACTGCTACCCGCCGGAGGGCGTTCTCTGTCATAGCACCTACGCTGTGGAACGCCCTCCCGGCCGGAACTCGGGCTATGAAGGACTTGCTCCCGTTTAGACGGGCCTGTAAAACATACCTGTTTAAGCAGGCCTTTGGTGAGTAAGTCCTGCCCATGCCCCGCCATCTATTCGTTCTTCTGAGGATGATGTGCTGTTCATTGTGTTAACTGTGTTATTAATTACTATACTGCTGTTGTTTTTAATTGTTTTTAACTGCTTATTGCCTGTATTTTACTGTGCCCTTCGGCTCCTGTAAGCCGCCGCGAGCCTCAGGGAGTCGGCGGCATAGAAGCCCGAATAATAAATAAATAAATAACCACGGGGCCGCCTTCACCGTTGACCACTGGGAGAGGAAGGAAGGTGACCCCCTGCCAGGCACACAAATCACAGCCACGCTGGGGCTGAGAGGCAGGTGGGGGTCTCTGGAGGGCTTTTGAGCTAGACGGGCATCTGTCGGGAGGGCTTGGGTTGTGCCTCCTTGCAGAATGGCCCAAGTAGATGATATTGCCCTGAATGCATGCAAAAGGATTCTGTTAGACACCAGTGCGATGCCGCAGCTGAAAAAGCCAAGGCTGCATCAAAAGGAGTAGTTAGGGTTGCCTAACATTTGATTTTCAAGTTTCAAGCGAAAAATCCTGAATTTTTAGGTAAATGTCCCTTATTTCTTATATCAAAAAGTGGCAACCCTAGCATTATCATATATCATATCCAGGTAACAAACATATTACCGTAACCTTATATATGATATATGATAATGCCCCGAACAATATATTGATTTGATACTCTTATTGTGTGTATACCTTTTGAGTCTAGTTCATGCATTAACCCTGACTCTTAACTGTTTAGAGAGGAGGGGAGGGCTGCCTCGCTTGGGAGGGGAGGGTAGAGGAGAAGCGGAGAGCCGCACGTGCGTGGGCTTGTATAGCTAAGGAAGAGATGTAGAGGGGAGGGGCTTCCGCAGCCCCCTCCTCTCCTCTTGCTCTTCCTCCTCCCCTTGCCCCCCGAGCGCGAGCGCCAGGAGTGGAGCTGATTCCCTCCACCCCTGGCGGCTGGGATGAGCCAACGCACATACGAAAAACTTAACGAAACCTGATGACCAGGTTTCAATAGTAAAAGGTCACTTCCGGGTTGCTAGACACACTTCAAAACCATTTCTAATGTAAGTTAACGAATTCATAACGAAATTCGTTGACTAACGAGAAACCTAACCAGGCCTAATATATACATTACTTACTCAAGGTGGGTGCAAAAATACAAGCACTTTTGTTGGGCCAGGAAATTTGCTTCAAGGAGAAAAAGGGAGATTTCACTACATCAATATCATTTTGGGGTTTCCACAAATTTGGCATGGATTTTTCTTATCCTAGGGAGCCTCTGGTGGCACGGCAGTTTAAACCGCTGAGCTGAACTTGCTGACCGAAAGGTCAGCGGTTCAAACCCGGGGAGCCAGTGTCTTATAAAGTTTTAATATTTATTTCAGTTTTACCATTGTCATTTTAGCATCTAAATGTTTAATATCATTTTAACTATCTTATTCAATATTGGGTCTTAAACTTTGCTTGGACACGGTTTCTTGATACCCGGGTTTGTGTGTGTACTCCGACGTTTGTACATGTGTGTACGTGTGTTTGTACATGTGTGTGTACCCTGGCGTTTGTGCATCCTGATGTTTGTACATTTTTGATGCTGGTCATTGACCATAATAAATCTTGTTATGTTATGTTAATCCAGGGAGCACGGGGAGCTCCCGCTGTTAACCCCAGCTTCTGCCATTCACACTTCGAAAACTCATTCATTTGCACCTCTTAAAAGTCCTTTTTGCTTGTGACCTTTCCTAGCTATGGCTAAATGTTGCCCCTTGCATGCAGAAAGATAGCATCTCAAGGGGAATGTCCGCCTACGTTCTTTGTTTCCAAGTGGCTAACTTTCTCTCTGCGGGGAACATTTCCAATGAGAGACGTAATCAAGGCATCCTGCTCCCTTTTTAGATACATGTTTACTATCCCTGGTGGTGCAGCACATTAAACTGCTGAGCTGCTGAACTTGCTGACAGAAAGGTCGGTGGTTCAAATCCAGGGAGCAGGGTGTTAGGCTCAGCTTCTGACATTCGCACTTCAAAAACTCATTCATTTGCGACACTTAAAGTCCTTTTTGTTTGTGACCTTTCCATGGAGTTAGCACTATGGCTAGAAGTTGCCCCTTGCATGCAGAAAGCTAGCATGTCAAGGGGAATGTCTGCCTACATTCTTTGTTCCAGCTTGTCATTCGCACTTCGAAAACTCATTATTTATTTATTTGCCATGCTTCTATACCGCCTCTCTCAGCCCAAAGGCGACTCGAGGCGGTGAACAAGAGGCAACAAGTGCCCATATACAATACATCACAAGATAAAAACAGTCATATAAAAACATATAAAATTAACAGTTAAAAACTACAAAATACAAATCTCAACTCCACAATCTTAAAATCGGTTTCCGTTTCGTCGTCATAGTAATCTTTGATCTCGATTAAAGTTCGTCTGCGAATGCTTGCTCGAAAAGCCAAGTCTTGACTTTCTTACGAAATGTCAGGAGGGAGGGGCTGATCTGATGTCACTAGGAAGGGAGTTCCAAAGCCGAGGAGCCACCACTGAGAAGGCCCTGTCTCTCGTCCCCACCAGGCGCGGGGCCGAGAGCAGGGCCTCTCCGGATGATCTTAAGCATCTTGATGGTTCATAGGGAGAAATGCGTTCGGGCAGGTAAGTTGGACCAGAACCGTTTAGAGCAGGGCTGTCCAACTGGTGGCCCGGGGGCCGTATACGGCCCCCAGGCCCTTCCCTACAGCCCCCTAAGCTTTTTAATAAAAAATAAAAATTGAAAAATAAAATAAATAATAATTTTTTAAAACCTACTTCCGGGTTCGGAGCAAGTATCGCGAGAATACGCAATCCACACGGGATTTCTCTGTCAACGCGAGATCACGCCGGCGTTGACAGTGAAATCCCGTGTGGATTGCGTATTCTCACGATACTCTTCGGCTACTCTACTACTGGATCGCTGAGGCCCACAGACGCGATTAGGACCTTCTTCGACTCAGTCGGTCGTCGCCTCTCTTGTCCAGGTACTCCTGGATCCTGCGCGTTTGGAAAAGCTAGGCCGAAGCAGGGGGCTCCTCAGGGGGCTCCTCATTCCCTCCCCCCATCTCCCCTCCTGTATTAAATATAGAATTAAATATATTTAAAGATGAAATAAGGGGAGATGGGATACATTAAAATAAGGGAAGAGGGGAGGATGGAATTAAATGTATTTAATATTAAATAAAAATAAGAGGAGAGGGGAGGATGGAATTAAATATATTTAATATTAAATAAAAAATAAGGGGAAATGGGAGGATGGAATTAAATATATTTAATATTAAATTAAAATAAAGGGAGAGGGGAGGATGGAATTAAATATATTTAATATTAAATTAAAATAAGGGGAGAGGGCGCCAGGGAGGGGGCGGAGCCGGGGGCAGACCCTATGGCCCCCCAGGTCATCAGTGACCGGAATTCAGGCCCCTGGGCCGGTAGAAGTGGGACAGCCCTGGTTTAGAGCTTTAATGGCCAAAACCAGCACTTTGAATTGTGCCCTGTAGCAAACTGGTAGCCAGTGGAGCTGGCACAACAGGGGAGTTGTATGCTTCTTTAGTGCCGCTCCTGTTATCAACCTGACTGCTGTCTAATGGACCGATTGAAGCTTCCAAGCAGTCTTCAAAGGCAGCCCGGCGTAGAGAGCGTTGCAGTAATCTATACAGGATGTAATCAGAGCATGGACTACCATGGCTAAGTCAGACTTCCCAAGGTACGGGCGCAGCTGGCGCACAAGTTTTAATTGTGCGAATGCTCCCCTGGTCACTGCCGAGACTGGGGGTTTCCAGGCTCAGCGATGAATCCAGGATCACACCTCTTAAAGTCCATTTTGCTTGTGACCTTTCCATGTAGTTAGCCCAATGGCTAGACTAGACAATGAGTCTGGACGTTTTTAACAAGGAGATATTTTATTGATCTGTTTCGTTTTTCTTATATGTTGTTTTTAATTATATTTATGACATTGTAAGTATAGAATTTTGCCAATAACTGCCTTGAGTCGCCTACGGGCTAAGAAAGGCGGTATACAAATACAGTAAATAAAATAAATAAAAGTCTGACTTAGCCACGGTGGGCCACGCTCTTGTTCCATCCCAAATAGATTACTGCAACACACTCTACGTGGGGTTACCATTGAAGACTGTTCAGAAGCTTCAAATGGTACAACGAGCGGCGGCCAGGTTGCTAACAGGAGCGGAGCTCAGCAAGCACACAACTCCTCTGTTGCGCCAGCTCCACTGGCGGCCAGTTTGCTTCTGGGCACAATTCAAAGTGCTGGATTTAGCCTATAAAGACCTAAATGATTATGGCCCAGCTTACCTATCCGCACGTATCTCTCCTTATGAACAATCTATGATGTTAAAATCTTCTGGGGAGGCCCTGCTCTCGGTCCCACCTTCCTTGCAGATGCGTTTGGCGAGGTTGAAAGACAGGGCCTTCTCAGTGGTGGCCCCTCGATTGTGGAAAGCCCTGCCTAGGGATATAAGATTGGCCTCCTCCCTTCTGACTTTTCGAAGAAAGATTAAAACATGACCAGGCCTTCGCTAATGCAGAATAGTTATCCGAAATCATGGAACAACTTGACAATGCAAATTGAATGACTTTGACAAGGAGACGCTCACGACAATGTTTTTATGACTTTGTACGGTTTTTAAAAATATTTTTATATGTTACGCTAAATGTACAGTATTTTATTATTGTTTTATTTGCTTATAACAGTTGAGGCATCAAATTGTTGCCAACTGTGAACCACCCAGGGTCGCCTCCGGGCTGAGAAAGGCAGTATACAAATGTGGTAAATAAATAAATAGATCTGGCAAAATCCTTCCAAAAAAGAAAACATTGAAATAATTAGAATCAGAGAGTTGGAAGAGACCTCATGGGCCATCCTACCCCATTCTGCCAAGAATCAGGAAAATGGCATCCAAAGCATCCCTGACAGATGGCCATCCACCCTCTGTTTAAAAGCTTTCAAAGGAGCCTCCACCACAATCCGGGGCAGAGAGTTCCACTGCTGAACGGCTCTCACAGTCAGGAAGTTCTTCCTAATGTTCAGATGGAATCTCCTTTCTTGTAGTTTGAAGCCATTGTTCCATTGCGTCCCAATCTCCAGGGCAGCAGAAAACAAGCTTGCCCCCTGCTCCCTATGACTTCCTCTCACATATTTATCAATGGCTATCATGTCTCCTCTCAACCTTCTCTTCTTCAGGCTAAACATGCCCAGCTCTTTAAGCTGCTCCTCACAGGGCAGGGGTAGGGAACCTATGGCTCGGGAGCCACATGTGGCTCTTTTCATGATTGTATCTGGCTCTCCAGGCCTCGGTTTCCCAGCATTCCGCGCCGCCATCACCGCCTCTTCCTCATCCCCCGCTGCTCTCAGGGCCCCCTTCCTTCCTTCCCCTTCCCCTTTTCTTCTCCTTCTCTCCTTCCTTTTCACTCCCTCTCTCCCCTTCCTTCTTTCATCCATTCTCCCTCTTCATTTCTCCCTTCACCCTTTCTTTCTCTCTTTTCTCTCCCTCCCCTTCCTTCTTTCATCCATTCTCCCTCTTCATTTTTCCCTTCACCCTTTCTTTCTCTTCTTTTTCTCTCCCTCCCCTTCCTTCTTTCCTCCATTCTCCCTTCCTTCCTTTTTCCCCTTCTCCCTTTCCTTCTCTCCTTCCTTTCCCCTTCCTCTCTCCCCTTCCTTTTCTCCCTTCTCTCCTTCCTTCTTTCCAGTCTCCCTCTTCCATCCTTCCCTCTTCTATTCTTTTCCCCCAAGACTTCCTTTCCTTCTTCCTTTCTTTTCACTTCCCTCTTTCTTTTCTTCTTTTCCCTTCATTATTTTACTTTTTCCTCACTCTCTTTCCTTCTTCCCCACCCTTTCCATTTCCTTCTTTCTTTTCCCCTCCTTGTCTCTCTCCTGCTTTTCTTTTCTTCTTTTCCATAGATCATTTTTCTTTTCTTTCTTTCTTTCCCCCTTCCTTCCATCTTCTCTTCATTCCCAGAGTCCTGAACATGCCTTTTGCAGAGCCAGGTCTGAAGTGCGCCGTCATTCTGCCGGGGGAATCATTTCCTCATAGTATGTACGTATATACTCACATTTAGTTGAATTCAGTCTTAAAATATATTATATACAGTATATTACAGTGCTGTCCAACTTCTGGCGGGTCCAGGGCCGGATAAGAGGTCACTGATGACCTGCGGGGCTGCTCGGCCCCGCCCCAGGCCCTGCCCCCAGGCCCCGCCCCCAGCCCAGGCCCCGCCCCCCTAAAGCCGCCGAAAAGGAGGAGTAGGCGGCGCCAAGAGCAGCGCTTCACAGGCCTGGCGTGACGCGCTGCCCCTGGCACCGCCCTTCCTCTTTCTCGCCCCCCCTCCTAGGCCGGGGAGCCGCGAAAGGAGGAGTAGGCGGTGCCAAGAGCAGCGCGTCACGCCAGGCCTGTGACGCGCTGCTCTTGCGCCGCCTTCTGCCCTTTTTCGGCGGCTCCTGCCCTAGATAGGGGGGGGCGCCAAAAGGAGGAGCTAGCTCTCTTCCTCCCTGCCCCGCCTCCCCCCCCCCCGGCCGCCATTTTTTTTTAAAAAATAAATTTTTTTTTTTAAAATTTAAAAATGGCGGCTGAGGGCCTAGGTGGGGCCGTGTCCAAACGGCTACGGGGCCGGATCTCGCCCCGGGCGCCAGTTGACAGCCCTGGTATATTATATGGCTCTCACCAAAATAAATTTCCAAATATTTTGCTTTTATGGCTCTCTGAGTCAAAAAGGTTCCCGACCCCTGTCATGGGGCTTCTCCAGACCAATTCTTGTCACCTAACTGTTACTTTCCCTTGAAACCGTCCATGCCTCTTGAGTTCCCCAAAGAAATACAACATAGATAAAAATGATAAGTTTAATAAATATTAATACAGAAATAGTATATGATACAGTCTCTCTTCCTCTCCGAGAAATTAAGGCTTTATATTACAGCAAGCCAAACATTTCCCAATTGGTTTTCAGTAGACAATCCATCAAGGAGACAATTGCACTCAACCACAAGATGTTTATTTAAAAACAAAACAAAAACATCAGGAATTGTGCAAGCCAATGCAAAACACATTTGGTTACAATGGCAGAATAAATAAAATGCAAACCTCAAAAGAGGCAGTCGTAAGTCAAAGGTAAAAATCCAAATTCAGCCTTCACATTCACTCAGCCACAAGTTTGTTTTTTGTTTCTGCAAGTGTTTCCTTGTCCTCTTAAATGCACCAAAGTCGGCGTGAAAAATGGAAGACAGCCTACGACGGAAGGATTTCGCATCGGCCGAAATTCCGTTCCCCTTCGTACAGTAAGTGCAACGTATGAAACAAAAGAGAGAGGTCGGGAAGAGAAGGAAGACAAGGAGGCCCTCTGCTTTTATCTCACGGAAGGAAGAGCCCATTACATGCATAATCGCCATTGTAAAAAAGACAACCACACGTGAGAATTGGAAGAAATGACCAGCAGAGATCAAAAGCCATCATGTACCAAGGGACGCCACACCACCTCCAATTTGACATTTGTCAATGAAAAAAATGCTCCACTCTCCTCCCTCTGAATCTCCAAATAAATCCCGACTTATTTCACACGGCGGCCAAGAAGTATAAAAGGATCCTTCATGAGCATTCAGACTTGTAGACTGACTGCACCATAACGTCTCAGGTAACAGAAAGCTTGTCTCGTTTTGTAGATTGCAACTCTCCCCAATATTTCAAACAATGGGCTGACCAATAAGCAGGGGCGGTCCTACCAGTAGGCGAAGGACGCCGCTGCATGGGGCGCCATCTGGGTAAAGGGCGCATTCCCCCGCCTGCCAGACAGTGTCCGGTTGATGTTCCGCTTTTGGGCCTTGTGCGCTCCGACGCCGCGCCGTAGCAAACCTCCCTGTGTGCCGAATAGGGAGTGCTGTGTTTACAGGCTTCTGCGCCTGCGCACAGGAGCTTCTAGGCATGCGCGGAGGGGGGACTGCCGAATAGGGAGTGCTGTGTTTACAGGCTTCTGCGCCTGCGCACAGGAGCTTCTGGGCATGTGCAATAGGGGGCTGTGTTTACAAAATAATGTTGGGGGGGCAAAATAATGTTCGCCAAACAACATTTAAAATTACCTTAGACCGCCCCTGCCAATGAGTCCATCCAGCAGAAAAGGTAACCAGGTTTGCACGTTGACTTTCCTCCTTATTGTGACACAGTTCAATCTGATCCTTGCTTTACCCATGACTCCGTTTTGCTCTTGAGACTAAATATTTAGGAGTGCAATACATAGATGAGGAAGTAGTTCAGTAAAAGTCCTATTCTCAAATGTCTCAAATTCAGGCCTGGGCAAACTACGGCCCTCCAGATGTTTAGGACTCCCAACTCCCATAATTCCTAACAGCCTATCGGCTGTTAGGAATTGTGGGAGTTGGAGTCCAAAACACCTGGAGGGCCGTAGTTTGCCCAGGCCTGCTCTAATTGCTGGCTTGTAAATAATCGCAAGCATGGCGGTTGAGAAATGTTTCTGAATGAGCTGCCAAGAACTGCCTGCCCAAGTTGTATTTGTATGTTCCCCTTTAGGCCACAAATACGGAAGAGCATATTTTGTAGATCTGAAGGCAATATTCTGTATCTCACCAAACAATCACAGAATCATATGGTTGGGATCCATCACAAGAGTCATCCCACACTATTGCCTCTACTCAAATGGACCTGTAGAAGGGTTTGCGTACTTCCTCATCCGGAGGTCAACAAACTACAAGACCCACATAAGCAGAAGGGGGAATGGAAACCACTCATGGCCTTGGGTTACTGTGAGTTTTCCAGGCTGTCTGGCCATGTTCCAGAAGCATTCTCTCCTGACATTTTGCCCACATCTACGGCAGGCAACCTCAGAGGTTGTGATGTTTGTTGGAAACAAGGCAAGTGGGGTTTATATATCTGTGGAATATCCAGGGTGGGAGAAAGAACTCTCGTCCGTTTGAGGCAAGTGTGGATGCTGCAATTGATCACCTTGATGAGCACTGAATAGCCTTTGCAGCTTCCGGGCTTGGCTGCTTCCTGCCTGCGAAATCCTTTGTTGAGAGTTGATTAGCTGGCCTCTCAACAAAGGATTCCCCCCAGGCAGAAAGCAGCCAAACCTGGAAGCTGTGTGGCTATTAAGTGCTAATCGAGGTGATCAATTACAGCAGGGGTGCCCACACTTTTTCAGCATGCGAGCTACTTATAATAAAACCTAGCCACTGGCTTGGCACTGCCATCCTCAAGCCTGGAGAAGCTGCTGGTAGAGCGGCAGCCAGAGGGGGATGGAGCCAGGCTGCGCCAAGCCCCACCCCCTTTCCTCTGGCTTTGGAGCTCCCAGCAGCTTCTCCAGGCTTGAGGATGGCAGTGCCAAGCCAGCCTTATGCTAGCTATGTCACCACTGGCTTGGCACTGCTATCCTCAAGCCTGGAGAAGATGCTGGTAGAGCGGAAGCCAAAGGCCGCACCAAGCCCCTCCCCTCCCCTCTGGCTTTGGAGCTCCCAGCAACTTCTCCAGGCTTGAGGATGGCAGTGCCAAGCCAGTGGTGGCATAGCTAGCACAAGGCTGGCTTGGCCCTGCCCTCCTCAAGGCTGGAGCAGCTGCTGGGAGTGCTGAAGCCGGGGGAGGGGGTGGGGCTTGGTGCGGCCTGGCTCCGCCCCCTCTGAGAAGCACCCCATCCGGCTGCAATCGACCTCCTTCGGTCCCGATCGACTTCCTGGGCAGCCCTGAATTACAGGATTCACACTTGCCTCAAACATACAAGAGTTCTTTCTCCCATCTTGGACATTATTCAACAGATACACAAACCTCACATCCTCTGAGAATGCATGTCACAGATGTGGGCAAAACGCCAGGAGAAAATGCTTCTGGAACATGGTCTTAAAGCTTGGAAAACTCACAGCAACCCAGTGATTCTGGTCATGAAAGAAAGTCTTCGACAACACAGTATTGGCCTTCTTTGCCTCTCCGGAAATTAGCCTTATTCCAAATGTATAAAGCTGCCCATGTTTAATTTACAATATTTACATTATTTCTTGCTGAACTTTCTGCCATATAGCCAAACCAGTCTCATTCCAGGAGGCATCTGGTTTGAGAGGTATTATTTAATAGACTTGCTTTACTTACAAAATACATAACTTTTATCACCTGTAATGGCCCCTCTTTATTTCCGTTTTGCAGTGATTTTTACCTGTTGTGAAAGGATGGAGCACAACATGCTGAGTTTGTCCTTTTTAAGAAAAGGAAGAACAAATGAATAATATAATAATTATATTATTATTACCTTTCTCTGGGAAGGGTAGTTCTGGAAGATCTCAATGATATGGTACAAAGAACCTGAGATACATACAAAACACGCTCAGAAAGCAAACTTGTGTAAAATAATATTAATAATCCAATATTTCACAGACATGAGCCACATCAACACAATAAGAGGGAAATTGAGCATTCTCGCTCATTTAAAAATAATCTGTTGTCGAACTACTTGAGTCAAGGGCCTTTCATGTACCTCTTCTCATACGTTCCATACATCTGCCCACATTCAAAAACCAATAGTGTTCATCTTTCCTCCTCTAGGACTTGGACCCCAGGAGACACATACAATCTTTCCTGGTACTCTTTCCTGGTATCCCAAAAGACAATCTCCGCCTTATATCCTCTTTTCGTCTTTCTAGTCTCTCTTTCTCTTCAATTTTTGGGGATAACTGAGCCAAGTTAGAACTAATTTTGTAAAAATCATAAAGTGTTCTACTAGCACTCTCTCCCATGAGTTACTCTAATCCAATGGTTCTCAACCTGTGGGTCCCCAGATATTTTGGCCTTCAGCTCCCAGAAATCCCAACAGCTGGTAAACTGGCTGATCTCATCTGTCTGATCTGGCTACGGTTGTCCACACTCTGGTCACATCCCAAATAGATTACTGCAATGCACTCTATGTGGGGCTGCCTTTGAAGACAGTTCGGAAATTGCAATTAGTCCAACGGGCAGCAGCCAGATTACTAACGGGAGCTACATACAGGGAGCATACCACCCCCCTGTTGTGTCAGCTCCACTGGCTGACTGTCCAATTCCGAGCTCAATTCAAAGTGCTGGTTTTGACCTTTAAAGCTCTATATGGTTCTGGCCCAGCTTACTTGTCCGAATGCATCTGCCGCTACGTCCCACCTCGTAATTTAAGATCATCTGGGGAGGCCCTGCTCTCACTCCCGCCTACTTCTCAAATGCGGCTGGTGGGGATGAGAGATAGGGCCTTCTCGGTGGTGGCTCCCCGTCCCCGTGGAATGCACTCCCTATTGATATACGATCAGCTCCATCCCTCCTGACATTCAAAAAAAGGTGAAATCCTGGTTATGGGACCAAGCGTTTGCACATTAGCACGATACAGCACTTTAGATTGGATTGAAATGGCAAACTGGTGGACAAGACCCAATGCTTTTATGGACAGAATACTGTTTTTAACTGTTGTGAATGTACATGATGTATTTTAATGCTAATTGTATTTTAATTTATTTTAATGCTGGCTGTATTTTAATGTATTTAATTTTTAACTGTTTTGGTTCTATTATATGTATACGGTGTGGCGTTGAATTGTTGCCGTTGTTGGGCCGCTCTGAGTCCCCCCTCGGGGGTTGAGAAGAAGCGGAAATAAATAATAAATTTCTGGGAGTTGTAGGCCAAAACACTTGGCGACCCACGGGTTGAGAACCACTGTTTTAGAGCAAGATGGTCCCCAAACTCCTCACATAAGCAACACAATGATCGGCTCAAAACAAAACATTAACTTGCAGTCCATTTCTCCTAACACTTTAGCTGCCCTTATTTTAGGAATATACATAAGGCAAGTACAATAGATTTTTTTCTCTCCCCAATGGGTTAAAAAAACACTATTAGGTTTATACTTCATAAAAATACTCAATACTTCAAAGAAACTGGTATTTTTTATACAGTATATATTCTGACTTGCATGTCATTGGTTTGATCACACACTGAGAAAGCTCAGTCTTTAGAGATGATGAATGTTTATGCAATCTTCTACAACAGGGGTGCCCACACTTTTTCAGCATGCGAGCTACTTCTAATAAAACCAAGTCTGAAAGATCTACCGGGGCAAAGCAGGGGGAAGGGGCGGGGTTTCACGCGACCTGGCTCCGCCCCCTTCCCCCTCTGGCTTTAGCATTTCCACAGCTTCTGGAGGCAAGGGGGGGGGGGGAATGCCAAGCCAGTAGTGGCTATCTATGCCACTACTGCCTTGGCATTCCCTCTTCCCTCCAGAAACTGCGGAAGCGCTAAAGCCGAGGGGGGGGGAGAGGCTTTGCGCGGCCTGGCTCCGCCCCCTCAGAAGTGTCCCATCCAGCTGGGATCGACCTCCTTCGGTCCTGGGATCGACCAGTCGGTCGCGATCTACCTAATGAGCACCCCTGTTCTACAAAATATAACACAACAAACGGTTAGCTTCTATTTTATGGGCTTTAGACTTCATTTTGATAATATTCCCTGAGACAAAAGGCTAAAAATGCATTGATGGGATTTCCACTGCATGCTTGAAGACTGGGAATATTATGTGGGTGTCTGTTGTGCAACTTTACCCAACGGGTTGCGTAGAACGGTGTCCCCTCAATTCAACTTTGTACAAGGCTGTCAACACTTGAGCCAGACCTGAAAGCCCTATATGAGCAGTAGAAATAAACACAAGATGCCATGCCTACACCAGCCTTCTCAAGACGATGCCTTCCAATGTAACCAGGCCGGCTGAGGGATTCTGGGAGTTGCAGCCCCAACAAATCTTGGGGAACAACAGGCTAACCCAAAGACAGTGAGCTTTTGGAGTTGGTTTCCAAGGCCCTCCATGAATACCAAAATCTATGAATGCTCAAGTTCCATTATATACAATGGTGTAATGAAGCAATGCCCATTACATAAAACTGGTGAACAAGTTCAACAAGAGCCTGAAGATCTGTGAAATGGTGGGAGGGTACAGCAAGTTATGCTCATACATCAACGTAGTAATTAATTGGCATGCGGCAAAATCAAGGTGGAGGGGGGTTGGGGGGGGGTCTGAACATTTTCACACCATGGTTGTTTCAATACGTAGATGAACTCATGGACAGCAGCTATTGTCATGATCAGTGCTCAGGAAAACTCTAGCAATGACGTTATCCTTTACGAGGATGTATGTCCTTGTAAAGGACATCCATCCATTACGAGGCTTGATTCTTTGTGTGACCCAGACTTCCAGATCTGTGGGTTCCAGATCCATGACTTCCACCGACTGCCAATTGGCACCTCCAATATATGAAATGGTGGTGACATGAATGCAGACACGCAGAAGCATCCATGCACAAATTACCCCCATTGAAGAATATGGGGCATGATAGCTATTTTTCATGAAATCATCGCTCCGCAGATGCAGAGGGCCACTGTACACACATGGATGCACACCCATACATGAACTTAGGTAACAGCATACAAAACTAGACTTTAACCCTCCCTGTTAAAGCGAAGGAACCTTGTCACCTCTTTTTCCTTCTAAACACCTCTGCAAGCCACAAAACGGCCTTTTGGTTCTCATAAATAGTAAAACTACATTCAAGTCAGAACTTCTAAGCAACTTGGCAGCTTTATGGAAGGAAAACAACCCGACAGGATGGTGCAAAAAGGCATGCAGAAAATCTGCTAAGGAATTTCCAAAGAGATGGGAGAAAAATAAAGGACAAAAAAGACTCCTCCATTAAAGGTCAGCTTAAAGACATAAGGTTGTTATTATTTTGTAAGCAATCACAGATTGCTTTTTGGAATAACATTACAAGGGCACATTCATGCTGTATCAAAATGAGTCATTTGCACCATTTGCTCAATCTTGAAAGCATATCCAGTTCATGGAATAGGCTTTGAACCATTTGCATGGATGACGCAGTACAATGAACGGCTTCTCATTCCAAACAAAGAGCAAAAATTTTGTATCAGCTGACGCCACACTGTTTGCTGAAGGAGACCATTAACCATAAAGAGGACACTGAACTTTCTTGGCCTATGGGACCACAGTGAAGTAATCAGATACAGTAGAGTCTTGCTTATCTGACATAAATGGGCTGGCACAACGTCGGATAATCTAAAATGTTGGATCACATGGAGTTTCCTACTGTTACCCATCCGATGCGGCACTAGACACCCAGAATACTAACAACAGGGACTCAAAGGGTTACAGCAAGGCAACATCTCAGGGCTAGATGTGGAAGAGGAGCATGGAAATCACAGAGGGAAGGAAGGAGGACGCTTCTGCTTTCAGTCCTGCCTCTTTTCCCCCTTTACTCCCTCCTCCTCATCTTGTTTTTTTCACTTATTGGGAACAGAGAGAAAGTTGGGGAGCGCTCCTTTAATTGAAGGGGAAATGCTGGAGGCATTGGGGGGCACCGGATAAGAAAGTCAGAAAAGACGGAATGTTGGATAAGCAAAGGTTGGATGAGCAAGACTCTACTGCAGAGGTGTCCACACTTTTTCAGCATGCGAGCTACTTATAATAAAACCAAGTCAGAAAGATCTACCTACCTCAAGGCTGGAGAGGGGAGGGGCGGGGGCAGGGTCTGGCTCCAACCCCCTCTGGCTTCCGCTCTACCAGCAACTTCTCCAGGCTTGAGGATGGCAATGCCAAGCCAGCCTTGTGCTAGCTATGTCACCACTGGCTTGGCATTGCCATCCTCAAGCCTGGAGAAGCTGCTGGGAGTGCAGAAGCCGGGTGAGGGAGCGGAGCCAGGCTGCGCCAAGCCCCGCCCCTTCCTCTCTGGCTTTGGAGCTCCCAGCAGCTTCTCCAGGCTTGAGGATGGCAATGCCAAGCCAGTGGTGGCATAGCTAGCACAAGGCTGGCTTGGCATTGCCATCTTCAAGCCTGGAGAAGTTGCTGGTAGAACGGAAGCCAGAGGTGGGCAGAGCCAGGCCGTGCCAATCCCCGCCCCCTCTGGCTTTGGAGCTCCCAGCAGCTTCTCCAGGCTTGAGGATGGCAATGCCAAGCCAGCCTTGTGCTAGCTATGCCACCACTGGCTTGGCATTGCCATCCTCAAGTCTGGAGAAGGTGCTGGGAGTGCGGAAGCCGGGGGAGGGGATGGGGCTTGGTGCAGCCTGGCTCCGCCCCCCCTCTGAGAAGCGCCCCATCTGGCTGGGATCGACCTCCTTCGGTCCCGGGATTGACTGGTCAATCGCGATCGACTTTCTGGGCAGCCCTGCTCTACTGTATTGTGTTTACACACCCACGCAACACAACAGAGAGGCTTTGTTCTTTCATGACATACAGTGGGCCCTCCACATTCACTGGAGCTAGGGGCACATATTTCCATGAAAGTAAAAAAACCTAAATGAAGAAATAGCACTCGCCCCAAATGTTTAAGTCCTCCAACATGACCTTAAGGACAACTTCCGCTGGAAGCCAGCCATAGAATCACACTGGAAGACCTAAATATTCCTAGAGAAAACACTTTAATCAAATCTGCAAAATTCAATCCTGCAAAAATGGAGGGTCAAAAAAAGCAAACAAAAAAAAAACACCCAAGAGCAAGATTCAGATAACCACCCAGTGTCTTAACTATACGACCTGTACAGTGCTGGAGAAACAGCTACATAGATCTATTGACTCTTAACACGATCTTCCCATCCTAGATTTGTGGTTCCTTGGATGAAGTCTATGCAGAACATTTGATGTGGCCACTGGACACAAGCAAAACCTCATTCCTTGTACAGAATGCATCTGAAATGCAGCCTAAACAGTTAATGCTTCCTTTAGATTTTTTTTATTAAACCGCACACACGCACACGCACGCACACACACTTCCTAGAGTGCAAAATGCTCATTAAGTATTATAGCAACAGAATGCCACATTGGAGGGGTTGTTGTTGTTATTTTACCTTCTCTAAAATAATCTGCTGCTTTCATTATTGACCTTTGCCTGCCACCCCTCTGAAGCATCCATTGCCGGCAACAGATGCAAACGCAAAGGAGCCAGCAGCCTGCCTGAACCTTGCTGAGTTTTTCAGTCCAGTCCCCGGGAAGCTTCACTCCCAGTCTGCCGGTTTTCACTTGTAAAGGCTCATCGTCGGGCTCTGATACATGCACATGTAAGCATCGCAAAGCAGTCTCCGCGCACAGCCTTGAATTCTTCTCGAGTCCAACGAATGCAGCTCCTCGACAGACATTTTGAGGTACTCGCCAACTTCTGGGCAAGGAGTCACTTGAGGGATGTTAAAGCCATTCTGGCCTCCTTTTTGGAAAGGGAGGAAGAGAAGGCAGAAGAAACATTAACCCAGAAGGAAGAATTAGTCACTCCCTGCTATGCCACCTAGCAATATTTCACAAGTTATTGGATTTTTAAAAATTGCATCTGGACATAAAAGGCTTTGAAGTGCACATTTTTCATGTAACTCATTAGCTGGGCTCAAAATGCTACATCCTGTTTTCTTCAAGTGATCACATTTCTAATCTATCGTATATACTCGGAGATAAGCAGAGGTTTTCAGCCGGTTTTTGGAGCTGTAAAAGCCTCCCTCAGCTTATAATGGGGTCAAGCCGGGCAGCGGAGTCTGGAGGCCATTGCTTACAACAGGGCTGCACAGGAAGTCGATCGCGATCGACCAGTCGATCGTAGGACCGAAGAAGGTCGATCGCAGCCGGATGGGGCGCTTCTCAGAGGGGGCGGAGCCAGGCCACGCCAAGCCTCGCCCCCTCCCCGGCTTTGGCACTCCCAGCAGCTGCTCCAGCCTTGAGGAGAGCAGGGCCAAGCCAGCCTTGTGCTAGCTATGCCACCACTGGCTTGGCACTGCCATCCTCAAGCCTGGAGAAACTGCTGGGAGCTCCAAAGCCAGAGGGGAGGGGGCGGGGCTTGGTGCAGCCTGGCTCCGCACCCCTCTGGCTTCCACTCTACCAGCAGCTTCTCCAGGCTTGAGGATGGCAATGCCAAGCCAGTGGTGGCATAGCTAGCACAAGGCTGGCTTGGCCCTGCTTTCAAGGCGGGAGAAGCTGCTGGTAGAGCGGAAGCTAGAGGGGGCGGAGCCAGGCAATGCCAAGCCCCGCCCCCTCCCCTCTCCAGCCGTGAGGAGGTAGGTAGATTTTTCTGACTTGGTTTTATTATAAGTAGCTCGCATGCTGAAAAAGTGTGGGCACCCCTGGCTTACAATATAGGATATATTTCTCTCTCCTCTTCACCTCCCTTGACAGTATGTTTTCTTTTCCAGTTAAAAGGGAGGGAAGGAGGAAAAGGAGATATATTGCATGGCCTCCTGGTTTGTATGGCTCTTTTTCAAACCCACCCAAATTCCTGGCTTTTTGTGTATATCTAAATGTTTTAATTTTATATGTGCATTTTTGTTCCCTTGGAAGTTTTTCCCTCATAAGTTTCAAGGTCTTTGGAAATCCTATATACATATATATATCAAGAGATTTCCATGCACCTGTATATCTGTATCTATATGTACACATTATTTTTATATGAATTTTCTACTCACATGATTGCAAGTCTCTGCAAATCCTATATATAGATATCGATAAATATAGAAGTACCTATATAGCTGTATATCTGTGTGTGTGTGCATGTATATGCGCATTTATGTATGTGTGTATATATATATATATAATTCACATGCACATATATATATATGAATTTTCCTCTCACATGTGTACAAGTCTCTGAAAATCCTATATATAAATATTGATAAATATAGAAGTACCTATATAGCTGTATATATGTGTGTATGTATATGTGCATGTATGTGTGTGTATATGTATGTATATGTATGTACAGACTTTTTCTGTTTTATGTTGTTTTAATGTAGTAGTAAATTGAAATGTGGTTGTTTTATTATGTGATTTTATGTAAACCACCCCGAGCCTGCTGGAAGGAGCGGTATAGAAAATGAACTATAAATAAATAAATATATGAATTTTCCTCTCACATGTGTACACGTCTCTGAAAATCCTATATAGAGGTACCTGTATAGCTGTATGAGTGTGTTATATACATGTATATATAGAAATTATTTTATATATCAATTTTACCCTCACATGTTTGCAAATCTTTGCAAATCCTATATAGGTAAAATTATAGAAACATCTAGATATATATGAATATAGATATATGGTGCTTTCAAATATTGCAGGAGGGAAATGCATAGAGAGGATTTGCAAACAATCAGGGGAAAATGCATATGTGAAATTAGTACTATATATAATTATAGATCTATATCTTGCTCTGCATTGTTTATATAGGCATTGAATATGTTTGCCTGTTACTTTGTTGGAAGCCTGTCTGAGTCCCCATGGGCAGACAGGCCGGAATACAAATGAAGTTTTTTATTATTATTATCATCATCATTATAAAGTTATTATTGATACCATATTGTTTGTGTTGACTCGACTTTTCCACTTACAGAGCTAGTTTACTGCTTTTATTTGAGATATGGTAAATAGTCAAAAACATTTAACCTATTGATGCCTCAATTAATGTAATTTTATAGGTATCTATTTTGATTTTGAAATTTACCAGTAGCTGCTGCAGTTCCCACCCTTGGCTTATACTCGGGTCAATAAGTTTTCCAAGTTTTGGGGGTAAAATTAGGTGCCTCAGCTTATATTCGGGTTGGCTTATACTCAAGTATATTTCTTGTACATTCCGCACCCTACTCATCTATTTGCTACTAACTAAAATGCATAATGCTATCCTAGTACTTCAATGCATGAGGGAAATCCAAAAAAATAGGAAAAGGTGCATGAGAACACATACCATCCCGGTCAGCCATGCTATCAAAGAAAAGCCAGGCCGAGTCCCCTTTGCCATATTTCACAAAAGCCACATAGTGGCTTGTCTCTATACAAAGGACAGCAAACAACTCCATCTTCTGGCAAGGGATGCAGCCATGTCTCCAGTCCCAGTCTGGAAGATCTTTTGGAAGAGACACCGGGTTAAATTTATGACTCTGTCTCCGGGGATGAAGATGAACCTACAAATTGATGACAAGGTTTAGCATATGCTTTCGGTAAGGTTAGACAAACCCTTCTGTCTTTTGCAGGCATGCCATTTTTTTTTTCACAATTCACCCCATCTGCCATTGAACTGGAAGTAGTCTAGACACCATTCCAGCAAGATGACTGGGAACTTACTTGGGTATTGCAAGTTTTACAAAACTGCTTGATTTTGCCTGCAGAAATTTCGGTGTCTTCATAGCACTCTCGGCATTCATACATTGCAAGTCCTCCACATATGCGGCACTGCCGAGGAGCTGTATTTTGTAAGAGGAGACATGCCCATGTATCAAGAGTGTGCATAGTAACCAAAACTACACATTTGAATCTTCATAAAATGTGTGAAATGGGACATTTTGGCAAATCCATATACCATATATACTTGAGCATAAGCTGAGTTTTCAGCACCCCTTTTAAGGCTGAAAAAGCCCTTCTCGGCTTATACTCGAGAGAGAGTCCTGGCAGGAAGGTGTGGGACTGAAAGAAGCCCTTCTTTAAGCTCCACGCCTTCCTGCCAAAACCCTCACCTCTCCGTTTTCGTCTACAAGAGCCTCTTGAAGGTGAACAAGCTCTTGTAGATGAAGCTCTGTGGGGGCTTCCTCTTGCCACGGCTTCACTCCGTGAAAAGGCTGTAGCCAAAGTCATCCTCCTCTTCGCTGGACCTGTGGCGGGCAGCGAGAAGAGGAAGGCAAGCACAGGAAGAAGAGAGAGGAAGGCAAACATGCAGCGAGGAAAGATGTACACGCAAGTGGCGAGAATAGGGAGGGGGCTTGTGCGACGAGTACAAGGACGTGCGCATGCACCTCTTCTCGCCACGCAAGCCCCCTCCCTCCTCTCGCCATCCATGCGTGCACCTCGTCTTGCCACCGATGTCTATCCATCTCTATATCTATCTCCCTATCTATCTATGCATCTATCAACCAGTCTCTGCTTCTATCTATCTCTGCCTCTATCTGTGTATCTATATATTTCTACATCTATCTCTCTATCTATGCATCTATCTACCTATTTCTCCATCTATCTCTGCCTCTATCTATCTGTGCATCTCCTTCTGTCTCTCTGCCTCTATCTCTGCCTCTATCTGTGTATCTATCTATCTTTACATCTCTCTATCTATGCATCTATCAACCAGTCTCTGCTTCTATCTATCTCTGCCTCTATCTATTTCTACATCTATCTCTCTATCTATGCATCTATCTACCTATTTCTCCTGTCTATCTATCTATCTATCTGCCTCTATCTATCTGTGTGCATCTCTACCTGCCTCTTGATCAATCGAGATATCTTCTCTGCATCTATCTATCTCTGCCTCTATCTGTGTATCTATCTATCTCTACATCTCTCTATCTATGCATCTATCAATCAGTCTCTGCTTCTATCTATCTCTGCCTCTATTTCTACATCTATCTCTCTATCTATGCATCTATCTACCTATTTCTCCTATCTATCTATCTATCTATCTATCTATCTATCTGCCTCTATCTATCTGTGTCTCTCTGCCTCTACCTGCCTCTTGATCAATCGAGATATCTATCTCTGCATCTATCTATCTCTGCCTCTATCTGTGTATCTATCTATCTCTACATCTCTCTATCTATGCATCTATCAATCAGTCTCTGCTTCTATCTATCTCTGCCTCTATTTCTACATCTATCTCTCTATCTATGCATCTATCTACCTATTTCTCCATCTATCTATCTATCTATCTATCTATCTGCATCTCCTATCTGTGTCTCTCTGCCTCTACCTCTCTGATCAATCGAGATATCTATCTCTGCATCTATCTATCTCTGCCTCTATCTGTGTATCTATCTATCTCTACATCTCTCTATGCATCTATCAATCAGTCTCTGCTTCTATCTATCTCTGCCTCTATCTATTTCTACATCTCTCTATCTATGCATCTATCTACCTATTTCTCCTATCTATCTATCTATCTATCTATCTATCTATCTGCCTCTATCTATCTGTGTCTCTCTGCCTCTACCTGCCTCTTGATCAATCGAGATATCTATCTCTGCATCTATCTATCTCTGCCTCTATCTGTGTATCTATCTATCTCTACATCTCTCTCTTTATCTATCTATGCATCTATCTACCTATTTCTCCTTCTACCTGCCTCTATCTATCTATCTATGCATCTCCTTCTGTCTCTCTGCCTCTACCTGTCTCTGAATCGATCGATCAATCTATCTCTGCATCTAACTATATCTGCCTCTATCTATCTCTGTATCTATCTCCCCCTCTCTATCCATATAGCTACCTATTTCTCCTTCTACCTGCCTCTATCTATCTATCTGTCTATCTATTTTTTAAAATACATGTCACGTTACTTTCTCTGCGAAGATCAAAGGAGAAAGGTGTCATGGTGATGACTGGGTCACGTCTGAAGCCTCTCCTTAATCAACCAACAATGTGGTTCTTCTAATATTTAAGAGTTTCAGATCATATTTCTCCTTCCAAATACCTACTGAAACATCATTCTCATATTTCACAGCACATCTATTCTTGCAACTTAATAATTCTTCTTTGGGTAATGGCTTTATATGCATAACTGTCCAAAAACACCAGCCCATGGAACAATCCCGCCAGATCATTGCAAATAATATTTTGTACTCACTGTCTTCTAACAGATCTGTGATATTTAATTCCAAGGAAGGAAAGATTTTGTTGAACATTTTGAAGTCTTTCCCGAACCGAGGCATCTGAATGATGAGACATGAGGGTGCCTAGCAAAAGGCAATAAGAAAATGTGCTTGGGCTTCAGACAAATTGCAGACCCATTTTAGTTTCATCAACATCTCACTTAATACGCTGTTCAACAACATTTTATTATTTATTTATTTATTTATTTCAAAATTTTATACCCCGGCCTTCTCACCTCCAAAGAGGGACTCAGACCGGCAAACAGCAAGTATTCAATGCTAACATTTAAAATCTAAAAACATCATAAATTTACAATAAAATTATCAAATACACATACAATAAATACATTTTAAAAACCTTTCGCCAAAGTAAAATCAAATCCAACTTAATCCATATATTCGGTCCGTATCAAGTGGTTAGCGATTTTAGTCACTTCGCGATCTCCTCTTTCAATCTGTGAAGGCCTCATTTGCACAGCCACGTTTTCACCCGCTTCCTAAAGGTCAGGAGGAAGGGGCCGATCTAATTTCATTTGGGAGGGAATTCCACAGCCGGGGGCCACCACAGAAAAGGCCCTGTCCCTCGTCCCCACCAGACGCGCCTGCAAAGATGGTGGGACCGAGAGCAGGGCCTCTCCAGACGATCTTAGCACTCTTGACGGTTCATAGGGGAGAATACGTTCAGACAGGTTAACTGGGCCGGAACCGTATAGTGTTTTGTAGGTCAACACCAGCACTTTGAATTGTGCTCAGAAGCTAACTGGCAGCCAGTGGAGCTGGCGCAACAGGGGAGTTGTGCGCTCCTGGCTGCTGCGCGCTGGACTAATTGCAGCTTCCAGGCAGTCTTCATAGGCAACCCCACGTAGAGAGTGTTGCAGTAGTCTATACAAGATGTAACCAGAGCGTGGACCACCGTGGCCAAGTCTGACTTCCCAAGATACGGGCGCAGCTGGCGCACAAGCCTAAGCTGTGCAAAAGCTCCCCTGGCCACCGCCGAGACCTGGGGTTCCAGGCTCAGCGATGATTCCAGAATCACTCCCAGTCTTTATGGTTCAAAGACCCTTATTGAACCATAGGTGAGCAAGGTATGCAGGTAATGAGATTAAGAACATCCAGTTGATTAAACACAATTATATAATAATAAAAACAATAATTTTAATATTAATAATAAATGTATTATCATTAATTATTATTAATAATAATTAATAATAAAATTTACCAGAGTTAAAATTTACAACAGTTCAAAACAGCTTAAAATACATGTTGGCTAAAAACGTAAGTAAAATACTACAACAAGTGCCCACGTGTTTCAGCTTGTGTCTAAAATTGGGAATTGTCCAAACCTGGCTGGCTCAGAAAGGAACTTGGCAACCGCCAAGGTCACGTGGGGAAGGTTGCCACTAAATAGAAACTTCATATAAAATTTCACTGGACTTGCTGGTAAGTTTCTTAGTAGGAGGTTCATTATGAGTGCTCGGGCCTGTTCTTTCAAACCGCAGGACAGTAGAATGTGGCAGATGCATTCTACTTCCTGTTTGTTACATGGGCAGAGTATTTCATTATATGGAGTACCTGCAAAACCATCCACGCAGTCTAGGAAAAGCCTATTTTGGCCTGCGTCAATAGGAGTGTAGTGTCTAGATCCAGGGAAGTCATGCTACCCCTCTATTCTGTCTTGGTTAGACCACACCTGGAATATTGTGTCCAAATCTGGGCATCACAATTGAAGAGAGATATTGACAAGCTGGAATGTGTCCAGAGGAGGTGACTAAAATGATCAGGGGTCTGGAGAACAAGCCATATGAGGAGCAGCTTAAAGAGCTGGGCGTGTTTAGCCTGAAGAAGAGAAGGCTGAGAGGAGACATGATGAGGGCCATGTATAAATATCTGAGAGGAAGTCATAGGGAGGAGGGAGCAAGCTTGTTTTCTGCTGCCCTGGAGACTAGGACGTGGAGCAAGGGCTTCAAACTATAAGAAAAGAGATTCCATCTGAACATTAGGAAGAACTTCTTGACTGTGAGAGCCGTTCAGCAGTGGAACTCTCTGCCCCGGAGTGTGGTGGAGGCTCCTTCTTTGGAAGCTTTTAAACAGAGGCTGGTTGGCCATCTGTCGGGGGTGCTTCCAATGCAGTTAAAGCTTGTGCGCCAGCTGCGCCCGTACCTTGGGAAGTCTGACTTGGCCACGGTGGTCCACACTCTGGTTACATCCCGAATAGACTACTGCAACACTCTCTACCTGGGGTTGCCTCTGAAGACTGCTCGGAAGCTGCAATTAGTCCAACGTTCGGCAGCCAGGTTACTAACAGGAGCGGGGCACAGGGAGCATACAACTCTTTTGCTGCGCCAGCTCCACTGGCTGCCAATTAGCTTCCGGGCACAATTCAAAGTGCTGGTTTTAACCTACAAAACCCTATATGGTTCTGGCCTAGTTTACGTGTCCAAACGGATTCTCCCCTACGAACCATCAAGAACATTAAGATCCTCCAGAGAAGCCCTGCTCTCGGTCCCGCCGGCTTCGCAAGCGGGGCTGGTGGGGACAAGAGACAGGGCCTTCTCTGTGGTCGCCCCTCGGCTGTGGAACTCTCTCCCAAGGGAGGTTAGATCTGCCCCCCTCTCTGTTGTCCTTTAGGAGGCTGGTGAAGACCTGATGTGGAACCAAGCCTTCCCAGACTAGGCGGCGATTGGCTCTTGTCTGTCTGAATGTCTGACCACGGTTACCGAGTGAGGGGAATTGTTTTATTGGCGAATGTGTGGTTTTATGTTGTTTTATGTATTTTAATATGTTGTTGTAGTTGTTTTTAAATTTATAGCATTGAATTTTTGCTGTTATGCCGGTCTGAGTCCCTCGATAGAGGTGAGAAGGTCGGGGTACAAAAGTTTTAAATAAATAACTAAATAAATAAATGCAATTTTCCTGCTTCTTGGCAGAGTGGGGTTGGACCGGACGGTCCACGAGGTCTCTTCCAACTCTATGATTCTATGTGGAAAGGCCGGTGGAGGAGGCTTTCTTAGAATTGATCTCAAACCAACTGCTTATGTACTCATCCTGAACTAAGTGATGAATCAAACCGGATCTTAAACTAAAAACTCTGATCTTGAGCCAATATTTAAGTGTGCACTACCAAGCTTTTATTGACAGGGATGTTTCCCCAGATTCAAGTGATAAGACACAGGATGGGACACATCTGGAGAGCTCGAAAAGGGCCCTCAAAAACTGTGTTTGCTGTTGGTCTATTTTTGATGTTAGGCCCCCAATCCAAATGCTGGAAGCATACAGCAGCTGGGAAACTATCCTAGCGTTAAAGACTTTAGTTGCCAAAGGTATGAACTGCCCCTCTTTAGTACTGGTAAAATGCAAAATGGCTGAACTGCTTACTTGAGCTTTGAGGGTAATAGAAGAAATCTGAGTAGATCATGACAGTTTGTGGTGGAAAAAAAGGCCCCAGATATTGGGAACTTCTGACCTGTTCTATGCCCATGAAGAGACCAATGGCAGGGGGGAAATCTTTTTTCGAATATCAGAACTTTAGATCTCACATAGTTGATTTTTAGGTCATTCTGGGAAGAGGAGTTTCCTTAGTATGTAATTCAGACCTGCCCCGAAGCACAAATCACAATACGCTGTTGAATCACAATGGGCAAAAGCCGCAAAAAAAAAAAAGAAGAATATGCACCAAACCTCAGCAAATTTCAAGTTGCTGTTGATGAAAGACCATTCCAGCAACTGCTGTATTGTAGGCACACCAACTTTGTCATTCTTGTCCATAAAAATCTGGTAGAAGTAGCAGTCTTGAACCTTTTGACCTGCTGATCTAAGAAGACAGTGCATTTTTAAAGGCCGTAGTCAATATTATTAGGATTAATACATCCACTGGGCCATTATATTGCTGCTGCTCTTGTTTTAATTATTGTTGTTGCATGTTTTAATGATGTTTTTAAGTGTTCTGTTTTTAACCCTCTGGCGCTGTGCCATTGGTTCTTGTGAGCCGCCGCGAGCCCCTGGGAGTCGGCGGTGTAGAAGTCCCAAGAAATAAATAAATAAATAAATAAATAAATCAGAAGAGAATACTGAACTATCATTGCACTGGTTACAGTTGTATGCTTCTAAACCAAATATTTGTGGGAAGACAACTAGGAAGGCTGCTTATTATTATATTTACATCATTTTACTCGATTATTATTATTACATTTATTTTTACTCTATTATTACATTTATTATTTTACTCTATTATTTTGTCACATTTCCATTATTTTGCTCTATTATTATTATTACATGTATTATTTTACTCTATTATGATTGGAAGGACGTGTAAGCACATTTATACTGAAGGTTAGAATAATGGTTTAATCAAAGCTGGACGGTCTTATCTTACATTTTAATATAAATATTCAAATATATTTAACCCACTGATGCCCCAATCAATGTAATTTTTTTGGTATCTATTTTTATTTTGAAATGTACCAGTAACTGCTGCATTTCCCACCCTCTAATTATACTTGAGCCAATACTTTTTCCCAGTTTTTTGTGGTAAAATTATGTGCCTCGGCTTATATTTGGGCCGGCTTATACTCGAGTATATACGGTAGTAGCATTGATTTGCATACTTTTGACTACTCGATTTTACGAAAGTCACTGTCAAACAACACTTAATACTTATTGCTAAGCCATAATTAACACTTTTTTTCTGGAAGCTAAGGAAAGGCGCATCTCCACAGAAGATATTAGAAAGTAAGAGAAAGGCAAATCCAAAACAACACAAAAAAGCAGCTATAACTGGCATGCAGGAAAGTTACATTAACCGAGTTTTATTATGTTACCCAAATAGTTCCATAAACCACAAACTGGAAAAGTACATACTGGAAGAAAAAGGGAGAATTTACCTTATTTTTAACAGTGGTTCTACTCTCAAAATATGATGAAACAAAATGTTCAAAAATTCTTCTGGATCTGTGAAAAAAAAGTGTTAAATCAGAGTATCCAAGCAGAAAGAAATGAAATACTTTGTGACTTTTTAATGTGCAGTGGACAGTCAGATGGGGAAAGGAATGATATGATACCCCAGGGCAATGGCATGAAAGCAGCCACAGTGGCGCAGTGGATTAAACCGCTGAGCTGCTGAACTTGCTGATCGAAAGGTCACAAGTTCAAATCCGGGGAGCGGCATGAGCTCCCACTGTTAGCCCCAGCTTTTGCCAACCTAGCAGTTCGAAAACATGCAAATATGTGATCACTAGGTACCACTTTGTGAGAAAGTAACGACACTCCATGCAGTCATGCCAATGGCCACATGACCTTGGAGGTATCTATGGACAACACCGGCTCTTCGGCTTAGTAATGGAGATGAGCAGCACCCCCCAGAGTCGGACACGAGTAAACTTACCTTTCTCTTCAGAGGTAAATCCTGACGCTGCTTCCACTTTCTCCAAGATTTTCCTCAGCTTCATGATTTTTGTTGCACACACATATCCGTATCTAGAACATAAAAATGAGCAGACTGGAGAGAGATAAAGGGAGACACTGGGAATACAGGGAATGAAGACTTCAAACCCATGCAGAGACAGACCACCTGGCGGGCAAAATAACTACAATGTTCCCTCGCCACTTCGTGATTCGCTGTTTCCCAGTTTACAAAAAAAAAGTAAATACCAGTATATATCGCTATATTTTCGCTATTTCACGTGTTTTTGCTGCCGTCGCTCTCCCTCCTCAGTCCTCCCTCCCTCCAGCCTTGAAGGGCCTTTCCTTCTTTCCTTTCCTTCACTTTATTTCAAGTTTATAAAAACTTAAAATAGTGTATAACTACTAAAATTATGTATAAATATTAAAATAAACATAGAGTCCCTATATCACGGTTTTTCATTTATTGCAGAAGGTCCTGGAACGTTCAAGCAACTCTGTGCAGAGGATACTGCAGGGGTGCTCATTAGGTAGATCGCGTAGGGCGTCCTGGTAGAACGCAGGCAGGGCGGGAGGAAGGCTCAGTCCCACCCCGCAGGCCCCTGATGACGCCCAGGTGCAGAAGGAGGTTGGATTGGATGGCCCTTGGAGGTCTCCTCCTATTCTAGGAACCCATTGTTATTATTATTATCATCATCAAAGACTGAATGCCCATCTGTGAGGAATGCTTTGACTGTGTTTTTCCTTTATGGCAGAAGGAGGTTGGACTGGATGGCCCTTGGAGGTCTCCTTCTACTCTAGGAACCTGTTGTTGTTGTTGTTGTTGTTAGCAGAGGCTGAATGAATATTATCATCATCATTATTATGAATAAATTCAGGGGCTTATTATACTCACATTTAGTTGAATTCAGTCTTAAAATATATTATATGGCTCTCACTGAAATAAATTTCCAAATATTTTGCTTTTATGGCTCTCTGAGTAGTGGGCAGGTAGATCATTTTGACTTGGTAGTTTTATAAGTAGCTTGCATGCTGAAAAAGTGTGAGCACCCCTGACCTAGAGGCATACTGCAAGGTAATAACTGCTAGCAGGAAACATAGACGATCATTCAAAACATGCATACACACACACACACACACACACACACACATATATATGGCATATATATGGGGCTATACTTACATTCTGAGAGGATTGACTATTTCTGTCCGCAAGAGCGCTTGAGTTTCGCTATAATATTCTACATCATTTTTCTCTTTCGGTCTGAGCAAGACAGTGTCCAAAACAGAGCTAAAGGCAAACAGGCTGAAAGAGTGGAGATGTTAATTTCAATCAGGAAAAACAGCCCCAAAACAACACCCCACTGAAAAAGAGGGGGGTTAAGTCAATAAACAAGAAGCAACCAGAACTATAGCTGGACTGCAACACAGACTTGCTTTCTAATGCTTCTTGGAAAGTGGCTTTTAAAAACTTTATTTTAAAACTTTATTAGGTCATTTCCCCCTCAAACTGTAATTCAAAACAAGGCACCAAAATCCTTACCAGAATAAAGTGGAGTCTAAGTAGCAGGAGTTGTAATGGCCCTGAATTCCTTTCTTCTTTCCAATCATCGTTTCTAAGCCTTCTTTTTCCATTTTTGGAGGAGTGTTTTCTTCAACCACTTCACTTAGATAACCTCCAAAAGCTTATCAATAATAGAAGAAAGAAAGAAATTAGGGGGCATACGTCAGGGTCTGAACTTCATTACTGATCCAAATCTTGTATGGCTATAATATGAGAAATGCAAAAGTAAAGCTTGTGTGTCAATAAGCGTAACCTGCTCAGAGTTCACATTTCTTTATACACACATACAGAGAGAGAGAAACAGTAAAAATAAAAGGAATTTTACCCAGTTGGATGGCATTGTAATATATGTTCTTCAAATATCAGTACAATGCAAAATTCTACCTGCCATTTCATAGTGGGAATTGTGTAGGAAACAGTAGAAAGGAAGCACCATTTCCATTATAGTCTTATTTAAAATCAATCAGCAAGTTATTTTGTTAAAACAGATGGCCAATATTTTCATGAATTTATCACTAATAATTTCAACCAGCTTTTTACAAAATGCTTTAAAGATATTAACCATGACTATTTGAATCTCTGCTGTGAAATATTATATTTATTTACCTCCTTTATATCCCGCCCTTCTCACCTTGAAGGGTGACTCGGGGCGGCTTACAACAAATACAAATGCCTCAAATACATACAAAAATAAAACTACATATAATTTAAAATCACATAGCTAAAAACAATTAAAACAATTTAAACAATTACTTAAATCACACACTCCAAAAACATATACTAGGAGTCATTCCATTTTTCATTTGTATTGTTCACTATGGCACTAAAACTTCAATTGTTGTACTAGGAATCACTGTCCAAACGCTTGGTCCCACAACCAGGATTTAACTATCTTCCTATCTCTTGTCCCCACCGGTCACGCATGCGAGGGGGGTGGGATCAAGAGCAGGGCCTCTCCGGACAATCTTAACCTCCGAGATGGTCATAGAGGGAGATACGTCCAGGCAGGTAAGCTGGGCCAGAACTGTTTAGGGCTTTATAGGCTAAAACCAGCACTTTGAATTGTGTTCGGTAACAGACTGGCAGCCAGTTTATGCTCCCTGTATGCCGCTCCGGTGAGCAATCTGGCTGCTGCCCACTGGACCATTTGAAGCTTCTGAACAGTCTTCAAAGACAGCCCCACATAGAGCGTGTTGCAGTAATCTATTCAAGTTGTAACAAGAGCAGGGACTACTGTGGTCAAATCTGACTTCCCAAGCTACGGGCTCTGCTGGCACACAACCCCCCTGGTCACCACTGAAACCTGGGGTTTCAGGCTCAGCCATGAATCCAGGATCACTCCCAAGCTGCAAATTTGCATCTTCAGGGAGAGTGTAACCCCATCCAACACAGGCTGTAACCCTATAGGGCAGGGATGCCCAGGAAGTCGATCGCGATCCACTGGTCGATCCTGGGACCGAAGGAGGTCGAACCCAGCCAGATAGGGTGCTTCTCAGAGGGGGGCGGAGCCAGGCTGCGCCAAGCCCCGCCCCCTCCCCGGCTTCAGCGCTACCACAGCTTCTCCAGGCATGAGGAGGGTATGGCCAAGTCAGTAGTGGCTAGCTATGCCACCACTGGCTTGGCATTACCCTCCTCAAGGCTGAAAGAAGCTGTGGTAGCGCTAAAGGGACGGGCGGGGCTTGGTGCAGCCTGGCTCCGCCCCCTCCCCAGCTTTAGCGCTACCACAGCTTCTCCAGGCATGAGGAGGGTAGTGCCAAGTCAGTAGTGGCTAGCTATGCCACCACTGGCTTGGCATTACCCTCCTCTAGCCTGGAGAAGCTGTGGCAGAGCTAAAGCCAGAGGGGGGCGGAGCCAAGCCAGACCAAGCCCCGCCCCCCCCGCTCCCCCTGCTTCTCTCTTGGTAGATGTTTCTGAGTAGCTCTCATGCTGAAAAAGTGTGGGCACCCCTGCTATAGGGGTTCAGCCTTGTGACTGAGCAGGAGTACCTCTGTCTTGTCTGGATTCAATTTCAATGTGTTTGCCCCTTCACAGCGCCCAAGCACTGGTTCAAGACCTGAACAGCCTACTTAGCAGAAGTTGGAAAGGAGTGATAGAGTTGGACACCATCTGCATACAGATGACATCGAACTACAAAACTCTGGATGGTCTGTCCCAGAGGTTTCATGTAGAAACTTTACTATATGTATCTAACAAATAAACTGCATAGGAACTGCATTCCATTTATTCATGACCCATTGCAATTTCATTAAGAGCATACAGAAACTATGATGAGTCTAAGACAGTACCTAAGGAGTTGCAGCGTTCAATCTGGTTGGACACAGGCTGCAATGAAGCAAATCTAGAATCTGGTCTGCAGCTCTTCAATTTAACAAACAGAGCCTTCTTGGGTGCGCAGGTGAAGTATCGGGTTCCTTTAAATGTCCCATCTGTACAACCTGCACATTCTTCTTCCTGGAAAAGGTCAAAACAGGAAGACCTGTCTTTCTAAATGAGAAACTAATACAAACAAGACTGATCTTGGAAGTTCCTGTGACACATGCAGCAATGCTTCTGCAAAGAAGGGCCGGCTGCAATGTTGTGAGCATTCTCCAGTCATACAGACATTAAAAGACTTTCTGCCTAAGGATAACAGTGGTAAATGGAGGCTGAGCAATACCAGGATTCAACGGCATATTCATCCTTATTGAGCAATTGAAAGATTATCTGAAAATATTTGAGTTACAGAAAGAAAATGGGTTTATTAAGTATTGGGAAACTCTTACGAGAATCCTTGACATCAGAAAACCTTCAAAGCCCAGCAAGACTGTAATGCAGAATATTCCAGAGTTCTGATTCATGTTCAACATTTTTACATCTGCTTTGCCTATTTCCAAAGAGACGTCTAAACATATAGGAGGAAGACTAGGCAAAGCACTATGTAGTATATCTAGCTCAACAGCAGCAAGCGAGACCCAGTTTGCATCACTGTGAAGCCTTGCTGGTGGATTTGAGGCCACCAGAGCAGTAATTTATTTATTATATTTATTATTATTCAAATTTCTGAGTCGCCACTCCCGGGTGGCTCGGGGCAATTGTATACATCTTTACCCAGAATCTGAGTGTTACAGAGTTCAACATGGTAAAGTCCTATCCCCAAGCATGCACAGTATACCTAAGATTGCAGTTTTAAAATTCATCTATCTCTGCGTTGTTGTAGGTTTTTGGGGGGGGCTATATGGCCATGCTCTAGAGCAGTGTTTTTCAATCTTTTTTGAGCCGCGGCACATTTTATACATTTACAAAATCCTGGGGCACACCACCAACCAAAATGACACTCTAACAGTAATACATATAGTTAATATGTTTTTAAATGTATTTATACACTCAGTGTGAAACCTGGGCCTGTTTCGATGAACACAACATAGAACTTCCCACACAGAACTCCCATAACCAAGAGAAAATACTATAAGAGTTTGGTGGGCATTGACCTTGAATTTTGGAATTGTAGTTCACCTACACCCAGAGAGCACTGTGGACTCAAACAATGTTATGTTACGTTGTTGCTTGTTTTCTATCCAGAATCACAATGTTGGAAGCAGGCTCACCACTTTAATTGTGTAAGTCGCCCAGAGCACCTTTGGTGGAGGGCGACTCATAAGAAATAAAGTTAGTTAGTTTAAGGTCCCTCTAAAACAGGCATGGAAAAATCTGGCCCTCTGGGTGCTTTGGACTTCAACTCCCACCATTCCTAACAGCCTAAGGCCCTTTCATACTTAAGTGGCTGAGGGGGGGGGGGAGGAAAAGGGCATGTGGCTATAGGAATGGTGGGAGTTGGAGTCCAAAACACCTGGAAGGTCCAAGTTTGCCCAAGCCAGCTTTCGACAGAGACCTCTTCCTCCCCCTTCGCACTCTTTCTCCCCCCTCCTGTCGAACACTTACTTTTTCTTCTCCACTCAGGCTCACTTCTTCCCAGCCTCGCTCTGCTCACTTTGCTCACGCTGCCGCTTCTGCCGCCATTTTGATCCGAGGGGGCAGCGTGAGCATGTTCAGGAGGGGAGGGGGGAGGGAGGAAGACATGGGGCGAGTCTGCGCAGTAGCGCCTGCACGGGTCACATCTTCCTCCCTCCCCCTCCCCTCCTGAACATGCTCATGCTGCCCCCTCGGATCAAAATGGCGGCAGAAGTGGCAGCGTGAGCAAAGCAAGCAGAGCGAGGCTGGGAAAAAGGGAGCCCGAGTGGAGAAGAAAAAGTAAGTGTTCGGCAGGAGGGGGAAGAAAGGGTATTGGAGGTTCCAATTTCCCATGGCACACCTGATGATCGCTCACGGCACACTAGTGTCCCGTGGCACACTGGTTGGGAAACACTGATCTAGAGGCATTCTCTCCTGGCATTTCGCCTGCACCTATGGAAAGCATCCTCAGAGGCTGTGGTGTCTGTTGGAACTAGGAACATTGGGTTTATATATCTGTGGAATGATGTCCAGGGTGGGAGAAAGAACTCCCACTGGCCATCTTGATTAGCATTTGATGGCCTGGCAGTTTTTTGGTGTGGTTTACTTGGGGGAATCTTTTGTTGAGAGATGATTAGCTGTCGCTGATTGTTTCCTCTCTGGCAACAAAAAAAGCCCACAATATGGTTGCAATATGTGGATGAGACTTTCACCATTTGGGGCCATGGAGAAGAAGAACTAAACAGGTTCCTGGACCATCTTAACAGCATCCACCCAAACATCCAATTCACCATGGAAAAAGAAAATGAAGGAAAGCTGCTATTTTTAGATGTGGTAGTCATCCACAAACCAGATCAACAATTGGGTCACACAGTTTACAGAAAACCCACACACATAGATAGATACCTACATAAAAACCCCAACCATCACCTAAGTCAAAAAAAAGAAAAGAAGCACCATTAAAGCCCTGGCAGACTGTGCAAAAAGAATCTGCGAACCCCACCTCCTCCAAGATGAACTGAACCATCTAAACTGGGCTTTACAGGCCAATGGATACTCCACCTCAGATATCAGAAGAGCTGCAAAACCGAGAACAAGCCACGAGAGTAAAGACAAAGATCCACCCAGAGGAAAAGTGTTCTTGCCATACATCAAGGGAACCACTGACTGCATAGGGAAGCTGATGAGAAAACACAACATACAAACTATCTACAGACCCACTAAGACAGGGGTGCCCACACTTTTTCAGCATGCGAGCTACTTATATTAAAACCAAGTCAGAAAGATCTACCTACCTCCTCAAGGCTGGAGAGGGGAAGGGGCGGGGCGGGGCTTGGCCAGAGGGGGCAGACCCAGGCCACACCAAGCCCCACCCCTCCCATCTGGTTTTGGAGCTCCCAGCATCTTCTCCAGGCTTGAGGATGGCAATGCCAAGCCAGTGGTGACATAGCTAGCACAAGGCTGGCTTGGCACTGCCATCCTCAAGACTGGCTTGGCGCTTGGCACTGCCATCCTCAAGGGCCACCAGCCTTGAACCACTGGCATGGCACTGCCATCCTCAAGACTGGAGAAGCTGCTGGTAGAGCGGAAGCCACAGGGAGGCAGAGCCAGACTGTGCCAAGCCCCGCCCCCTCCCCTCTGGCTTTGGAGCTCTCAGCATCTTCTCCAGGCTTGAGGATGGCAGTGCCAAGCCAGTGGTGGCATAAGCTAGCACAAGACTGACTTGGCCCTGCCCTCCATAAACCTAGAGCAGCTGCTGGGAGTGCCGAAGCCGGGGAGGGGGCGGGGCTTGGCCCCCCTTGAGAAGCACCCCATCTAGCTGGGATCGACCGCCTTCGGTTTGGGATCGACTGGTCGATCGCGATCGACTTCCTGGGCAGCCCTGCACTAAGAGAATCCAACAAATGCTACGTTCAGCAAAGGACAAGAGGGTTCCTCTCACTTCTGCAGGAGTCTACTGTATACCATGCAGCTGTGGACAAGTCTACATAGGAACCACCAAACGCAGCATTGCCCAAACATGAATCAAGGAACATGAAAGGCACTGCAGGCTAAATCAACCAGAGAAGTCAGCCATAGCAGAGCACCTGATGAACCAACCTGGACACAGCAGATGCTGGACCACTCTCACAACTACCATGTCAGGCTACACAGAGAAGCCACTGAAATCCATAAGCATGTGGATAATTTCAACAGAAAGGAGGAAAGCATGAAAATGAACAAATTCTGGCTACCAATATTAAAGAACTCTAAAAGTATAACAGCAAAACAATACCCCAACACAGGAAAACTCCAGAGAGGAAACAATCAGGGGCAGCTAATCACCTCTCAACAAAAGATTCCCCCAGGAACTAACAAGCCACATCAAAAAACTGCCAGGCCATCAAATGCTAATCAAGGTGGCCAGTTGAAACATTCACACCTTCCTCCAACAGACAAGAGTTTTCTGTCCCACCCTGGACATTCTACAGATATATAAACCCTATTTTCCTAGTTCCAACAGACCTCACAACCTCTGAGGATGCTTGCCATAGTTGTAGGTGAAACGTCAGGAGAGAATGAATCTAGAACAGACCTGGGCAACCTACGGCCTGGATGCGGCCCAGCAGCCGATTCTGCCCGGCCCGGGGAGAAGGGTGTCGGGGGCGGGGCCAAGAGGAAGAGATGCCGCTGCCGCCATCCCATCGCGGGCTGTGGGGCCTGCATCAGCAGACAGCCCGCCACTCTGGAGAACAAACGGAGGAGCGGTGCAGGAGCAGTCGGCGACCTGCGGCGGCTGATCACCCTGGCGACCAGGAAGACTTGATCGTCTTCTGGTTCGCCAGGGCAATCACTCGCCGCAGCTCGCCGACTGCTCCCGCTGCAGGCCTGGATCGCCTCCCGGGATGGCAGGCACTCCAAAGCCGGGATGGCAGGCACTCCATGGCAGGGCGATCAGCTGGGGAACGGCCGGGCACGAGAGCGGTGGAGGCCTGCAGCCTCCGATTGTCTGCTGTTCTGCTCTGCTGCGGTAGCGGCTGGGTCCACTTTGTCATCCTCTGGGCTGGGTCCATTGGGCCATTCCATCTTGGGATCCTTCCTCTCTTGAGGATGTCAGCCTCTATCTTGGTTCGCACCTTGTCTTCTTGAATTTCATTTTATTTTATTGGTTTTTATTATTTTATAATAATAATTTTATAATAAAAATAATATAATAAATAATAATATAATATAACATTATATTATATTATAATTTCAATATTCAGAAGCAGAATGCCCATTCAGAAGCAGCCCTGCAGCGCCTCACATCCTGCTTTGCAACAGCTGCAGAGCTCTTTGGGCTCGAAGTCAGCCTGAAGAAAAAAGAGAAGTCCTCTACCAGCCCGCACCACAGGAAGAACACCACCATCCTCACGTCAGCATAGGCACATCTGTGCTTAAGTCCGTTCAGCAGTTCACCTACCTGGGAAGCATCATCTCTTCAGACGCCAAGATTGACAAAGAGATAGATCACAGATTATCAAAGGCATATAGTGCATTCGGAAGGCTTCACAAAAGAGTCTGGAGCAACAAGCACCTGAGACAAAGCACCAAAATCAGTGTGTACAGAGCTATCATACTGTCCATTCTCCTCTATGGGTCTGAAACATGGGTCACCTATCGCCAACACCTACGACTCCTCGAGCGCTTTCATCAGCGCTGTCTTCGCACAATCTTAAATATACACTGGACCGACTATGTGACGAATGTTGCTGTCCTTGAGCAAGCAGGGATCACCAGCATTGAGGCCATGCTATTGAGAACACAGCTGCGCTGGGCAGGGCACGTCTCTAGGATGGAGGACCACCGCCTCCCAAAGATACTACTCTACGGTGAACTCGCCACGGGTCAGCGCAAGAGAGGCGCCCCAAAAGAGATATAAGGACTCCTGAAACAACATCTCAGGCTTGGCCAGATTGATCACCAACAATGGTCCACCCTGGCCTCACATCGGGAGGCATGGAGAAGCACTATCCACAATGCTGCGGCCTCTTTCGAGAAGACACGCCGAATGGGTCTCGAAGAGAAACGACAACGCAGAAAGAACCGCAACTTGGAAAAAACATCACCCAAGGAGACTTTCTGCTGCGCTTTCTGCAACCGAACTTGCCTATCTCAGATTGGCCTTTTTAGTCATCAACGCGCCTGTAAAAAGCGTGGGATGAGTCCTTCCTGAATCTTCGTTCGCGAAGTAATGCCGAGAGAGATTATATTATAATTTCAATATATTATAATGTCTATACATATACTATAATATAATAATTATGATATTAATACTAATAATATATGAATATTTATTGATATATTAATATGTTAATATTAATGATGTGTAAAAATATAGTAAATATAATAAATAAATAAATAAATAAGATTAGAATGTAGTTCAGCCTTTAGGTGCGGCCCTCCATAATATTTTTTGGCTCTCGTGTGGCCCCTTGGAAAAAAATAATTGCCCACCCCTGATCTAGATCATGGCCATATAGCCCCCCAAAAACCTACAACAACGCAGTGATTCCGGCCATAAAAGCCTTTGACAATCCATCTATCTCACCAAACAGAACACTTCAGGTTCAAGTCTCATAAACAAAGAGGTTATTCTCAGGTTTTCACACAGATACGAATGCAAAACCTGCTTGCCACTCTTCTGTATTATTTATTTAGTCAACCTTTCAGATAAAGTATTGCTAAACTACTATTTACAGTGGGGAAAAGTATGTCAAAGCAATAAAAGGAGATGCAGACTGATGTTTTGAATCTTTTCCCCCCCTCAAGACAACTGATATTTGGCTCCAACAAGGAAAGGAAGTGGTAACTTGACCTCTTATTTCAAGTCACAGCAAACCTGTCTTCAGGAGATACAGGGTAATATATATAAGAAATGAACAGTAATTACCAGTTCAAGTCCCGCTAACACTTCGTTGACCCCCGGTGGCTGCCCAATCCAACGGATTACACCGTAGAAAGGCGGGTTCTCCTTCACTTCTGCCAAGGAACCGGCTTCAAGCCCATGCATATTGATAGGTGCCACCATTGATGGCGGGCTCTCCTGGGTTGGGCCCACGGTACCCTCGCCAATGACCGACTGAACCGATAACGAAAGAGGGCTGTGCCCGATAGCGTTGTTGCTGCTGGACATTTTTGTAAGGCTGAAAGGCAGGGAATGAAATCTGTTTTCAGCCGATAAGGTATTTGTTGGGGGAGTCTGCAGAGGTGGTGAAGAATGTCCGAACCCTGGAGAGGAGTCATTGAGTGATTTTGCAGAGTCTTCGGCAACTGTCGCAATAAAATAAACAACACAGAGCAAATAATAAAATGAGAAGAATCCCTGTAATACTTATTAGTACTCGAGCTAATGCTTTGTGCTTTCCACACAAAAGTAGCAAAATATGCATGGAATTTCTCTCCTGAAGCAATTCTATTATGAAAGAATGACCTACTTAAAAAGGATATTGGCACCGGATCAGACAGAACAAAGCAAAAGCAGTTAATAAAGGACAGGCATTCTCTTTATGATCAAAGAACTAAGGCTGCAAGCGTATACACATTTTAATGTTGAGTAAGCCCCACTGGACACAATGAAATCTATTTTCAGGTAAACACATATAAGGTTGTGCTCTAAATCAGTGTTTTTCAACCTTTTTTGAGCCGCGACACATTTTTTACATTTACAAAATCCTGGGGCACACCACCAACCAAAATGACACAAAATGACACTCTAACACAGTAATACATATAGTTAATATGTATTTAAATGTATTTATACACTCAGTGTGAAACCTGGGCCTGTTTCGATGAACACAACATAGATATCCTGGCAGGAATGGCAGAAAGACACAAACTTCCCACACAGAACTCCCATAACCAAGAGAAAATACTTTAAGCGTTTGGTGGGCATTGACCTTGAGTTTTGGAGTTGTAGTTCACCTATATCCAGAGAGCACTGTGGACTCAAACAGTGATGGATCTGAACCAAACTTGGCATGAATACTCAATATGCCCAAATGTGAACACAGATGGAGTTTGGGGAAAATAGACCTTGACATTTGGGAGTTACAGTTTCTGGGATTTATAGTTAACACACAATCAAAGAGCATCCTGAACTCTTGCAACAATGGAATTGAACCAAACTTGGCATATTGAACTCTCATTACCAACAGAACGTACTGAAAGGGTTTGCTTGGGAACTGGCCTTGAGTTTGAGAGTTGTAGTTCACCATTCCCTGTGTGTCTTTCTGCCATTCCTGCCAGGATACCTATGTTGTGTTCATCAAAACAGGCCCAGGTTTCACACTGAGTGTATAAATACATTTAAAAACATATTAACTATATGTATTACTGTGTTAGAGTGTCATTTTGTGTCATTTTGGTTGGTGGTGTGCCCCAGGATTTTGTAAATGTAAAAAATGTGTCGCGGCTCAAAAAAGGTTGAAACACACTGCTCTAATAAACCCTTCCCTACAATGCAAATCCCCAATTTTCACTGCATGTTGCCATAGTATCCGAAGTGAAACACAGCACTACAACTGTGCAGTTTAAAGGGGCTGGTAGGTCATTCAACATGGAACTCATATTCAGATGTTTTAAGTAGTTTTTATCAGTATTTTAGAATACAGACTCATCAGACTCTCACCAATCGCAATCCAAGACTGGGAGATACTATTTTTGCACTGATGTATGCAATAAAGCACTCTGGGACTTTTATACAAAAGATAAGAATGCACTGAAGCAGATTACGAACGTCTCTTCAACCCCCAAGAGTTTTCAATACTACCAATAAAGGAGGGAAGGCTTAAAACCTGACATGTCTCCAGAACCAGTATGTTCAGAAAAATATGGAGAGCTAGAACTATATTTGGTTTTAGAAATAATGAACATTGTTGCTCTAAAATAGAGATTTTGCGAGCCAAGATTTAGCTGCAAAGAAGGTTTGTTCCCTCTGATCGGCATTTGCTAGATTTCAACATTCTGCAAAAAGAAGGCCCTGTCACTGCTTCGGAGGATAAAGTCACCAAGTTATTACCTGAAGTTTCATAAATAAACCATGAGTCAAAGCTCAGTGGATGAACTCAGACGCGTCTGTAGTTGTAAGTTGCTATTTATAAGCACCTTGCATCCTCTGTCTGCAGTCTAGCTGGTCTAATAGGAACAGTGGGTTCAAACTTCCACAAAATTTCGCCTCAGGACTCCTCCACTCAATTACTGTGCAAGATATGCTAAGTCAAATGCCCCGAGTTATCCGTTCAACATTGGCTGGCATCCAAGGAACCAGCAAGCTAGTTCTTTGAGGCCAAAGGGCCTTTGGACATCCATCTCTCCCACCCTCCCTCCGCCACCATGACAAACTGCTGCTGAAACAGAAGACAATTTTTAAATCAGCATGTGATATGGCATTGAGTTCAGCTGTTTGAAAGAGGGAGTGAAACAATTCTATTGTGGGGAATAATTACATAGCTAGCAACACCATGCCCGGATTATCCATAAGGCCACCCTAGGCCATTGCCTAGGGCGGCAGCCATGGGGGGCGGCAGGTCCGGACCCCCTAAAAAATTTTTTTTTAAAAATTTAATTTAAAAAAGTTTGATCTTCGGGCGCTTCTGCGCCTGCGCGCCATCTACGCCCGCCCCGCGCCCCCTTCCCCTCCCTGCACTTTTCTCCCCCCCCCCCCCCGCGGCTCCGCGCACCCCGGAGGTGGGGTTTCCCTTCCTCCTCCTCCGCGACACCGGGCACATGGCAAGGAGGAGGAGGAGGAAGCCAGGCGCATGGTGAGCAGGAGGAAGAAGCAAGGGATGGCTCGCTTCTGGGGGCGAGCGAGCCCTTCCTTCCTTCTCCTCTTCACCATGCGCCCGGCTTCCTCCTCCTCCGCGACACCGGGCGCGTGGCGAGGAGTCAAGGAAGTCGGGTGTGTGGCGAGGAGGAAGGGAAGGCTCGCCCCTGGGGCGCGCGGACAAAGGAGGCGGCGCACGGAGCCGCGAGGAGGTGAGGGGGGGTGTGGTAGAGGTTTGGGGGCGTAATTTGAAAGTGTGGCCTAGGGCGCCAAAATTGCTTAATCCAGGCCTGAGCAACACATGAAAAGCTCAGACAGGATAATACAGGCCTCATCTCAAGCAGCACCTTTTAGAAGCAATTTTAGCAGAGGTATATATGAAAACCATCATCCTTCTACAAGGGCATGTTAATAGGTCAGACTTTTGGATTGTAGGAACATCAATGCATCCAAAGGATTTGAACACAGAATTTCTTCACAGATATTGTGCCTATACTGAAATACAGTGAAGTTTCTCATTACCTTCATCAATATACCATGTGTTTTTTGATTTTGTCTGGGGTTGGGAATCAACGGAAGAGCCATTTAAGGTGTAGAAAAATTCGGATCTGTTTCTGCTTCCAGGGTCCGAGATTGCACCTAAAACACAAGCCACCCCACAAAGGAATAAGATAAACAGAAAAGACAGGTACGTATACACAGAGAGCAAGAGAGAAAATTATTTTATCAGAAATCTTTATAATCCTTTAAGGTAGCCTAACGTAGTACCCTAAGATGGTGCCCACAGACCTGAAAGGCACCAGTTACTTTAATAATAATATACTTTATTTATATTCTGCTCTATCTCCCCGAGGCGACTCAGGGCAGATTACAGAACACATATTCTGCAAACATTCAATACTATTATGCAATTAACAAGGACAGACAGTATATAAACAGAGGTAAAGGCTTTCCCATTGTTGTGATTGAGCCTTCAGCTACTACAGCGAGTAGTATTGGGGAAGATGCTGAGTCAATAGCATCAAACAGTAGCATGGATTTGGGCGAGGCTCTCAATGATCAGTCACCTGCAGCTGGGATCAAACGGGCTGCTAGTGACTCAAGCCTGGAAGGCAGTGAACAGAGGAGAAAGATCCAGCACATACTTAGGGAGCCTTCCGATTCAGACACTTTTGAAGGGTTTCCTGGGGATGCAGAAATACAGTCAGAAGAGAGTGATACTGACTTAGATCAGTCATTAGTTCAGGAAGTGAGAGATGTATGTAATGCAGATTCTGGTGATAGTACCTTCCCGGGTTTTGATACGGATCAGGATTGGCCTTCTACACATTCAGAAGCTGAGTGGGACACTTTAAGTCAGCAAGATCGTTGGAAAACTTGGAGGTCTGTGCATAGTTCAGCAGCTGCAAGAAATGAAGCAGCTGTTGCTCAGGAACAGGGTGGGTCTTCAGATGATTCTGATGTTTAGTGTTATAAAAGAAGTGGGCATTTGACTTGGCTCTTGCGGTGGTCAAAGAGTTGCTATCTAGTTCTTATTCCTGTGTTCCTGACTTCGTGTAGCTTTGATCCTGGTTCCAGTTACCCTTGCTGCCGTGTACTTCTTGACCTTCGCTGTGACTGCTCTTCCTGACGACCTTGGAAAGTCTCCTCCTTTTCCATCTGTCTTTCTCCTACCTTATGACTTCTGGACTGGCTTTGGACTTCTCTTCGTGAATACCCTCTATTGTGTCAGAGTTAGATTTTCAAATGTTTCAGCAATTCAACCATTGTAGAAGATGCTGTGTTGTGTAACCAGGCATGTACAGGGTTAAAACAGCACAAGTGGTGTCCAGCACTGTTTTGACCTTCAGCTGTGTAAACATACTGATATGGGAGACGCTGAGCTTTTTGAGTCAGTCACCATGCTGATTCCTCTGTGAGATGCAAGCTGCTGAATTGCTCTGTGTGAGAATGCTTTACTTTACTCACTTAATCAATAAAAAAACTTTCTAAGTTCAGACCTGGCTTCGCTTCATCACTGGCACGCGGACATATTGGAAGACGCAGACGGACGTCTCGTGTTTGCTTTGGTTTCTCTCCACAGCATTTCTTTTTGGGCATTCCTGGGATTTTTGTGGGTTTTAAAAGCCAGGTTTTGGGCTACTTTTTTGTTCGTCCTCTTCCCATCTATTGTTCTAATTAACTTTTGTTACCCCTTTACTCCTGGGCTTGGCTGCTTGCGTCTCTGTGCTATAACACCCATCTTTTCCATCTCTGACATCTGGAGGCTGTGCTCGACTCCGACCGTGGGGAGGTGCTATCATTTCATCTTCCATTCCGAGGAGCTTTGTTGTCCGTGGATGTTGTCACTGGCATGTCTTTATGGGCGCCTTTTATTACCTCCCTGCTTGAGGCAGCACCTATTTATCTACTCACATTGCTGCTTTCAATCTGTTAGATAAGCAGAAGCTGGAGCTGAGGGCAGGAGCCCACCCCAACCTGGGCTTGAAATGCCAACCTTTTGGTCGGCAAGATTTTCTACACCTGGCGGTTTAACTTGCTGTGCTAAACCTGGCCTCTTTAAAACAGGTCTTATGAAATAACATACCCACATAACTGGTCCAATCCCTACAATTTATTTATTTACTTTATTTCTATTCCGCCCTTCTTACCCCACAGGGGACTCAGGGCGGATTATAATGTATACATTACATTTAGACACATAAACACACAAGACAGACAGAGGCAATTTTTTAACATCTGGACACCAGGGGGAGCTGTCGCACTCCTTCATTCCTCAGTGTTTCCTAGAGATCTTTTTATGGCCTCGTAAATCAGTTAAATTAAGCCTCCCCACTAAGTGGTACCTTAATTTCCTACTTGACAGATGCATCTGTCTTTCGGGTTGCAAAGGTTGACAACAGGCTACACAAAAGGTCGAGAGCCCACCTTGACCCGGACAGGCCTCGAACTCATGACCTTCTGATCAATAGAGATCTTATGCAGCTGACACATTATCCCATACACAAAGCTTTAACCTTCATCGACAATTATATAACATTTTTGCCATGTCTTCACACAATAATGTTCCAGCTATTTGTAATATTATCAACTGAACGGTTGTAAACAATCTCTCCAAATTTCAGCCGCTTGCCCAAGTACACCATGTTCTTATTACAAAAAAATCTGGAGCAAAAAAAACCCCAAACCCACCCAACCTACTGATTTTGGCTGCTGGTGTCTTTTTTTTTCAACCCAACATAAAGTGGTGAAATAAAACTTGTCCCACAACATCTTTGGCAAATGATGTCAGCAATACATGGCATGAAACAAAACCAGTAAGCTGTATCTGCCAGAAAATGTGGTCCCATTAAGGGTGGGAACTGAAATTTCTTCAATTCACGGGACACTAAAATACATAAGTATCAAGTAACCGCCTACAACAAAAATATATGCTGTGTTTTATTTTATCCATTTTAATTACAAACTTCACAGGCAGTACGTTTCATAACGCAAAGCTGCATCAACCAATAGTAGCTTTGAAACTGTCTCCTCTCAGCAGGATTCTATTCCCTGCAACACGCTCAAGATCACAACAAAAATGTCTTTAGATTGATTAGCTGAATGAATTTCCTTGCAAAGTTTCACACTAGCTAGCAATTGTTCCTCCATGTTTTTTATCTGCTGAAAAACAAACAACACTCTTGTAGAATCACAAAGAACAATAATTGCATTATTGCAACAGCACTTATAAACTAGACACCATATACTTGCCAAATGACAACCCTTTGTAAGTTTCTTGAACGAGACTCTAGTTCAGGCATGGGCAAACTTTCTAACTTGGGGGCCGTATGGTGGGCTGGAGCAGGGTAGGTGGGCTGGGAGGGAGGGGGTTCTCCCCAAGTCCCCTCTCTGCCCTTTCCTCTTCTCTTTCGGAAGCAGAAAGTGAAGGAAAGACGGGAAACATTTGGATCCCAAAAGGGTTGGCCTTGGTCAGGATGAGATGTGGATGGAAGAGAAAAAGTGTTTCCATGAGACCTTGTATTGCCTACTCCTGATATAGAATCCCAGGATCCTAGAGAAAAGACCCCCAAGTCTAACCCCATCCAGTCTAACCCCCTGCCGTGCAGGAAGGCACAATCAAAGCACTCCCAATAGACAGCCTCTGCGGAAAAGCCTCCAGAGAAGGAGACTCCACCACACTCCCAGGCAGTCTACGCCACTCTCCAGGAAGTTCTTCCTTATCTTTTCAGTCAAATCTCTTTTCTTGTCTTTTGAAACCATTACTCCCTTATACCCTGGTCTCGAGAGCAGCAGAAAGTCAGTTTTTCCTTTCCTCCTCAATGGGACATCCTTTTAAATCCGTTTAAATCTTGAAACATGATTCTCATGTTTCCTCTCAACCATCTTTTTTCCCAACTAAACATCACCCAGGAGGAAAGGAGGAAAGAAAAAGAGAAGGGTGGAATAGAAGGATGGAAGGAAAGAAGGGTAGAAGAGAATAGAGGGAGGGAGGGAAAGGAGGGCGGAGAGAAGGAAGGAAATGACAAAAGGGAAGGAAGGAAAGAGTAAGGGAAAGAGGGAAGGATGGAGGAAAGGGTGGAAGGGAAGAAAGGGAGAAAGGAAGGGAGGGAGGGAGGAGGAAAGAAAGAAAGAAGGAAAGACAAAGGGAGGGAGAGAAGAAAGGGTATAAGGCGGGGCTGTCCAACAGGTGGCCCCCGGGCCGTACACGGCCCCCCAGCCCCTTTCCTCCGGCCCCCTCAGCATTTTAATTAAAATAAAAATAGAAAAATAAAATTAATAATAATATAAATTACCCACTTCCGGGTTTTGAGCAAGTATCGCGAGACTATGCGAGCCACATGGGATTTCGCTCTCAACGCGAGATCACGCCTGCGTTGAGAGCGAAATCCCGTGTGGCTCGCGTAGTCTCGCGATACTCCTCCTGTTGCCGAAATCTCGGCTACTGAATCCCTGCGGCCCACACAGACCTTCTTCGGCGCCTGGCTCGGTCGGTCGTGGCCTGTCTCGTGGATCGGCTTCTCCTGGATCCTGCGCGTTTGGGAAGGTAGGCTGAATCAGGGGGCTCCCCTTATGTTAATATTAAATAGATGGAATTGTTTATTTATGCTCCCCATGTGTTCCATTCCCTCCTTCTCCCCTTATGTTAATATTAAATATATGGAATTGTTTATGTATGCCCCCCATGTGTTCCATTCTCTCCCTCTCCCCTTATGTTAAGGGGAGGGGGCGGAGCCGGGGGCGGAGCCAGGGGCGGAGGCAGACCCTTCGGCCCCCCAGGTCATCAGTGACCGGAATTCCGGCCACAGGTCCGGTAGAAGTTGAACAGCCCTGGTATAAGGGAAGGATGGTCAGTCGTAAGGCCGAACAGGGTATAGGGTTACAGCCTGTGTTGGACGGGGTTACACTCCCCCTGAAGACGCAGGTTCGCAGCTTGGGAGTGATCCTGGACTCAGCGCTGAGCCTGGAACCCCAGGTCTCAGCGGTGGCCAGGGGAGCTTTTGCACAGTTGAGACTCGTGCGCCAGCTGCGCCCGTACCTTGGGAAGTCTGATCTGGCTACGGTCGTCCACGCTCTGGTCACATCCCGAATAGATTACTGCAACGCACTCTACGTGGGGCTGCCTTTGAAGACAGTTCGGAAATTGCAATTAGTCCAGCGGGCGGCAGCCAGATTACTAACGGGAGCTACATACAGGAGCACACTACCCCCTGCTGTGTCAGCTCCACTGGCTGCCTGTCCAATTCGGGCTCAATTCAAAGTGCTGGTTTTGACCTTTAAAGCTCTATACGGTTCTGGCCCAGCTTACCTGTCCGAACGCATCGGCCGCTCGTCCCATCCCGTAATCTAAGATCATCCGGGAGGCCCTGCTCTCGCTCCCGCCGACCTCTCAGATGCGGTTGGTGGGGACGAGGACAGGGCCTTCTCGGTGGTGGCCCCCGCCTGTGGAATGCGCTCCCCTACGGAGGTACGGTCCACCTCATCCCTCCTGACATTCAGGAAGAAGGTGAAATCCTGGCTCTGGGATCAGGCGTTCCCTCACCAGCACTAGGCAGCATGGGAGATGGAATTTTAATGGGAGGGAGGAAGAGGGTTAATGTTTCTAGGGCTGAATACTGTTTTAATTGGAATGATTGTAGATGTGTTGAGGGATTGTATTTTAAATGCCTTAATGTTTTAACGGGTTGTGGGGTTTGGGGTTTTACGTTGTTGATGTGGCATCGAATTGTGCCTGCTGTAAGCCGCTCTGAGTCCCCCCCTCGGGGGTTGAGAAGAGCGGGGTAAAATCCTGAAATAAATAAAAATAAATAAGGAAGGATAGAAGGGAAGGAGAAAAGATAGTAAGGAAGGAAAGAGAGACGGAAGGAATGATAGGATGGTGAGAGACAGGAGGGCCTGAGAAAAGAACCCAAGGGGCCACATCCGGACCCCAAGCCTGGGTTTGCCACTACCTGCTCTAGTTTACAAAACCCTGAACTATATTTCAGTCTTGTAGCACCTTAAAAATGTCTAGCTATTTTAGATGAGAACAGCAGTTCTCAACCTGCCATTCTGACTATATCTATTAATTTCTCGCTCTTCCTCTCTTTCTAGAAAATTCTGTTTCATGGTAACTGACAACTGACGTTTCACTAAAATTGGCTGATTAACAATACCTTTTGGCTTATTGTGATTGAACCCTTTATCACAACCACCTCGAGTGGTAAAGGCAAGTTTGGGAGGTCTCCTTTCCTGATTCACGGGCTCTAAAATAGAACACAATTGTTATTTACAATATAGGAGTGCATTCACTTCAAAATATTATATGAATACAAAATAGCAGTATTCTTCACAATTGCCGTATGGACCAAGTTAGAAGAACTATACACAAACCCGGGTATCTGTCAAATAGATAACAGTACAGTAAACATCCTCAACGGCAAGAAAAATTTCATCATTTAAATTAATACTATGAGAAGACCGCTCCTAAATATTGAAAATCACATCAGTTAACATACAACTTTGACTTTGCTGTATAAATTAAATGGACTATGTTTCTCGTCTAGATTTTTTCCTTTCGAGGTTTCATAGCATATTGTTTTACACGCACTGAAAACAAATGCATTTCAATTGCATTAATTCTTTAGATTACAGCTGCATAGAAAGATGGTGTGAAAAGAACCCATATACATCTCCTTAGAAACAACAACAGCATATTTTCAAACTAAAGTCTTAGAAAAAGAAATAGTGCCTACAAATTTATGTCTATTGTTTTCAACATGGTTTGTTGAGTACTACTTATCAAAATTTTCAGCTCCAGCTTTTCGAGTGGCCTAACAAATGGAAACAAATCTCGCACAAAAAAGAGATAGGTCCCTTTTTAGTCCTCAAGACATGCCTACATACACATACAGGTCCTTCTCAAAAAATTAGCATATAGTGCTAAAGTTCATTGTTTTCCATAATGTAATGATAATTAAACTTTCATATATTCCACACCAACTGAAATATTTCAGGTCTTTTTTTGTTTTGTACTGATGATTTTGGCATACAGCTCCTGAAAACCCAAAAATACTGTCTCAAAAAATTAGCATATTTGGTCGGATGGAATATGTTAATTTTTTGAGATATGTATGCCGAAAATCAACAGTATTAAACCAAAAAAAAAAGACCTGAAATATTTCAGTTGGTGTGCAATGAATTGAAAATATATGAAAGTTTAATTTTTATCATTACATTATGGAAAATAATGAACTTTAGCACTATATGCTAATTTTTTGAGAAGGACCTGTATTTTTTAGTTGTGCAATCAAATCCTACCTCTTCCCCTGGATCCCCTCCATGATACTTTACACTGCCCTATCTCCCAGTGTTTTAAAAAAAATTTAAAAAAATCTTTGATTTTGGCCCTGCCCACGGTGATCTTCTTTAGTGTCTTAATGTTTTGATTTTGCTGTGTTGTTTTATTTATATTGGTGTTGTATTTTAAGTTATTTTATTTTTAATTTTCTGTTGTGCTCTTGTGTTATATTGTCTTTATTGTATTGATGGGCGTGGCCTCGTGTAAGCCGCCCCGAGTCCCCTTGGGGAGATGGTGGCAGGGTACAAATAAAGTTAATAATAATAATAATAATAATATGGAATGGTATGTATGGTGGTCTCTATGTAGAATCAACCTGGACACAGCATATTATATGAGAACACAGAAATGCTGGGCCACTCTAACAACTACCATGTCAGGCTACACAGAGAAGCCATTGAAATCCACACGCATGTGGACAATTTCAATAAAAAAGGAAACCATGAAAATCAACAAAATCTGGCTACCAGTATTAAAAAAACCTCTAAACTCAGGACAATAAATTTTGAGCAACACTCAAAAAGCAGGGGAATTACAGACAAGAATCAACCAGGGCCAGCTAACACCTCCCAACAAAGAAACCCACCAGGAAACAATCAGCCAGCCTTTGAAGCTGCAAGGCTATTAAATTTGAGAGGCCAGCTAATCACCTCCCAATCAGGGCCAGCTAATCAACTCCCAACAAAGGATTTCACAGGCAGGAAGCAGCCAAGCCTAAAAGCTGCAAAGGCTATTCAATGCTAATCAAGGTGATCAATTGCAGCATTCACACTTGCCTCAAACAGACAAGAGTTCTTTCTCCCACTTTGGACATTCCAGATATATAAACCTCACTGCAACCTGTCGTTTCCAAAAGTCACCCTCAACCTCTGACTCATGCAACTTCAAAGATGAAGCGTTTCCAAGATAATTTGGGCCTTCCATACTCCCAGAATTCCTGACAATTGAACAGGTTTGTTAGGCTTTGGAGTTTCAGGAAGCCTCAAAGGAACTGGAGGAAACTGCAAGTTGAGGATGCCTAGGAAGAATGGGCTGTCTGCGACTTGTCCTGTTTGCCGACTTCCCATTGGATTAATAACTGGGAAGGGAATGCTGGACCAGACAAGTCTGATCAAGCAGAGCTGCTAGCATCTCCTCCTGATTCACACAAGGAAATCTCAACTCTAGAAGGAGGCTTTCAGTGGCACTTCCCACCATTCTCCACCTCTTCTTCCTGGTCCCATTGGGAGTTTGAAGGAACACTGCCCTCCTTTCTGCTAGAGATCCCTGTGTACAACTAGTGGGCCACTGTGTGACACAGAATGCTGGACTAGATGGGCTGAGGCCCGATTCAGCATGGCTCTTCTTATGTTCTTATGTTCTTATGTACTCTCCAGAGCCAGGAGCCAAGCCTTCCTTTTCCCTGAACGGATGTGACACAATATTTGTCCCAGAAGACTGTGCCAAAGATTCAAGTTTCTAAAGAAGTAACACCAAGGCCTTTCCATTTGAGACCAGTGACCGTAATCCAGCCGTTTCTACATTTTACCACATTCCAGTATATTAAGTAGGTTATTAACCATCTTCCTGCTTCCCGGGGAGAGCAACTGCTTCTGTAACAAGGTTACTGAAAGCTTCCATAGCCTAGTTACAAATGTGACATAGGGGTGTCTGCATTACAAGAGAGATGATGAATAGGAGAAAACAGCACTCCAATAACAAGGAACAGATTGCCTGCAGCATTTACAAATGCCAATTCTTTTATCAGAGCATATGTGGGCATCACTTGAACATATTCCTTTTGAAGAAAGTGTAAGAAAACAATTCAGTGCTTAATGCCCTCCTTATTAAAGCAAATACGAAATATTTAGACGCAACATGTGTTGTTCCTCATGATGTGCTTCATAATATTCTCAAGCTTGAGAGAGGTGGCTATAAAATGTTTCCTCACATCTTGCACCCGATGCTATCTTTCTTCCTTATCCCACACACTGCAACGATACAGCAGTGCAATTCCTCATCCTAGGAAACAGTATTCCATTACGTTTCCCTTAGTCTTCACTAACAGACATACAAAGATCCAGCAATACCCACAAAACAGTACCTTGCTAGTGGTGGCAAGACATGGTGAGCTAGGAAAGGAAGCAATTGTGTGCACCAGGGGTGCCCACACTTTTTCAGCATGTGAGCTACTATATGATCAACCAAGTTGAAAAGATCTACCTGACGCGCGCACCTGCTGCCGTCTTTTGGCCACGCGGGGCTTCTTCCTTGCCTGCCCATGAACGCTCTCTCCATCTCCTCACTGCTGCGTTCACCAAGCAGGAAGTCCCCATCCCTTCCTGCTTTCTGCGTGCACAGCAGGCCCCTCCCACGCATGCAGCATGCCCCTCCCACGCACGCAGCAGGAAGTGCGCTCCTGCTGCATGCGTGGGAGGGGCTTGCTGCGCACAGAGCAGGAAGGGATGGCAATGGGAAGGGGATCTTCCTTGCCTGCTCACTGCCTTGCTCTCTCCATCTCCTCGCCGCTGCGTTCGCCAAGCAGGAAGTCACCATGGGAGGCGCATCTTGCTGGGAGGGGCTTACACACGCACGCAGCAGGAACGGATGGTGACTTCCTGCTTAGCGAACGCAGCGGCGAGGAGATGGAGAGCGCGTTCGTGGGCAGGCAAGGAAGATCCCCTTCCCATTGCCATCCCTTCCTGCTTCCTGCGTGCACAGCAAGCCCTTCCCACACATGCAACAGGAGCGCGCTTCCTGCTGCATGCGTGGGAGGGGCCTGCTACGCACGCAGGAAGAGATGGGGACTTCCTGCTTCACGAAAGCATGCAGCAGGAAGGAGGAAGGCAGCTGGGATCAACTTCATGTGGGCTTGGAATCAACTAGTCGATCGTGGTCGACTTTCTGAGCAGCCCTGGTGTACACAAAGCCATGAAGCCTGAAGAGTCTGAATAACATTTCCAGAAAATTAAAGAGGTGTGAGTTAATAGAATGAGACAGGACAGGAATGCAATCCTACAGAATCACAAAGAAAATCAACAGAACAGTGAACTTATTGGGAAATATATTTAACAACTGAAAGAGAATGATATATGCCATATCAACATCAAAACTAGAATTAGATGTCTAAGAATTAAGGCTTAATATGTATGTCTATGTGTGTATACATGCAATATAAAAAGCATACCTGAGATAACATCATTGATATGCAAGAGAAGTGTGCTTTCAACACTTGCAAAACTACACAGCTGTTGTCCATTGTATCTTCCATCCCAATTTCCAATTGGATTATCCTAAAAACCATTTCAAAACACTGTTATGTGTGTCCCATGAAGACTTTCAATTGAGCATCTGCTATAAGACTTTCAATTCAATAATGGCTACATGCAAACCAGACAGATTCACAAGCTTTCACAAGAAATGCCAAGACGCGTTCTGCTATGGCATTTCAGGTACACTTGTAACATCATTCCATCTTTTTACATTTCGAGAAACGAAATGTATTCTACAATATTGTTTGCTTTTGGATGATCCACATACATTCATACGCTGAAGGCTGTGACATTTAAACAGCTGCCCAAGTGATGGGAGGAAAGCCAAGCAAAGTTGGTCAGCAACACAAGTTCCACAACTAAAGCTATTCACAACAGATATATGAATGGCTTTCATGCTTTCTTGGATTCTTTACCATTCTGTTATTACAGCTTCCAACGCTCAAAAGACATGCCTGTTTCTTTAATGAATAGTAAAAGTAAAAAAAAATACAACCATACATACTCAAGAGTGCAAAATAGGGATTTTTTTGCCATGTTGAATGCCTAGCAATATTCTAATAGCAATTCTGCTTCACTTGCTTTTGATTTCCAAGCCCTACTAGGGCCCTACTGATTTCAAAACACAGATGAAAAGCAGCTTTAGAGAAGTGCACCTTTAGAGCCTAAATATCAATTTACATTTTGAAAAAAAATCTTCAAGCAGGCAGAAACAGTCAATATACCATATTTTTTTCCAAAGAGCTGAGAATAATCAGTAGAACCAACCTTGAACCACGATAAAGTTGGTTGGTCAGCAGAACTAATCAATACAAAATATTTTGCTTGGTCAGTTTCAATCACGTTTTAATGTTATATTAAATTAGCCTACAAAAATTACAAGTGGGATCAAATCTAATCAACCAAGAGACACTAATAATAAATAAATATGCAAGCTTTCCTTCCCACATGACCAAACAAAAGATGAATTACATTTTCTCAAAAGCTGCTGCCCCGCTCGATCCCTTGGAGGAGACTCTCTCCCTCACTTGGGACAATTTGGCAAGTGGTTCTTTTCAAACCCAACTCATTCATTTTTATCCAATGCTAAACAAAGCTGCTGGGTGGCAACTGCATATGGCAAAAAGAGTCACAAGTCGATCGCAAATATCCATCCCACCAATATTGCATGTACTTCTAATTTAAACACACATGCAAAAAGTTTTAAGAATCAGGTGAGTTTCTTACCATGTCCACTCCAACAACGTATCCTAAACTCTCGTTTCCTGGTAAGACATCACAGAATATAACTGTCCCATACTCTATATTCTTCCCTATCTTCACAGAAACCCTGGAGTTGAGCTCCAAAGGAGGAAGGTCTACCTGCATTGAGTCAATTGGAGCTGCATAGTCATTCTCCAGTTCATTGTCATCATCTTCCATCAGCTCTAGTTTGTCTAGTGCAACAAACACCCCACAGTCCTCGTCACATCTGAACAGTTGTTTGCCTTGGTACTGTCCATCAGTAAATCCTTGACCACGACCTTCTTCCTAGATTTGCAGGAGAAATACATAATTTGTTAAAATATCATCGTAAGAGTAATTAGAATGCTGGACTAACAAGTTGAAAACCCTGCTAAGGAATAAAGCTCGTCGGGGGAGCAGCTATTTATTTATTTGTCTTTTATTTATTTGTCACGTTTCTATACCGCCCCTCTCAGCCCGAAGGCGACTCGGGACGGTTTGCACAAGGCAGTCTCTGCCCTTAATACAACACAAGCAAACAAACAATAAATAAATAACCATATAGCAACAATTTAACAATTAAAAACATACAATTGCAGTCTCAGCGTCATGTTGAAATCAGTTTCCGTCACATCGTCGTCATTCCATATATCTAATAAAACCTTTATATTTCATCAGCAAATGCCTGCTCAAACAGCCAGGTCTTGACTTTCTTGCGAAATGTCAGGAGGGAGGGGCCGATCTGATGTCTCTAGGAAGGGCGTTCCAAAGCCAAGGAGCCACCACTGAAAAGGCCCTGTCTCTCGTCTCCGCCAGTCACGCCTGCGAAGAAGGCAGGACCGAGAGCAGGGCCTCTCCAGATGATCTTAAACATCTCGATGGTTCATAGGGAGAGATGCATTCGGACAGGTAAGCTGGACCCGAACTGTTTAGGGCTTTAAAGGCTAAAGCCAGCACTTTGAATTGTGCCCGGTAGCAAACTGGCAGCCAGTGGAGCTGGCACAACAGGGGAGTTGTACGCTCTCTGAATGCCGCTCCTGTTATCAACCTGGCTGCTGTCCGTTGGGCTAGTTGCAGCTTCCGAACAGTCTTCAAAGGCAACCCCACGTAGAGAGCGTTGCAGTAATCTATACAGGATGTAACCAGAGCGTGGACCACCGTGGAATGCGGCTACAATGCGGAATCGATGCAGTTTGACTGTTATCGCGTTCAATACAATTGAATCATGCGAGTTGTTTTGCAAGGTCTTTCTCTGCCAATGAATGTTGATGTTTCCCTAAACTACAACTCCCAGGATTCCACAGCGTTGTGCCATAGCAGTTAAAGCAGTGTCAAGCTATATTAATTCTAGATTGTGAAAAAAGCCTGGGTGATCTTTGGAAAATTACTCCTGTTCTCAGGCAGGCTGTAAGCACAAATGTACCATCCAAGGTTCATGTCTAACTATTTTTATTTGCCCCATCTCAAACGTGTGAATTTTAACATTACATGACCATTCTGTTGATAATCAGTTCCAACGGCTCTGATTACAATGACCAGCTCCCGATTGGTTAAATCAAGCACAGGACTGCCGATCCCCAGTCTAATTTACCTGTCTGAACGCATCTCCCTCTATGAACCATCACGGAGATTAAGATCCTCCGGGGAGGCCCTGCTCTCTGTCCCACGACTGTCACAGGCGCAATTGGCGGGGACGAGACATAGAGCCTTCTCAGAGATTGCCCCTCGACTATGGAACTCCCTTCCTGGTGAGATTAGATCAGCCCCCCTCCCTCCTGTCCTACAGAAGGATGGTAAACGCCTTTTGTGGGACGCCTTTTGGAACAGTTCAATAAAGTAGCAATAGGAAACCGTACCATGCCAACTAGATTCTAGATGTGGTTGATCAAAACAGTTTAAGCAGTGGATTTTAATGTTGAGAGAAATGTTTTTCATGTTTTATGTATGCATATAATATACTAGCTTTGGGACCCGGCGGTGCCCGGGTTATTTGAAATGGGCTGAGGCCTAGGAGGCCTTAATATCCATTCAGGCTGAGGCCTAGGAACCCTTACTGTCCATTCAGGCTGAGGCCTAGGAAGCCTTACTATCAATGCAGGCTGAGGCCTAGGAAGCCTTACTGTCAATTGAGGCTGAGGCCTAGGAAGCCTTACTGTCAGTTGAGGCTGAGGCATAGGAAGCCTTACTGTCAATGCAGGCTGAGGTCTAGGAAGCCTTACTGTCAATTCAGGCTGAGGCCTAGGAAGCCTTAATGCCCATTCAGGCGGAGACCTAGGAAGCCTTACTGTCAATTCAGGCTGAGGCCTAGGAAGCTGTACTGTCCATTCAAGATGAGGCGTAGGAACCCTTACTGTCAATTCAGGCTGAAGCCTAGGAAGCCTTACTGTCAATGCAGGCTGAGGCCTAGGGAGCCTTAATGTCAATGCAGGCTGAGGCGTAGGAAGCCTTACTGTCAATTTAGGCTGAGGCCTAGGAAGTCGTACTGTTAATTTAGGCTGAGGCCTAGGAAACCTTACTGTCAATGCAGGCTGAGGCCTAGGAAGCCTTACTGACAATTCAGGCTGAGGCCTAGGAACCCTTACTGTCCATTCAGGCTGAGGCCTAGGAACCCTTACTGTCCAATTCAGGCTGAGGCCTAGGAACCCTTACTGTCCATTCAGGCTGAGGCCTAGGAAGCCTTACTGTCAATGCAGGCTGAGGCCTAGGAAGCCTTACTGTCAATTGAGGCTGAGGCCTAGGAAGCCTTACTGTCAGTTGATGCTGAGGCATAGGAAGCCTTACTGTCAATGCAGGCTGAGGTCTAGGAAGCCTTACTGTCAATTCAGGCTGAGGCCTAGGAAGCCTTAATGCCCATTCAGGCGGAGACCTAGGAAGCCTTACTGTCAATTCAGGCTGAGGCCTAGGAAGCTGTACTGTCCATTCAAGATGAGGCGTAGGAACCCTTACTGTCAATTCAGGCTGAAGCCTAGGAAGCCTTACTGTCAATGCAGGCTGAGGCCTAGGGAGCCTTAATGTCAATGCAGGCTGAGGCGTAGGAAGCCTTACTGTCAATTTAGGCTGAGGCCTAGGAAGTCGTACTGTTAATTTAGGCTGAGGCCTAGGAAACCTTACTGTCAATGCAGGCTGAGGCCTAGGAAGCCTTACTGACAATTCAGGCTGAGGCTTAGGATTGTCAATTCAGGCTGAGGCCTGTTGGGGAAAGTGGTGTTTTCACCTTTGGCTGGAAGGATGTATGTCTATTTTTGGGCCTAGCTTGTAATTTCCAACGTTAAAAACTGTCAACTGATTAACTTAAACTACAGCCATTTATGTCTGCCTCAGGCCTTTTCGTTTCCTCTCTGTGCTGGCTTGGAGTGGTGGAATGTTGGGTGGCTGGCCAATCAGAATAATTTATGCAAATAATCCCACATTGGCGACCAATCAAAAAGCTGCCACATATTCCTCCCTTCCTCCTGCCGCACTTCCCGCCGCACCTCCCACCACATTCTTTTTTATTAGATATAGATAGATAGATAGATAGATGTAGATATATATAGATTTATGTCCCAGCATTGAATGTTTACCATTTGTACGTTGTGCTCCGCCCTGAGACCCGTCCGGGGTGGGAAGGGAGGAATATAAATGCTGTAAATCAATAAATTGTTCCTTCCTCCACCTTTTGAAAGACAGATTTATCTGCAAGGCACATCAGGAGTATGCTTAGCAGAGCTGGTCCCCATAACTACCAGTTCTTGCTTGTGAGAAATTTCTGAGATTTGTTTAAGAAAGGCATCATCTGCCACCTCTTCTTGGTTCAGTAGCCTGTAGTAAACTCCCACTACAATGTTGTTTTTTTCTCCATTTATTTTTACCCAAGTGCTCTCAACATGGATTTCTGTGTAAGTGAATGTCTTTGACATATAATCATACACCCCCTCCTTTTCTGCCACATCTATTCTTTCTGAATAGGTTACGCAGGATTCAAATGTACCCTGAAGCCACATGTACCATCTTAAGCTACACATAAGCAGAAGATGAAATGGATTCAACAAATGAAAGACCCTTTTTCATCTTTTCAGAATGTTTGTGCAACCATACACAAAATCTGTTTGTTTCACTACCCACAGTCTTTGCACAAATAAAGAAAGCTTACCAAAAGCTCCACTCCAAAGAATATCCCTGACAGCGATCTCTCTTGTATCAAGGGTCCTCTGAAACGAACAACTCCAGGATATTTTTCGTCTCCTGACCTCAACTGTATTCTTACAGGTGAGCCAACTTCAATATGAAGGCCCTTACTCAGTCTAGCCTTGCTTTTAAATATATTGTATCTTTCTTCACAATTTGTAATTGCCAACAGCAGCTCTGCTCGCTTTTCATCGATTTCAACAACTTCTTTCTCGTCCACAAGCAGAATGGCATAGGGCTGCTCCAAAATCTTGATTCCTATTTGTAATTTTTTGCTTTTGGATGAAGGGTTGCTTCTGGTATGTCCTCCTGAAGACCGGTCTTGAACAAACTGGCCAATGCTACCCTTGGGTACTTTCAATAACTTTTGAGTCTGTTTGTCTATTATGCTACATTCTTGGAGAAGCAAGTAAAATATACGGTCTTCCCAATAGGGAGAGCTGCCTTTGTCTTGACTCCATGAACTCATTGTGGTTTCAACTTTGTAGGACTGCAAAGAAAAATCTTCCGAATAGCTAAATTTCCATAATAACCGGAAAGGGATTAGAAGATTCCACTACAAGGCCCCGGTTCCAAGAATGAGTTAATGATTCTTCATCCATGTCCTCCTGAGCTAAATCCAGAACAGATGACCTGGAGCACAAAAATAAAAGATGGTATCACTGGAAGCCGAAGGGCCTTATAATAAAAGCAAAGCACAAGAAAAGAAGCTACTTTTGAAAGCAAACCTCATCACTCATTTTTATAGATCTATGACAGTAACCTGCTGACAAGAAAGAGAACACTTTGAGGTAGCCTCAAAGGTCATTGTGAAGATTTTAACTGCACAATAAAATGGACTTACTGCTGTATTGTGGATTTCTCACCAATATTGTTGTTTTTAATGGCTATAATGTCATAAATTTGTAATCTTCATTTACATTTTGAGCAGTTACTTTTGATCTGTAAAGAAGAAAAGTTCCTCCATCTTACAAAAGAGGAACAAAACCAAAAATCTAGGGATTGCTTTTTTGAAAAGAAGAGACAGACAAGTGAAAACCAATTGTACTGCAAACCTACAGGTGCCTATAAAACAGTGTTTCCCAACCTTTTTTGAGCTGCGGCACACTTTTAACATTAAAAAAATCTGGGGGCACACCACCAACTAAAATGACACAAAATGACACTCTAACACAGTAAAGAACAGCTGGGGGATGGTGGCCTGCTGGGAGCAGCTGCTGAGAGTGCCGAAGTTGGAGGAGGGGGAGGAGCCAGGCCCTTCCATGCCCCACCCCCTCCCCCCTGGCTTCAGTTCTCCCACAGCTTCGCCAGCCTTGAGAGGGCAGTGCCAAGCCAGCATTGTGCTGGCTCTGCCACTGCTGGCTTGGCACTGCCCCCTCAAGGCTGGCAAAGCTGTGTGGCGCTGAAGCCGGGGGGGGGGGAGGGCGCCATGCCCTGCCCCCTCCCCCCGGCGTCAGCTCTCTCACAGAGGAGGAGCATGAGCGGTGGTGGACGGACTTCAGTGGGCGGGGCTCCTCCTCCGCGCAGCTTCAGCGAGCAAGGGGCAAGAGTCATGGTGAGAGTCATGGCGGATTGGAGGCTGGCTAGGGAAACGGCCGAAGGAGGAGGCGCCCCGGCCCCTTCTTCTTTTTCTTCGCCGCTGCCCAGCCCTTCCTCCTCCTCCCCAAGCAGCAGGAGTTTGGCAGGAGGGGGGGGGGGGAAGGAAGGGGGCAGAGAGCTTTTCTCGTGGCACACCTGATGGTCGCTCACGGCACACTAGTGTCACGGCACACTGGTTGAGAAACACTGCTATAAAATGTCTGTTTTTATACACAAAAACATATTTGTATAGCAATGTGATCAAATAAAAACAAGAAAACTTCGTAAATCAGCACGTAATTGTATCACAAAAAGTTAGCCTACCTAGAAGAACACAAGTGAATACACAAATGATCTTGAGCTCAGACAAGTTTTATAAAGAAGACTAGCTGATCCCGGCACGCGTTGCTGTGCCCTATTTAGGAGATGTGAGTATGTATGTGCGTGTGTCTGAGTATGTATATGTGTGTGTGTATGTATGTGTGTGTGTCTGAGTATGTATATGTGTTTGTGTGTGTATGTATGTGTGTGTCTGTATGTATATGTGTGTGTATATGTATGTGTGTGTCTGAGTATGTATATGTGTTTGTGTGTGTGTATGTTTGTGTGTGTGTGTCTGAGTATGTATATGTGTTTGTGTATGTATGTGTGTGTTTGTGTATGTATGTGTGTATGTATGTGTGTGTGTGTATGTGTAGGTATATGTGTGTGTTTATGTGTGTGTGTGTATGTATGTGTGTGTATGTATGTGTGTGTATGTATATGTGTGTATGTATGTGTGTCAGTGTATGTATGTGTGTGTATGTATGTGTGTTTGTGTATGTTTGTGTGTGTGTGTGTGTGTGTGTGTGTGTGTGTCTGTGTATGTATATGTGTGTATGTGTAGGTATATGTGTGTGCCTGTGTATGTATGTGTGGCTATGTATGTGTGTCTTTGTATGTATGTGTGTTAATGTATGTGTGTGTGTCTGTATATGTGTGTGTATGTGTGTGTTTGTGTATGTATATGTGTGTATGTATGTGTAGGTATATGTGTGTGTATGTATGTGTGTGTCTGTGTATGTATATGTGTGTATGTATGTGTGTGTGTGTATGTGTGGGTATGTATGTGTGTGTTTTTGTATGTATGTGGCAAGGAGGAGGAGGAGAGGGAGTGATCAGTTCCTGCGCCTCCTCCTTGCCAGCTCCGTGATCGCCAAGCCTTCTCCTCCGGCCGGTTCTTTCTGTATCCCGGGAGAGGAGGGGGGGTTGCCCTTTTCTCGGGCTCCTCTCTCTCCTCCTCGCCCTGCCGTCCTCCCTTGATTTAAGGCAGGAGGGCAGGGAGAGGAGGAGAAAGAGATGCCCGGGAAAAGGGCAACATCCCTCCCTCCTTTGCCGGGGTGCAGCAAGAACCGGCCGGAGGAAGGCAGGCCTGGCGATCACGGGAAAGCGAAGGAGGAGGAGGCACAGGAAAGTGCAGTGAGGGACGGATGATCGCTCCCTCTTCTCGTGCGTGCTGGCTTCGTGGTTGCCAGGGTCTTCCGTGCTCCGGCCGGTTATTTGTGTATCCCGGTAGAGGGGGGGGGGGAGGCTGCCCTTTTCCCGGGCACCTCTCTCTCATCTTCGCCCTGCCGTCCTCCCTTGATTTAAGGCAGGAGGGCAGGGAGAGAAGGAGAGAGAGGTGCCCGCGAAGAGGGCAACCTTCCCCCCTCCTCTACCGGGATGAAGAAAGAACCGGCCGGCAAGGAAGGCCCTGGCAACCACGGCTGCCGGTAAGGTGGAGTAGGAGGGGAGCGATCGTCCGTCCCGCGCTTCCTTCCTGCTCCTCCTCCCGCCAGAGCGGCTGGGAAGTGGGGAAGGGGAGGGCGAGAAGCCAGTGGGTAGGGGGGAATGGGCGTCGCCCGCGCAGCCCGCCTCCGTGAGGCGGCGGAGGAGGCGGGTTGGGGCGCCGCCGGTGTGGCGGTGAAGTTGCCGGTGTGTGGGGAGAGAGGGGACGGGATGGGTTGGGGGGTGGGGGGGATGGGTTGGGGGTTGGGGGGGAGTCGGAGTGCGCAGAGTGCATGTGTGTTTGCTCTCTCTCTGTCCTGCGTTGTGGGGGGTGTTGGAGTGCGCCTCTTGCGGCGCTCCCCCTCTGTTCTGCGCTCGTGGCCAGCGCAGAACGGGAGCCAATGGGTGGTTTTGGGGGCTGATTTTGGGGGTTGGAAGGTAGGAACGTGGGTTTTTGTGCCACGAATGTTCCTACTGGCCTGGGGGGAATGTGTTGGGTGGGTTTTGTGGTTGGGGAGCCCTCAGTTTTCCCGTCCATAAGCGTCAAAAACGGACGCTCTCTTTTTATATATATAGATAAATCTATCAAGATGTTTTGCCATGATAAAGATACCCCAGAAGAATACCACTGATGAACGGGTTCTGGGAACAAAATATGGAGGAAGACCATTGCTTGTAAACTCTCCCTGTAGGTTTTCCAAAATCATTGGGCTGCAACAAAATAACTCTTGTACTTGAATCACAATGAGGAAAAAGTTAACAATATCCATCTTACACGTAGATATACAGGTCCTTCTCAAAAAATTAGCATATAGTGCTAAAGTTCATTATTTTCCATAATGTAATGATAAAAATTAAACTTTCATATATTTTCAATTCATTGCACACCAACTGAAATATTTCAGGTCTTTTTTGTTTTAATACTGATGATTTTGGCATACATATCTCAAAAAATTAGCATATTCCATCCGACCAAATATGCTAATTTGTTGAGACAGTATTTTTGGGTTTTCAGGAGCTGTATGTCAAAATCATCAGTACAAAACAAAACAAGACCTGAAATATTTCAGTTGGTATGCAATATATGAAAGTTTAATTTTTATCATTACATTATGGAAAACAATGAACTTTAGCACTATATGCTAATTTTTTGAGAAGGACCTGTATTTGTTCTCACACTTTCAGCACAAAGGAAGCGATCTTATACAATGCATATTACCTATACACTAAATATCCGTCACCCTATGGGCGTGGGAAAACTTTTTTGCCCTGGGGCTGCCTTGTGGGCCCAGCTAAAAGGGCTGGGCCGGTAGAGTGTGAAGGTGGAGCCGGAAGGGGTGGGGCTGGGGCCGGAAGAGGGAAGGAGTGGGTCTTGACAGTGGTGTTTCTCTCTCCGGCTCTTCTGGGCCCCAGGAAGGCAGCGGCCCGCTTCCCTCGAGTGCAGAGAAGGGAAGGAAACACAATTGGCAACTATGCGTTTCTCTCCCCAGCTCTTCTGGACCCGCTTCTCTCAAGTGCAGAGAAGAGAAGGAAACACACTTGGCAACCATGTGTTTCTCTCCCCGGCTCTTCTCTGTGCCCCGGGAAGGCAGCAGCACACCTTCTTCAGGCCCAGATAAGGGAGACAAGTGCGCAGTTGCAGAGTGCTCGGCCCTTCTCTCAGCTTGGGGATGTGGTGGGACACTGTGTCTGCATACTGAAAGGGAGGCCGAAGCAGATGGTGGCCAGGTTAAAGAGCCAAAAAGGGTTGCATCCAGCCCGTGGGCCTGGGTTTGCCCATGCCTGTTCTAACCCCATTTCCATAAGGACAGCAAGAAATGAACTTTTTTTTGCACAGAAAATGTGAAATCAACTACTCAGCTATGGACTCTCCTCTCTTTTTCTTTTCTTGCTTTGAGCTGTCCTCAGTGATTAACTTAGATGGGTATATTATTCTCCTGTTCTCTCTTTCTCTTCCTTCTTATCTTGGCAGAATATTAATATATTGGAAAAGTCAACAACTATAAACAGAAAAAAGTAGTTGAGAAACCTAGGTGCAGCTAGCAGGAAGGAGGGCAGGAAAGATGAAGGGATTTTTCATCAGATGCTTTTTATCATCGTTAGGTGTTTTAATTCCTGTGAAATTTAGTAGACCAAGTACAATTTTAGCTTTTTAAACTAAGGTGAAATTAACCCAACTGGCATCTAACTGTGCAGATTCATAAAATCATCATCCAGAACTTGAAATATACATTTGAAATATAACCCTCTATGGTCTGTGTGGGATAGATAGATAGATAGATAGACAGACAGACAGATATCCTGTTCTTCATAGAAAGAGGTCCATAAACCATATATGATTCTCAGCTCCCACCTCACATTTTATCTCAACAACAACCCTACAAATAGGTGAGGACACAAGGTAGTAACCAACCCAATATGAACTCAAGAGGCTTCATAGGTAAACAGAAATTTGAATCTGGATACCTTTTGACATGATGAACAGTTAGAAATGACTGTCTTGTGGAGATCACATAATCCCTTGATTTAAAGTATACACATCTATAAGCCTGCAGCAAGAAACAAATAAGAAACAGCAAGTCAAATGCTTGTTGAATTTAAGAAACGTATGGTATGGGACTCCTCCACACAGTGTTACAAAACAAGCACAACTGTATCTTATAGTAACAGCAACTGGTAGGATCAGTTACCATTGTTAGGGATTTTCTACCCTTTAGTGTATTTCTTCATTAACAATCTCCTCACAATAATCCTTCACATATTTGACAAAATGATTTCCAGTCCCAACAAACGCCTGACATAACAAATATTCAATACAGTAAATGTTTTTCTGGGGGGCAATTCCACTAAACATACTTCAGGGTCCACATGCACTATACTAAACCATCAGTGCCAGGTGACAGAGGATCCATTTTTTTCCTAAATTAGACAAACATAACTATTCCTTAGAAATAATCTCATAATTGTGCACTGTGCATAAAACAATTCTACTATACAAAAAGGGAGTCTCCAAATTAAAATAAAATCTCCAAAGAATTCTTAAAAGTGAAATAATAAAAGCAAAACAATGCAACATCCTTCAAATAAATATCAGTAAGTTAAAAAATATCAAAAAGTAAAAAAGTAACATCTTTCAAAGAAATAATACAAAACAAATCTGTATGAGAGAAGTGAACATTTCTAATGAATCAGAGAAGAATTAAACGAAAGTCAGTTAAGAAACAGTTATGTTTTCATATTGCCCTATGATCCCAAATGGTGCTTTAAAGAAGACGATAAGGCATGCCAGCAATATTTATAAACTATATTATTCTGGTTTATAACTGAAACTTCAGTCAGTCAATGAAAAATGCAATACAACAGAAAGGTGAATGAAGCGGAGGTAACATGATAAAATAAGAAATAATAAACTTATTAGATAATAATAAAATATTTTTTTAAAAGCATCTTATACAGAATTCACTAAGTAACAATCCCACCCTATACTATACATATAGAATTCTCAAAATGGCAGAACAGAATTTAAAGTAGTTAAATAAAAATGAATAAAAATCCAAATGTAATCCCAGGACACCACATGTAACAGAGCCAAATTTAACTTTTTTAAAAGAGCCCCCAAAGCATTTCTTAAAATATGCACCTAAGAGTCTCCTCTATTTCTCCATGAACATTCCCAGAAGTTTAAGATACCTGACCCACTGTATTTTGTTGTTGTGTGCCATCAAATCATTTGTGACCTTTTATTGTTGTTTATTTATTCAGTCGCTTCCGACTCTTCATGATCTCATGCACCAGCCCACACCAGAGCGCTCTGTCGGCTGTGGCCACCCCCAGTTCCATCAAAGTCAAGCCAGTCACTTCAAGGATACCATCCATATTGCCCCTGGTCAGCCCCTCTTCCTCTTCCTCCCATTTTCCCCAGCATTTGTGAACTACGACTATCCTAAAGTGACCCTATGACAAGATCTTCTTGGGTTAAAGAGGGGTTGCCTTTGTCTTCCACTGAGATTGAGAAAGCTTGACTTCCTCAAGTAGATCCAGTACGGGCCCTTCCACACAGCCCTATATCCCAGAATATCAAGACAGAAACTCCCACATTATTATCAGATAACCCAGTTCAAAGCAGATACTGTGAAATTTTCTGCCACAATATTCTGAGATATAGGGCTATATGGAAAGGCCCTGGGTTTCCATGGCCAATCAGGGATAGGAACCCTGCCCCCCAGAGTCATAGTCCTATGCACAAACCACTATATTATGCTAGCACCCAAAGCCCTTACAATCAGAAAAAATAACCTGAAAGGAAAGTGGAAGAAGGAATGGACAAGTAGTTTAATTTTTATTTTTTTTATAAAGTATATTTATTACGTTTTGAATGGATTTTTGTTACAATGGGGAAAGGGTGAAATAGAAAAAGAATTACATTTGTTTCAATTATAACTACTGGTAGCGGGGAAGGGAAGTGAGGACAAGTAGTTTTAAATGTACCATTAACAATAAGGAAGTTAACTTCAAAAAATCACATCAGAGTCAAGTTCTATTTTTTTAATGGAAAGCTAGGACTGGCCCAGCTCTGCAATCAGTTACAGTCATTTTGAGTTCTGATTTTTTTTTCTGGGAAATTAGCTATCCCTGCTAATTTGGTGTCATCTGCACATTCAATAAGCATGCCATCTATTCAAGTCATTGAAAAGGATGCTGAATAGCACTGGCCTCAGGACAAAACTGACTAGTCACTTTGTTTTCTGCTGCTCTAGAGACTATAGAACACAGAACAATGAATTCAAACTGTAGAAAAAGATATCCCAGCTAAGCATTAGGAACAAATTCCTGGCGGTAAGATCTGTTGGACCAGTGTTTCTCAACCTGGGGGTCGGGACCCCTGAAGGGGTCACAAGTGAGTGTCAGAGGGGTCGCCAAAGACCATCAGAAAACACAGCATTTTCTGTTGATCATGGGGTGTGTGTGTGGGAAGTTTGGCCCAATTCTATCTTTGGTGGAGTTCAGAAGGCTCTTTGATTGTAGGTGAACTATAAATCCCAGCAACTACAACTCCCAAATGTCAAGTCTATTTTCCCCAAACTCCATCAGCGTTCACATTTGGGCATATTGATATTCATGCCAAGTTTGGTCCAAATCCATCATTGTTTTGAGTTGACAGTGCTCTCTGGATGTTGGTGAACTACAACTCCAAAACTTAAGGTCAAACCCTTCCAGTATTTTCTGTTGGTCATGGGAATTCTGTGTGCCAAGTTTGGTTCAATTCCACCATTGGTGGGGTTCAGAATGCTCTTTGATTGTAGGTGAACTATAAATCCCGGCAACTACAACTCCCAAATGACAACATCAATCTCTCCCTCCGATCCCACCAGTATTCAAATTTGGGCGTATTGGGTATATGTGCCAAATTCGGTCCAGTGAATGAAAATACATCCTGCATACCAGATATTTATATTATGCTTCATAACAATAGCAAAATCACAATTGTGAAGTAGCAATGAAATAATATGATTGGGGTCACTACAACATTGTATTAAGTCACAGCATTAGGAAGGTTGAGAACCACTGTGTTGGAAAGTTGAATATGCTGCTGCCAACTTGGACAATCTCCCTCTGGAGGTTTTTAAAGAGAGCCTTCGATTGTGTATGTTTCCAGGGCAGAACAGAGTTGAATTGGATGGCCGTTGTAGTCTCTTATTCTAGACTATTATTGTACACTATTATTCTAGACCAGTGACTCCCTAATTTTGATCCTCCAGTTGTTTTGGACTACAACTCCCAGAAGCCCTAGGTAGCTTGGCAAGCTATTAGAAACTCTGGAAGATGATCCAAAGTTTGGAAACCACTGTTCTAGACCTTTTAATTGAATGGCATTTACTTACATTGTTTCATTGGGCCTATTCTAATAAGTGACCCTTCCAACCTTTACAGACATTTGGCTGTCTAATTTGGTATCTTCCTATTGCGTACCTCAAAGACGTTAGAGAATAAATGCCAACTTTGAGTTGAACCTATAATGAGCTTTTACTTGGCTAGATGTGTTCAGGAGTAGCTTGCCATTACCCTTTTCTGAAGCTGAGGAAGTGCGACTTGCCCAAGGACACCCAACGCGTTCCATGGCTGAGCCAGGATACAAACCCTGACAACACACACACCGAGCAGAAGTCGAATGGCACAACCACTACACTACATTGGATTTACCCTAAAGAAACCATCAGCATTATTATCATCATCACCATCCGCATCTAGGACAGTGGTTTCTTTGGCCATGCCCTACCTAAGCATCTCTAAAATCGTAGTGCCCAGCCCCCATGTCATACAATTCTGATAATTCAAAAAGTGAACTATTTATTCATATAATAATAATAATAATACTTTAATATTTGTGAGTCGCCCTCCACCAGTGGTGCTCCGGGCGACTTACATCATTTAAAAACCCTAAAAACAGCAATGTACAGCAGTTTAAAACAGATACATGTCTGAGAAAGGCTCAGACATTCAGAGGGTACCGATCAGGCCCCAAACGCTAGGCGGAAGAGCCAGGTCTTTAGGGTCAGAGTGGCTCTGAGGGCAGGTGGCAATGAGTTCCAGATCCTGGGGGCCGCCACGGAAAAGGCTCTCCGCTGGGTTTCCATCAGCCGAGCCTCTCGCACCCCAGGATGGTCCTGCGATCGCCATTTATGGCACGTGCAGGCCTCCCGCTGCGTTGGACCGTCGCCGGTCACTCAAGTAGGCTGGCCCAATATTGTGCCGAGCTTTAAAGGTGAGCACCAGAAGTTTGTAGAGCACTCTGAACTCTAAGGGCAGCCAGTGGAGATCTTTTAAAATAGGAGAAATGTGGTCCCTCACTGATGACCCAGAGATGAGTCTGGCCGCTGCGTTGTGGATGAGTTTCAGCCTCTTGGTTGTGGAGAGGGGAGGCCCACATATAGGGCGTTGCAATAATCAAGACGCGAGACAACGGTGGCATGTACCACGGTTCTCAGCGCCTCAGATGGTAGGTAGGGGCCAGCCGTCGGCCCCACGGAGATGGAAAAGGCGCCTTTGCTGCCGCCTGGATCTGGGCCTCCATCGTTAGTTTTTCGTCCAGGATCACTCCCAGGCTTTTCACTGCCGGAGCCGGGGATAAGGGCTCGCCCTCAAAGGGTGGCAGTGATGGGTGAGAGGCGGGTCGGCCAGGCCAGAGGATCTCCGTTTTGGCTGGGTTGATTTTGAGTCTATGTGCTCTGAGCCAGCTCGTCACCGCTCTCAATCCTTGGCTGAAACTGTCCGGCACCGACGATGACCCTGGGTCAAGCTTCAGGAGCAGCTGTGTATCGTCCGCATATTGGTAGCAGGAGAACCCATAGCTCCTGGCAATGCTAGCCAGAGGCTGGACGTAGATGTTGAAGAGGGTGGGAGATAGGATGGCACCCTGGGGGGACTCCACATTCCAGTTCGCTTTTCCTAGAGACTTGACCCTGCCACTCGACCCGCTGCGAGCGGCCTCGCAGGAACGATTCCAGCCAGGTCAAAGCCTTGTCTTGGATCCCAGAGGCAGCCAGGCGGTCGAGGAGCAAGTCGTGATCAACGGTGTCAAAAGCCAGCGGTTAGGTCCAGAAGGACTAGGACTGCCGAGCCTCCCCGGTCCAGTTGACGGCGGATGTCGTCAGTGATCGCTACGAGCAGGGCTGTCCAACTGGCGGCCCTGGGGCCGGATCCGGCCCCCCAGCCTGTTGGACACGGCCCCAGCTATGCCCCCAGCCGCCATTTTTAAATTTTTAAAAAAATTCTAATTTTTTTTAAAAATGGCGGTCGGTTGGGGAGGGGGAGGCGGGCAGGGAGGAGGAAGAGAGCTGGCTCCTCCTCCCTGCACCGCCCCCGTCCCTCTCTCCGCGCCGAAAGGAGAGTAGGTGGCGCCAGGGCAGCGCATCACGGCAGGCCTGTGACGCTGCCCTTGGCGCCGCCTCTGCCCTTTTCGGCGGCTTTAGGAGGGGCGGGGCCTGGGCTGGGGTCTGGGGGGCGGGCCTGGGGCAGAAGTTGGACAGCCCTGATATAGAGGAAGCCTAAAAGCCATTAACTTGGTCTAAACAAGTTTCCAAGGAGCACAGCATCCATGAAAAATGTGAGAACAAATGGATTTAAGGCCCCTTCTACAATGACATATAAAATCTAGATTACCTGCTTTGATAATCTGGATTGTATGGCAGTGTAGAAGGGGTGTAACTAATCTGCATCGAATCCAGGGTCATTTAAGTCTCCAACTTCATTGGTGAAAGTCTGCGAGAATATCCTGTCAACTGACATTAATTTTCTTGTGGCTGATCATCTTTTTAAAAAAGAAATAAATAAAATGTCTATGTTGCAATATATATGGATACTGGATAAGGACCCTAGAACCATAAGAAATGCAAATAATTTACTGTTAACAGCTCATTCTCGAATTGCCCCTTCAAAAATAAAATTATCATCCTCCCCTTCCGGTTGGGAACCAGGGATATAGGAGCAAAGGGGAATATAAATCCAATAAATTATTAAATAACCGCCCATCTTTCTCTCAAACATTCACAGTATTCCACCTGCATTATCAACATCTGGAAGAAGGGCAGGATATAAATCCAATACATTAAGAATATTCCTCTTTTCTCTCCAAATTGGAACTCAATCCCATATTTGAACAGTATTCCACCAGTAGCATCATCATATATAAAAATAAGTTACTAAGTAATATCTCATTTTCTTCTCCAAAACTGGGCCTCAAAATGGCCCAAAATTTAACCATAAGCCCTCTGTTAAGAGCTTAGGAGTAACCTTGGACCCCCTGTTGTCGATGGAGGCCCTCGTCTCCAGCGTCAGCAGGGTAGCATTTTTCCATCTTCGCCAGGCGAGGAAGCTGGCCCCCTATTTGTCCCGGCGCGACTTAGCCACAGTGATCCAAGCCACGGTCATCTCGAGGCTGGACTACTGTAACGCTCTTTACATTGGCCTTCCTCTGTCGGTAATCCGGAGACTCAAGCTGGTGCAGAACGCTGCAGCGCGACTCCTGGCAGGGGTCCCAATTGGCCACCACATCACGCCAATCCTGCGCGAACTGCACTGGCTCCCAATTGAATGCCGGATTGCCTTCAAAGTGTTAGTCCTGACTTTTAAGGCCTTACATGGTCTGGGGCCAGTGTACCTGCGGGACCGCCTTGTCCCATATCATCCCACCAGATCACTGCGCTCCAAAGAGCTAAACCTCCTGGTCATCCCAAATGTGAGGACCTACCATCTGTCCGCAACCCGCCGCCGGGCTTTCTCTGTTGCAGCCCCTACCATGTGGAACGCACTGCCTGCCAGCATCCGTGCCACCCAGGGCCTCCTCCCGTTCAGGAGAGCAGTTAAGACATTGCTGTTCCAACAAGCCTTCGGAGTTAGCTAAACTGTAGCTTGCACCGCCTAGCTGTCAGCCCACTGCGACTCCATTTGTTGTTTCAACTGTTCTAATTGTAATTCCATCTTAATTGTATTACTGTGGCTTATGAGTTATCTGACAATTGTATTTTACGAACTGTTGTAAGTCGCCCCGAGCCATTGGGGGGGGGGGGGCGACAGACAAATGCGAAATAATAAATAAATAATAAATGAATATATTTTACCAACTTCTGAAAACAAGGTGGGATATAAATCCGATAAATTAGTAAATATCCCACCTTTCTTTCCAAAACTAGGACTCAAAGCGGTTTAAGAATACATTTTTTTTATAAAAAAGTCAAAATATAATTACAATTCAGACAGGAACAAAATAATAAAATGCCAATTAAAAAGGAACTGCAAAACCCACTTATTCCGGCTGCCATTTGAATGTGGATTTTAAATTGTTTGACTGTTTAATTGCATTTGGGAGTTATATGACTATGTTGTTATATTGTTGTTGTAAGCCGCTCCGAGCCCTCGGGGAGTGGCGGCATATAAGAGCAAATAATAAATAAATAAAAATAATTGTTTAAAATTATATATATTAAAGCAGCTCCAAGGTGAAAAAAATAAATGCAATTTTAAGAGATGTCGTTTAAAAAATACATATATTAAAGCAACTGAAAAGTTTGTTTTCATATACTATAATATTGCTTTAATATACTATAATATAAATTGTTTTTAACAAATTGCATATATTAATGCAACTGAGGGGAATAAAAAATAAAAGTACCTATTTTTAAGAATTTACACACATCAAAGCAACTAAGGTTCATTTAATATACTATAACAAGTATTATATATAATATTATTATATTAGCCATCCCCTGCCACGCGTTGCTGTGGCCCAGTCTGTATATATGTGGTTTTGTGCATGTGTTGTAATGTATTTTTTAAATATTTTTGGCTTTTAAAGTTTTTTCCGCTGTGTTTTTCAATGTTTTTATGAGTGATGGTCACTCGTTGGCCTGATACATGTATTGTGTCCAAATTTGGTGTCAATTCAACCAGTGGTTTTTTGAGTTATGTTAATCCTAGAAACGAACATTACATTTTTATTTATATAGACTAGCCATCCCCTGCCACGAGTTGCTGTGGCCCAGTCTGTGTATATGTTTTGTGTGTGCATATATATATGTGTGTGTATATATGTATATATGTGGTTTTGTGCATGTGTTGTAATGTATTTTTTTATTTTTTGCCTTTTAAAATCTCTTCCACTGTGTTTTAACGAATGATGGTCACTCGTTGCCCTGATAGGTGTCTTGTGTCCTAATTTGGTGTCAATTCGTTCAGTCGTTTTTGAGTTATGTTAATCCCGCACAAAATCATTACATTTTCATTTATATAGATTTATATATATATATATATATAACAATTCTTTATTGATTAGTCAATTTTGACCATATCAAAGCATACCAAACACACAAAACATACACTTACCCATACATAGACCATATCAAACCGTACAAAACATACACACTTACCTATACATACTATGAATGCATATATTAATACAAAACAGACCCCCCCCCCTCTCTCTCTCTCTCTCTATATATATATATATATGTTACTATATCATATTATAAGATCCATGCTTCCATGCTGTGGTGGCATTACAAACAGAATCATAGCACTATCATTATGCATTTATGTATTTTGATTTATATCTACACAAACACACACAAACTTTGGATAGCATAGGGAAGATTATTATTATATATATATATATATATATATTATAAGATTATATCAGAATATATTATATTATAAGATTGCATCATAATATACATTTTAATGGCATATACATTAAAGCAACTGTGATGAATTCAACACAATATAAAAACATCTATTTTTTTAAAGAAATGACACGTATTACAGCAACCTATGCATTGCTTTAATATACTGCAATAAGTATGATACATAACATAATATTGAAATATAAATTATTTTTAAAGAAATGACATGAATAAAATATCTATTATTAAAGGAATTACATGTATTAAAGCTATTCAGAGGTTGCTTTAATATACTGTAACATGCATTATGCTGTATATATGTATATATCACACACACACACACACACATATATATAAAACATATATAAACTGAGGGGAATAAAAATAATATAAAAATATCTATTCTGAAGTAATTCCATATATTAAAAGCTACTCAAAGGTTGCTTTAATATACTATTATATAATATATATATATTACATATATATAATTATATATTATATATATATATCATATATGTGTGTGTGTCATTATGAATAAACTATATATATTAAAGCCAGAATACATGCATTAAAGCCAGAATACATGCATTAAAGCCACAGTACATGCATTAAAGCCACAGTACATGCATTAAAGCCACAATACATGCATTAAAGCCACAGTACATGCATTAAAGCCACAATACATGCATTGAAGTCACAATACATACATTGAAGCCACAATACATACATTGAAGCCACAATACATACATTGAAGCCAGAATGCATGTATTAAAGCCACAATACATACATTAAAGACACAATACATGCATTAAAGCCACAATACATGCATTAAAGCCACAATACATGCATTAAAGCCACAATACATACATTAAAGCCACAATACATGCATTAAAGCCACAATACATGCATTAAAGCCACAATACATACATTAAAGCCACAATACATACATTAAAGCCAGAATACATACATTAAAGCCAGGATACATACATTAAAGCCACAACACATGCATTAAAGCCACAATACATGCATTAAAGCCACAATACATACATTAAAGCCACAATACATACATTAAAGCCACAATACATACATTAAAGCCACAATACATACATTAAAGCCAGAATGCATACATTAAAGCCAGAATACATACATTAAAGCCAGAATGCATACATTAAAGCCACAATACATACATTAAAGCCAGGATACATACATTAAAGCCACAATGCATACATTAAAGCCACAATGCATACATTAAAGCCACAATACATACATTAAAGCCAGAACGCATACATTAAAGCCACAATGCATACATTAAAGCCACAATACATGCATTAAAGCCACAATACATACATTAAAGCCACAATACATACATTAAAGCCACAATACATACATTAAAGCCGCCTCAGCCATTACCTTTTGCTTCCTTCTCCTCCTTCGTGCATCTGCCACCTCCTCTCGCCTCATCCCCACAGAGGCGCACCCTACCTCGCCGCCGCACGCCGAGCTCTCCGCCCCGCCCCTCCCCTCCTAACGTGACCAATAGCGCGGAGCCGTGCTGCCGCCGCCTCCTTCCTATTGGTGGTTCGCCAAGCTGTGGGAATTTCCCAGCCCCGCCCCTCCACCCTTCTGCAGTCAGGCTTGGTTGCAGCAGCTGTCCACACTCACACACGAAGAGGGGAACCAGAGGAGGCGCCCCATTGGCTGGTGGCGCGAGCTGCCCTCTGGTGAGTGGCTGAAAAAAGAAGGCTGGCCTTGGTTGGCCCCGCCCCCAGCGGTGACAGAAGAAGGCGGGGCGAAAGTGGAGCAGGGGTTCCAATTGGAGGAGAGCGCAGCTGCTCAAATGTTGTGTATGCAATTGCCATCAGGTTGTGTACATAGGGAATAATAGCAACAAGAAGAAGAAGAAGGGCATTAATGATAAGGGCTTGCAGGGCACTGCACAGGTAAAACACATCACCATAACATGAACAACAGTAGAAATGCATAAATTGAAACATCTCTCAGTCTAGATCTAGATCAGCGATTCTCAACCTGGGGGTCGGGACCCCTGGAGGGGTCGCGGAGGGGTGTCAGGGGGGTCGCCAAAGACCATCGGAAAACACAGTGTTTTCTGTTGGTCATGGGGATTCTGTGCGGAAAGTTTGACCCAATTCTATCATTGGTGGGGTTCAGAATGCTCTTTTGATTGTAGGCAAACTATAAATCCCAGCAACGACAATTCCCAAATGGTGTATTTTCCCCAAATTCCACCAGTGTTCACATTTGGGCATATTGAGTATTCATGGCAACTGTGGTCCAGATTCTTCATCGTTTGAGTCCATTGTGCTCTCTGGATGTAGGTGAACTACAACTCCAAAACTCAAGGTCAATGACTACAAAACTCTTCTCATATTTTCTGTTGGTCATGGGAGTTCTGTGTGCCAAGTTTAGTTCAATTCCATCGTTGGTGGAGTTCAGACTGCTCTTTGATTGTAGGTGAACTATAAATCACAGCAACGACAACTCCCAAATGGTCTATTTTCCTCAAATTCCACCAGTGTTCACATTTGGGCATATTGAGTATCCATGGCAACTGTGGTCCAGATCCTTCATCATTTGAGTCCATTGTGCTCTCTGGATGTAGGTGAACTACAACTCCAAAACTCAAGGTCAATGCCCACCAAACTCTTCTCATATTTTCTGTTGGTCATGGGAGTTCTGTGTGCTAAGTTTAGTTCAATTCCATCGTTGGTAGAGTTCAGAGTGCTCTTTGATTGTAGGTGAACTATAAATCCCAGCAACAACAACTCCTAAATGACAAAATCAACCCACACACACATACACCCAACATCACCAGTATTCAGATTTGGGCGTATCAAGTATTTGTGTCCACATTTGCTCCAGTGAATGCATATCAGATATTTACACGACAAGCCATAACAGTAGCAAAATTACAATTTTGAAGTAGCGACGAAAATAATCTTATGGTTGGGGGTCACCACAACATGAGCAACTGTATTAAGGGGTCGCGGCATTGGGAAGGTTGAGGAACACTGATCTAGATCTTCTATATAAATAAAATTGTAATGTTAGTTTGTGGGATTAACACAACTCAAAAGCCAGTGGATGAATCGACACCAAATTTGGACACAAGACACCTAACTGTCCAACAAGTGTCCATCACCCCTAAAAAAAAATTAAAAACCAGTGGAACAGACTTAAAAACGCAAAAAATACACAATATATACATAAAAACAGGCACACATTCATACACACACGTGTATATATAAATATATATATATATGCACAAGCACACACAAATATGCATATATACATACACATATACACATGCACACCTACATATACATATACGCATGCACACACATACACATACGTGCACACATATGCACGCGAATATACATATAGACGAGCACACACATATGCACAATACGCATACACATAAACACACAAATACACACATATATACACACATATATACACACATATATACACACATATATATATACGCAAACACACACAAACATACATATATACACATAAACACACAAATATATACACACATATATACACCATAAATATATATACGCAAACACACATACATAAACATACATATATACACATAAACACACAAATATATACACACATATATACACCATATATATATATATACGCAAACACACATACATACACAAACACATATATACACATAAACACACAAATATATACACACATATATACACCATATATATATACGCAAAACACACATATACACATACATATACACACACACAGATACACATGTACACCTACATACACATATACATATACACATGCACACACATATACACATACATACATATATGCACACAAATATACATATAGACGAGCATACCATATGCACAACATACATACACATAAACACACAAATACATACTCACATATATACACCATATATATATGCAAACACACATATACACAAATATACATATATACACACACAGATACACATGCACACCCACATACACACCTACATACACATATACACATGCACATATATATACACATATATGCACACAAATATACAAATAGACGAGCACACACATATACACAATATACATACACACAAATACACACATATATATACACCATATATATATACGCAAACACACATATACACAAATATACATATATACACACACAGCTACACATGCACACCTACATACTCATATACACATGCACACACATATACACATACATACACACATATATGCACACAAATATACAAATAGATGAGCACACACATATACACAATATACATACACATAAACACACAAATACACAAATACATACACACACATTTATACACCATATATATATATATATATATATATATATATATATATATATATATACACACACACACACGCAAACACACATATACACAGACTGGGCCACAACAATGTGTGACAGGGGGTGGCTAGTATAATAATATCTTACCACACGCGCAAAAAGAATCCTATTATATTTTATTAATCATTACTTTTTCGTCTTATGGCCAGCTGTGCCCGTACCTTGGGAAGTCTGTCTTGGCCACAGTAGTCCACGTTCTGGTTACATCCTGTATAGACTACTGCAATGTGCTCTACGTGGGGCTGCCTTTGAAGTCTGTTAGGAAGCTTCAATTGGTCCAACAAACAGCAGCCAGATTATAACAGGAGTGGCGCTTAGGGAGCACACAACTCCTCTGTTGTGCCAGCTCCACTGGCTGCCAGTCTGCTACCGGGCACAATTCAAAATGCTGGCTTTAGCCTATAAAGCCCTAAACTGGCCCAACTTACCTGTCTGAACGCATCTCCCCTTATGAACCATCTAGGACGTTAAGATCATCTGGGGAGGCCCTGCTCTCGACTCCGTCTAAGTCACAAATGCGTTTGGCGGGGATGAGGGACAGGGCGTTCTCAGCGGTGGCCCCTCGGCTATGGAACGCCCTTCCCAGGGACATTAGATCAGCCCCCTCTCTTTTGGCCTTCCGAAAAAAAGTCAAAACTTGGCTATTTGAACCTTCGTTTGAAACAGCAGTGTAACTGATTTAGGATTTGGAACTTGATTATGAGATCGGACTATGTTTTAATTTTGGAGACTTATTGATGTTTTATTATTGTTTGATTTTAATTAATGTGTTAATGTTTTTAATTGGTTCTAAATGTTGTTTTTATGATGTTGTAAACCGCCCCGAGTCGCCTTCGGAGAGGCTGATCAACTATGCAAATAATAATAATAATAATTGCTATTATTATTGCCTATATATATAGCCTGATGGCCATTGTATACACAATATATTTTAACAAAATGTTTATGTATTGAATGCTTGAAGGGTTTTTAATTTTAATACTGTTTATATTTAATTCCGCTTTAATGTTTGTATATTTGAATATTTTAAATTGCGTACTAAAGCTTTTATTTTAAACTGCTTTGACCCCTCTTTGGGAGAGATAATGCGGGGTACAGATAAATATACTAAATAATAATAACGTCTAAAAAGCAAAAATGTCTTGGCCACCGATGTCAACAATTATGGATCTGGGAATATTTTAGACTAGCCGTCCCATGCCACACGTTACTGCGGCCCAGTCTGTGTATATGTGTTTTGTGTGTGTATATATGTGTGTTTATATATATATATTGTTTTGTGCATATGTTTTAATGTAATTTTTTTATTTTTTGGCTTTTATTTATTTATTTATTCAATTTTATATTCCGCTCCTCCCTGCAGGCTCAGGGCGGATAACAGCATACAATAAAAACATACAATAAACATACAGTAAAAACATACCATAAAATTCAATGCATAACAATGGTAAACAACGAAGATTACGGTTCTTAACTCAGGCGTAAGCATGCCGTTTACACTCAGATTTAGCTAAACGCCAGCCTAAAAAGAGCGGTCTTACACGCTCTTCGAAAAGGGACGAACTCAGAGATCGCCCGAGTGTGGTCAGGAAGCGAGTTCCAGAGCACAGGAGCCGCGACAGAAAAAGCTCGCTGTCTCGTAATGGACAAATGGCAGGAGCGGATCGATGGAATAACCAAGAGGTTCTGCTCTTCCGAGCGTAGCGATCTCGGGGGAACATACGGGGTAAGGCGGTCCCTCAGGTACACAGGCCCTAGACCGTGTAAGGCCTTAAAGGTAAGAACCAGCACCTTGAAGGCAATTCGGTACTCGATGGGAAGCCAGTGCAGTTGCCGGAGGATGGGAGTAATGTGCTCCCTCACTGGTGCTCCCACCAGCAAGCGAGCAGCGGCATTCTGCACCAGCTTGAGCTTCTGGATTGTTGACAAGGGAAGGCCAACGTAGAGGGCGTTACAGTAGTCCAGCCTCGAGATGACCGTCGCTTGGATCACCGTGGCCAGGTTGTCCCTGAACAGGTAGGGTGCCAGTCGCCTAGCCTGTCGTAGATGGAAAAACGACGTTTTGCTAACCGTGGAAACCTGGGTCTCCATGGTTAGCAAAGGGTCCAATTGGACACCCAAGCTCTTAACAAGGGATGACGGGCTAAGTTGCTCGCCATCTAGGGTAGGCAACCGGCACTCATCCAGCCCAGGGCGACCGGGCCACAAGATCTCCGTCTTCGACAGATTCACCTTCAGCCGGCTGGCACGCAGCCATCCAGTCACGGCTTCAAGGCATAGATGGAAACAATCGGGTACGGTGTCCGGCCTGCCGTCCATTGTCAGCAGAAGCTGGGTGTCACCAGCGTACTGATAACACTCCAGACCAAAGTCTGGAGTCTGTTCTGATGTGTTTTTCAGTGTTTTATGAGTGATGGTCACTTGTTGGCCTGATAGGTGTTTTATGTTCAAATTTGGTGTCAATTCTTTTGATTCCATCCTTCCTTCTCTCTTTCCTTCCTTCCTTCCCTCCCTCTTTCTCTCTTTTGTGCCTTCTCTCTTTCCTTCACGTTTTTTATTTCTTTCTCTCCTTCCTTCCTTATCTTTCTTTCTTTCATCTTTCCTTCTCTCCTTCTCTCCCTCCTTCTCTCCTTCCTTCCTTCCCACTTTCTGTGTATATGTGGGTTTTTTCATGCGTGTATGTGTGTGTGTATGCATATATGTGTGTATATATATTTGTGTATGTACTGTATGAATATGTGTGTTTGTGTATATATATATGACTTTGTGCATGCATTATAATGCATTTTTGTTTTTTGGCATTTAAAGTTTCTTCTGTTGTGTTTTTCCAAGGTTTTATGAGTAATGGTCACACATTGGTCTGATAAGTGTATTGTGTCCAAATTTGGTGTCAATTCGCCCAGTGGTTTTTGAATTATGTTAATCCCGCAAGCGAACATTACATTTTTATTTATATACATTGAGGAGTTCCAAAATAAGAGATGCTCGATGTGTACCTCTTGTAATGGCTTAGCTCCGCCTCTCGTTTATTCGGCACACCTTGTCTTGCCCCTTTTGACCAATGAGGCGATAGTATGCAAATTATTTAGAAGACTGGAAGTGACTGTTGGCCGACAGTTGTGACAATGGAAAAACAAATCATGGCGCGGAATCCCCGAGCCTCAAGGCAGTTGACTAGCCAGGGATCTCCATCCAGGCCAGAAGGGAGGTTTGGTTTGTCTTGACTTCAGGAGAGTTTTTTCTTCATTGCGATCCAATGGGTTTACTTTTCATTATGGCGAAAAGAACGGACCCCAAGTTGCTAGAATCTAGGGACCGGTTGCCGTTCCCAAGAGATGCTGGGTACACCTTCGTACGCTCAAAGCGAAGGGTAGCATCCAGTTGCTGGAGTTGTCTTCAGGATACATTCCTCGGCTGCTTTTGCTGTTTTAAGACAAGGAGGTACTTTTTTCTCTTTGTTCCAAAGTAGGACTGGCTTGCAGTTTGTACTTGGGATCAATCCAGAAGCAAGTAGTGGTCTCCATGGTGGAGAATCCCAAACCATATCAAGAAACAAGGGCTTATGACTTTTGGTTAGTCTCAGCCACAGTTGATCTATTAGATCCAATACTGTGTGATGAGTCAACAAATAGGTAGATCTCATTTATTCTGTGGATTTATTGTAGTCAGAACTGATAACAGGATTTGAGCCAAGTCTAACAGCTTTCAGCCTAAATTCGATGGTTGGTATTGTATCAACTACAGTAACCCTTTGAATCAATGGGATTTACTTACATGTTGACTCATCATTCAAGTATTAGTTTAATAGGACCAGTCTTAGACCTTTAATAATAGGAGCCCATCTTTTTTAACGTATATGGATTTTAGAGAACCCAGCATTAGAGCAATATGGCATAATAGTTTGAGGCTAGGATGGAGGACACTGTGATTTGAATCTCTGCTCGGAAATGGTACATATATACACACACAGATACACATGCACACCTACATATACATATACATATACACATGCACACCCATATACACATCTCTCGGCATTACTTCGCGGAAGAAGATTCAGGAAGGACTCATCCCACGCTTTTTACAAGCGCGTTGATGACTAAAAAGGCCAATCTGAGATAGGCAAGTTCAGTTGCAGAAAGCACAGCAGAAAGTCTCCTTGGGTGGATGTTTTTTCCAAGTTGCGGTTCTTTCTGTGTTGTCGTTTCTCTTCAAGACCCATTCGGCGTGTCTTCTCGAAAGAGGCCGCAGCATTGTGGATAGTGTGTCTCCATGCCTCCCGATGTGGGGAGGCATACATACGCACATATATGCACACAAATATACATATAGACGAGCACACACATATACACAATATACATACACATAAACACACAAATACATATGCACACATATATACACCATACAGTATATATATACATATGCAAACACACATATACACAAATTTACATATATACACACACAAATACACATGCACACCTACATGCACACCTACATACACATATACACATGCACACACATATACACATACATACACACATATATGCACACAAATATACATATAGGCGAGCACACACATATACACAATATACCCGGCATGTAGCCAGGGGGGGGGGCTAAGGGGGCTTCAGCCCCCCCCCCGAAATTTTCAGGGTGGTCCGCGAAAAGGCCTTACTGGTACATTATTTAAACTGTTATGTTTATTCATATCATGATCTGATCACCATGCTCATTATATCCCACATTAAACGGGTTATTGGGATAACAATACAAAAGGTTTGCTAGGGTAGACCCTCTTCCACCCAGTCTCAGCCCCCCCCGAACCAAACTCAGCCCCTCCCCCCCCGAATCAAAATCCTGGCTACGGCCCTGCAATATACATACACTTAAATACACAAATACACACACACACATATATATACACCATATATACGCAAACACACATATACACAAATTTACATATATACTGTACACACACAGATACATATGTACACCTACATGCACACCTACATACACTTATACACATGCACGCACATATACACATACATACATACATATATGCACACAAATATACATATAGGCGAGCACACGCATATACACAATATAAATCCACATAAACACACAAACACACAAATACATACACACATATATACACCATATACTGTATATATATAAATATAAATCCACATAAACACACAAACACACATATACACAAATTTACATATATATACACACACACATGTACATCTACATGAACAGCTACATACACATATACATATACACATGCGCACACATATACACATTAGAGCAATATGGCATAATAGTTTGAGGCTAGGACGGAGGATACTGTGATTTGAATCTCTGCTCGGAAATGGTAATCCAATGGGTGGCCCTGAGCAAGTTGCGCTCTCTCAACCTTTAGAGCAGGCATTTGTTTGTTTGTTTGTTTGTTTATGTCATTTATATTTCGCCCTTCTTACCCTGCAGGGGACTCAGGGCGGATCACAATGCACATATACAGGCAAACATTCAATGCCATTGACATACAACATATATAGACAGATATAGAGGCAATTTAACATTCCAGGAATCAGTTAAATTTAGCCTCCCCACAAAGTGGTACCTAAATTTCCTACTTGACAGATGCAACTGTCTTTTGGGTTGCAAAGGTCAACAACGAGCTACACAAATTGGTCGAGAGCTCACCCCGACCCGAGCAGGCCTCGAACTCATGACCTTCTGGTCAGTAGAGATCTTATGCAGCTGACACCCAGCCATCTGCGCCACATTCCCGGTGCATGGGCAAACTTCAGCCCTCCAGGTGTTTTTGGACTTCAACTCCCACAATTCCTAACAGTAGACTACCGAGAAAATCCCATGATAAGTTCACCATAAATTTGACTTGTCTTGAAGATGCCACTATATGGGAATCCAATGTCTATTCAAGACCAAGGCATCCCAAGAGAACATGAATGGATTTACTTTACTCACCATAAATAAATTGGAGGGGCAATTTCACCATGATTTAAGGGATCTGTACACTGTTTTAGATCCATTTGATTTGTATCCTTTTCTTAGGAACTTCTGGAAAGAAAGCCAAAAAGTTGCTTACTGTTTGGGGGAAAGAAGGCCTCCCTTGGGCTTAAAATGGCCCATACTAGAGTCTATCCATTGAATCAATGAGATCTTCCTACTCTGATGCCCACATAGAGAGTATTCTAACAGCCCCAAGGCTATAGAAACAATCCTAGGGCCTATGTATTGTTGAAGGCTTTCATGGCTGGAATCACTTGGTTGTTGTAGGTTTTTCGGGCTATATGGCCATGTTCTAGAAGCCTGCATCTATGGCAAGCATCCTCAGAGGTTATGAGGTCCTCTGAGGATGCTTGTCATAGATGCAGGTGAAATGTCAGGAGAGAATACTTCTAGATCAGGGGTGGGCAACCAAGGCCCGCGGGCTGGATGCGGCCCGGCAGCCGATTCTGTCCGGCCCGGGGGGAAGGACGTTGGGGGCGGGGCCAAGAGGAAGGGGTGCTGCTGGCGCCATCCCATCGCAGGCTCTGTAGGGCCCGTGTCGGCAGACAGGCCGGGGGAGCGGCGGCTTTGGAGTGCCTGCCATCCCTGGAGGCAATCCGGGCCTGCAGCGAGAGCATTCGGCGATCGGCAATCTGAGGCGGCTGATCGTTTTCCGGGTCGCCAGGGCGATCAGCCGCCTCAGATCGCCGACTGCTCCCTCTGCAGGCCTGGATTGCCTCCACGGATGGCAGGCACTCCATAGCAGGACGATCAACTGGGGAACAGCTGGGGGTGAGAGTGGGCGGAGGCCTCCAGCCTCTGATCGCCTGCAGCTCTGCTCTCCTCTGCTGCGGCGGAGGCTGGGTCCGCTTTGCCATCCTCTGGGCTGGGTCCATTGGGCCATTCCATCTTGGTTCGCACCTTGTCTTCTTGAATTTAATTTAATTTTAGTGGCTTTTATTATTATTTTATAATAATAATAATATTATAATATAATAAATAATATAACATAATGTTATATTATATTATAATTTCAATAAATTATAATGTCTATATATATACTATAATATAGTAATTATGATATTAATACTAATAATATATGAATATTTCTTGATATATTACTATGTCAATATTAATGATGGGTAATATATAGTAAATAAATAAATAATTTTAGTGGTTTTTATTATTATTTTATAATAATAATAATAAAATAATATAATAAATAATATAACATAATGTTATATTATATTATAATTTCAATAAATTATAATGTCTATATATATATACTATAATATAATAATTATGATATTAATACTAATAATATATGAATATTTCTTGATATATTAATATGTTAATATTAATGATGTGTAATATATAGTAAATAAATAAATAAATAATTTTAGTGGTTTTTATTATTATTTTATAATAATAATAAAATAATAATATAATAAATAATATAACATAATGTTATATTATATTATATTATAATTTCAATAAATTATAATGTCTATATATATACTATAATATAATAATTATGATATTAATACTAATAATATATGAATATTTCTTGATATATTAATATGTTAATATTAATGATGTGTAATATATAGTAAATAAATAAATAAATAATGTAGATTAGAATGTAGTTCCGCCTTTAGGTGCGGACCTCCATGATAATTTTTGGCTCTCGTGTGGCCCCTTGGAAAAAATAATTGCCCACCCCTGTTCTAGATCATGGCTATATAGCCCGAAAAACCTACAACAACCCAATCCTAGGGGCTGGGCTTTCTCCATCTCTTCTCTAAACCAGGTTTGATGGAGGACCCTATGTTGAAGCAAAATGGAGTTTACCTTTGAATGTCCAATGTAACTTAGGCAAGAACTATTCCACCTATCTTGGTCTGATGATGGGTTTGGTTTCCTTGCAGTTCTGTGGACAACATGCTGGACTTTTATGCGACCAAATGGAACACTCCAGACTTTGAAGCCATTGTGGTGCATGACATTTTGTCCCTCGATTTCCCAGAGATCAAGAACAGCAATAGCCTTGAGGTCACAGCCATGATACACGCTGCCATGGATGACGTGGACAAGTGTGACAGCACTTCCCGGCTGTGTGTAGACGATGACGCACATCTGGACGACATACCAATGAAGACTGAGAAGTCTGCGAATGAAGGACATGTTGTATTACCACGTGATGAAGGCAAAGAGTGCAGGGCAGGAGAGAATTCGGCCAGACAGGATACTGAGAAGAAAGAGGTTCCAAAAGAAGAAGCAGTAGAAGAACATTCTGTGCCAGCAAGAGAAAAATAAACGAATGGTGCTTCTCAGAAAATTGGGAGCCGGTCTATACTGCGGGAGGTATCAAGCCAGGGTATGACAAGGAGATTCCCACAGCGGTGATCTCTACCTTTGTGAAAAGACTCTCAGCTCTGACTTCTCTGGCCAAGTGCTCTCCAGATAGGTTGGAATCCAACCAGAATATCACTCCCATCCATCACCATCCAGTCATACTGAAGTAGAACTTCAGTTGCATGATATATAGTCAGAGGTCTACGATGAAGGATATGGAAAGCCGTACAAATCCCGGTCAAAGACAACTTCCTAAGATATCTTTAGTCAACCTGTTGATCTTGTGCGACTTCCTTTTATGTGTTTTATACGCTGTAGCCTAAAATAGACTCTATGTACAGAGGTGTTAAACTATAACCACAATTCCATGTTTTATTTTTTTTCTCGACCTCTTGATAAAGAGACCATTTTTATTAAATGTTTATAGTTTATTGATATGTCAGATTTTTAAAATACATAATTAAAGTGTAGCAGCAAATCTGGAGTCCCAAAACTCCCTAGGTGTTACCTTTTTGCTCACAGGTTGCGTGGACGCGCGAGCACAGGAACGAGAGAAAACGTAACAACCGTACTGTAATGCAATGAAGCCAAAGTTTATTTGCACACGTCAGCTGACGGACCACAGAACTAGCTGCCTCAGGGCAAGAGCCCTCAACATTCTCTTACTTTCCCTTATATACATGCTATGGCGGCAGGTCCCGTCTCCTCCTTTCTTCATCATTTTCATTGGTTCACATCATCAACACATTTTTATTATCCAATTAAACATCATATTATTTGGCATTGCACTCTACTTGCATTCCTATTTGTTAAACAGCACTACGCAGTTATTAATTCTTCATTCCCACAGTATGTTATCTGCCGGATGGGCACCATGTACTGGATTCGCAACATTTCTAAGCCGTCCCTCTATGCCAGCAAGGAGGAACGGTTTCATTTGCCCATGCGCAGTTCCTACCAATCGGCTACAATGTAAACAAACGCACGTTGGGACTAGCTAGACCAATCACGGCCAGTGTTATCAGGAAAGGCACATGATGTACCCTAACAAATCACAGCTTGTGCCTGACCTACCAATCAAAGTGCATTATTCTCGTAATGGCATTTAGCATGATTTTTGGCAAGCTATCTCGCTATACTAAGTTCTGTGCTTGTGCATCACTCTCTCCTGACTGTACTTCTGCTAAAAGCACCAATTCTGCTTTAAAAGTACTTATTGTTGATGGCCGTCTGTTAGAGCAGTGTTTTTCAACCTTTTTTGAGCCGCGGCACATTTTTTACATTTACAAAATCCTGGGGCACACCACCAACCAAAAGGACACAAAATGACACTCTAACACAGTGATACATATAGGTAATATGTTCTAAAATGTATTTATACACTCAGTGTGAAACCTGGACCTGTTTCGATGAACACAACATAGATATCCTGGCAGGAATGGCAGAAAGACACAAACTTCACACACAGAACTCCCATAATCAAGAGAAAATACTATAAGAGTTTGGTGGGCATTGACCTTGAGTTTTGGAGTTGTAGTTCACCTATATCCAGAAAGCACTGTGGACTCAAACAATGTTGGGTCAGGACCAAACTTGGCATGAATACTCAATATGCCCAAATGTGAACACAGATGGAGTTTGCGGAAAATAGACCTTGACATTTGGGAGTTACAGTTTCTGGGATTTAAAGTTAACACACAATCAAAGAGCATCCTGAACTCTTGCAACAATGGAATTGAACCAAACTTGGCATATTGAACTCTCATTGCCAACAGAAAGTACTAAAAGGGTTTGCTTGGGAATTGACCTTGAGTTTGGAAGTTGTAGTTCACCTACACCCAGAGAGCACTGTGGACTCAAACAATGCTATGTTATGTTGTTGTTTGTTTTCTATCCAGAATCACAATGTTTGAAGGAGGCTCACCACTTTAAGGTCCCTAAAACAGGCATGGGAAACCTTTGGCCCTCTGGGTGCTTTGGACTTCAACTCCCACCATTCCTAACAGCCTGAGGCCCTTTCCTGCTTAAATGGCTGAGGGGGAGGGAGGAAAAGTGCCTGAGGCTGAATGTTTTTGGTTTTATATTGTATTTATATTGTGTTTGGCATCGAATTGTTGCCTTTTGTTAGGCTGCTCTGAGTCCCCCCCCCCCTCGGGGGTTGAGAAGAGTGGGGTAGAAATGTTGGAACAGGGCTGGCGCATCCATAAGGCAGCCTACGCAGCCGCGCAGAGCGACGTCTTCTTGGGGGCGTTGCCACCTTTTTGGGGGCGCCACCACACCCTCGCCGCTCGCACCGCGCTGCCCCGTTCCGCCGCCGCGTCGACCGGGACTCAGACACCAGGGGCGCTCCGCCCGCACTGCGCATGCGCAAAGATTTTTCATGCGTGCACAGAAGTTTCTACAGGCGCTACGGCGCCTGTAGGAGCTTCTACGCATGCGCAGAGATCCCTCCGCGCACGCACGAACCTCCGCGCATGCGCACTGCCTTCCGAGCACGCCCCCACCTGGAGGCGCGCTTGGGAGCCAACGCGCACGCGCAGAGGCCCGCACACGTGCAGAAAAGCTCTGCGCATGCGCGGGAGCCAGCGGGGAGGGGCGCCAAAATGACCTTGCGTACCTCCCCGGGAGAGCTCGGTCCGCCCCTGTGTTGGAAATAAATAAAATAAAATAAATAAACTATCTTTTGGGCTGCAAAGGTCAACAGCAAGCTAGACAAATGGTCGGGAGCTCACTCCGACCCGGGCTGGCTTCAAACTCATGACCTTTTGGTCAGTGGTGATTTAATGCAGCTGACTCCTAGCCAGCTGCGTCATGGCCCAGTCATCCTTTTATCATTGCACTATGCTCACACTGGTACCTGATTTGTAGCCCCTTTTTTTCTTGAATGGATCTGCTTCATTGCAGATGTGATCATCAGGGAAGTTTTCTGCTTCTCTTTTTTATGACTCTTGATAGGAAGCAGTTTGAAAATGTTATTTATAGTTGAAGAACCAGCTGCTCGCGGAGCCGTGGAGCTTATTTCAACGGTGACCTGCTTATCAGGCAATAAGGGAGCCACTGAGCCTTCAAATTGCTGAGCGCAGTGAAAAGCTGAAAGGGGAAGATTCTTCGTTGCTTCATTTCCTTTTCCTTTGGCACCATCAAGGGGTCTTTGTTCCTTGGGAATTACAGCCTCGAAATATCCCTTCTTGGTTACGTACCCTTTGGCAGATTGAGGGTAAGCTTCATAGGGGAGTACCGAGGGGGTTTCCCTCGAGAGGTGAACGGGAAACACCATCAAACACAAGTCAAAGGAAAGAAAAACAAACAAATCCCAGGTTGTGTCTAAATTTGGGGCCAGTTCAGAGCAGAAATGCAAGAGGCCATGGAGGTAAGGACACACACAAAGTTGCAAACCTGCTGAAGTGGCAAGTTGGAGTCCACGTAGTCCAACCAGGTTGAGGTCACATCAGCCCTGCTGGACCATCGCTTCACTATCTGCATCACTGAGACATATCTCCCCACTCTCTTGTTGGTTGCGCAGGTGCATCTATATCAGGTGTGGGCAACCTATGGCCCACGCCCCGGAAGCAGCCCCCCGGCCGATTCTGTCTGGCCTGGGGAGAATAATAATAAATAATAATAATACAGTTTATTTCTATTCTGCTCTTCTCACCCGGAAGGGGACTCAGTGCGGATTACAATACACATACGACAGACAGTCCCTGTCGGAAAGACATACAATTACACATAGACAAATACAGTGTAGTTTTTTGAAGGACTTCTTCTTTCCTGGCTGCGTCATACAGGTGGGCGTCATCGGGTGTGAATGCTCCATTACATCATTGTTGTTATGTCCCTGCGTCTATGCGCCATCACGTCACAAGGGGGTGCTGTTGTTCCATCCTCATGACAGGAGCCTCTTGTTCCACCACTTCCGCCTCTACCTTCTCCGTCAGCCTGTTTCAGACAAGTCTGTGCAAAAGTCCTTCCCCACTTTTATGGTCAGGGGCGGACCGACCTAATTTGGGGGGGTACGTGAAGAAATTTTGTCGCCCCCCCCGCCGCCACGTCACTCACCGCCGCCGCCACGCCACACCGCCGCCGCCACGCCACGCCGCCGCTGCCGGCCCCATCGGGCGCGGCACACCTCCGCGGCGCACCTTTCTGCTGGCCACGCATGCGCAGGAGCACCTACAGGCGCTATAGCGAATGTAATGAGCACGCGCACTCGCTCCCAAGCGCGCCTGCCGCTTTGAGCCAGCGCATGTGTGCAGTGCAGGTTTTGGCGCATGCGCGCTGGCTCCAAAGCGGCAGGCGCGCTTGGGAGCGAGTGCGCGTGCTCGTACATTCGCGCGTGCGCAGAAACGTCTACAGGCGCTATAGCGCCTGTAGGTGCTTCTGCACACGCGCGGATGGCGGCGCAGGGCAGTGTGGCGGCGGTGGGGGCGCGGAGTCAGCGCGACCGCGCCCTCCCAGCCGGTGGTGCCCTCCCAGCCGATGGCGCTCACGCGACCGCGTAGGTCGCGGAATCGCTGGGGCCGCCCCTGTTTATGGTCCCCAATTTGTTGTTAATTCACAACTGGGCTGTTGAACTACTTGGGTAAACAGTAGACAGGGCTTACAGCTGGCGTCAGACTCAGCCCGGGATTCGATCCTGCAATCTTCAGATCTTCAGATTGCCAGCACAGCTGTTGTTACCGCTGTGCTATCTCTCCGGCGTCGGGGGCAGGGCCAAGAGGAAGGGGTGCCGCTGCCGCCATCCCATCACGGGCTGTGGGGCCTGCGTCAGCAGACAGCCCGCCGCTCTGGAGAACAAGCGGAGAAGCGGAGGCTTTGGAGTGCCTGCCATCCCGGGAGGTGATCCGGGCCTTCAGCGGGAGCAGTCGGCGACCTGCGGCGGCTGATCGCCCTGGCGACCCGGAAGACTTGATCATTTTCTGGGTCGCCAGGGCGATCAGCTGCCTCAGATTGCCGACTGCTCCCGCTGCAGGCCCGGATCGCCTCCCGGGATGCCAGACACTCCAAAGCCGGGATGGCAGGCACTCCATGGCAGGGCGATCAGCTGTGGAACGGCTGGGGGCGAGAGCGGGCGGAGGCCTGCAGCCTCCGATCGTCTGCTGCTCTGCCCTGCTCTGCTCTGTTGCGGCAGCGGCTAGGTCTGCTTCGTCATCCTCTGGGCTGGGTCCATTGGGCCATTCCATCTTGGGATCCTTCCTCTCTTGAGGATGTCAGCCTCTATCTTAGTTTGCACCTTGTCTTTTTGAATTTCATTTTATTTTATTTGTTTTTATTATTATTTTATAATAATGTTATAATGATATAATAATATAATAAATAATATAATGTTATATTATAATTTCAATATATTATACTGTCTATATATATACACTAAAATATAATAATTATGATATTAATACTAATAATGTATGAATATTTATTGATATATTAATATGTTAATATTAATGATGTGTAATATATAGTAAATATAGTAAAGAAAAAAATTAATAAATTATGTAGATTAGAATGTAATTCAGGGTTTAGGTGCGGCCCTCCATAATATTTTTTGGCTCTTGTATGGCCCCTTGGAAAAAATAATTGCCCACCCCTGATCTATATAAATAAAAACATAATGTTCGTTTGTGGGATTAACATAAATCAAAAACTGCTGGACTAATTGCCACCAAATTTAGCAACAAGACACCTTCTAATCCAAGGAGTGGCCATCACTCAAAAAAAACACCTGATTTTGTCATATGGGAGTTGTAGTTCCTGGGCTTTATAGTTAACCTACAATCAAAGAGCATTCTGAACTCCACCAATGATGGAATTAAGCCAAACACAGCACATAGAACTCCGCCAACTATGGAATTGAGCCATACTTGACACACAGAACTCCTATGACCATCAGAAAATACTGGGTTTGGTGGATGTTGACCTTGAATGTTGGAGTTGCAATTCACTTGCATCCAGAGAGCACTGTGGACTCAAACAAAGATGAATCTGGATCAAATTTGGCACAAATACTCAATATGCTCAAATGTAAACACTGGTGGAGTTTGGGGAAAATAGACCTTGGCATTTGGGAGTTTTAGTTGCTGGGATTTATAATTCACCTACAATCAAAGAGCCCCTTTTTGTTGGTCTTTGGCGACCGCTCTGAACTCTCCCCCATCGCAACCTCCCCAGGGGTCCCAATACCCAGGTTGGGAAACACTGCTATACCACCTCTAAGGGGGCTTAGGAAGTCCCAAGCCAGCCACCAAGTTGGCGTTTCCTTTGCTATCTGTGCCCCTGTTCAGAAGTATTTACTCTCTGTCCCTGTGATAATTGCATTTTGAGAAATTTGGCTTGTTGTGGAAACAGGGATTGGGGCTAAAGCTTCAGTGGACACTCTTTTTCCTCATGATAATAACTCTTCCAGGAGTAAACTTCCCTTCTGAGGGGGTCTCAGCCCCGTGCTTAACTAGGAGGCATTTGTAAGTCGGATGTTTGTAACTCAAGGACTGCCTGTATTTGTAAAAGAAAGGTTTCCCAACAGTCAGGGGCGGATCTTAGTGGAGGCAAATTAAGCGGCCGCCTCAGGGCGCCACGTGGCAAAAGGGCGCATCTAGGGCCGAGCACCACACCCCCAGGGGTGCCGGCAGGGTGGAAGGAAGGCTCGCGCAGGGCGAGAGAGGAGGAGGCAGAGGCGCGCGCCTTTCCCTTCTCCCTGCCTCGCCCTGCGTGCGTCTCATCCCTCACCCTGCGCATGCCTTCCCCCCCCCTTGCCCCCGCCGAGGATGCCTTGTGCACGGCGAGAGAGAAGGGGGCAGAGGCGCCCGCCTTTCCCGTCTCCCTTGCCCCTGCGCGTCTCTTCCCTCTGTTGCTGCTGCTGCCACCGCCAGTTCACAAGGGCGAGGGAGGAGGCCACGTGGGCGCCCTTACCTGGGGGCCGGAAGCAGGACTGAGCGGCCAGACAAGCCTGCCAGCCAGAGGGCACCTAGCCCAACCCCGGGCCCTTGCTCCCGAAATTAGCCTGGACCTGATACACACATAGATATACATACACACAAAAAGAGAATAGGAAGAGGGGAGGGAAAGGGGTGAGAAGGAAGGAAGAAGAAGATAAGAAGGGGAAAGAGAATAGGAAGGGGGCAAGGAAAAGGGTGAGGAAGGATGGGGAATGTACAGACCCACACAAAGAATAGGAAGAGGGGAGGGAAAAGGGTGAAGGCCCTTCCACACAGCCCTATATCCCACAATATCTGCTTTGAATATCTGAGTCCACACTCACATAATGTGGGATTTTCTGCCTTGATATTCTGGGGTATAGGGCTAAGAAGGAAGGAAGGGGAATAGATATAGATATAGACACACACACACACACACACTCAAAGAGAATAGGAATAGAGCAGGGAAAATGGTTGGAATATATATAAAGGAAGAGTCGTCATGGAACGACCGTCCCAAACAGAGAAACCTTACAACGCAGAAACACCAAACTTGCCAGCAGAAATAGGCCTCAAGCAAGGTATGTTTGTAGCAAAGAAACTTTCCCACCCAAAACCTAAAAGGCCCCCAAAACAACGAGTAAAAAAACTACATTACCCAGCATTCTCCGGGGCTGCCAACGACTCTCCCAGCCTCTACATTCTGACAACATGATTGGCTGCCTATAAGGGTGGATTTGCATAACTCCTGTACTGGCCAGCCAACATGAACATTCCGACCCATAATAAACTGTCAGAGGCAAAGGGCACAGCAACGCATGCCGTGTACAGCTAGTGTGTGTGTGTGTGTGTGTGTATATGGCATGGGCCAACTTCAGCCCTCCATGTGTTTTGGACTTCAACTCCCACAATTCCAAACAGCCAGTAGGAAGTCCAAAATACCCGGAGGGCCAAAATTTTCTATGCACCCTATCTCTCTCTCTCTCTCTCTCTCTCTCTCTCTCTCTCTCTCTCTCTCAGTGATTGGTTGGGGGCGCCAAAATACTGTTCGCTTACTATATAAAATTACCTAGGTCCGGCCCTGCCAACAGTATCTAACTGGGAGAAAAACATAGGAGAAGGGGGAAATAAATAGGAGGAACGACGCCAGGTGATAAGCCTCACCCAAGGATGCTGTTATTGCAATTTATTGGCTTCATGGGCTAAGCTTCTCGATGCAAATAAAGCAAATGAGGAAGTCTGACCGAACTTCCTTCTTTGTAACAGTCAAATCCAGAAGTGGGTAGAATTGGCTAATGTGTGTAAAGTGAAACTGAGTGCTCTTGTTATTTCGAGGCAACAGAATGAAATTCTGGAGGCTCAAACACCTTCATCTCCGAACATACTTCTAGAATACTACTAGGTTAGTATTTCGTGACTTAATTCATGAGGATCTCTAATTTCATTTCTATGGGATCTCCCACTTTAAGTACTTTGCTGAAGGCTATGGAATTACAGGAATTGTAGTTTTACGGGGTCTTTCGCTTTCTCTGCCAAAGAGTGCAACTCCCAGGATTCCATAGCATTGAGCCATGTCCGTTAAAGTGGGGTCAAACGGCATTCATTATAAGGGACCATGGGAGTTGTAGTTTTATAAGGTATTTCACCTCTGTCAGGAGTGAATACAGATCCCAGAATTTCATAGCATTGCGGTGGAGGCTCCTTCTTTGGGGGCTGGGTGGCCACCTGTCGGGGGTGCTTTGAATGTGATTTTCCTACTTCTTGGCAGAATGGGGTTGGACTGGATGGCCCATGAGGTCTCTTCCAACTCTAGGATTCTATTATTCTATGACAATTAAAGTGATGTCAAACTGCATTAATTGTACAATGTAGATGCATTTCAGTTCTCATGTAGAATAGATAACCTTCCTTATAAGTGGGCCAATGTCTATTAATGTTGATGTCCTTTAAAACAGTGTTTTTCAACCTTTTTTGAGCACATTTTCTACATTTAAAAAATCCTGGCGCACACCACCAACCAAAATGACACAAAATGACACTCTAACTCAGTAATACATATAGTTAATATGTTTTTAAATGTATTTATACACTCAATATAAAACCTGGGCCTGTTTCAACATAGATATCCTGGCAGGAATGGCAGACACAAACTTCCCACACAGAACTCCCACAACCAAGAGAAAATACTATGAGAGTTTGGTGGGCATTGACCTTGGGGTTTGGAAGTTGTAGTTCACCTACACCCAGAGAGCACTGTGGACTCAAACAATGTTATGTTATGTTGTTGTTTGTTTTCTATCCAGAATCACAATGTTGGAAGGAGGCTCACCACTTTAAGGTCCCTAAAACAGGCATGGGAAAACTTCGGCCCTCTGGGTGCTTTGGACTTCAATTCCCACCATTCCTAACAGCCTGAGGCCATATCCTGCTTAAATGGCTGAGGGGAAAAAGGAAAAGGGCCTGAGGCTGCTAGGAATGGTGGGAGTTGGAGTCCAAAACACCTGGAAGGTCCAAGTTTGCCCATGCCAGCTTTTGACAGAGACCTCTTCCTCCCCCTCCCCCTTCGCGCCCTTTCTTCCCCCTCCTGCCGGACACTTACTTTTTCTTCTACACTGCCGCTTCTGCCGCCATTTTGATCTGAGGGGGCAGCGTGAGCGTGTTCAGGAGGGGAGGGGGGAGGAAGACGTGGCCCGTGCAGGCGCTACTGCGCAGACTCGCCCCACAGCAAAGCGAGGCAAAGCGAGCAGAGCAAGGCTGGGAAGAAGGGAGCCCGAGTGGAGAAGAAAAAGTGTTTGGCAGGAGGGGGAAGAAAGGGTATTGGAGGTTCCAATTTCCCACGGCACACCTGATGATCGCTCACGGCACACTGGTTGGGAAACACTGCTTTAAAAGACAATCCCAGCAGAGGGCATTTTTGTACAGGACAGTGTATCAAATTGAGCCAGTTGTCCCACATGAAGATGCCAATCCTTTGCCCCTTTCCTGTTCCTTTAATGCCAGGTTAACAATGAAGGGAAGCCAGCCATATGTAAGACCAGATGGAGAAGGACTGGAAGCCATATCTGATGCTGATGCTATTTCTCCTGCTGCTGCTACTCATTCAGATGAGGAAGATAGCTATGAAAACATGATTCCATTTCAAGCATTCCAGGAACAGACAGAACCCACCGATCCTCTAGGTATGTTGCATATGTAAGGTCCATTGTGGTTCCTTCTTATCTAGGTAACCATGTAACAAACTGTGAAAAAAAATCTGTTCCTGAATTGAAAGTGTTATTCTTGTTTAATTGTGCAGTATAGTGTTCCATCACTTTTTGCGGGTGTTACGTTCCAGGGCCACCTGCGAAAAGTTAAAATCCGCAAAGTAGGGATGCTATCTATATATATAAAGGAAGAGTCATCATGGAAAGACCGTCCCAAACAGAGAAACCTTACAACGCAGAGACACCAAACTTGCCAACAGAAATAGGCCTCAGACAAGGTACGTTTGTAGCAAAGAAACTTCCCCCCCAAAACCTAAAAGGCCCCCAAAACTACGAGTAAAAAAACCTACATTTCCCAGCATCCTCCGGGGCTGCCAACGACTCTCCCAGCCTCTACATTCTGACAACATGATTGGCTGCCAATAAGGGCGGATTTGCATAACTCCTGTACTGGCCAGCCAACATGAACATTCCAACCCATAATAAACTGTCAGAGGAGGATAAGGCAAAGGGCTGAGGCACAAACACAAACACCCAATTCACTTCCCACAGAAAATTTACACCCCTACAAATCACAGACCATGCCCAAAATTGACAGTAAGGCTTCATTAACTTAATTTCCCTGACTAGGCCTCATTTAATGAAATGCTGTTTACACTCTGAATTGACAGTAAGGCTTCATTAACTTGATTCTCCCGACTACGCCTCAGCTCATTGAACATTGTGTATGGCCTGAATTGACAGTAAGGCTTCATTAACTTGCTGTTCCTGACTAGGCCTCAGCTCATGGGACATTGTGTATGGCCTGAATTGACAGTAACCTACCTTGGCACACAGAGCCCCTATGACCCACGCTACATTCTCCTACAGTTTGGAGGAGGGTGGACCATGGATTATGGGACTTGAAGTACCTCCATGGATAATGGGATTTGTAGTACTTCAAAACCCATCATTCACCACAGACCACTGTGTCCAAGAACCAAGACCGATAAAGACCAAGCTTGGCAAACAATGCCCCCCAAGACCCACACTCCATCCGACTGCAGATTAGAGGAGGACACACCATGGATAATGGGATTTCAAGTACCTCCACTCACTTCCAAAGTACCCCACCCACACACGCATCAACCTCTACATCAACACAGCAGACGGAAAGACAAAAAACATTGTATATCCACAAGCTATGCAGAACGCCAGCAACACCACACAACAACAACTCCACAGGACTCCAACATCCCACCCACCAAAACAACCCACAACAACACAGCCATGACCCCAACAACACCATAACTAACAACAACTCCAACCCTTACATACTCAGACTTCCTCGCATCTCCAAAATAGGGCACAGCAACGCGTGCCGGGTACAGCTAGTATCTATATAAATAAAAAGTAATATTTATTTTTGGGATTAATATAACTCACAAACCACTGGATGAATTGACATCAAATTTGGACACGAGACACCTATTAGGCCAACGAGTGACCATCACTCATAAAAACATTGAAAAACACAGCAGAAGAGACTTTAAAAGCCAAAAAAAAATACATTACAACTCATGTGCAAAACCACATATATACACAAACACACACATATACACAAATATATACACACGTATATGTACACACAAAACACAAATACACAGATAGGCAGAAGGATGGAAGGAAGGAAGGAGAGAAGGAGGGAGAGAAAGAGGGAAAGAAAGAAAGAAAGGTAGAGAAGGAAGGAAGAAGACAAGGAAATAAAAAAGTGAAAGAAGGAATGAAAGAGAGAGGGAAGGAATTAGAGAAGGAACGAATGAGAGAAAGAGGGAGAAATGAAGGAAAGCGACAAGGAGGGATGGAAACAAAGAGCAAAAGAAGCGAGGAAAGAAGCAGGTAGAGAAGGAAGAAGGGAAAGAAGAAGGGAAATAATTTAATGCTGAAACTACTGTCCCCAATTTAAAGAAATGGAGAAATGAGAGAAGAGAAGGAAGGAGAAGAAGAAAGTTTCCAAATGAAAGAAAAGGATAACGCCTTACTGAAGATACTCAGGAAGTCAATATAGGAAAACACATTAGATGGTGGACCATTCTTTTTTGATTTTAACATTTCTTTTCTTTTCTCTCTTCTTTCCTTCTAATTAATAGTTTTCCATCTTTTCTCATTTTTTTCCATTTTTATTTTTTCACTTTTTTCATTTTTTTCCCATTTCATTTTCCCCTCTCTTTCCCCTTGTTATGGGATTTTACAAATAATGTATTTTAATAAAATTCTCAATAAAGATTAATTAAAGAAGAAGAAGAAGGGAAAGAAAAAGAGGGAAGGGAGGAAAGAGGGAGGGAGGGAAGGAAGGAGAGAAAGAAAAAAGGGAGAGTGAGAAAGAGGAGGAGGAGGAGTGGGGCCAGGGGTGGTCCTGCCGGTAGGCAAAGGACGCCGCTGTGTGGGGCGCCATCTGGGTAAAGGGCGCATTCCCCCGCCCGCCAGACAGCATCCGGCCGATGTTCCGCTCCCCCTCCCTCCCTGCCTGCCTTCCTCCCTGCCATCCACACAGGACGTGGCCCTGGTGCCTCCTCCCTGCCTCCAGCCCCCATCCCTGCCCGCCCCCGCCTCCTTCGGCCTCCTCTTTAGCCATCAGCCACTCTCTCCCTCCTTTCCTTGGAGTCTCCTCAGTCACGGGAGGGGAGGGGGTCCTCCGTGAGTCACGCTGGGGAGAAGCGGGGAAACTCCAGCTGCTCCGCCATGGTCAGCGCTTGGGCCGAGAGGTGCATGCGCAGCCCACCTCACCGAAGCCTCCCCCTGCTTCTTCCCTTCCTCCCCTCCCTCCCTCAATCCCGCCCTCAATCCCGCTCTCTCTCTCTCTTTCCTTGCCGGCTGGGTGCTGAAGTTGGGCGGATGGCAGGCAAGCAGCAGCAGCTCCGTTAGCCGACCCGCAGCCCCCGCCTTTCCTTGCCTTGCCTTCTTCCCTGTGGGCCTCCCTCCCCTACGCCAAGTGCAGGCAGCCAGGCGGGGGTGTGGGTAAGACGGACCCTCCTCCCTTTGCCTTTCCCTTCCCAGCACGGTCTGTCTCCCTCACCCCACCCGCGCCCCCCTCCTCCTTTCCCCGCATCCCTTGTCTTCGGCTTTCACTTCTTCCCAAGGCAGCAAACATGTCTGCTGTGGCAAAGAGGAAGTAATAGGCGTGGGGGGGGGTGGATGTGGGCAAGGCAGGGAACTTGGGGGGGGCAAGGGAAAGGGAGGGGTAGAATAGAAGAGGGAGTGCTGTGTTTACAGGCTTCTGCGTCTGCGCACAGGAGCTTCTGGGCATGCGCGGAGAGGAGGGGGCGCCAATATACTGGGGGCGCCAAAATAATGTTCGCTTACCATTTAAAATTACCTTAGGCCGCCCCTGAATGGGGCGCCTGCAGGAGGCGGCTTCCCAGGCTGGCATCTTCCACGAGGCAAGGAGAGACCCAGCTCCAGTGTAAATATATACATTACTGTATTGAATGAAAAAACCGCAAAACAGCAAATCCGTAAAAAGTGAACCGCGAAGTAGCAAGGGAACACTGTAGTTACTTTTGAAATAGCTGTTGTACTACAGAACTTTCATTTTTGTACCTGACACGAACTAGGATGAATTGGTTGAGACTTGATGAGATACTCATTGAAAAACTAGAGCAAAATATGCTACAGGATGTCCCAAAAAACAAAGTTTATGCAGTTTAATATACCTTTCCCATGTTTTTATGATAGAACCAATTAGGAAATGGCATTTATAAACCAGGAACAAAAAATGTGTTATGTAGTGTTATCATTCGGGCTGGTTCCTCATTTAAGGGACATCTGGGGAAATCCACTCTCATTTGCTCCTTTGTTGGCTTTCACCACAAAAATCCAAGAAGAGTTAGATCTAGCCACCAATGGAATTCCCCAGAAATATTTATGCATAGAGAACCAGTCTGGTATTGTGATTTGAGCGTTGGGCCGCAGGCTTTCTTCATTTCTTTTCCTTTTCAAACCAACAAGGAAGAAGAAATAGAATTGCACAAAGTAGAATTTCGGTTTCGTCGTTTCCTTCAAAAGTATATCTCTCTGTTACCAAACAACAGCCCTGAGAACATCCAAATACTCTTTTCAATGTTTCCGCCATCACAAATCTGCACAGCTCTTTTTCCCCCTCAAGAAGAGAGAAATGAAGACACAAGCCAAAGGTTGACAGATTGTTTCAGGACAATCATCGTATCACTCAGAGGGAAATCTCAAGCATAATCGGCATTTCACAAGAACGTGTGGGTCACATTATTGCTTTGCTTGGCTATCGGAAGATCTGTGCACGATGGGTACCCAGAACTTCAGAGACTGGATCTCACCACTGTACGGCATCCTCCATACAGTCCATATTTAGCACCGTCTGACTTCCATCTGTTCCCGATAATGAAAGGAGATCTGCAGGGACATCATTATGCTTCTGATGAAGATGTTGAGAGAACTGTGAGACACTGGTTGCGGAAACAGTGTCAACTTCTTCCGTGACAGCTTCAGAAAGCTTGTTCATCGTTGTTCGAAATGTATCCAATTATCTGGTGATCATGTGGAAAAGTGAATAGTGGTAGTTAAAGAGCCCATTCTAAGGATTATTTCTGCGTTTGATTTATTAAAATATTCCCATCCAAACCAAAGTAACGAAGGTGGAGGCGTTACTTTTCATTCAACCCTCGTACATTATGGAATTAATACAGTTTGATACCACTTGAACTGCCACAGCCCAGTGGTATGGAATCTTGGGAGTTGTTGTTTGGTGAGTCTGGCAGAGAGGGCTAAAGATCTTGGAAAACTACAGCTCCCATGCTTCCATAGCACTGAGCTATGGAATCATGGCAGTTCAGTTCAAGTGATGTCAAACTGCATTGATTCCACAGTGTAGTTGCACACCAAATCATAGAAGACAACGAGTAGTGAACCAACTGGACCAACTGGCTTATTGTTCTGACTCAGTACACTATGTAATATGATTTTTGTTTCTGGGTTATACTCATAAATGTCATTTTCTAATGAGTTCCATCAGAAAAACATGGAAAAGGTTTATTAAACTTCAAACACTTTGTTTTTGCGGGACATCCTCCAGCACAGTTTTCTCTAGTTTTTCAATGAATATTAGGACTGAGAAAATACCGGTATAGAACTAAAGATTTTTGTTGTTGTTGTTGCTATTATTATTATTATTATTATTATTATTATTATTTGAAACACAACAAGATGAGTCCACAGCAGACACTCTGCTGGCTATTGTATTGGATCACACGTAGTACACTTCCCAAGTATCTAGGACTGTGTGATGTATTGGCAAATAATGTGTGCAGATCCCAGTAAGGTGGCCTTCTGCAGCTGGCAGATGGTAATTTTGTCAGGACCGATTGTGTTTAAGTGCAGGCCAAGGTCTTTAGGCACTGCAATTAGTGTGCCCATCACTACTGGGACCGCCTTGACTGGCTCGTGGCAGAGTCTTTGCAGTTCGATCTTTAAATCCTCATATTGTGTCAGCTTTTCCAGATGTTTCTCTTCAATTCTGCTGTTGCCTGTGATTGCAACATCGACAATCCATACTTAACATGATCATGAGGTCAGGAGTTTTGTGCTCCAAACTCTGTCAGTCTGGATCCAGAAGTCTCAGAGTAGCTTGACGTGTTCATTCTCTGTCACTTTTTCAGGCTTGTGATCCCACAAGTTCTTTGTCGCAGGCAGATGGTGTTTGTGGCACAAGTTCTAACTTCCAATGGATCACCTGAGCAACGGTGTTGTGCCTCTGCTTGTAGTCTGTCTGCGCAATCTTCTTGCAGCAGCTAAGGATGTGATCTATTGTTTCATCTGCTTCCTTGCAGAATCTACATTTGGGATCTGTTGTCAACTTTTCTATTATTATTATTATTATCATCATCATTATTATTATTATTATTATTATTATGCATTCGGGGTAAACCTTGACCCATTTCATGTCCCGCCTTTTGGTGGGGACCCCGATCTGTTTTTTAGAAGCCTTCCGAAAGCAGGAAGGCAAATATCTGTTTTTGCTCTGGAGTGCCAAAAGATCTGTTTTCTATTGGTTCATTATGAGGCTCCCCTTCATAATGTTTTAGGCATTTATTTATTTATTTATTTATTTATTTACGTCATTTATATTCTGCCCTTCTCACCCCGCAGGGGATTCAGGGCGGATCACAATGCACATATACAGGCAAACATTCAATGCCATTTGACATACAACATATAAGACGGACACAGAGGCAATTTAACATTCCAGCATTTCTGGCCACCAGGAGAAGCTGTCGCATTCCTTCACTCCTTTTGTGTGTATTTCCTGGAAATTTTTATGGCCTCGTAAATAAGTTAAATTAAGCCTCCCCGCCCAAGTGGTACCTAAATTTCCTACTTGACAGATGCAACTGTCTTTCACGTTGTAAAGGTCGACAACGAGCTACACAATTGGTCGAGCACTCAGCCCGACCCGGCAGGCCTCGAACTCATGACCTTCTGGTCAGTAGAGATCTTATGCAGCTGATACACAGCCAGCTGTGCCACATTCCCGGTGCAAGCTGTTTTACACTAGAGGAGAGGCACTCAGCTGAGGGTAGGTGCTCGCTTTAAGGAGGCTTCTTACCTCTTTCTTACTCTAGAGGTGGCACTCAGCTGCAGGCAGGCAGGCACGCTTTCTGGGCCTGCACGCCACATGCACTTTCCAAGAGAAGGAGGCAAGTTCTCTTACTCCAGAGGAGGTGCTTGGCTGCAGGTAAACGCTCGTGCTTTCTGGGACTGCATGCCACATACACACTCTCTTTCCAAGGCAAGGAGGCACGTTCTCATTCTTACTCTAGAGGAGATGCTTGGCTGCAGACAGGCACATGTGCTTTCCGGTCCTGCATGCCACACACACACTTTCCAAGGCAAGGAGGCATGGAGCACCACGTGCTCATGAAAAGCAGGCGAGGAGCCAAGATCGGCTCCCACTTGCTTTCATGTCAAGCTGATTTTCGTACCAGGAGGAGTCTTTGCACTGGGAATGTGGCGCAGCTGGCTAAGTGTCAGCTGCATAAGATCTCTCTGACCAATAGGTCATGAGTTCAAGGCTTGCCCGGGTGGAGGTGGGTGCTCGACCTTAAGTGTAGCCAACTGTCGACCTTTGCAGCCCAAAAGACAGTTCATTTGTCAAGTAGGAGATAAAGGTACCACATTAAGTGGGGAGGCAAATTTTGACTGATTTATGAGGCCATAAAAAGAACTCCAGGAATCGCTGAGGAAAGCGGAAGAACAACAAAGGGACGCCGGAAAATGCTGAGAGAGATGAGGTGTGCGTCAGCTCCCCCTGGTGGCCAGAAGTTAGCCTCTGTTTGTCTATATATGTCTCAATATGTCATATATGTTGCCTACATATGTTGAACTGCAGAGATTGTCTGCCAGTATGTGTACTGTAATCCGCTCTGAGTCCCCTTCGGGGTGAGAAGAGCGGAATATAAGTAAATAATAAATAAATAAATATTAAAAATAAATTTCCATTATGTGCTCCTGAAGATAATGAAAGTAATGAAAGAACAGATGAATTGAAGGAAAACAGTTCCGAGCACAACCCTAATGAATATCTCATCAAGTCTCAACCAATTCAACCTAGTTTATGGCAGTCACAAAAATGAAGTTTCTGGAGGATAACAACTACTTGCAAAGTAAGGGTTGCACAATTAAACAGGAATAACACTTTCAAACCAGGAATAGATTTTTTTTCTAATTTTGTTACATAGTGGTATTACTATCATCATTATCATGTATCATTATATATTCTTTTAGGTGATGAAAGTTCCAGAAGTCCCAATTCTTCCATGACCACTAAAGAACTTCAGGAATACTGGAGGAATGAGAAGCTCAATTGCCGGGAGGTCAAAGTCCTTTTTGAAATCCCCTCTGTCAAAATTGTAGAGAAGCCCTTCACTAAATATGTGGTAAGCCTGAGCCAATGTAAGGACACCGGATCATGCCTATCTTGCTAGCTAAGCAAGATCATACCTTGTTAGTACTCTATGGCAGTGTTTTTCAACCTTTTTTTGAGTCGCGGCACATTTTTTACATTTACAAAATCCTGGGGCACACCACCAACCAAAATGACACCAAATGACACTCTAACACAGCAATACATATAGTTAATATGTTTTTAATGTATTTATACACTCAGTGTGAAACCTGACCTGTTTTGATGAACACAACATAGATATCCTGGCAGGAATGGCAGGAAGACACAAACTTCCCACACAGAACTCCCATAACCAAGAGACAATACTATAAGAGTTTGGTGGGCATTGACCTTAAGTTTTGGAGTTGTAGTTCACCTATATCCAGAGAGCACTGTGGACTCAAACAATGTTGGATCAGGACCAAACTTGGCATGAATACTCAATATGCCCAAATGTGAACACAGATGGAGTTTGGGGAAAATAGACCTTGACATTTGGGAGTTACAGTTTCTGGGATTTATAGTTGACACACAATCAACGAGCATCCTGAACCCTTGCAACAATGGAATTGAACCAAACTTGGCGTATTGAACTCTCATTACCAACAGAAAGTACTGAAAGGGTTTGCTTGGGAATTGACCTTGAGTTTGGAAGTTGTAGTTCAACTACACCCAGAGAGCACTGTGGACTCAATCAATGTTATGCTATGTTGTTGTTTGTTTTCTATCCAGAATCACAAGGTTGGAAGGAGGCTCACTACTAAAACAGGCATGGGAAAACTTCGGCCCTCTGGGTGCTTTGAACTTCAACTCCCACCATTCCTAACAGCCTGAGGCCCTTTCCTGCTTAAGTGGCTGAGGGGGGGAGGGAAGGAAAAAAGCCTGAGGCTGCTAGGAATGGTGGGAGTTGGAGTCCAAAACACCTGGAAGGTCCAAGTTTGCCCATGCCAGCTTTCGACAGAGACCTCTTCCCCTTCGCCTTCGTGCCCTTTCTTCCCCCTCCTGCCGAACACTTACTTTTTCTTCTATGCCTCTTCTGCTGCCATTTTGATCCAAGGGAGCAGCATGAGCGTGTTCAGGAGGGGAGGGAGGAATGCGTGACCCGTGCGGGCGCTACTGCGCAGGCTCGCCCCAGAGCAAAGCGAGGCAATGCGAGTAGAGCGAGGCTGGGAAGAAGGGAGCCCGAGTGGAGAAGAAAAAGTGTTCGGCAGGAGGGGGAAGAAAGGCTATTGGAGGTTCCTATTTCCCACGGCACACCTGATGATCGCTCACGGCACACTAGTGTGCCACGGCACACTGGTTGGGAAACACTGCTCTATGGAGGACTACCAAGGAATACCCGCTGCATGGCAAAATCTTAGTTTTCCTTGCTTAAAAATCCCTATGAAACTCATGGGTTCACCTTAAGTCAACAGGTAATTTGAAGGCCCATATGTACAATGTAAAGACAACAGATGGCATCAGATGCTGCTATTAAAAAGGTTGCTTGTTTAATGTATTTCATTCTTCACCTTTCAGATCTCATTTATAATTAGTATTATATATCTACTAGTCATGGGCCCGAAATTTGTCCCATTTGTTTGATTTGTGTTTCCGTTTCATTCCGTGCATTCGTATGGCAGGAAATGGAAAGGCTCCTCCTAAAGGCTGCCAAAGTGGGGGCTTGTTTGATCTCCTTGGGGAGTGAGTTCCAGAGTCGGGGGGCCACTACAGAGAAGGCCCTCTCCCTTGTCCCCACCAACCGTGCTTACGAAGGCAGTGGGAGCGAGAGTAGGGTCTCTCCAGATGAACAGTTAGTCCAACACTCGGCAGCCAGGCTGCTTATGGGAGCGGGGTACCAAGAGCGTACAACGCCCTTCCTACGCCAGCTCCACTGGCTGCCTATTAACTTCCGAGCACAATTCAATGTGCTGGCTTTGGCCTATAAAACCCTTAACGCTTCTGGCCCAGTTTACCTGTCCAAACCTATCTCCCGCTACGAACCACCTAGGACATTAAGATTGTCCTTACCTACCCACCTACCCACCATCCCTGTGCTATATGTGTATATATGGAAAAAACTAATAAAAACTATTATTTAAAAAAAAAAGATTGTCAGGGGAGGCCCTGCTCTCAGTCCCCCCCACCATCGCAAGTGCGCCTGGTGGGGACAAGAGACAGGGCCCTCTCTGTGATGGCCCCTTGGCTATGGAATTCCCTCCCAAACAAAATTAGATCCGCTCCATCACTCCTGGCCTTCCGGAGAAAAGTGAAATCCTGGCTGTGGGATCAGGCCTTCGCGAACTAGACTGACTTGCTGGCAAAGTTATGGTTTTAATGGACTATGACAGACTGCTTTTAGGATGACGATTCAAATCGGCCATTGTTTTTAATGTTTTATAATGTTTTTATATTGTTTTTTAAAATTATGATATGTATATTGATGTGTTTTTGTTGTGGGCACCATGTTGTGCTGTTTGTTAACCGCCCTGAGCCCCTCTGCGGAGGCTGAGATAGGACGGGATACAAATGCCCTAAATAAATAAATATCCTATACCAGTGTTTCCCAACCAGTGTGCCGTGGCACACTAGTGTGTCGTGAGCGATCATCAGGTGTGCCATGGGAAATTGGGACCTCCAATACCCTTTCTTCCCTCTCCTGCCGAACACTTTTTCTTCTCCACTCGGGCTCCCTTATTCCCAGCCTCGTTCTGCTCGCTTTTTCCTCGCTTTGCTCTGGGGCGAGTCTGCACAGTAGCGCCCACACGGGTCACGTCTTCCTCCCTCCCCCTCCCCTCCTGAACACGCTCCTGCTGCCCCCTCGGATCAAAACGATCAGAAGTGGCAGTGTAGAAGAAAAAGTAAGTGTTCGGCAGGAGGGGGAAGAAAGGGCGCGAAGGAGGAGGAAGAGGTCTCGGTCGAAAGCTAGCATGGGCAAACTTGTGCCTTCCAGGTGTTTTGGACTCCAACTCCCACCATTCCTAGCAGCCTCAGGCTCTTTTCCTCCTCCCCCCCAGCCACTTAAGCAGGAAAGGGCCCCAGGCTGTTAGGAATGGTCGGAGTTGAAGTTCAAAGCACCCAGAGAGCCGAAGTTTTCCCATGCCTGTTTTAGGGACCTTAAAGTGGTGAGCCTCCTTCCAACATTGTGTTTCTGGATAGAAAACAAACAACAACATAACATAACATGGCTTGAGTCCACAGTGCTCTCTGGATGTAGGTGAACTACAACTTCCAAGCTCAAGGTCAATTCCCAAGCAAACCCTTTCAGTACTTTCTGTTGGTAATGAGAGTTCAATATGCCAAGTTTGGTTCAATTCAATTGTTGCAAGAGTTCAGGATGCTCTTTGATTGTGTGTTAACTATAAATCCCAGAAACTGTAACTCCCAAAAGTCAAGGTCTATTTTCCCCAAACTCCATCTGTGTTTACATTTGGGCATATTGAGTATTCATGCCAAGTTTGGTCCTGATCGAACATTGCTTGAGTCCACAGTGCTCTCTGGATATAGGTGAACTACAACTCCAAAACCTAAGGTCAATGCCCACCAAACTCTTATAGTATTTTCTCTTGGTTATGGGACTTCTGTATGGGAAGTTTGTGTCTTTCTGTCATTCCTGCCAGGATATCTATGTTGTGTTCATCGAAACAGGTCCAGGTTTCACACTGAGTGTATAAATACATTTAAAAACATATTAACTATATGTATTACTGTGTTAGAGTGTCATTTTGCGTTATTTTGGTTGGTGGTGTGCCCCAGGATTTTGTAAATGTAAAAAATGTGCCGCGGCTCAAAAAATGTTGAAAAACACTGTCCTATATTATTTGATTTGTATGTGTTTTTTTTTCTAGATATACCAAATTTTCATCATCCAGACGGGCAGTTTTGACAGCCACAGGTCCGTGATTGGCCGACGGTATTCAGACTTTGAAAAACTGAACACGAACCTCCTGAAGGAATTCTACGAAGAAATGGAAGATCTGACCTTTCCCAAAAAGACTCTGACCGGAAACTTCACTGAAGAAATCATCATCGAGAGGAAATTAGCCTTCCAGGATTATCTGCGCCACCTGTACTCCATGGAGTGCATCCGGACGTCGAAGATATTCATTGACTTCCTGGTGAGACCAGAACTGGAGGAAGCCTACGGTTGCCTTCGAGGAGGACAATACACCAGAGCTTTGGCCGGCTTTCTGGAGGTGGTCGCCCTGCAAGAAAAACTCACCAAACACAGGCCCATCCTGTTGGCCCCGACCCTCTGCGCCATCGTTGTGTGTCACAAAGACCTTGAGGATCCAAGAAGTGCTTACGAAATTGGAGAAAAGGCTTTGCTTCGCCTCGAGAAGTACTCGGGCCATCGGTACTACCTGCCCTTGTTGGAGACCATGATTTCCTTGGCCTACGAACTCGGCAAAGATTTTCTTTGCTTCCAGCAAAAAAAGGAAGAAAGGAAGGTCAGGAAGCGTCAAAATAAAATGGTGACACTCAAAGAACTTGCTGTTCATGAGTATACCCACTAAGATTTAGGAACTTTATTATGTAAAGGGATTCCTAAATGGATCTCCCCATTAGAGGCATTTCAAACCATAAAAATAAGGAAGGAAAACGGGCCAGTATATAAAGATCTCTTAAAGAAAGAACTAAACACTTATGTCCTGAAGACACAGGAAGAACTTAGGGAATATAACCTAAATTGGTTTCAATACCACCAATTAGCCAAAAGATACAATGTAGAGCAGTGTTTCTCAACCAGTGTGCCGGGGCACACTAGTGTGCCGTGAGCGATCATCCGGTGTGCCGTGGGAAATTGGAACCTCCCGGGGGGGGGGGGGAGAGTCTAGTGCAGGGGTGGGCAATTACCGGCCCTCCAGGTGTTTTGGACTTCAACTCCCAGAAATCCTAGCCAGTTTACCAGCTGTTAGGATTTCTGGGAGTTGAAGTCCAAAACACCTGGAGGGCCGGTAATTGCCCGTCCCTGGTCTAGTGTGTTGAAGTGTAAAAACCCTAAGAAACGTACCTTGATAAAGGCACAAAATTACAACCACCCCCCTCCCCACCCGTTGTCTACTTGGTCTCTCCCTCTCCATGCATTGGGAAGGCCCGCCTCCCTTTCCCCAAGTAGAGACTTCCTCTTGCCTCCTGGGGTTCTGTGTGGGAAGTTTGGCCCAGTTCTACCATTGGTGGGGTTCGGAATGCTCTTTGATTGTAGGGGAACTATAAATCCCAGCAACTACAACTCCCAAATGTCAAGGTCTATTTTCCCTGAACTCCATCTGCGTTCATATTTGGGCACATTGAGTATTAATGCCAAGTTTGGTCCTGATCCAACATTGTTTGAGTCCACAGTACTCTCTGGATATAGATGAACTACAACTCCAAAACCCAAGGTCAATGCCCACCAAACTCTTATAGTATTTTCTCTTGGTTATGGGATTTCTGTGTGGGAAGTTTGTGTCTTTCTGCATTCCTGCCAGGATTTCTATGTTGTGTTCATTGAAACAGGCCCAGGTTTCACACTGAGTGTATAAATACATTTAAAAACATATTAACTATATGTATGACTGGGTTAGAGTGTCGTTTTGTGTCATTTTGGTTGGTGGTGTGCCCCAGGATTTTGCAAATGTAAAAAGTGTGCCGCGGCTCAAAAAAGGTTGGGAAACACTGATGTAGACAAAAAGACAGGTTGGGAAGAGACTCAAACCCCAGCAGGGAGAATCTTACTACAAACTCAAAGAAAAAAAGTGAGTAAGCTATATAAATTGATACTTACGAATAGATATGAGAAACAACCAATAAAAAAGAATTTATGGAAAAATGGAAGGATAATATAGGCTATAGGATATCCCAGGATGCCTGAGAAAGGCTATGGAGATATACTTGGAAACAGAACTACACATACTCACTAAAAGAAAACCAGGTGAAACTGTTATACAGATGGTACATTACACCAATACAATTAGCCAGGATATACAAAAACGGAGAAGATCAATGCTGGAAGTGTCAGAAGGATAGGGGAACGTTCTTCCACCAGTGGTGGTCCTGTGATGTAATGACCGAATTCTGGAAAAAGATGGAAGCCATGATTTTTGAGATAATGCAGTTTAAAGTTGATTTAAAACTGGAAATATTTCTTTGGAAAATTACAGAAGCAAAGCAAATGAGAAAGGAGTCGGAGAAACTTCTGTGGTATATAAACACGGCGGCCAGAGTAGTTGTAGCCAGGTACCGGAAGAGGAGAAAGTACCGGAAGAAAGAGATATTGTATAAGATATTAGAAATTGCAGAAAGGGACCGTTTGACACAATTATTCAGAGGAACCCCAACTGAACAATTCTCTAAAGTGTGGAAACCCTTTGTAGAATATATTAACAAGAAAGAAAATATAAACTTAAAGGGTTTTTGGATATAATGATTATAAAGCAGTGCAGCAAGACTCCTAAACTTATACGTTGTTATACCGATGGGTGAAGTGAACCAATACGTTTGTTTTAAATGTTTATGTACAACCTAATGTGATTACCCACCCAACCCTTTCCCCACCCCCTTCCCTCCCCCACACCCTACGTCTCCTACTGTTATTCATGTCAATGTACTGTCAACTCAACGATGTAATGTTTTGTTTTTTAAACCAATAAAATTCTTTATATTAAAAAAAAAGATTTAGGAACTTTAGACTCTCAAATCAAATCCAGCATAAGTCACAATTTCTTAACCTTTTAAAAAAATAATAATTTTTTTATTTGAGAAAAAATTACAGTTATATAGTTATATACTCTACATTTTTCCCTCTTTTATTTATTTATTTATTTATTTGCTATGCTTCTATACTGCCTCTCTCAGCCCGAAGGCAACTTGAGGCGGTGAACAAGTGGCAGCAAGTGCCCACATACAACACATCATAATAAGATAAAAAATAACTATATGTATTACTGTGTTAGAGTGTCATTTTGTGTCATTTTGGTTGTGTCACAATGCACGGACTGGGCCGGCCCCTTAATCACACACACAGAGACAGTATTCAGCTAACTAATTTATTGAAGAATAAAAACAGTAGAAAAGGTAATTGTCCAATATGCAAAAGCATTCAAAGTAATGAATATAGTCCAAAAGCAACTTGGCATGAAAGTTCCCAAAAACTTGGCAAAGCTCCGCTTAGCAAAAGCGAAGCAGGCACAATACAGGGTACAAGGTCCAAGGCTCCCTTGGCAGGCCACTAGCGCGATCTTAGCTCCGTGGTCTGGCCTCGCTAACACATCTGCATAGAATAGACGTGGCCGAGTACTGAGGATCCGTTCCACGGATCCTCAACTTAATCTTCATGGCGAGGACCCCGACGCTCTAGGCTTCTCCTTCTCCAATCTGTGGTCCGGGACCTCGGTCTGTCTAGGCTATGAAACCAACCCCTCCTGCTGGACTCAATGCTCCGTCTCCTATCAAAGGTTCGGCCTTGCCTCCCAGCACCTGGGTCTCTATCTCCGTGAGAGTCGAACTCCCTATCTGCTTCCTCGCTATCCTCCTCCAGGTGTTCATGCATTCTTTCTTGCGATCCTTGCCCCCCCCGGCCGTTCATATTCTTCACTATCACTGCTTTCAGTTTGCACCTGGCTTTCCATATCCTCGTAAGGATCAGGCCAGCCTTCGTCCCAAGTTAGGCTTTCTGTGGGAGAGGAAGGCCCAGCTATGGGAAATTCTCCTTCTTCCAGCCCCTCTAAATCCTCTTCAGAATCTACCTCAGCTGCTGCTGGCTCTAATGCAAGTGGGACCCCTGGCGCTGTCCCATGCCCCCCAGGCATGAACGAGAACTGGGTTGCTACAGGTTGGTGGTGTGCCCCAGGATTTTGTAAATGTAAGAAAGTGTGCCGCGGCTCAAAAAAGGTTGAAAAACACTAGGGCTGGATATCTCCGGTTTTAAATTCTTTGAAATCGGTTTAATTTCGTATATAAAATTAATTTCATAGTTTTTTGACCCTCGGGGCCTAACCCGGAAATGTAATTTCTATACCGAACCCGGGGTCACCCTTTTTTTGGGGTAAAGATCACATTATTAGGTCGTTTCCCCCCTCCTCAGTAATTAACTCGCGAGAGGAGACTGGAGGGCAGCAGCAGCCTCCTTTCTCCTCTCACCAGCTGAGAGCGAAGGCGGGCGCTTTGGAAGCTGCCCCCTTTGGAAGCTTCTGAGATAGCAGGGAAAGGAAGAGCGGTGTGTGCATGCATGGCATCCACGCACCTCCCTTCTTTCCCCGCTGCCTCTGAGATAGCGGGAAAGGAAGACGTGTGTGCATGCATGGCATCCACGCACCTCCCTTCCTTTCCCTGCTGCCTCTGAGATAGTAGGGAAAGGTAGACGGTGTGTGCATGCATGGCTGGGGGGAGGTAAGAGTGCAGGGCTTGCCCTCCATTCTTCCCTCCCAGGTGGCGTAACGAATAATAGCGGAAATTCGTTATTAATTACGTTTCAATCACGAAATTTATTTTTTAAAAATTTGTAATAATTTCTATAACTAATCAAAATGGACCTCGGGGTGGACTCTGTACCCGATAATTTCCATCTCTGCCTGGAAGCCGTAACTGGATGGCTGCGAGCCAGTAAGTTGAAGGTGAACCCGGCGAAGACGGAGATCTTGTGGCTGGGTCGCCCGGGGGTAGAGACCCCGTTGCCGTGTTCGGCGGCGTGGCTCTTCGCCCGCAACCGTCAGTAAAGAGCCTCGGGGTCAGGCTGGACGCCCAGCTGTCTATGGAGGCACAGATTGCCTGCGCCTGCAAGATAGCTTTCTACCACCTATGACAGGCAAAATGCCTGGCTCCTTACCTCTCCCGCTGCGACCTGGCCACGGTGATCCAAGCCACGGTCATCTTGAGGCTCGATTACTGTAATGCGCTGTACATTGGCCTACCCTTGTCGGCGATCCGGAAACTCAAGCTGGTGCAGAACGCTGCAGCACGTCTGCTCTCAGGAGCATCAAGATCTGCCCACGTGACTCCACTCTTGCGCGGGCTGCACTGGCTTTCTATTGAATTCCGGGTCACCTTCAAGGTGTTAGTTTTAACTTTCAAGGCTTATATGGTTTGGGGCCAGTGTACCTGAGGGAGCGGCTTACCCCTTATGTGCCCAGGAGATCACTGCCCTCAGAGAGGCTCAATCTATTGGATGTGCCGGGCATTAAGGTCTATAGACTTGCTAGCACGCGGCAGAGGGCGTTTGCCGTAGCTGCGCCAACCCTGTGGAACACCCTCCCTGAAGAGCTGCGAGCCATCCGGGACTTAATGCCATTCCGCAGAGCCGTAAAGACCTGGCTATTCAGACAGGCATTTGGTACATAACCAATAGGCATGGTTTAGAACCCAAAAATAGCAAATCGAAAATCTAATGGGGGGATTTTTGGATTAGTAATAGGAAGGCTTACAAAAAAATTCCAAAAATTTCTAAAATGTCACTTAATTACTAACGAAATTCGTTAGTAGTTCGTATGCCAGAGCATGCGCATTCCAGATGGTTTTGGCCTACAACTCCCAGAAATCCTAACAGCTGGTAAATTGGCTGGGATTTCTGGGAGTTGTAGGCCAAAACTTGAATAAATCACACTGAATTCTAGATGGGACTCTCCAAATAGGAAGGAGGGAGGGAGCGGGTATTCTATTCTTGGAAGCAACAAAAGAAAAGGAGGAGGAGCCCCCTCGCTCCTCGCTGCCTCTCTCTCACCCCATCCCGAGGAGCGAGGGCCCAAGTTTGCCCAGGCTGGTCATATACATTCCATGCACATGCAATAATACAGCAGTAATAACAATGGGTATAAGAAGAGGTAAAATTCAAACCATATTCTGACTGGTCTCTCCTCATGCGGTGCAAACGGGCTCTTCTCTCTGTGAGCCCGAAAAGCCAGCGTTGCTGCTTGGGTGCACACACATACATATTCTTTGGGGGATTTGCTGCAGAATCTTCTCCATGAGCCCGGATTCTGCAGCAAGTCCCCCAAGAATATGTATGTGTGTGCACCCAAGCAGAAAACGCTGATGCTGGCTTTTCCCGGGCTAATAGAGAAGAGCCCGTTTGCACCGCATGAGGCAGGGACCAGTCAGAATACTGGGACTGAATTTTACCTCTTGTTATTGTTATTACTGCTGTATTATTGCATGCATGGAATGTAGGTATGACCAGTTGGATTACTTATAATATTAGGCACTTACAGTAGCATTCATTCTATTATACATTAGGTTGGTTTCTCACCCCAATACTCTTTGATGCTTTAGATCCTGGCAGGCAGGAGGCAGGGAAGCCTGGAAAAATGTAAACAGAGAGGTTTACTCAGAAGTAAATCCACAAAGGAGGGCCCTTCATCCAAAGTGCCCTCCTTTGCAGATTTACTTGAGTAAACCTCTCTGTTTACATTTCTTCCAGGCTTCCTTCCAGCCGAAAGAAGGAGAGAATTTAGGGGCTTGCCTTGCCATAATACTTATTGGCAAGGGAGGCGGGAGGGTGGTGAGAGAGAAGGAGGGTGCCCCCTTACGACCTAATAACGACACTTAAGAAAATCCTGGGCCCCGAAGTTCAAAAGAAAGTCCACTTCCTGGTTGGCGTTCCAGGTGCGGAAATACTCGAAAGTAGCATTTCTTACGAATTTCTTACGAAACGAATCATTTTCATAACTTTTTCTCATGCCTAATAACCAATGCCGTGTTATCAGCATCCTGTTGTGTTGCTGTCAGCATATTCCTACTGCCACCGCAGTTCTGCTGGAATTTGATTTTAACTGGGGTTTTAATCTGGTTTTATTGCATTTTATGTGTTTATCTGTTTTTTACCCTGTAAACCACTCTGGGCTCCAGAGAGCGGTATATTAAGTCGAACAAATAAATAAATAAATAAATAAATAAATAAATAAAATCTGTATCCCCCCCGACTGAGTTTAGAATCAAATATTTTATGGATCAACCACCCCTAAACAACACTGTAGTCGTAGACCTGTTCTTCGTTTTAGCCTGCTGATTAAGGGCTTGACCACTAGATGGCACTGCTGCATTGGTAGGCTGCAACCCAGGGCTCTAGCCAGGTACCATAAAGCTATGCACACTTTTGACAGAAATATATATATAACTGAACTTTTTAATGGTTGAAGATTTTTTTTAATGATAGAAATAAATAATTCTAAAAGTCTAATGTTTAAATTATTAATGCATTTGATTATATATATATATATATATATATATATATATATATATATATATAAAAAGATCAATTCTATTGTGAGTTTTGGATGAGAAAGCTTATCTTTCTAGTGGTCCTTAAGGACAATTTAACATACCCCTTTATCAGGCGGCTGTTTGAGCCAGCTCGAAAGCTGAAAGAGAAAATATTCTTGCAGGCTTTTAGACCTGGTGAGTTCAAAGCCGGTGACACTGCGGCGTCTCTGTTCCTACACTTCCATTTCCTTCTGATCAAAAGGATCCAAAGTCAAATTTGGAGCTCTTTAAAGAACTATATTGAATAAAGAAGGGAGGAGAGGAGCAAAAGCAAATGAACCTTTTTTTTTCCTTTTTGCATGGTCCAAGGGATAGTGGAAATCTGGAATGTGTATTCTTCCAATTCGCATACTAACTTATGTTAATACCTTGCTAATAAATCTGCACGCATCTTCCTAAATGCCACAGAAGGAAAAGAGGGACACGTGGGCATGAAACATCAAAATATGACAAAGATAATAAAGAGTTGTTAATGAAGAAGTATGCACAAAACTAGAGAAAACCACAGCAGTTTGCTTTTGCCGGAGACTACAGGGAACAAGAAGGCTCTGCCTGTCTCTATCCATTCCCCATGCTGAGATGAGGGCAAACTAAGGGTGCTCCTTTCAATCTGAGGGGTCAGGACCCCTGAGGGGGGTCGAGAAGGGGATGTCAGAGGGGTCGTCAAAGCCCATCAGAAAATACAGTATTTTCTGATGGTTACAGGGGTTCTTTGTGGGAAGTTCGGTCCAATTCTATCATTGGTGGAGTTCAGAATGCTATTTGATTGTAGTAAACTATAAATCCCAGCAATTAGAACTCCCAAATGTCAAGGTCTATTTTCCCCAAACTCCACCAGTACACCACGGTTTCATCAAGGCTGGACTATTGCAACGCTTTATACGTGGGTCTACCTCGATCAGTAACTTGCAAGCTTCAGACTGTATAGAATGCTGCCGCCAGGCTCCTCACGAAAACACCTATGAGGTGTCACATAACGCCATCCTTACAGCATTTACACTGGCTGCCGGTCGAGTACAGAGTCCTTTATAAGGCCCTGACCCTGACACTCCAGGTGCCGGAGATGAAAAAAGATGGGAAAAGCCTTTACCTGAATTCAGAGGAGATTAATCAAATCCTGGCCGCAGCAAGGGCAACCACCTGCTCTACAGACCAGTGCCCGTCCCATCTGATTAAGTCCTGTGCGGGGAGCCTCTCGACCACTCTGACAGGGTTGATAAATCACTCATTGGAGCTGGGAGTCTTTCCCGATGCGCTGAAGGAGGCTAGAGTCCGCCCGCTGCTGAAGAAAGCGAATCTGGATCCAGCGGCGCCGGCGAACTACCGTCCGGTCTCAAACCTACCCTTCCTCGGGAAACTGATTGAACAGGCAGCAGCGATCCAATTACAGGAATTCCTGGAAACCTCAGGAAGCCTGGACCCCTGCCAATCGGGTTTCCGCGCCGGACACGGGACCGAGACCGTTCTGGTGGCCATTACGGACGACATCCTCCGCCAATTGGAGAAGGGAGGTTCGGCTATCCTGGTGCTGCTTGACCTCACCGCAGCGTTCAACACGGTGGACCATGACTTGCTGTTGCGGCGACTATCAGCCATTGGGATTCAAGGCACAGCTTTGGCCTGGTTCGATTCCTTCCTGCGGGGCTGCTCGCAGCGTGTTGAGTGGCGAGGACAAGTGTCCAAGAAATCCACCCTGGACTGTGGAGTCCCCCAAGGCGCCATTTTGTCATCAACGCTTTTTAACATCTACGTCCAACCCTTGGCAAGCATAGCCAGAAGTTTTGGATTTGGGTGCTACCAATATGCAGATGACACCCAGCTTCTGCTGAAGCTTGAGCCAGGCGTAACATCGGTGCCTGAGAATTTCAGACAAGGACTAGAGGCAGTGACCAGATGGCTCCGCTCATACAAACTCAAGATCAATCCATCAAAGACTGAGATTCTATGGCCGGGACGCCCAGAGCCACCCATCCCGCTGCCTCTCTTTGAGGGAGAGCCGCTGATCCTGGCCCCGTCGGTGAAGAGTCTCGGTGTGATACTAGACTCGAGACTCTCACTGGAGGCCCAGGTTGCTGCGACAAGTAAGGGAGCTTTCTTCCACCTACGCCAGGCACGTCAACTGGCACCTTACCTTCCATCAGATGCGCTGGCTACGGTGGTCCATGCCACAGTGACATCACGGCTGGACTACTGTAATGCCTTGTACGTGGGGTTGCCGCAGTCAACCACTCGTAAAATCCAGCTAGTGCAGAATGCAGCCGCCAGACTCCTCACCGGGACACCACTGAGATGCCATATCGCGCCATCTCTACAGCGCCTGCACTGGTTGCCAGTCGAGCTCAGAGCCATCCATAAGATCTTGTCGCTTACCTTTAAGGCCCTCCATGGCGCCGGCCCAGCTTATTTAAAAGACCGCTTGTCCGAACCAGCTCATTTAAGGTCGCCGCGTTCAGGAAACAGGGACCTTCTCCGCATCCCAGATGTGAGTGAGGCCCGCCTCGACACCACGAGATGGAGAGCCTTTTCCATCGCGGCCCCTGTTCTTTGGAACTGTCTCTCTCGGCATTACTTGCGACGAAGATTCAGGAAGGACTCATCCCACGCTTTTTACAAGCGCGTTGATGACTAAAAAGGCCAATCTGAGATAGGCAAGTTCGGTTGCAGAAAGCGCAGCAGAAAGTCTCCTTAGGTGATGTTTTTCCAAGTTGCGGTTCTTTCTGCGTTGTCGTTTCTCTTCGAGACCCATTCGGCGTGTCTTCTCGAAAGAGGCCGCAGCATTGTGGATAGTGCTTCTCCATGCCTCCCGATGTGAGGCCAGGGTGGACCATTGTTGGTGATCAATCTGGCCAAGCCTGAGATGTTGTTTCAGGGAGTCCTTATATCTCTTTTGGGGCGCCTCTCTTGCGCTGACCCGTGGCGAGTTCACCGTAGAGTAGTATCTTTGGGAGGCGGTGGTCCTCCATCCTAGAGACGTGTCCTGCCCAGCGCAGCTATGTTTCTCAATAGCATGGCCTCAATGCTGGTGATCCCTGCTTGCTCAAGGACAGCAACATTCGTCACATAGTCGGTCCAGTGTATATTTAGGATTGTGCGAAGACAGCGCTGATGAAAGCGCTCGAGTCGTAGGTGTTGGCGATAGGTGACCCATGTTTCAGACCCATAGAGGAGAATGGACAGTATGATAGCTCTGTACACACTGATTTTGGTGCTTTGTCTCAGGTGCTTGTTGCTCCAGACTCTTTTGTGAAGCCTTCGAATGCACTATATGCCTTTGATAATCTGTGATCTATCTCTTTGTCAATCTTGGCGTCTGAAGAGATGATGCTTCCCAGGTAGGTGAACTGCTGAGCGGACTTAAGCACAGATGTGCCTATGCTGGCGTGAGGATGGTGGTGTTCTTCCTGTGGTGCGGGCTGGTAGAGGACTTCTGTTTTCTTCAGGCTGACTTCCAGCCCAAACAGCTCTGCAGCTGTTGCAAAGCAGGATGTGAGGCGCTGCAGGGCTGCTTCTGAATGGGCGACAAGGGCAGCATCGTCAGCAAAAAGTAGCTCACGGACTAGATAGTTTAGAGTCTTGAGTGCGAGCCCTCAGACGGCTTAAGTTGAACAAGCTACCATCAGTACGATAGCGTATATATATGCCGTCTTCTTCTTGTAGGTCTGCCATAGCCCTTTGGAGCATCATGCTGAAGAAGATTGTAAATAGGGTTGGTGCAAGAACACAACCTTGTTTCACTCCATTAGTTATGAGAAAGGGCTCCGAGAGAGCATCGCCATATCTGACTTGACCGTGCTGGCCCTCATGTAACAGGACAATCATTTTGAGGAACTTGGGGGGACATCCTAGACGTTCCAGGATCTGCCACAGACCTTTCCTGCTCACAGTGTCGAAGGCTTTGGTGAGGTCGACAAATGTTACATAGAGTCCTTTGTTCTGCTCTCTACATTTCTCTTGCAGTTGTCTAAGGGCAAAAACCATATCTGTGGTGCTCCTATTTGCTCTGAAGCCGCATTGGCTTTCAGGGAGAAGTTCTTCTGCAATAGCTGGAACTAATCTGTTCAGGAGTATCCTTGCAAGGATTTTTCCAGCAATGGAGAGCAGTGTTATACCTCGATAGTTTGAGCAATCGGATTTTGTTCCCTTTTTCTTATACAGGGTGATGATAACTGCATCTCGGAGATCTGATGGCAGTTCACCTTTTTCCCAGCAACTCACAAGGAGCTCGTGGAATTTAGCATGCAGTACATGACCTCCCTGTTTCCAAGCTTCAGGTGGGATTCCATCGATCCCGGCTGCCTTGCCATTTTCAACTGCTGTATGGCCTCAATGGTCTCTTCAGAGTGGGAGCTGTGTCCAGTTCATTTTCATTGGTTGTTGTATCATGTGTTGGATAGCTGAACCTTGGACTACTCGGCTGGCATTAAAGAGACCCTGAAAATGTTCAGCCCATCGGTTCAGGATGGAGGTTTTATCAGTAATTAGTGTTTGACCATCTGTACTGTATAAGGGGCTTTGGACCTGATAAGTAGGTCAGTCTCGAGCGACCAAAGTCCTGAACCGCCTGCATGCAGGGTTGGGTCTGCGGTTTCCAGTGCATCTTTACACCTACCGTTTCGTCCCTCGCCTATCGCTACAGGGCTTTTTCGGAACAGAACTGGCCTCACCCTTTAAACCAAAGGTTCATCTGCCAGGGCCTAGCAAGCTTGGACGGTGGCAGCGAGGTCCTCAGGTCGTAGGTTTGGTTTGAGTTTCCTTCTCTAGATGGTTGACCTTACAGGGTTAGACGAGCACCATCTGCCCGGGTTTGAAATCAGAGTTTTCCTTCTCTTAGGATGGTTGCCAAAAGGCTAGAGGCCCATCCTGCCCATTGACACTCTTTGTCAGACCCTTCGGTTGTGACCTGTCTGGTATGGGAGGCCCTACCGCCGGCTATTATGCCACCGCCAGCATAGCTCACAACTTCACTAGGGTACGCAAGCCTCTCCCCCACTGCAAGGGGGCGCCAATGGAGAGGTGTATATTATGTATTACATGTCATATTACTAATAATGTTGCAGTGTAGTGGTATAGTATAGTGTAGTAATATATAATACTAGTATTATGCTGTGCTAATAATATACTGTAATATATTGTCTATGCATATCATATTGATAATAATATTATAATGTCATACAATATAATACTAATAATAATACAATATAATAATATATAATAGTAATATAGTAATGGACACCTGGTGGCGCAGCGGGTTATACTGCTGACCAAAAGGTTAGTGGTTTTTGGGGAGCGGCGTTAGGTCCTGCTGTTAGCCCCAGCTCCTGCCAACCAGCAGTTCAAAAACATGCAAGTATGAGTAGATCAGTAGGTACCGTGTGGGAAGGTAATAGCGCTCCATGCAGTCATGCTGGTTCCATGACCTTGGAGGTGTCTGTGGACAACGCTGGCTCTTTGGCTTAGAAATGGAGGTAAGCACCACCCCCCAGAGTCGGACACGACTAGACTTAGGTCAGGTAAATATTTTACAAGTGTATTATATATTTTACAAGTGTTATTATTATTATTATTAAGCTTTATTTGTATCTTGTCTCCACTCCCTAAAGGGACTTGGGTTGTCTTACAGCAAACAAACACATGCAGTAAATAGCATAACACAAACAATAATCACAAAATAACACTATAGTATGAGCATTAATAAATAATTAGTTTAAAAACTATTTTCCGCCTAAAAACAGTAGAAATAAAACACCATTTAAAACAAGCCAGTTCCTGTTACCAGGATATTATCCAGCATGGTGAATTATAGTTCTAACAGCTTTTCAAAGCCCTGTCCACTAAGGTGGTTGATGCTCTTAGTCATTTTCAAAAGCCTGCTTAAATAGCCATGTTTTTTAATCCTTCCTGAAAATTAAGAGAGTGGGTGCTTGTCTAATTTTCTTGGGGAGGGTGTTCCAAAGCTGGGGAGCCACTACCGAGAAGTCCCTCTCCCTTGTCCCCAACAACCACACCTGTGAGGGAGCTGGGATTGATAGGAGGGCCTTCCTGGCTGATCTTAAGACCTGAACAGGTTCCTAAGGAGAGATGAGGTCAGGTAAATACTAGGCAGGACCATATGGGCTCTGCACTTTGAATTCAGCCCAGAAGCAAATCGGCAACCAATGGAGCTGCTTTAATAGGGCAGTCATATGTTCCTTTCAATCCGCCCCTATAAGCAATCTGGAAAATATTCATATATACATTTTGAAAGTGCAAACACACACACACACACACACACACACAGTGCCAGATAATCTGGGATAAACAGAAAACCTGGGATGAGATCCAGGGATAAAGGCCCTGTTTGGAAGGGTCCTCATATAATTCAATTCAAAACAGATGATCTGGGATCAGGACCTGGGACACAGGGCAGTGTTGATCCAGCCTGAGTCTACACTGCTATACAATCCAGTTCAAAGCAGATAATCTGGATTTTATGTGGCTTTTGTAGATGGGTCCTGAGTAGAATTCAGACTCGCTGACTTTGGTTTAAGTGACATCAACTCACCTTTTTTGGATGCAGTGTCAACACTGTGGAATTGGTGTGGTTTGACACCACTTTGACTGTTATGGTTTAGTCAGGGGCGGTCCCACCATATAAGCGACCTACGTGGCTGCATAAGGCACCATCTTGGAAGGGGGGGTCGTGGGGCAAATTCCCGCCCGCTGGGCGCAGCCGCTCCCGCGCGCCGCCGTTTCCGCGGGGCATTGTAGAGCGAGGAGCCTTCTCGGCTCCTCTTCACGTTTCCTGGTTCCCGCTGCCGGCCCCTCCCATGGGGCGTTGCAGAGGGCAAGGGAGAGCGCTTCCGCCCTCTGCAATGCCCCGTGGGAGGGCTGGCAGCAGGAGCCCGAGAGAGCGAGAGGAGGGGCCTTCGAAGGCCTCTCCTAGCGCTTCCTGGTTCCCACTGCTGGCCCCTCCCATGGGGCGTTGCAGAGGGCAAGGGAGAGCGCTTCCCGCCCTCTGCAATGCCCCGTGGGAGGGGCTGGCAGCAGGAGCCCGGAGAGCGGAGGGAGGGCCTTGAGGGCCTCTCCTAGCGCTTCCTGGTTCCCACTGCTGGCCCCTCCCATGAGGCGTTGCAGAGGGGCATGGAGAGCGCTCCCCGCCCTCTGCAACGCCCGTGGTGGGGCTGGCAGGGGAACCAGGAAGCGCGAGGAGGGGCCTTCGAGGCTCCTCTTCGCTCTTCCTAGTTCCCGCTGCTGGCCCCTCCCATGGGCCGTTGCAGAGGGCAGGGAGAGCGCTCCCCCGCCTCTCTGCAATGCCCCATGGGAGGGGCTGGCAGCAGGAGCCTGGGATAGCGCGAGGAGGGGCCTTCGAAGGCCTCTCCTAGCGCTTCCTGGTGCCCGCTGCCAGCCCCTCCCATGGGGTGTTGCACAGGGCAAGGGAGAGCCCTGCCCTGCCTTCTGCAACGCCCCATGGGTGGGGCTGGCAGGGGAACCAGGAGGCACGAGGAGAGGCCTTTGCGGGAGGAATGGAAAGAGCGCATGCAAGGAACCTCCTAAATTTGGGGGGGCCAAAATAATGTTGGGGGGGCAAAATTATGTTTTTTTTTTTTTTTTTTTTGCGGCAAAATAGTTTTCGCCGACCCTTGGAAATTATCTTAGACCGCCCGTGCTGCAGGCCTCTGCCCGCTCTCACCCCCAGCCATTCCGCAGCTGATCGCCCTGCCATGGCGTACCGGCCATCCCGGCTTTGGAGTGCCTGCCATCCCGGGAGCGATCCGGGCCTGCAGCGGGAGTAGTCGGCAAGCTGCAGCACCTGATCAACCTGGCGACCTGGAAGACTTGATCGTCTTCCAGTTTGTCAGGGCGATCACTCGCCGCAGCTCTCTGACTGCTCCTGCTGCAGGCCCGGATCGCCTCCCGGGATGGCAGGCACTCCAAAGCCACCACTCCTCCGATTGTTCTCTGGAGCGGCGGGCTGTCTGCCGACGCAGGCCCCACAGCCCACGATGGGATGGCGGCAGCGGCACCCCTTCCTCTTGACCCCGCCCCCGGCGCCCTTCTCCCCGGGCCTAAGTCTGCTTTAAGTCCCTGAGGAGAGCTCTAGCGAATGTTGACCATGATGGATGGCCAAAACCAACAAAGAATCTGTCTTTAGAAGATCTGGTGGATCACAGTCTATTGTCTACTTTTGACATCTTCCCATTCTGAAATCTTTTTAGATCCATCATCAGTAAATACGCTTGGGCCCAAATTACTGTTAACAAAAAATATTTTTAGATTTTGGTGAGCCATTTTATTAAATATGTGAAAACAGAATGGGGAGGAGGGAGACGAAAAGCCTGGCAAAATGGACTCAGAGAGACGGGTTTTTTCGTTTCTGGAGAGGAAAGAGTAAAGTCCACAAAATACACGAGACAAGGATATTCTCGTCCCCGCAAAAGCAGCCCCCATCCATTTTTTCATGGAAAGTCCCTCTTCCTCCATAGAGGGTCCTGGTAATTTACTTTCCCAGCTGCACTTGCATAGGGTGGCCATTCAAAAAGTTCCTATCGGAGTATGATGGTTGAACTTTTTTCTCTCTCTCTCTGTTTCTCAGACAATAAAAAACCTGGTGATATCCATGCTCTGATTGGTTGAGAATGGAGACAAGTGGTGACTACAATTCCCAGAATCCTCTCTTGCAGTTTGTCTTATTTTAAAAATGTTATGATTAAAACTTAAAATAATTCTTAAAAATCCAAGATCATGTGGCTAGTATGATTGTATGGAGCGGCGTTACCTTCCCGCCGGAATGGTACCTATTGATATACTCACATTTGCATGTTTTTGAACGGCTAGGTTCACAGAAGCTGGGGGTAACAGTGAAAGCTCACGTAGCACCCTGGATTCGACCTGAGACCTTTCGGTCAGCAAATTCAGCAGCACAGTGGTTTAAACCAGTGTTTCCCAACCAGTGTGCCGGGGCACACTAGTGTGCCGTGAGAGATCATCAGGTGTCCAAACTGATAAATCACTGGGGAAGTTGCAAACACTACTCCAAAAACTGTGCGTGTCAATAAATGTAGAATAAATGTCATAAAAGGAGACTGGATGGAAAATCCCCCAGAGCCGAAATGGAACACGCAGACTCCCAATTCGTGGTAAAAATAATTATATTGACGTTCCAAAATATGAAGAAGTACAGTGTGAAGTACTAATGAAAATATATGTCAATAATCCAATAATCCAATGCACTGTCTTCATCGCAAATATAACATAAATGGGGATGCCGTGTCCACGATGCAGACCCCAATAAATTGAAAATGAAGAGTCGGATGCTCCGCGGTAAGTCTTGGGAACACCGGTCTCTAAGGCCAACGAGGAAAAACAATATTCTCGGGTCCCTCACTCGTTTCGACCCCCACCGGGGTCTTTCTCAAGGCCTTTCGTCAAATATTTGTGCATAAAGTGAGTATTTTCCACATAAACATGTACTTGTATATATCCAAATTAAAGTCGAATATCCATAAGATGCATTCCTGCCTGCGATATAAACATAAATGCAAAATTACAATGAGTATAATACAATGAAATAAAGTCATGCACACAGGCATGAGTATGCCCACATAAGCAACTTAATATACTGTATATTAATATAATCATAAGCATACCATATCCATATCACAAGGTAAGTATACTCAATAGATCATGATGCGGCTAGTGCCTATTCCACACGGCAAATGCAATGCAATGCGCGCTCAGGTGAGTGAAATAGCCCGAAACTGCCCTCTAGCCCCCCTGCGCCAGGGAATCGGAGCAACCCCTCATCTCCTGGCCTCTCCTGGCTGGGCTCCGGGTTCGCTTCCCGATCTGACCCTAAGGCGACAACAGGGAAGCCGAAGGGACGCTGGGGGGGGGGGAGGCACTCCTGGGGGGCCTGAACCCCTTCAGAAAGGAGAGCTGGGGGTGGCGAGGGCTGCGAGCCTCCGCCACAGTTTGTTCCGAGGCTTGGAGCCACCCCATGTGCTCAATTCCTATTCGTCCTGCTCAGCCGAGCCCACGCACGCTTCGGCCACTCAGCGCAGCCCTCCCCTGCAGGACTGTGATGGGCCCCCTGCGTGTGGGCCTCCCGGGGGAGGGGGGTTTGGCGGAAGCAGCGGCGTCACAAGGTTGGAGGGTGACAGTTAGTAAAATGACAGAGTTGTCATTTTGTGTTATTTTGGTTGGTGGTGTGCCCCAGGATTTTGTAAATGTAAAAAATGTGCCGCGGCTCAAAAAAGGTTGAAAAACACTGCACTATGCTATGTAGGCCGTGAGAGTTATCTTGATGTGTATGTGTTTGTATAATTTTAACCTGTGTAATTTTAATGTGTGGACACTGGTCCGTTGTTTCTATAGTGTTTTTGTATGGTTTTAGCACATGTATGTCACCCCGAGCCTATCGGAAGGGGCAACCAACAAATCGAAATAAATAAATAAATAAATAAATTCCAGGTATAGGAAATGCTGTTTCCAGGGGAGAGATCAACTTGACAAAATGCTCCGTTCCCATGAAACGACACTTTTATTCTCGCCCACAATACCAAGCAGAGGCCATCCTTTTTCTCTCCGGGCCTCTTTTGAGTCTCGAAAGCCTCCTTGCCATTGCAGAAGAATAACGACAAGTCGTCCCCCGACACCTGCCGACACCATCTTTTTTTTTAACAGACGTATTTTTGCTAACACCAATTCTCCACGCCAACGAAAAAAGAGAGAAGAGGATGAAATGGAATGGAATAAAATAAAAATCCTGCCTTCGCTCAAAGGGGGGGAAAAGTTCCTTGAAGGCTTCCAGCCTTCTTCTCCCCAGAGAGCTCAATCGTGTGCCACTCTCCGGCGTCTTATTTTTGTTTTTCAACCATTTCCCCACTGAAATCCACCGAGCCCTTTGAGACGGTCCACCTTTCAAGCTATTCCCCCCCCCCCTTCGCTCTTATTGATATCACCTGCCCTTCCTGCTGAAGACTTTTTGTTTGCCTGTTTAAAAAAGAAAGAAAGGAAAAAGAAAAGAAAAAAAAAGAAGGCGAAAACGGGGGGGAAAAAACAACCAAGGATGCACATTGGATGTAGTAGCATCATTAACAATTCTTTAATACATACAAGCAAATCTGGCAACTTTAAATCATGTTTCTTTCTTTGAAAGGCGCTACAGTCTGTCTTCCCCACTTTCTACTTAGCAGATCTTCATAGGGTTTTTAATACTCTTTCTCCTTTTGCCATGATCAAAGGAATTGCTCTCCGTTTGCTTGTTCCTCTGATAAGTGATAAAAGATGTCAGGGAGACTAATGAGAACTGCCTCCAGCTTTCTTCATAAAGCCCCTGTAGAAAAGGGAGGGGGAAGAGAGGGGGATCACAATGCATCATCAAACCTTTTAGGGAGGGGAGGGAGAGAACACTAGGTACAAAGGCAATGGGGAGCGAGAGATCTGGGAGGGGGGGGTGCATTTTCTGGCGACACAAAAAAGGAACCAGATAACAACCCAACGGAAGCATAGCTGTAGTTGAGGAGCACCATCAAGACCAGTGGTTCTCAACCTTCCTAATGCCGCGACCCCTTCCTAATCATAAAATCAACCCAAAACAACGTACGAGGGTTGAATGAAAAGTAATGCCTCCACCTTCGTAACTCCTCAACAGATGGCAGCAGGCCCGGATTAACAGCTTTTTGCGCCCTAGGCCACACTTTGGAATTACGCCCCCTTTAACTCCCCCTCTCCCCCCTCCGCCTCGCGCCGCCGCATCCTTCCCGTCATGTGCCAATGGGGCTGAGGGGAAAGGTGCGCGTGCTGAAGAGAAGGGAACGGGCCCCTTTGTCCATGCCACGGTTACATCAAGGCTGGATTACTGTAACGCTTTGTATGTAGGTCTACCCCGGTCACTAACCCGCAGGCTCCAGATTGTGTAGAACGCGGCCGCCAGGCTTCTCACAGGAACATCGATGAGATGCCACATTACACCATCTCTGCAGCGCCTGCACTGGCTGCCCGTTGAGTATAGAGCCTTACACAAGACCTTGACCTTGGCTTTCAAAGCCCTACGGGGCCGGGGCCCAACATACCTAAAAGACCGCTTGTTGATGCCTGCTTACTCAAGGACCCCGCGGCCAGCAAACAAGAACCTTCTTCACGTACCAGGCTTGAAAGAGGCCCACCTGGAGACCACGAGACGGAGATCGTTCTCCGTTGTGGCCCCCGTTCTTTGGAACTCGATGCCACCGGACCAGAGAGCCTCCCTCGACCTGCCCCAGTTCCTGACCGCTCTGAAGACCTGGCTATTTAGGAAAGCCCATGGTTAATGCAGAACCAGGAACTCAAATACCAAGCCTGGCCCCTGCATTTAACCACTGAATATTTTAATCTAATTTTAAATACTCTATTTTAATTGTGGAATTTGTTGTTAAATAAGTCGCCCGGAGCACTAACATGGAGGGCGACTCAGAAATAATAAAGTCAGTCAGTCAGTCAGTCAGTCAGTTTGTGTGGTGGGGAGCAAGTTCGTTACCCCTCGGGAAGGAGGCAGAGCAGGGTGAGCGAGTGCCGCAGAGCCAAGGCCCAAAGTGACGGGGAAAGCCAGGCTGGGTCCAGAGCATAATCTTCATCCGGGGCAGCGGCTTCAGAGGCGGCCCCACATGCGGCTCATGGCCCAGTGGATGCAGAGAGTTGGGGCCTTCCTCCACCTCAGGCTCCCCTCCGGGCCTCCACGCCACATGCCACCCTTCTTTCCCGTGGCCTTCTCTTCCCTCAGCAGCCTGCGAAGGAAGCTGCTCCAAGCCAGGCCAGGCCAGGCGCCCCCTCCCCTCAGGCGCAGAAGCACTGGCTGAGAAGCAGCGGCGTAGATGGATGGGTACCAGGGGGCAGGAGTCAATCCCGGTGCGATTTTCAAAATTATTTTATAACATTTTTATTTTATTTATTTTTTTGGTCCGTGATCTGCACCCCCCTTGGCTTGCACCCCTAGGCCATGGCCTAGGTTGGCCCTATGGGTAATCCACGCCTGGATGGCAGTACTGGTATGCAGCAGGTACTGGTTTGTTCAGTAGACTCTCCTCTACAGCAGTGTTTCCCAACCACTGTGCCATGGCAAACTAGTGTGCCATGATGTGGTGTTCCAGCCTAGTGGCCATAGACAGACACCGGGGTTCCAGCTGACCAGGGTCAGATCAGGGATGATGGGTGGCCAGATGGGTACGGGTCTGCAGATGAAGAATTAGCCTGGGATGATGAATGGCTACAGGGATAAGGGCCTGAAGTTGAGGATAATGATGACTCCATGGAATTTAGTTCTGAAGTAGACAGTGAGAGGCCCAGCGATCTTGATTCCCACGAGAACTTCTTCACTCCTTTGCCAGATGAGCATTTCGAGGATAGGGAGGACCGAGTTTCCCAGCAAGATAGCACTGCACCTGGGGCCGCTAATGAGCAGGAATTTGACAGGAGGGCTAGCATCAGATCCACCCAGAAAGATTGGGCTTTGAGGAAGGGGGTGCGCTGGTCACATAGAACTTAGTTCCCTTTATTAGATTGTTATTCTAGTCAGACCTGAAGCTATGTTTAGCTTGGAAGGACTTGGGTCCTGGGTTTCAAGTTCTTGTCGACCGCAGGAGCAGTTTGCCTTGCCTATTCAATCTTGTTTTCCATGGGATTTATGCCAGCTTTCTCTACCCCTGTTTTGGAACTATTTTGAATTGCCTTTTCTTTGGATTTGAATTGCCTTGCATCTTTCTACCTTTGGACTATTTCTTATTCTAAATAAAAGTACATTTATAGCATCTGCCTGGTGTGTGTGTGTGTGTGTGTGTGGGGGGGGGGGACTGCCACAATCTGAGGTGCAACTCATGAGCGATCATCAGGTGTGCTGTGGAAGAACCGACCACCCCGCTAGGAGTCATCTGGGCAGCCTGCCTCTCTCTCTGTCTCTCTGTCTCTCCGTCTCTCCCTCCCTCCCTCTCTCTCTCTCTCTCTCTGGGGCACCAGCAGGGCCAATCAACACCGGCCAAGAAACAAGCCCTGCCTCTCTAAGGGTCTCCCACCCGGCACCACCATGTTTGTTCAGTGCGGAAGTCCTGAGAGAGGGGAGGGGAGGGGACGTGGCCTCGGCTTCCTGGAGAAGCGGTTGGTTGGAGGCTGAGGAGGGGAGGGGCCGGGCAGCGCCTTTCCCTGTGAGGTCACTTCCGGAGGAGGCGAAGAGCTTCCGGAGAGGAGCGTTGGATTTTGTTTTCCTCTCAGCCGCCTGTTTCCCCCTTCTGGCTCAAGATTCCTTCTGGCTTTGGGGCCGAGGTGGCTCCAAGACCCAGAGGCGGCCCCAGCGATTCCGCCATGTAAGGCACAGAGAGCGCCACCCGGCTGGGCGGGCGTCACCAGCTGGGAGGGGCGCCGCGGCACCACCTCGCTTCCGCGCCCCGCCCTGCCGCCGCCGGTGCCGCCGCAGCCCGGCCCCACGAAGCACAGACATTTTCTGCGCATGCCCAGAAGCAACTACAGGCGCTACTGCGGCTGTAGATGCTTCTGGGCATGCGCGAATGTCTGCGCATGGGCACTGAGTCCTCCGAGCGCCTGCGGCTTTGGAGCCAGCGCGCAGGTGCGCTCGGGCCCCAGTGCACATGCGCTGACATTCGGCATGCGCAGAAACGTAGTGCTTCGGGAGGCTGCAGCACGCCTCCCGAAGCACAGACATTTCTAAGCATGCCCAGAAGGAAGCAACTACATGCGCTACAGCGCCTGTAGTTGCTTCTGGGCATGCGCGGAAATGGCCACGCTTCGGGGGGTGTGGTGCAGCCAGCCCACGGGGGCGGCTGTGCGGAAGTGGCGGCGGCAGAAATGGCGGTGGCGAAAGCGGCGGCGGCGGCATGATGCGGCGGCCGGGGGCGCCAAAATTTACTACGCGTACTCCCGGAAAGGTCAGGCTGGCCCTGCCAGGACCTCCTCCCCTCTTCCTCTCCTGGCCTGGGCTCTGCCTCGGCCTCTCCTGCTCTCAGGCCTCCTTCCTTCCTTCCTTCGCGGCCTGCCTCTTGGCTTTGGAAGGGAGCGGCCTGCCCCTGTGCCTCCCTCCCTCCCTGCCTGAGGGAAACCCAGGTCAGCAGTATCCTTGAAGCACTGGGTGGTGATGATAGGGCAGCGTCGGCCCAAGCGACCCAGTCCAAAGCACACAAGGCGGGATATCTATGTCCGAAGCACACAAGGCAGGATATCTATGTTGTGTTCATCGAAACAGGCCCAGGTTTCACACTGAGTGTATAAATATATTTAAAAACATATTAACTATATGTATTACTGTGTTAGAGTGTCATTTTGTTTCATTTTGGTTGGTGGTGTGCCCTAGGATTTTGTAAATGTAAAAAATGTGCCGCGGCTCAAAAAAGGTTGAAAAACACTGCTCTACAGCTCCTTTTTGGCGGGAAGCCTTAAACGGTTGTGTTGTTAAAGTGCGAAGTATGGAACTCTGCGCAGATGGTCTGTCAATGCGACTTAAGTCATTGAATTCTTGACAGCAGAAGGTATCACCCCAAAAGAGATTCATCAGAGAATGCAAGCTGTTTATGGTAATTCTGTTGATGTGAGTAGTGTGGGTCATTGGGTTTGTAAGTTTAAAGATGATGAGGTGAGAACATCTGACTTGCATGACCAAAAAAGAGTTGGGCATCCATGATGTCCTGTGACATCAACCACTGAGTTTCACAAGCAAAAGGTTGACAGATTCATTCAGGACGATCATCGTATCACTCAGAGAGAAATTTCAAGCATAATCGGCATTTCACAAGAATGTGTGGGTCACATTATTGCTTTGCTTGGCTATTGGAAGATCGGTGCACGATGGGTACCCAGGATGTTGACGCTGGTTGTGGAAACAGAGTGTCAACTTCTTCCGTGACGGCCTCAGAAAACCTGTTTGTCATGGCAGAAATGTATCCAATTGTCTGGTGATTATGTGGAAAAGTGAATAGCGGCATTTCACAAGAGTGCCGTCTTGAGTCCCCCTTCGGGGGTTGAGAAGTGACGGGATACAAATGCGGGAAATAAATAAATAAATAATCAAACTACATTAATTCGACAATGGAGATGGACCCTGGGTCAATTACTTTTGTGTTCTCTCTAACCTCACAAGTGAATCCTCTTTCTACCATTCTTTACTCTATTAGTTCTCAAAGGAAACAATGAGTAAGTTTAGCCATTGCCTATTTGTTGCAAAAGAAGTCTTCCAGAACTACACAGTTCTGAAAGACTATTTTGTTGCAACTCAGACCAAGGAGTGTCAGCTGGGTGTCAGCTGCATAAGATCTCTACTGACCAGAAGGTCATGAGTTCGAGGCCTGCCCGGGTCGAGGTGGGCTCTCGACCTATTGTGTAGCCTGTTGTTGACCTTTGCAACAGTTGCATCTGTCAAGTAGGAAATAAAGGTACCACTTAGTGGTGAGGCTAAATTCAACTGATTTACGAGGCCATAAAAAGATCTCCAGGAAACACGCTGAGGAATGAAGGAGTATGACAGCTCCCCCTGGTGGCCAGATGTTAAGTTGCCTCTGTCTGTCTTGTATGTTTGTGTGTCTAAATGTAATGTGTACATTGTAATCCGCCCTGAGTCCCCTGCGAGGTGAGAAGGGCGGAATAGAAATAAAATAAATAAATAAATATGCACATTTGAGCAGCAGAAATATTTATGCACAGAAATGCAGTTCTTTGCACAAAGAAAACCCACATGCAAATTGCGCACAAAGTCTCAAACTGCAAAGAATTTCACTAGTCCATGATTCTTTGCATCAGGGTTTCCCTATTTCTAAATTCCTATTGCTGCTTTGAGTCAAGATAATAATAATAATAATAATAATACACTAGCCCTACTGCACTCTGTTTTATATGCATATACTAAAGTAAATATTCCTCCGAGAAGCAGATGGGGAAAGGACAATTTAAAATGTGTGGGAAGGGGAACTTCTAATTTTTCAGCGACGGGCGTTAAAACAATATATTACACACAAATTCCTCCAGAAAAATTAATATCCCACATATGGTTCAGTGAGGAACTTGAAGCAATTTGGAGCAAGAAGGGCCATTAGAGGCTTTAAGCTCATTATACAAAGCAAAGTATCTTTGGGGGGAGATTTTTTTTATAAGAAAACCTATTATAGTCACAGAGGAAAGCAAATTATTAAGGATTGGGAACAGATGTGGAGGAGGAAAGGCTTCAGACCATGGCCACGTTTAATGCCTTCGGTTTTTACCCTTTGCTTGGAAAGACAGAGCATGCCCCTACTACTACCACCACCAAAATTGTCCCAGATCCAGATTTCAATAGTGAACCCATAGCCGTGTAGCTGTTACTTGTTAATATTTGGTAGTCCTTTCCGAGAATTTATTTTCAACATTTTTGATCTGTTTCCATGAAACCTGGAAAAGTGAAAGGCCTGGTAACTGTAAGCTTCTCAGTGAAGTTTCAAAAAAGTGTCATCGAACTACAACTCTCCGGGAATGTGGTGCAGCTGGCTGGGTATCAGCTGCATAAGATCTCTACTGACCAGATCTTTACTGACCAGAAGGTCATGGGTTCGAGGCCTGCCCGCAGGCATGTAGCCGGGGGATAAGGGGCTTCAGCCCCCCCCCAAATTCTCAGGGTGGTCCGCGAAAAGGCCTTACTGGTACATTATTTAAACTGTTATGTGCATTTAAATCATGATCTGATCACCATGCTCATTATATCCCACATCAGTCTTTCTCAACCAGTGTGCCGTGGCACACTAGTGTGCCGTGACGGACCTCCTACTGTGCCGCGAGAAAAGCTCTCTGCCCCCCTTCCTCCCCCCTCCTGCCGAACTCCTGCTGCTTGGGGGAGGAGGAAGGGCCGGGCAGTGGCGAAGAAAAAGAAGAAGGGACCGGGGCACCGCCTCCTTTGGCCGTTTCCCCAGCGAGCCTCCAATCTGCCATGACTCCCACCATGACTCTCGCTCGCTGAAGCCGCGTGGAGGAGCCCCGCCTACTGAAGCCCGTCCACTGCTCATGCTCCTCCTCTGTAGGAGAGCTGAAGCTGGGGGGAGGAGGCAGGGCGTGGCGCGGCCTGTAGGAGAGCTGAAGCTGGGGGGAGGGGGCGGGGCATGGGGCGGCCTGGCTCTGCCCCCTTCCCCGGCTTCGGCACTTCCAGCAGCTGCTCCAGCCTTGAGGGGACAGTGCCAAGCCAGCATTGTGCTGGCCCTGGCACCGCTGGCTTGGCACTGCCCCCTCAAGGCTGGAGCAGCTGCTGAGAGAGGTGAAGCTAGGGATAGGGGGCGGGGCATGGTGCAGCCTGGCTCCGCCCCCTCCCCGGCTTCGGCACTTCCAGCAGCTGCTCCCAGCAGGCCACCAACCCCTAGCCTTTCTTTACTGTGTTAGAGTGTCATTTTGTGTCATTTTGGTTGGTGGTGTGCCCCCGGATTTTTTTAATGTTAAAAGTGTGCCGCGGCTCAAAAAAGGTTGGGAAACACTGTCCCACATTAATGAGGTTATTGAGATAACAATACAAAAGGTTTGCTAGGGTAGACCCTCTTCCACCCAGTCTCAGCCCCCCCGAACCAAACTCAGCCCCCCCCGAATCAAAATCCTGGCTACGGCCCTGCCTGCCCGGGTCAAGGTGGGCTCTCGACCAATAGTGTAGCCTGTTGTCGAACTTTGCAACCCGAAAGACTGTTGCATCTGTCAAGTAGGAAATTAAGGTACCACTTTGTGGGGAGGCTAAATTTAACTAATTTACGAGGCCATTAAAAAGAGGCCATTAAAAACACGCTGAGGAGTGCGACAGCTCCCCCTGGTGGCCGGATGTTAAATTGCCTCTGTCTGTCTTGTGTGTTTGTATGTCTAAATCAGTGTTTTTCAACCTTTTTTGAGCCGCAGCACATTTTTTACATTTACAAAATCCTGGGGCACACCACCAACCAAAATGACACAAAATGACACTCTAGCACAGTAATACATATAGTTAATATGTTTTTAAATGTATTTATACACTCAGTGTGAAACCTGGGCCTGTTCTGATGAACACAACATATATATGACTTCCTCTCACATACTTATACATGGCTATCATGTCTTCTCTCAGCCTTCTCTTCTTCAGGCTAAACATGCCCAGCTCTTCAAGCCGCTCCTCATAGGACTTGTTCTCCAGACTCTTGTGAAATTTCACCCTGAGTGAAACTTGCTTCCAGATAACTATGGATGTCATGAAGCTGTTATAAACAGTTCCTGGGGGGTGGGAGGCAACTCTTGAAAAATCCAGTAAAATAGTAAAAAAAAATAAACATTTCCAAGCGGAGAGGCTCAATTTGTTTCTTGGAAACCTGTGAATGCTTCTGCCTCCCGATGCTCCCAGGTTCGCTCACTGCCCAATTCACTGACGTGGAGCTTCTGGCATTCGGCGGAGCCCTTCCTTTGCCTCGGGAGGATCTTTGGGGAGGGAAAGAGGAAGAAAGATCTGCTAGGAGGGGGAAGAGTGCCAATTTCCCACGGCACACCTGCTGATCACTCACGGCACACTGGTTGGGAAACACTGGTCTAAATGTAATGTGTACATTGTAATCTGCCCTGAGTCCCCTGCGGGGTGAGAAGGGTGGAATATAAATGAAGTAAGTAAATAAATAACTCTCAGGAAAACATTGCAGGTGAAGTAGCTCCGAATTGCATCAATTCTATGACATTGGTGAAGTCCATGTCTTCTGGGGCCTTTTCACACCACACAGTTCGGACACTGTGGATCCAGGTTGACTGCCTTGGCTTTCTCTTATGGAATCCTGGGATTTGTTTCTCCCTAAACTGCAACTCCCAAGATAATATGTCATGAAATACGATATATGGTTTGAATGGAATTGTATGAAAGATGTATGATTGGGGTCTATCTAGTCTAGAGATGTCATCCTTAAATGAAGCCTGGAAAACTACAAGAAGGAGGTGATGAATTCTTGGACTGCAATTAAAAGTTGCTGAACTGCTGACATTGATGAGCTGCGACAATGATTAACTGTTGAAGTTTTGGTGAAAACAATAATACTTTATTTATATTCCGCCCTTCTCACCCCAAAGGGGACTTAGGGTGGATCACAAGTACACATACACAGCAAACATTCAGTGTCATTTGTATAGATGTACACAGTACACAGACAGAACAGAAGGAGGTTTTTGTGTCGCTTTATCCTCTATGACAGTGTTTCCCAACCGGTGTGCCACTGCACACTAGTGTGCCATGAGCGATCATCAGGTGTGCCATGGGAAATTGGAACCTCCAATACCCTTTCTTCCCCCTCAACCACTTAAGCAGGAAAGTGCCTCAGGCTGTTAGGAATGGTGGGAGTTGAAGTCCAAAGCACCCAGAGGGCAGAAGTTTTCCCATGCCTGTTTTAGGGACCTTAAAGTGGTGAGCCTCCTTTCAACATTGTGATTCTGGATAGAAAACAAACAACATAACATAACACTGTTTGAGTCCACAGTGCTCTCTGAGTGTAGATGAACTAAAACTTTCAAACTCAAGGTCAATTCCCAAGCAAACCTTTTCAGTACTTTCTGTTGGTAATGAGAGTTCAATATGCCAAGTTTGGTTCAATTCCATTGTTGGAAGAGTTCAGGATGATATTTGATTGTGTGCTCACTATAAATCCCAGAAACATAACTCCCAAATGTCAAGGTCTATTTCCCCCAGACTCCATCTGTGTTCACATTTGGGCATATTGAGTATTCATGCCAAGTTTGGTCCTGATCCAACATTGTTTGAGTCCACAGTGCTCTCTGGATATAGGTGAACTACAATTCCAAAATCCAAGATCAATGCCCACCAAACTCTTATAGTATTTTCTCTTGGTTATGGGAGTTCTGTGTGAGGAGTTTGTGTCTTTCTGCCATTCCTGCCAGGATATCTATGTTGTGTTCATCGAAACAGGCCCAGGTTTCACACTGAATGTATAAATACATTTAAAAACATATTAACTATATGTATTACTGTGTTAGAGTGTCATTTTGTATCATTTTGATTGGTGGTGTGCCCCAGGATTTTGTAAATGTAAAAAATGTGACGCGGCTCAAAAAAAGGTTGAAAAACACTGCTCTATGACGAAGAGCTGTCAGGACTTCCTCATTCCAGGATTTTCTGATCTGCTTTTTCTTTATGGCATTGTAAAACACCTCCCCCATTTTTTTTAGCAGTACCTAATTTCTCTAATTACAGCTAAAGCTGTTTTAGAACTGCTTAGGTAAACAGTGAGCAAGGCTGACGGTTGGCTGCCCATGCCAACCCGGGGTTCGAACTTGCAACCTTTCGGTTGATAGATCTTTTAGCTGCTGATGAATTAACAGCTGTGCTAAACCTCCGTAAACACATTGAAAAACAATGCGTTTACATTATCAGAGACAATGGCTCTTTAAGTTAATGAAATGTTCACAAGGTTCCTTCAGAAGGAAGTCAACACAAGGCTCCTTATGTTTACCAACACCAATTACAGAAAGTCAACATCTTCCAAGAGCTGAGATGAAGCTAGGATATTTCAGGCTGGAAAAAACCCCATATATCATTAATTTACAACTTTGGAACAACATCAGCAAGAAATATTGCTATATAAGAGACCTTATTACAATCCAAAAATTGTGGCAAATCAGAGGAGTATGGCCCACCTGCTGCTCTTCTCTACCAGAAAGAGAGATGGTGTACTGTAATGGAACACAATCTGGTCACTCACTCCTTTTCTCATGGGAAGAGAAAGGAGTGAGATTTAGGAGTCATGATACATTTGCAGGGAGGCAGGTTCTGCTATAGGGGAAAAAGGGATCTGATCCTTGGCATTGTTCTTAGGAAAGAGGATGCATTTTGGCACTTTGGAAGTTTTGGAACTGTGTGTTGGCAGCCTGCAGAGAAAGCACGGTCTGGTCTAAGCAGTTTCTTCTCCAATGAGGAGAAAGGATATGGTAATATTTGGATGAATGAGGATGAATGAATATGTATGTGTAATGTGAATGCCAATTCCCCTTCATTTGTTAGCCAGTGTAACTGTAGGTTGTTTGTGAATTCAATGTAAAAATCTGTATGTTTGTATGAGGTTGAATGAAAAGTAATGCCTCCACCTTCATTACTTGGGTATGGAAGGGAATATTTTAATAAATCAAACACAGAAATAATCCTTAGAATGTGCTCTTTAACTACCACTATTCATTTTTTTCCCACATAATCACCAGACAATTGTATACATTTTTGCCAACGATGAACAAATTTTCTGAAGCCAAATTTTTCGGCATTCTGTTTCTGCAACCAGTGCCTCAGAGTTCTCTTGCCATCATCAGAAGCATAATGATGTCCGCACAGATCTTCTTTCATCATCGGGAACAGATGGAAGTCAGACGGTGCTAAATTTGGACTCCATGGAGAATCTACAGCTGTATCCACGGCTGTATTCTCAATAGCATGGCCTCAATGCTGGTGATCCCTGCTTGCTCAAGGACAGCAACATTAGTCCCATAGTCGCTCCAGAGTATATTTAGGATTGTGCAAAGACAGCGCTGATGAAAGCATTCAAGGAGTCGTAGGTGTTGGCGATAGGTGACCCATGTTTCAGACCCATAGAGGGAATAGACAGTACGATAGCTCTGTATAAACTGATTTTGGTGCTTTGCCTCAGGTGCTTGTTGCTCCAGGCTCTTTTGTGAAGCCTTCCAAATGCACTCTATGCCTTTGCTAATCTGTGATCTATCTCTTTGTCAATCTTGGCGTCTGAAGAGATGATGCTTCCCAGGTAGGTGAACTGCTGAACGAACCTAAGCCTATGCTGATGTGGAGATGATGGTGTTCTTCCTGTGGTGCAGGCTGGTAGAGGACGTCCGTTTTCTTCAGACTGACTTCCAGTCCAAACAGATCTGCAGCTGCTGCAAAACAGGATGTTAGGCACTGCAGGGCTGCTTCTGAATGGTATAGTATGCAAGCTCCTCAATGGCCTCTTTTCCACTATACACACTGTAAAACATTCAACTAGGGTGGCCAAATGTATATTTCCGTTTGGTGCCTCTAACTGCAGCCTGGCAACCAGATGCTTGGTGAAGTTTTTTTCTCAATGAGAAATGTTGCCAAAGTTCATAATCACCTAGTGCGGAATCTAAATTTCTCCAACTCCTAACACTCGAGTGTTTTTTCATATTGATCTACATAGAATCATAGAGTTGGAAGAGACCTCATGGGCCATCCAGTCCAACCCCATTGTGCCAAGAAGCAGGAAAATCTCACCGTATGGGGGTGAGATCCAGTCTGTGAAGTTCTGCTGTGTACCCATCGTGCACAGATCTTCCGATCGCCAAGGAAAGCAATAATGTGACCCACACGTTCTTGTGAAATGCCGATTATACTTGAAATTTCTCTCTGAGTACTAAGGCTTCCCACCAAAATGGAACCGTAGAGGAGAGTCTACTGAAAAAGCCAATACCTGCCACATACCAGTACTGTCATCTGCTGAGGAGTTACGAAGGTGGAGGCATTACTTTTCATTTGACCCTCGTATGTCCAATGTTGTTTTTTGTGTAAAAGGAGGCAATTCTTGAAAAATCCAGTAAAATAGTAAAAAAAACAAACATTTCCAAGCGGAGAGGCTCAATTTGTTTCTTGGAAACCTGTGAATGCTTCTGCCTCCCGATGCTCCCAGGTTCGCTCACTGCCCACCACTGACGTGGAGCTTCTGGGCATTCGGGCGGAGCCCTTCCTTTGCCTCGGGAGGATCTTTGGGGAGGGAAAGAGGAAGAAAGATCTGCTAGGAGGGGGAAGAGTGCCAATTTCCCACGGCACACCTGCTGATCACTCACGGCACACTGGTTGGGAAACACTGGTCTAAATGTAATGTGTGCATTGTAATCTGCCCTGAGTCCCCTGCGGGGTGAGAAGGGTGGAATATAAATGAAGTAAGTAAATAAATAACTCTCAGGATTATATAGCATTGGACCATGGCAGGTGAAGTAGCTCCGAATTGCATCAATTCTATGACATTGGTGAAGTCCATGTCTTCTGGGGCCTTTTCACACCACACAGTTGGGACACTGTGGATCCAGGTTGACTGCCTTGGCTTTCTCTTATGGAATCCTGGGATTTGTTTCTCCCTAAACTGCAACTCCCAAGATAATATGTCATGAAATACGATATATGGTTTGAATGGAATTGTATGAAAGATGTATGATTGGGGTCTATCTAGTCTAGAGATGTCATCCTTAAATGAAGCCTGAAAACTACAAGAAGGAGGTGATGAATTCTTGGACTGCAATTAAAAGTTGCTGAACTGCTGACATTGATGAGCTGCGACAATGATTAACTGTTGAAGTTTTGGTGAAAACAATAATACTTTATTTATATTCCGCCCTTCTCACCCCAAAGGGGACTTAGGGTGGATCACAAGTACACATACACAGCAAACATTCAGTGTCATTTGTATAGATGTACACAGTACACAGACAGAACAGAAGGAGGTTTTTGTGTCGCTTTATCCTCTATGACAGTGTTTCCCACCGGTGTGCCACTGCACACTAGTGTGCCATGAGCGATCATCAGGTGTGCCATGGGAAATTGGAACCTCCAATACCCTTTCTTCCCCCTCAACCACTTAAGCAGGAAAGTGCCTCAGGCTGTTAGGAATGGTGGGAGTTGAAGTCCAAAGCACCCAGAGGGCCGAAGTTTTCCCATGCCTGTTTTAGGGACCTTAAAGTGGTGAGCCTCCTTTCAACATTGTGATTCTGGATAGAAAACAAACAACATAACATAACACTGTTTGAGTCCACAGTGCTCTCTGAGTGTAGATGAACTAAAACTTTCAAACTCAAGGTCAATTCCCAAGCAAACCTTTTCAGTACTTTCTGTTGGTAATGAGAGTTCAATATGCCAAGTTTGGTTCAATTCCATTGTTGGAAGAGTTCAGGATGATATTTGATTGTGTGCTCACTATAAATCCCAGAAACATAACTCCCAAATGTCAAGGTCTATTTCCCCCAGACTCCATCTGTGTTCACATTTGGGCATATTGAGTATTCATGCCAAGTTTGGTCCTGATCCAACATTGTTTGAGTCCACAGTGCTCTCTGGATATAGGTGAACTACAATTCCAAAATCCAAGATCAATGCCCACCAAACTCTTATAGTATTTTCTCTTGGTTATGGGAGTTCTGTGTGAGGAGTTTGTGTCTTTCTGCCATTCCTGCCAGGATATCTATGTTGTGTTCATCGAAACAGGCCCAGGTTTCACACTGAATGTATAAATACATTTAAAAACATATTAACTATATGTATTACTGTGTTAGAGTGTCATTTTGTATCATTTTGATTGGTGGTGTGCCCCAGGATTTTGTAAATGTAAAAAATGTGCCGTGGCTCAAAAAAGGTTGAAAAACACTGCTCTATGACGAAGAGCTGTCAGGACTTCCTCATTCCAGGATTTTCTGATCTGCTTTTTCTTTATGGCATTGTAAAACACCTCCCCATTTTTTTTTAGCAGTACCTAATTTCTCTAATTACAGCTAAAGCTGTTTTAGAACTGCTTAGGTAAACAGTGAGCAAGGCTGACGGTTGGCTGCCCATGCCAACCCGGGGTTCGAACTTGCAACCTTTCGGTTGATAGATCTTTTAGCTGCTGATGAATTAACAGCTGTGCTAAACCTCCGTAAACACATTGAAAAAACAATGCGTTTACATTATCAGAGACAATGGCTCTTTAAGTTAATGAAATGTTCACAAGGTTCCTTCAGAAGGAAGTCAACACAAGGCTCCTTATGTTTACCAACACCAATTACAGAAAGTCAACATCTTCCAAGAGCTGAGATGAAGCTAGGATATTTCAGGCTGGAAAAAAACCCCATATATCATTAATTTACAACTTTGGAACAACATCAGCAAGAAATATTGCTATATAAGAGACCTTATTACAATCCAAAAATTGTGGCAAATCAGAGGAGTATGGCCCACCTGCTGCTCTTCTCTACCAGAAAGAGAGATGGTGTACTGTAATGGAACACAATCTGGTCACTCACTCCTTTTCTCATGGGAAGAGAAAGGAGTGAGATTTAGGAGTCATGATACATTTGCAGGGAGGCAGGTTCTGCTATAGGGGAAAAAGGGATCTGATCCTTGGCATTGTTCTTAGGGAAAGAGGATGCATTTTGGCACTTTGGAAGTTTTGGAACTGTGTGTTGGCAGCCTGCAGAGAAAGCACGGTCTGGTCTAAGCAGTTTCTTCTCCAATGAGGGAGAAAGGATATGGTAATATTTGGATGAATGAGGATGAATGAATATGTATGTGTAATGTGAATGCCAATTCCCCTTCATTTGTTAGCCAGTGTAACTGTAGGTTGTTTGTGAATTCAATGTAAAAAATCTGTATGTTTGTATGAGGGTTGAATGAAAAGTAATGCCTCCACCTTCATTACTTGGGTTTGGATGGGAATATTTTAATAAATCAAACACAGAAATAATCCTTAGAATGTGCTCTTTAACTACCACTATTCATTTTTTTCCACATAATCACCAGACAATTGTATACATTTTTGCCAACGATGAACAAATTTTCTGAAGCCAAATTTTCGGCATTCTGTTTCTGCAACCAGCGCCTCAGAGTTCTCTCAACATTATCAGAAGTATAATGATGTCCGCACAGATCTTCTTTCATCATCGGGAACAGATGGAAGTCAGACGGTGCTAAATTTGGACTCCATGGAGAATCTACAGCTGTATCCACGGCTGTATTCTCAATAGCATGGCCTCAATGCTGGTGATCCCTGCTTGCTCAAGGACAGCAACATTAGTCCCATAGTCGCTCCAGAGTATATTTAGGATTGTGCAAAGACAGCGCTGATGAAAGCATTCAAGGAGTCGTAGGTGTTGGCGATAGGTGACCCATGTTTCAGACCCATAGAGGGGAATAGACAGTACGATAGCTCTGTATAAACTGATTTTGGTGCTTTGCCTCAGGTGCTTGTTGCTCCAGGCTCTTTTGTGAAGCCTTCCAAATGCACTCTATGCCTTTGCTAATCTGTGATCTATCTCTTTGTCAATCTTGGCGTCTGAAGAGATGATGCTTCCCAGGTAGGTGAACTGCTGAACGAACCTAAGCCTATGCTGATGTGGAGATGATGGTGTTCTTCCTGTGGTGCAGGCTGGTAGAGGACGTCCGTTTTCTTCAGACTGACTTCCAGTCCAAACAGATCTGCAGCTGCTGCAAAACAGGATGTTAGGCACTGCAGGGCTGCTTCTGAATGGTATAGTATGCAAGCTCCTCAATGGCCTCTTTTCCACTATACACACTGTAAAACATTCAACTAGGGTGGCCAAATGTATATTTCCGTTTGGTGCCTCTAACTGCAGCCTGGCAACCAGATGCTTGGTGAAGTTTTTTTTTCTCAATGAGAAATGTTGCCAAAGTTCATAATCACCTAGTGCGGAATCTAAATTTCTCCAACTCCTAACACTCGAGTGTTTTTTCATATTGATCTACATAGAATCATAGAGTTGGAAGAGACCTCATGGGCCATCCAGTCCAACCCCATTGTGCCAAGAAGCAGGAAAATCTCACCGTATGGTGGTGAGATCCAGTCTTTGAAGTTCTGCTGTGTACCCATCGTGCACAGATCTTCCGATAGCCAAGGAAAGCAATAATGTGACCCACACGTTCTTGTGAAATGCCGATTATACTTGAAATTTCTCTCTGAGTACTAAGGCTTCCCACCAAAATGGAACCGTAGAGGAGAGTCTACTGAAGAAGCCAATACCTGCCACATACCAGTACTGTCATCTGCCGAGGAGTTACGAAGGTGGAGGCATTACTTTTCATTTGACCCTCGTATGTCCAATGTTGTTTTTTGTGTAAAAGTGTAAATGTTCTGATACCCTTTGTCATACTGGAAAATTGCAATAAAAAACCTATGCCTTCAAGTTATTCAAAAGTTATCCTTGACATCTATAGGATGGGACCAAGGTAGCTAAAGGGAAATCACAATGATATAATAGTATGGTAGGAATGGTATACTATGCAAGCTCCTCAATGGCCTCTTTTCCACTACACACACTGTAAAACATTCAACTAGGGTGGCTAACTATATAAATATCTCTCAGCATTACTTCGTGAATGAAGATTCTTAGGAAGGACTCAACCCCCTTTTTTACAAGCGCGTTGATGACTAAAAAGGCCAATCCGAGATAGGCAAGTTTGGTTGCAGAAAGCACAGCAGAAAGTCTCCTTTGGGTGATGTTGTTTCCAAGTTGCGGTTTTTTCTGCGTTGCGTCTTCTCGAAAGAGGCTGCAGCATTGTGGATAGTGCATCTCCATGCCTCCCGATGTGAGGCCAGGGTGGACCATTGTTGGTGATCAATCTGGCCGAGCCTGAGATGTTGTTTCAGGGAGTCCTTATATCTCTTTTTGGGGGCGCCTCTCTTGCGCTGACCCGTGGCGAGTTCACCATAGAGTCGTATCTTTGGGAGGCGGTGGTCCTCCATCCTAGAGATGTGCCCTGCCCAGCACAGCTGTATTCTCAATAGCATGGCCTCAATGCTGGTGATCCCTGCTTGCTCAAGGACAGCAACATTAGTCCCATAGTCACTCCAGAGTATATTTAGGATTGTGCGAAGACAGCGCTGATGAAAGCGTTCATGGAGTCGTAGGTTTTGGCGATAGGTGACCCATGTTTCAGACCCATAGAGGAGAATAGACAGTACGATAGCTCTGTACAAACTGATTTTGGTGCTTTGCCTCAGGTGCTTGTTGCTCCAGGCTCTTTTGTGAAGCCTTCCAAATGCACTCTATGCCTTTGCTAATCTGTGATCTATCTCTTTGTCAATCTTGGTGTCTGAAGAGATTATGCTTCCCAGGTAGGTGAACTGCTGAACGAACCTAAGCCTATGCTGACGTGGAGATGATGGTGTTCTTCCTGTGGTGCAGGCTGGTAGAGGACGTCCGTTTTCTTCAGACTGACTTCCAGTCCAAACAGATCTGCAGCTGCTGCAAAACAGGATGTTAGGCACTGCAGGGCTGCTTCTGAATGGTATAGTATGAAAGCTCCTCAATGGCCTCTTTTCCACTATACACACTGTAAAACATTCAACTAGGGTGGCCAAATATATATTTCCGTTTGGTGCCTCTAACTGCAGCCTGGCAACCAGATGCTTGGTGAAGTTTTTTTCTCTCAATGAGAAATGTTGCCAAAGTTCATAATCACCTAGTGCGGAATCTAGATTTCTCCAACTCCTAACACTCGAGTGTCTTTTCATATCGAGCGGCCTTTTCTCCGGGGAATTTTTTCCTGAGCTTGGAATATAAAAAAGTTTGGAAAGGCTGAGCCGTCTGCTCTTTAGGCACACTCGGGAACGTTATTTAATATATCCCTTCCTTCCACTGGAAATGCTCATTGATCACTGTGAAAACCAGCTGTTTTGTAGGTTCATATAAGACGTCCTTTAACGTTAACCTCTTACTCTTGGAGAAACCTGCACCGATTGTTGCAAACTATGGGAAAATACCACCTCATCAAATATCATTTTATTTGGTGAGTATTTTCCTTATTTGGGTCATTTCTCGTTGTTCATGTTTGATTTGCTTTTTGTCCTCCATGCCTTCCCATGTGTGTCTATCTCTGGGTGCATCTGCATTGCAAAATGAATGTAGTTTGGCACCACTTGAATTGCCGTGGCTCAATGTTATGGAATAATAGAAGTTACTTACTTACTTACTTACTTACTTTATTTATATTCCGCTCTTATCACCCCGAAGGGGACTCAGAGCTGATTACAGGTACACATACTTAGCAGACAATCCCTGTCGTTTTCCACATACACAGTACACACTGTACACTAGGGGTGCCCACACTTTTTCAGCATGCAAGCTACTTATAATAAAACCAAGTCAGAAAGATCTACCTACCTCCTCAAGGCTGGAGAGGGGAGGGGAGGGGACAGGGGCAGGGCTTGGCGTGGCCTGGCTCCACCCCCCTCTGGCTTCTGCTCTACCAGCAGCTTCTCTAGGCTTGAGGATGGCAGTGCCAAGCCAGCCTTGTGCAAGCTATGCCACCACTGACTTGGCACTGCCATCCTCAAGCCTAGAGAAGCTGCTGGTAGAGCAGAAGCCAGAGGGGGGTGGAGCCAGGCTGCACCAAGCCCCGCCCCCTCTCCTCTGGTTTTGGAGCTCCCAGCAGCTTCTCCAGGCTTGAGGATGGCAGTGCCAAGCCAGTGGCGGCATAGCTTGCACAAGGCTGGCTTGGCCCTGCCCTCCTCAAGGCTGAAGCAGCTGCTGGGATTGCCGAAGCTGGGGAGGGGCGGGGCTTAGCACGGCCTGGCTCTGCCCCTCTGAGAAGCGCCCCATCTAGCTGCGATTGACCTCCTTCGGTTCCGCGATAGACTGGTCAATCACGATCGACTTCCTGGGCAGCCCTGCTGTACACAGTACACACAGTACACAGTACACACATATAGACGAACAGAGGCAAACTTTGGCTACCAGGGGGAGCTGACACACTCCTCATCTCTCAGCGTCCCTTGTTGTTCCTTCCGCATTCCTCAGGGTTCCTGGAGTTCTTTTAATGGCCTCATAATTCAGTCAAAATTTGCCTCCCCACTTAATGTGGTACCTTTATCACCTACTTGACAGATGCAACTGTCTTTCAGGCTGCAAAGGTCGACAACAGGCTACACTTAAGGTCGAGCACCCACTTTGACCTGGGCAGGCCTCGAACTCATGACCTATTGGTCAGAGAGATTTTATGCAGCTAACACTTAGCCAGTTGCACCACATTCCCGGTGCCAAAGATCCGGTTTGGCTAGACACTTGTACTCTTTGGCAGAGAAGACCTTGCAAAACTACAACTCTTGTGATTGCATTAAGTCATGGCAGTTCAGGTGATATCAAAGGGCCCTTCCACACAGTCATAAATAAAGGTAAAGTTTTCCCATGACATTAAGTCCAATCGTGTCTGACTCTGGGGAGTGTTGCTCATCTCCATTTCTAAGACGAAGAGCCGGCGTTGTCCATACACACCACCAAAGTCATGTGGTCGGCATGAATGCATGGAGCACCGTTACCTTCCCGCTGAAACGGTATCTATTGATCTACTCACATTTGCATGATTTCAAACTGCTAGGTTGGCAGAAGCTGGGGCTAACAGCGGGAGCTCACCTTGCTCCCCGGATTAAAACCGCGGACCTTTTGATCAGCAAGTTCAGCAGCTCAGCAGTTTAACCCACTGCGCCATCAAAGGGTCTCCACACAGCCATATAACCCAGAATATCAAGGCAGATTATCCACACTATCAGTGTTGAACCGGATTATATGTGTCCACACTGCCTTATAATCCAGTTCAATGATGACTTTATACATCTGTGTGGAAGGATCCAAAATGGATTCTCCAATATAGATAGATAGTGATACACATCCAGTGTGCATTTTGGCAGGGCAATTGAATTTTCCTATTGATAATTACAATCTTTAGAAGAAATAGGAAACATGCAGAGGCAATTTATGTAAAAATGGCAAAACTATTTTTCCTTTGGTTGGGAGAAAATTTTCAAACCATGGATAGTTGAGTCCTTGGATACGACATCCATGGAAACATGGGGCCACATGTATTAAATCTCATATTTTAATAAAACCAGGAGCCCCTGTGGTGCAGTGAGATAAACCACTGTGCTGCTGAACTTGCTAACTGAAAGGTCGCAAGTTCGAATCCAGGGAGTGGGGTAAGCTCCCTCTGTTAGTGTAGCACAGCAGTTCTCGTTTGTGCCTGGGGACCAGGGAACAGGACCGAGGGTTCCATTAGCATTAGGGCCTGCACCAGCAGAGATAGATTCTGAAGAGGATTTGGAAGGGTTACCTGAAGGAGAGTTTCCCATCACTGGGCCTCTTTCTCCCACTGAAAGCTTGGCTTGGGATGAAGGTTGGCTTGACCCTTACGAAGAGATAGATAACCAGGTGCAAATGGAAAGCAGTGATAGCGAAACTTATGAACGGCCGGGTGGGAGAGGCTCACAGGATCTTGTGAGTGAAAACATGGAAGAGAGCGGCTGGGAAGATTCTAGGGAGGAGAGCTCTCATGGAGATAGAGACCCAGGTGCTGGGAGACAAGGCCGAACCTTTGATAGGAGACGAAGCATCGAGTCTAGCAGAAGGGGATGGTACCACAGCCTAGACAGGCCGAGGTCTGTCAGGAGAGATTGGAGACGATGAAGCCTAGAGCGTCGGGGGCCTCGGCCGAAAGATTAAGTATAGGATCCGTGGGAACGAATCCCCAGTACTTCGGCCACGTCTCTTCTGGGTAGACGTGTAGCGAAGTTGGTCCACGGAACTAAGTTGGCTAGTAGCCACCAAGTCTTGCCTTGCATCTTGCATCTTGCCTTGTTCCTGAATCCGCATTGCTGTGCGGAGCTTTGCCAAGCCTTTGGATTATTCACCAAGCTGCTTTTGGACAATTGATTGCTTACAGCCTTTGGATTGCTTTTGCTATTTTTATGGACAATATTCCTTTTGAACTGTTTTATATTCAATAAAGTAGTTAGCCTTCAGTCCGTCTCTGTGTGTGTGATTAAGGGGCCGGTCAAGTCCGTGCATCGTGACAGTTAGCCCCAGCTTCTGCCAACCTAGCAATTCGAAAACATGAAAATATGAGTAGATCAATACATACTGCTCCGGTGGGAAGCTGACCCCCAAGTTCGATAAACAAAGTCCACTTCCGGGTTGGCGCTCGAGCTGTGGTAAACATCAAAATTAGCTTTTTTAACTAATCGAATCCGATTTCAAATAATTTTTAAACTGCAGAGACCAAGCCTAGATGGTACCTCTATTAGATCCAAAGCGTCCTGTTGTCCTCTGGCTTGCAGGTCCGAAGTCTTGTAGCAGGCCCCAAAATCCCAGCCTCTGGCGAGAAAGGATTCTCCTATATGCTGAAGATTTGGTTGAAGACGTAGGTAGACTTTGTAGGTGAAATGAGATTGCCCTTTCACAGCAACCTAACTTCCAGTCTTGCTTGTCCTGTGACCTTTGGAAAGTGAGGCCAGAGAGGAAATCCAGCCCTTAGGTAAACTCTGGTAAAAGGAGGAGTTGAGGGCGGGTCACCCTCCCCCCCTAGGTGAGCACATGGCAGAAAAAAGAGGCACATGGCAAGACAAAGGAACTATGAAACAAAGAGCCATGCAAGTGGATGGCAAACCAAATACAGGTATAAACAGCCCCCTAGGGGGCGTCACACCGGTTCTTCGGCTTAGAAATGGAGATGAGCACCACCCTCCGGGAATTGGACACGACTACATGTCAAGGGGAAACCATTGAATGAAAACATTAAAGCATCACTGACTTAAAAACAGTTTATAAACACACCAAGAGACTCACAATCCCTGAATTTTGTGTGTGCAATTTTTTTCCTTTCAACACGGTAACTGTTTGCGGCGGTCCTTTTATTTTAATGTTTATGGAACAATGATTTTTTAAAAAAGAAGGGAACCAAATATCGCACTCTTGTCCTTTTTGCAACCCGAAACATTGGCCTTTGGGCTCTGAACATGTCTCTTTTTTTCTGTATCTTTTCCCCCTTTGAAAAAGAAGAATGCCTTTGATACAAGGTAAGAACTAATTCTGGAGGTGGATCCCAAACGGCACACAGAGACCTGCTGATTTGCCAACTTCTTTGCCGGTTTTGAACGTCTCCTCTCCGCCGCTGCTGGCACCTCTTGTCAGCCGCTGACGGGGAGATCTTTCTCTGTGAAGGGCGATTTCCACAGCGGGAGGCCTCCAAAGTGACTGCCTCGGGTACTAGGGAAATATATGAGAGTCAAATCATATAGAAATGAGAAGAAGCAAAGAAGGGGCACTCCTTTTTGAAAGCGAGAGCGAGAGGAGGAGAAACAGGGCTAAATAGGGGAGGGAGAAGAAGAAGGGAAAGGAACTCAAATGTCACCCTCATTTATTCCAGTTTGAGACAGAAAAGAAAGAGAACAATGGAGCAGGTGGAAGGAATGAGGATGAGAAGAGTATTAAATGGTCATATTCAGTGAATATGACTGATTGATCGAATGGCGCAACTTGTTTTAAAAGTTAGGGCTCAAGTGCAACTCAGGACCCATCTCCACTGCCATATAATGCAGTATGAAACTGCATTAAATGGTCAGTGTAGACCAGGGGTGGGCAATTATTTTTTCCAAGGGGCCACACGAGAACCAAAAAATATTATGGAGGGCCGCACCTAAAGGCGGAACTACATTCTAATCTACATTATTTATTTATTTATTTACTATATTTACTATATATTACACATCATTAATATTAACATATTAATATATCAAGAAATATTCATATATTATTAGTATTAATATCATAATTATTATATTATAGTATATATATATATATATATATAGACATTATAATATATTGAAATTATAATATAATTATTTATTATATTATTGTATTATTATTTCACCCTAGTCCTCAGGCGGAGGGAAGAAATCCAAACTGGGTTAAACATGCATGTCCGCCATTAACTAAGCCATTCCAAAATTTCAGCATTTTTCCGAATAACTTTCGATTTTTTTTGGAAAAATTTCGGAAGGCATTCAGATTCAAAGTGCCAGCGCCCCCTACATCCAAAACGAGTTTTGAACCATTTTTTAAAATCAACCAGGCTTAGTAGATACTAGATGAGACCTCAGTCTGGATGTACTCTAGCACAGGGCTGTCCAACAGGCGGCCCTGGGGCCGTATACGGCCCCTGAGTCCCTTCCCTCCAGCCCCCTAACTTGTTTTCATAAAATACAAATAAAAAATAAATAATTAAATAATTAAAAAACCCTACTTCCGGGTTTAGGCAAGCATCGCGAGACTACGCCAGCCACAGACGGGATTTCGAGGGAGGCTGAAATCCCGTCTGTGGCTGCGTAGTCTCATGATAGCTGCCGAAATCTCGGGTCCCGTGGGATTTGCGGCCGGCCTGGGCGCGCGCCTCCGCCTTCCTCGCGGCTGCTTCCAGGCCAGCCCCCATTCCCTCAGAGAGAGGGAGGAGGGGAGTGAGGCAGGGAAAGCCCCTCCTGGCTCCGTCCTCTTCCTGTGGAGGGCCCTCGCTTCCCACCCCACAGATGGGAGAGCCGCTGCGCCCAGCCTGAGCTTGGCCTCGGCTTCAGCGGGGCTCTTCGGGGACGGCGGCGGCGTTGGCGCTTCGGCCCTGTGGCGGGGCTCCCGCAGTATGGGTAAGGAAGGGCCTGGCTCGAATCAATCAATCTAAAAACAGTGGGACGTTGGGTGAGGGGGGAGGGGTCCCTCAGCGGCGGTTTCCTTGGCGACGCTTCCTTCCTCTCCTCCACGCCCCCTCCCCCTTGTTGTGCTACCTTCCCCCGCGTGCAGGGCGCAATGTGGCTTCCTTTGCGCCTGCCCCCATGGCTTGTTTTCCCTTCAGGGAGGGAGGGAGCTCTTTGGGCCTCCTCCACCCACCTCTGGGAAAGGAGGCCCCATCAAGCCCTGTGACGGCATTGAGGTGTTTGTGTTTTTTTTGGTGTGTCCCAATTTGAGTGTGGACTCAAATAACTCAAAGGTATTAGGAAACATTCCCCCAAATCCACCAGTGTTCCCATTTGGGTATATTGAGTATTCATGCCAAGTTTGGTCCAGATCCATCATTATTTGAGTCCACAGTGCTTTTTGGATGGAGGTGAACTACAACTCCACAACTCAAGGTCAATTGTAAGTAAATTGGAGCCGGAGGCAGACCCTTCGGCCCCCCAGGTGATCAGTGACCAGAATTCCGGCCCTTGGGCCCGTAGAAGTTGGACAGCCCTGCTCTAGCAAATAATGCAGCTTAACTGCATTGCATTGCATCTACACCAGTGGTTTCCAATCTTTCTTTTTTTACCAGGGACCACTTAACCAGGGACTACTATCAAACATTGGTACCAAAAGGGTTACAAATCAACTTTTGGGCAACTTTAGATTCGGTTTGGTTATTTGGGGTGCTGATTCAGAAAATTGCATTGCATAGACCACATCAGCTCTAGTTTCTGATACAGAACATAACAGGCCCGGATTATGCCCTTTTGGCGCCCTAGGCCAAAGGCTCCGCCCCCGGCTCTGCATCTTCCTCCTCGCCAGCGCGAGGAGGAGGAGGAAGGAAAGCCCCACCCCCGAAGCTGATGCCACGCATGTGCAGCAGTGGCCCAAAGGGTGGGGCTTTCCTCTGCGGCTCCGCCCCTTCCTCCTCGCGCCGGCCTGAGAAAAAAGGGGGAGTTTTGGCCGCTTCCGAGGCTGGCATGGTGGCTTTAGGAGGGAGGGAGGAGCCGCGGGGAGGCTCCCCATGGCTCCTCCCTCCCTCCTAAAGCCACCACGCCAGCCTCAGAAGGGGCTGAAATCACCCTTTTTAGGCCAGCGTGGTGGCTTTAGGAGAGAGGGAGGAGCCGCGGGGAGGCTCCCCACGCCTCCTCCCTCCCTACTAAAGCCACCACGCTGGCCCGCCTGAGAAAAAAGGGCGATCTTTGGCTGTTTCTGCACCTGCGCGCAGGGCGCCATAGACTCTCAGAGGCAGCAGAACTGCCTCTGAGAGTCTACGGCGCCCTGCACACAGGCGCAGAAGCACCCAAAGATCAAACATTTAATTTTTTAATTTTTTATTTTGGGGGGTCCGGACCTGCTGCCCTCCCATGGCTGCCTCCCTAGGCCATGGCCTAGGGTGGCCTTATGGATAATCCGGCCATGGAACATAGTTGCCATCTGCTTGCCCACAGAAAACCATATTTAATCAGCCTTGGCACTGTAAGAGGGTTTTGCGAAACTAGTTTCTTTTGTCCCAACGATGGAGTAACAGTGAGGTCACGGACCATATTTTAGAATTTGTGGTATTTATACTGCTGGTGGTCCACGGGCCACAGGTTGGGAACCACTGATCTACATTGACGATATAATGCAGTTCATACTGTATTCTTTGGCAGAGAGGCTGATCCTTTTCCCATTTTGATCAGACCATCTCCATTTCTGCTGGAGAATGTGAAATTTCATACAAATGCAGCTGTATGCCAGTTCTTTAAACAATCGTCAAGCGTTGCGGCCAAAAGGGCCTCTGAAGTTCTAACTCAGCCGCGGGGAGAAAATATTACACAGAGAACTGGGATTAATATCAACTAACTTGTTAAAATTAGTCACGGACATAATTAAGAGCATGCCCAAGAGTGTCCATGGGAAAGCAAGGTTTTTGGAGAAGTATTTCTGGAGGTAAAGTTATACATTGATCCCCAGTGATAATGGGATAATGCTGCGAGTTTTGCTGGCAGTGCTGCAGGGCTTTTGAACCTGGAAAAGCTAACAGACCAGAAGCTAACCGGGAAAGCTAATCAGTTCCAGGCAAAGCTGGGTGTGTGTGTATTTCTAGGGCAGGTGGGGAACGTTTCAGCACAAATACAAACAGCGATTCAAGGTCCAATGGGACATTTCGCTACAGTCGACAGGCTGCATTACACCTTAATTAATTCAGGCCTATTGTTAGTCTCAACAACAGTAGACCTCTTGAATAAATGAAACTTACATAAATGTTGACCTACCAAGTTCCCAATTATTCACTGAGTCTACTCTACATAGGACTAGCCATTAAATTGGCCTTTGTCCGCTGAAACTAAATAATGGGTGAGCCTTGGCTTTCGTGGGTTTATCGTTCAAGGATTTTATTACTTGCAAGTTTTCTCAATGCACATCTGAAGGGTCCAACGTGCATCAGAAGTGCCAATGCATATCGGAGCACCCTTGCTGTTGTGTGCCTTCAAGTAATTTCCCACTTCTGGTGACCCTAAGGTGACCCTTTCATGGGATTTTTCTGGGGCTTAGTGTTTACGAGGCAAAACACAACAACGAGGAAACATACAGAATATATATATATACTAGCTGTACCCGGCACGCGTTGCTGTGCCCTATTTAGGAGATGAGAGAAAGTCTGAGCATGTAAGGGTTGGAATTGATGTTAGTTATGGTCTTGGTGGGGTCATGGCTGTGTCGTTGTGGGTTGTTCTGGTGGGTGGGATGTTGAAGTCCTGTGGAGTTGTCGGTGTGTGGTGTTCCTAGTGTTTTGCAGAGCTTGTGGATAAACAATGTTTTTTGTCTTTCCGTCTGCTGTGTTGATGTAGAGGTTCTGTGGTTTCCCAACTCTGGAGCACGCTACGTAGAGTTGTCCGTGGGAGAAGCATTCTGTGTCAACGTCTATGCCACAGATTTGTAGTGTTTGTCCTTGACCCTAGTCTATGGTGATGGCAAAAGCTAATGTACTGCAGTGTCTTTCTGTTCTGCCGTCTGTTCTGCCCTTTTTGTGTGATGCATGTAGCGTTGCAAGTGTGTCGTCCGATGCTGTTCTTTTTAGGAGGCATGCCTTGTCTTTTGGGTCAGCTTATGCCTGTGTGGAAGGAAGGAATGGCATACAAATGGGTTGAGCAGTAGATGCAAGGTTGTGTTATGTGCGTATTGTGTTGTGTGTAGGTATTACTTTTGTGTTATTCTGGGGGTATGTGTTTGTCAGTGGTGCCTGTGTCCCTGGTGCTCTATTTGTCTTGGCCTTGGCAGTTTAACCCTCAAACACCAACGGACTAAACTGAATTCACTCAGCATTCTAATCTAGCCTTGGCTGGCTTTGGCCACCGTTACTATGGTAACTGATGTTGGCCAATGGGTTTTGCTGGCGGTCGCAGAGGATGCTGGGAAATGTAGTTTTTTTGTATCATTGTTTTGGGGGCCTTCTAGGTTTTGGCGGGGAAAGTTTCTTTGTTAAAAACCTTCATTGCCTGAGGCCTATTTTTGTTGCCAAATTTGGTGTTTCTGCCTTGGATGGTTTCTCTGCCTAGGACGGTCGTTCCATGACGGGACCTCCTCTATATAATAGATATAAGTAGCCACTAATGTGTACAGATGTAGTGCGTGCTGGGTGTAATTAAATTAAATAAAGACCTCAAATCAAATATTACCTCTCAAGTATGGAGCAATCCTGCTAAAAATGGTGTAAATACATAAACGCAAACCTCAAATATAAGGGCTACAATCCAACTAGTCTATTCGATCCCTCTCCGTGAGTTTGAGGGCTAAGGAGGCGCCTGCCGAGTGTAAATAGCATCTACCAGTGTGAATAGCTCTAGGAGCTCCTAGCGTGAGGGCGCAGTAAGATAAATCCATCACCGAAAATATCGATGAACGGGCGTAGCTGTGGTGATACGTAATGTTCTTGGAGGACCAGAGGGGAGCTATGCAATAAACGATCGTGTCCACAATGTCACATAAAGATAGGCTTCCGCGGGGGAGTCCAAATGCCAGCAAATGTGGGGAAAGTCTCCCCGAAGCACCCCAAAAGCGCCGGAGTTTCAGGCGGGCGGCGAGACGCTGGGAGAGTCCCAGGCCCTATGGTTCGATGTCCGAGTAGATCGATCAATTGGCCTCATGGACGGGTGTATGTAATCGCTGATGTTAGGAAGGTTGGTAATTCGGATTATGCAGCCAAAAAATCTGAATTGGATGGAGTAATAAGTAAATGTTGCAGGAATGAAGTATCCAATAGTAGAAAAAAATAGATGATAGATGATGATGAGGTAATTAACACCACAGCAACACAGGAGACAGCACCAAAGATTTCAATGAGTGTTTATGCTTGTAGATGCTAATCAACAGTAGGTTGACGAGGTCAGTAAATACAAGGGGGCCCATGGCCCGTTTCGCAAGGGCTTTTTCAAGACCAAAGGTGTTGAAGCATCACATCCAAAGGAGTATTACATCATATCCAAATGGAGTATAAAAGGACATTCAAAGGAGGTGCAGTATCCAAAGTACAAGGTAAATCAAAGTGTGAAGACCAAAAGCAATCAATAACAAGTGTTATGGAGTCTTTCACTTAGTGTTTATGACTCACCCAAAGTCACCCAGTGGGTTTCTATGGCAAAGCAGGAAACTGAATCCTGGTCTCCAGAGTCATACTCTAATGCAGTGTTTCCCAACCAGTGTGCCCTGGCACACTAGTGTGCCGTGAGCAATCATCAGGTGTGCCGTGGGAAATTGGCACTCCCCCCCCTCCTAGCAGCCCCCTCACAGGTTTCCAAGAAACAAATTGAGCCTCTCCGCTTGGAAATGTGTGTTTTTAAACTATTTTACTGGATTTTTCAAGAGTCGTCTCCCCCGGTACTGTTTATAACAGCTTCATGACATCCATAGTTAACTGGAAGCAAGTTTCACTCAGGGTGAAATTTCACAAAGGTCTGGAGAACAAGCTCTATGAGGAGTGGCTTGAAGAGCTGGGCATGTTTAGCCTGAAGAAGAGAAGGCTGAGAAAAGACATGATAGCCATGTATAAATATGTGAGAGGAAGTCATATATATGTTGTGTTCATTGAAACAGGCCCAGGTTTCACACTGAGTGTATCAATACATTTAAAGACATATTAACTATATGTATTACTGTGTTAGAGTGTCATTTTGTGTCATTTTGATTGGTGGTGTGCCCAGGGGCGGTCCGAGCTCTCCCAGGAGGGTAAGCGAACATTATTTTGGCGCCCCCCCCCCCCCGGCGCTCCCAATGTGCGCTCCATTGTGAGGCGCCGCGGCGTCGCCCGCCCTGCTGCTGCGTTGCGTTTCCCGGTTTCGCACGCATGCGCAGTGCCTACGGACCTCTCTTGCTTTTGAGGTCCGTAGGTCCTGCGCATGTGCTTGAAATGAGCCTACATGCGCAGTACCTACGGACCTCAAGAGGTCCATAGGCACTGCGCATGTGCGCGAAACTGCAGAGCGCAGCGCAGCAGCACGGCGGGCGGCGCTGCGGCGCCTCACAATGGCGCCCACCCCGACGCGGCAAGATGAGGCCGCGCGGCCGCATAATGGCAAAGACCGCCCCTGGGTGTGCCCCAGGATTTTGTAAATGTAAAAAATGTGCCGCAGCTCAAAAAAGGTTGAAAAACACTGCTCTAATGCACAAACCATTGTATTGTGTTGACTCCTCGTTCATCGTACTTCTATAATATAGCTATAGGCTTGTGGTTATGAATCCATAGACTATAATGCAGGATTTCAGCCTTTGCCTTCTTCCATCTTGACTCTTAAGACTCTTCCATCTTCTTTCATCCCTTCTTTTCACTCCTTCTTCCTTTCTCTTGCCATATGATTCCTTTCTCTTGTCATATGATGTTCCTCTTCTCCCATTGGGAGCTTGAGACCTTGACACCAATTAAAAATGTTGTTTGAAAGCTTTATTTCAGCTGTCATATATGAAACTCTTTTTTTCAAAAAGAGGGGAGGGAAATAGACGGTCAGTTTGGCTCCAGGAACCCCCCACAACGACATGAGTGACAGCTGTAACCGTGTGGAATGTCACGCCGTGTCTAAGCTGTCAAGAACTCAGTAAGGCATGGGGAAGAAATGGTTGGCTTGTCTGCATTTTGTTTTGAAACAACAGAAAAGATGTAGAGAAAGACAGCTGAATTAAGTGCCTCAACGGAAAGACTGGTTCAGCCGAGGAGTAATGCTTTGACAGTTCCTTGGAGTGGTAACAATCTCTAGACCACGTCTACTGCTATAAAGTTCTACAAAAGTCCTTTCACCTCGGGGTGCATTCAATTTATTCCTTACTAGGTGGGGATGATGGAGTTCACAATCCAATATATCTAGGCAGGACAAAGTTGAAGGAAGGAGGAAGAGAGACAGATTTCTCTAACCACTACACAACACTGTCTTTCATCACAGAACTTGGAAGCATGACTGTTTTGAATATAATTTCCTGCAATATTCACTGCAATCAGGCATGTAGCCAGGGGGGGGGGGGGGCTAAGGGGGCTTCAGGCCCCCCCCGAAATTCTCAGGGTGGTCCGCGAAAAGGCCTTACTGGTACATTATTTAATAGGCATGAGAAAAATGAAACGGAAATTAAAAGGATTCGTAAGAGATTCGTATGTAATGGGACTTTTGAGGTTTTACGTATCGCTGCCGCGATCCCGGAAGTAGACTTCCTTTTACGGTCCTTGAGGCCAACAATTTGCGTTATGATCGTAAGAAATTCTTAATTATTAATTAATTAATTATTGTACTACGTACTCACTTCTCCCTGTCTTCTCCCCCTCATTTCCTTCCCGCCTTCATTCAGCTTCTTCTTTTTCCCGCATTTCTATGGGGAACTGGAAGTGATGCTGCTGCTAGGTAGGCAATGCATTCTGGAAAGTGTAGTCCTCCAGGCTTCCCCCCCCTTCTCTTCCCCGTTGCTCTGCTGCCATGCCCCATCGCAGGGGCCAGCTTCACACACACACACACGCGCGCCTCTCTCCAGGCTCCCCCCTCTCTCCCTGTTGCCTGCTGCCATGCCCCATCGCAGAGCTGCTTCCTCTTCCCCCCTGTTCAGTTGCTCTGCCATGCCCCATCGCAGGGGCCAGCTTCAGCCCTCCAGGTACGTGTTTTGGACTTCAACTCCCACCATTCCTCACAGCCTCAGGCCTCTTCCATTTCCTCTCAGCCTGGGCAAACTTGGGCCCTCGCTCCCTCAGGATCGGGGTGAGAGAGAGGCAGCGAGGAGCGAGGGGGGGGCTCCTCCTCCTTTTCTTTTGCTGCTTCCAAGAATAGAAAACCCCCTCCCTCCCTTCCTCCTTCCCTCCCTCCTTCCTATTTGGAGAGTCCCATCTAGAATTCAGTGTGGTTTATTCAGTTTTGGCCTACAACTCCCAGAAATCCCAGCCAATTTACCAGCTGTTAGGATTTCTGGGAGTTGTAGGCCAAAACCATCTGAATGCGCATGCTCTGGCATACGAATTACTAACGAATTTCGTTAGTACTTAAGTTACATTTCAGAAATTTTGGGGAAATTTTTTGTAAGTCTTTCTTTTACTAATCAAAAAATCCCCCCCCCCCCAATTTGATTTAAGAATCGCCATTTTTGGATTCTAAACCATGCCTATTATTTAAACTGTTATGTTTATTCATATCATGATCTGATCACCATGCTCATTATATCCCACATTAATGGGGTTATTGGGATAACAATACAAAAGGTTTGCTAGGGTAGACCCTCTTCCACCCAGTCTCAGCCCCCCTGAACCAAACTCAGCCCCCCCCCCCCAATCAAAATCCTGGCTACGGCCCTGAACTGGATTATTCACTGCAATACTAGCAGGTGTTGCACTCCAAGGCTGGAAACCAGCTCTCTACTTCAGTGTTTTTCAACCTTTCTTGAGCCGCGGCACGTTTTTTACATTTACAAAATCCTGGGGCACACCACCAACCAAAATGACACAAAATGACACTCTAACACAGTAATACATGTAGCTAATATGTTTTTAAATGTATTTATACACTCATGGCAGGAATGGCAGAAAGACACAAACTTCCCACACAGAACTCCCATAACCAAGAGAAAATACTATAAGAGTTTGGTGGGCATTGACCTTGGGTTTTGGAGTTGTAGTTCACCTGTATCCAGAGAGCATTGTGGACTGAAACAATGTTGGATCAGGAACAAACTTGGCATGAATACTCAATATGCCCAAATGTGAACATAGATGGAGTTTGGGGAAAATAGACCTTGACATTAGGGAGTTACAGTTTCTGGGATTTATAGTTAACACACAATCAAAGAGCATCCTGAACTCTTGCAACAATGGAATTGAACCAAACTTGGCGTATTGAACTCTCATTACCAACAGAAAGTACTGAAAGGGTTTGCTTGGGAATTGACCTTGAGTTTGGAAGTTGTAGTTTACCTACACCCAGAGAGCACTGTGGGCAGGAGAGTGAAGAAAGGGTATTGGAGGTTCCAATTTCTCACGGCACACCTGATGATCGCTCACGGCACACTAGTGTGCCACGGCACACTGGTTGAGAAACACTGCTCTACTTAACACACACTTCAGTCCAATGTAAAATAGCAAAGCAGTTTATTGAAGAACTGGTGCCCCCTTGTCACGGGAGAGAGGTTTGCGTACCCTAATGAAGTTGTGAGCTATGCTGGCAGTTGCATAATAGACACCGGTAGGGCCTCCAGACAGGTCACAACCGAAGGGTCTGACAAAGAGTGTCAACGGGTAGGATGGGCTCTCTAGCCTTTCGGCAACCATCTTAAGAGAAGGAAAACTCGCATTTGTGACGTAGATGGGGTTGAGAGCAGGGCCTCCCCAGACGATCTTAATGTCCTAGGTTCATAACGGGAGATACGTTTGGACAGGTAAGTTGGGCCAGAACCGTTTAAGGCTTTATAGGCCTGTTTCGATGAACACAACAGAAATATCCTGGCAGGAATGGCAGAAGGACACAAACTTCCCACACAGAACTCCCATAACCAAGAGAAAATACTATAAGAGTTTGGTGGGCATTGACCTTGGGTTTTGAAGTTGTAGTTCACCTATATCCATAGAGCACTGTGGACTCAAACAATGTTGGATCAGGACCAAACTTGGCATGAATACTCAATATGCCCAAATGTGAACACAGATGGAGTTTGGGGAAAATAGACCTTGACATTTGGGAGTTACAGTTTCTGGGATTTATAGTTAACACACAATCAAAGAGCATCCTGAACTTTTGCAACAATGGAATTGAACCAAACTTGGCATATTGAACTCTCATTACCAACAGAAAGTACTGAAAGGGTTTGCTTGGGAATTCACCTTTAGTTTGGAAGTTGTAGTTCACCTACACCCAGAGAGCACTGTGGACTCAAACAATGTTATGTCATGTTGTTGTTTGTTTTCTATCCAGAATCACAATGTTGGAAAGAGGCTCACCACTTTAAGGTCCCTAAAACAGACATGGGAAAACTTCAGCCCTCTGGGTGCTTTGGACTTCAACTCCCACCATTCCTAACAGCCTGAGGCCCTTTCCTGCTTAATAAGTGGATGGGGGGGGGGAGGAAAAGGGCCTGAGGCTGCTAGGAATGGTGGGAGTTGGAGTCCAAAACACCTGGAAGGTCCAAGTTTGCCCATGCCAGCTTTCAACAGAGACCTCTTCCTCCCCCTTCACGCCCTTTCTTCCCCCCTCCTGCCAAACACTTACTTTTTCTTCTACACTGCCGCTTCTGCTGCCATTTTGATCCGAGGGGGCAGCGTGAGCGTGTTCAGGAGGGGAGGGGGAAGGGAGGAAGATGTGACCTGTGTGGGCGCTACTGCGCAGATTCGCCCCAGAGCAAAGCTAGGCAAAGCAAGCAGAGCCAGGCTGGGAAGAAGGGAACCCGAGTGGAGAAGAAAAAGTGTTCAGCAGGAGGGGAAAAAAAGGGTATTGGAGGTTCCAATTTCCCATGGCACATCTGATGATCGCTCACGGCACACTAGTGTGCCATGGCACACTGGTTGGGAAACACTGGCTTATAGAACGCCATGATAACCATATCTCAAGTTGCAAGAGATTCCCAACCATGCAAGAACAAGTCAAAAAAATTGGAAGATGAACTTTGCAGAAGTCTTCCCATCAGTCTCACATTGGAAGCTAACATCCCAATAACAAGAAATAAAAATGCGTGTGTATTTGTGATATTCAAAACTTGAGGGTCCAAGTGTTGGCCCTTTCTCCTTGCCCCGATTTTTTGGAACATTCAGCCTTCTTTCTTGACGTTTGCTTTCCAACACCGCTGTTTGTTCGCAAAAGGGAGCGAAACATATAAGCATAAACGCACAAACCTTTCCAATCTGGAGCATAAAAAGGAGGAGCTGGGAAAGGTGTAGCTTGTGATGATATCCTCAAGGTATTTCTTGGTGTCTGGCCAAACAAAATGCAATTGCAACATCTTCTCCGACAATCCCCCCCTCCCTTCGCCCCGCAGCCCACCACCCGCTTTATTTCAAACATCAGAGAAGAAGCGGCAAATAGACTGATTAACATTTGGGACTTTTTGTCCTTCCCTTCGGAGTCTCCAGGCTTTGATTCTCTGTGAAGCAAAATGCCTCCAAATGTTAATCAATCTGTTTTCTGCGGCCTTCTCTCTGATGTACAAATAAAAGCATTGCCTGTTTGTGTGTGTGTGTGCATGTGTCTGTCTCTCCGTTTAAAAAACAGGGTAGCAAATCATCAGAGCTTTGAAAAGTTACTTTGGGAGACTTGAAGGGGCCATGCTGGTTAGGGGATTTCTGGGCATGTTATTTTTTTTTAAAAAGTAACTTTTCCAAGGTCTCCAAATGCTTGGAATTGAGCAGGGAATGGGGTTGATAATGACGCCGGGCCTTGCAAAATAAGAGGCTCAATTTTCCAATAGGATTTCATAAGTACGAGTTAAGCAACACACATTTTGGTGTCTCAAATGTTAGCCCTGATTCTGGGTATTTTGGACGTGCTGGTTCCAAACATGGCACCTGGAAGTAACAGCCAGCAATGAAAGGACCAAGTCCAGAAGCGTTTGATACTGTCGATCACAATCTTTTGACCCACCACCTTGCCAGGGTAAGGGGGACGGCTCTAAACTGGCCGCCCTCCTTCCTCCGGAACCGGACACAGCGAGTGAGGAGCGGCGAGGTGGTCTCCAGGGTTTCCCCACTAATTTGTGGGGTTCCCCAGGGGGCCATCCTTTCCCCTCTATTATTTAACATCTACATCTGTGTTTCTCAACCTTTTTTGAGCCGCGGCACACTTTTAACATTAAAAAAATCAGGCGGCACACCACCAACCAAAATGACACAAAATGACACTCTAACACAGTAAAGAATGGCTGGGGGTTGGTGGCCTGCTGGGAGCAGCTGCTGGGAGTGCCAAAGCTGGGGGAGGAGCCAGGTCATGCCCCGCCCCCTCCCCCGGCTTCACCTCTCCCAGCAGCTGCTCCAACCTTGAGGGGGCAGTGCCAAGCCAGCGGTGCCAGAGCCAGCACAATGCTGGCTTGGCACTGTCCCCTCAAGGCTGGAGCAGCTGCTGGGAGTGCCAAAGCCAGGGAAGGGGGCAGAGCCAGGCCGCGCCATGCCCTGCCCCCTCCCCCCAGCTTCAGCTCTCCCACAGAGGAGGAGCATGAGCAGTGAACGGGCTTCAGTGGGCGGGGCTTCTCCACGCGGGAGGGGCGGGAGTCATGGCGGATTGGAGGCTGGCTGGGGAAACGGCCGAAGGAGGTGGTGCCCCGGCCTCTTCTTCTTTTTCTTTGCCGCCACCCGGCCCTTCCTCCTCCTCGCCCAAGCAGCAGGAGTTCGGCAGGAGGAGAGGGGAAGGAAGGGGGGCAAAGAGCTTTTCTCGCGGCACAGCAGGAGGTCCGTCACGGCACACTAGTGTGCCACGGCACACTGGTTGAGAAAGACTGATCTACATGCAACCACTTGCCCAGCTGGTGTGCAGCTTTGGGCTTGAGTGTCATCAGTACGCTGATGACACTCAGCTCATTCTGAGGATGGAGGGCCAGCCCGACTCGGTACCCGATAATTTCCATCTTTGCCTTGAAGCCGTTACTGGATGGCTGCGAGCCAGTAGGTTGAAGGTGAATCCAGCGAAGACGGAGATCCTTTGGCTGGGTCGCCCGGGCGGTGGGGGTCTCCAGCTTCTGACTCTGGACGGCGTGTCTTTATGCCCGTCGCCTTCAGTAAAAAGCCTCGGAGTCCATCTGGACACTCGGCTCTCCGTGGAGACTCAGGTCTCCATGGTTAGCCGAGCTGCGTTTTTCCATCTTCACCAGGCTCGGAGGCTGGCCCCCTACCTGTCCCGACGTGACCTGGCCACGGTGATCCAAGCGACGGTCATCTCAAGATTAGACTACTGTAATGCTCTCTACATTGGCCTACCTCTGTCGGTGACCCGGAAACTTAAGCTAGTGCAGAACGCTGCAGCCCGTGTGCTCACAGGCACTCCTGTGGGCCACCGTATTACACCTGTATTGCAGGAACTGCACTGGCTGCCTATTGAATTCCGGATCACCTTCAAAGTGTTGGTTGTGACCTTCAAGGCCTTGTATGGTCTGGGGCCAGTGTACTTGAGGGACCACCTTACCCCATACTGTCCCACGAGATCACTGAGATCCGAGGATCAAGATCTTTTCCTCATCCCGAGTGCCAAAGCCTATCGTCTTACGTCGATGAGAAGAAGGGCATTCTCCATCATTGCCCCTATGCTTTGGAATTCCTTGCCGCCGGAGGTCAGGTCACTCTGTGACCTTCTGACCTTCCGGAAAGCATGTAAAACCTGGCTATTTCAGCAAGCCTTTAATGTTTAGTCAGTCTAGCCTCGTATGTTAGTTTAGTTAGTACTGCTGTTTTAATGTAATATTTTAATGTTTACTGCTATTGTGTTTTTAGTGCTTAATGCTTACTGTTGTTTACTTCTCCTGGATTGTAAGCTGCCCTGAGCCACCCGGGAGTGGCGGCTAAGAAGTCGAACAAACAAACAAACAAATAAATAAATAAATAAATAAGTCATAACAGAGGTAAAATTCAAACCGAAGTATTCTGACTGGTCTCTCCTCATGCGAGTGCAAGCGGGTTCTTCTCTTATTAGCCCGGGAAATTAGCCCGGAAAAGCCAGCGTTGCTGCTTGGGAGCACACACATACATATTCTTGGGGGGATTGGCTGCAGAATCCGGGCTCATAGAGAAGATTCTGCAGCAAATCCCCCCAAAGAATATGTATGTGTGTGCACTAAGCAGAAAACGCTGGCTTTTCCCGGGCTCAGAGAAGAGCCCGTTTGCACCGCATGAGGAGGACCAGTCAGAATACTCGGTTTGAATTTTACTCTTCTTATACCCATTGTTATTACTGCTGTATTATTATGTGCCAGCTTGCCAATGTATTAAATCAAGACACAGCTTCCTAAGATCTACAGCCCCGCTCCTCACCTCAGGTGTGAGAGGCAAAAGTGGCAGGCTAAAACCCATCACCTCAATCAGTGGCTGAGACAGGATGAGATACTGCCTCCTGGGCACAAAGAAGATTGGATGACCTGGAAGGTTTGGAGAGTCCCATCTGGAACCAGTGAGATTTAGAGTTTTGGCTTAAGAAACCCCAGAAATCCTAGCCAATTTACCAGCTGTTAGGGTTTGACGGGAGCAAACCACAAACCACGTACTAGAATGCAACCTGCGCTCTGCCACATGCACAATGGAGGATCTTCATTAGCAATTAAGTTAGATTTTAGCAATCCAAAATTGGCTTTTGTCAAGGACTTTAACATAATGCTGGTAAAAAAAAAAAATTTGTTTTAAAATGCATTTTTTGTACCCTAAACCATGACATGATAAATACATAAAATCTGATGCTGGAAATAATTCAGAGACTCCCATTAATCCAAAATTACATTTGACTGAATACGGTGGCAGGTAGTGGATTCCTTACCAGTAAGATGATACATTTGCTCTAGGTCTTAGTATGAACTTTGAAGGCACTGTCCAAAATGCTGAAGCATATCTTCAAAATTGATCAGCACATTGGATAGCTCCTTTGAGGTTTAGTCACTACTACATCCAGAAAGGATTCATCCTCTCGCTGATATTAAAACGCTGGTTGGTTCATTGCTTGGAAAGCTATTTTTTTTAAGTACAATTTTTAAAATCCTGCAATTTATAGTAAAATGGAATGATGTTGGGATTTTTATAGACTGTGGGGATAGACATTCAAATGAAAGTGTACACCCAGGCTTTTTACTAATGACGACGGGTGTAATACCTCGCCATCCAGGGTCGGCAGTTGGATCTCCCTATCGCCCGGGCGGCCCAGCCAAAGGATTTCCGTCTTCGCCGGATTCACCTTCAACCTGCTGGCTCGCAGCCATCCAGTAACGGCTTTGAGGCACTGATGGCAATTACTTGGTACGGAATCTGGCCTGGCCTCCATCCTCAGAATGAGCTGGGTGTCATCAGCGTACTGATGACACTCAAGCCCAAAAGTTACGTACCAGCTGAGCGATGTTAACATGTAGATGTTAAATAACAAGGGGGAGAGAATGGCTCCCTGAGGGACCCCACATGGTACGGGGGATCCCCCCGAGATCAACTCTCCCCTCTGCACTCGCTGCTTCCGATTGTAGAGGAATGAGGACACCCAATTCAGAGCTCTCCCCCTCACTCCAGCCACGGCAAGGCGGTGCGTCAAAAGATCGTAATCAACTTTATCAAACACTGCTGTGAGATCCAATAGCACAAGCAGTGCCGATCCGCCTTGATCAAGCTGGCAACGTAACTGATCTGTGATGGAGACCAAGACTGTCTCCATCCCATGCCCCATACGGAAGCTGGACTGGAAGAGATCTAGTCTGGTTGTGTCATTTAGGAAAGTCTGCAGCTGTTCCATTGCCGCCCTCTCAATCACTTTGCCCAGAAACGAAAGATTCAAAACTGGGCAGTAATTGGAGGGAACCGAGAGGTCTAACCCTGTTTTTTTCAACAATGGAGAGACCACAGCCTCTTTCAACCCCTCTGGAAAGACTCCTTGCTCAAGGGAGCTGTTCATTATATTCAACAGAGGGTCACGTAATCCCTCCAGGCAAGATTTCACAAACCAGGAGGGACACGGATCGAGGGAGCAGGTGGTCGGTCTAGATGCAGCCACAATCCTATCGACAGCCTCTGCGTCCAGTGGTTGGAATTGGTCGAAGGTGAGCCCCATAAATGTAACTTATTGGCAGCAGCATGGCTGCTGACCCAGCCTTAGTAACCCAAATGACCCAGCATTAGTAACCCAAAGTGATAAAAAGATCAAAACACATAGACCAGGGGTGCTCAGAATGGTGATCGGGATCACCAGGGTGATCTTTGGGCCTCATCCTGGTGATCTTCAGGCCCCTGACCAGGTTTTTTGCAGTTTGTCCTCTTCACGCGCCCCTGCACGCTGCAAAGAAGTCCTCCGTCGTTGCTCCTCCCTGCTCGCGCGCCGCCTCCAAAAGCTCCAGAGTCCAAGAGGCAGAATGGGCCCCCTCTTTTGGATTCCTCCTCCATCCTTCTCCAGTCACTCAGAGTCGTAGGAGACCAAAGGGGGCGGGCCTGGATGACGCGATGCATGGCTGGCCCTGCGCGCATGTGCAGAAGCGCCCATTCTGCCTCTCAGACTTCTCGTGAGCTCTTGGAGGCAGCACGCATGCTGGCGGCGTGGAAATAGGAGCAATGACGGAGGAGGAGGAGAAGGACGCTTTGGGGTCATTTCCTTACCGCATCTCAAAGGTCGGTCTTTTTACTTTGGGGTGGGTGCTTGATTGTTCTGTGGCATGTCTCTTTGTTTGTTTTTAATGTTTAAAAATGGCCTTTTAGCTCCAAAGCCTCTCTGCTTGCTTTGTTCCTTGAGAAATATATGTTGGGGAATATGGAAATGTGGGAGAAATGGGGTGGTTGGATGTATTTTTGCATTGCTGCTGAGTATTAAATGGCCTTGCAGTTCAAAAGCCTCTCTTCTTACTTTCTGGCTGATAATATGTGTGGTAATATGGCAGTGTGGGAGAAATGGGGTGGTTGGATGTATTTTTATGCCCTGTTTTATATTGTTGTTATTAAATTGAAATGTTGATGTTTTATAACTTCATTTTATGTAAACTGCCCCGAGCCTGCTGGAAGGAGCGGTACATAAAAAAGAATAATATAAATAAATAAATAAATAAATAAGAAAATAGTTATACGTTTTACATTTCTGGGTAGGTGATCTTTGGAACTTGGTTTTTTAATCAGTAGCTCCCATGCTGAAAAAATGTGAGCACCCCTGACATAGACCAATGTTCTCTCTTCCATAGGAGGCTTTTCTTTATGGCAAAATAATATGGTTGCACTATTTACAAACACAAGGAATTAGGATGGGGAATACCAAAGTTACAAGAATACTACGAAGCATTCCAACTGAAAGCAATTCTGGAATCGATAGAGGACAACCAAGAGAAGTGGATAAGGATAGAGAACGAAGCAAATAATGGTCAAGGAGTTTATGGACTCTTTACAAATAATTTAAAAGAGGAAATAAAATGAACAATAGGTCCAAGGAAAATAGCATTAAAAATATGGGGGAAATGGAAAGAGAAATGGATGCCATATTTATCAAAGGAAGCCCCGATAGGTAGTTTAAGAAATGAGGAAGATGAAAGTATCATTAAAAAATTGAAACAGATGGGATATAGTAAAATCAAAGATTTATATAGTGAAAAAAAGAATTAATGGAATGGAAACAATTGGAAACATTAGGGGCGGGATAAATTGGTTAACACTAAGAGGAATTTGGGAACAAATTTAAAAGAAAGTAAGTAGTAAGGGAGAAAATATAATAGACAAGATACTAGAAGAGAGATTCGAAGGCAAAAAAGGTCTTAACAAAATATATGGAAGAATGATAGAAGATAAGGAATCTATATATAGAATAATGGAAAACAAGTGGGAAAAGGAAGGGGGCCTAGGAAGAGAAAAACAGAAAAGATAATCAATGGTTTAAATAAAATAAAAATAGAAAAATACAAGGAATTAGAACTGAAAATAATAACGAAATGGTATAGAACACCAATTCAACTGGCACACATGATTCAGGGATTAAATCCCAAATGCTGGCATTGTGGAAGTCGGGAAGCATGGTATTCACATCTATGGTGGGAATGTGAAGAGATACAAAAAAAGATCTACCCGCGGAGGGCGTTCAAATTCTAGCTCCACGTAGAATTCCCGGCTGGAAAATAAAACCTGCTCCCGTTTAATATGCAAAACTTATTTGTTAAAGCAGGCCTATGGTGATAGCCCAGGTAAGGACCAAGTCCTGGGGTGTCACGTTGATAATTTCTGAACTGTACCTGGGGGTTTTGTATTTTGCTGTTTTAACTGTTTAATTGGAAGATGTTTTATCGCATTGAAAAATGTGTAGTTGTACCTATGTGAGGGACCAAGGGATCGGCAACTAGAAGCCCGAATAATAAATAACATCAATAAATAATAAAAAAAAGTCATGGTCAGACAAACAGTAGAAAATTAAAGAAATTTGGACTCCATTTAAAAGATGGTTACTGGTCGATAAACCAGATGATGAAAGCTGGAAGAAAAAAAATTGAAAGAATCGAAAGAAGGCTCATGTAACAGAGAAAAAGGACTTCATTGTCAACAGGGAAGAGGGAGGGGTGGGAGGGGGGAGGGAGAAGGGGATGAAAAAGGACAAAAGGCATGGTAATTGTGGTTATGTATAGTTGTTTATAATAAAAACATCTATAAAAAAGGGGAAAAAACCAAGGTTTTCATAGCACACATAAAGTTCTTTAGACTTTCTTCTTTGCTTCCACACAGGGCTTCTTTCTTATGAAGATAAACAGCTTCGCTCTCACAGAGCCTCTTCTCACGCTGAACTTACACAGGAGCTTCACACAGTAGCTTTACACACAACAGCCTTCACATTGGAGCTTCACACACAATGGCCTTCAACTTGGGACTTCTCTCACAAAAGCTTATCACATCAGGCCTACTCACACCCAGGCCTGCTAACACTAGGAGGTCTTTCTCCCACTAAGGCCTTCTTACACCGAGAGCTCTCTCAGACTGAGACCTCTCTCACACTGAGGTGAACTAACACTGAGGCCTTCTCATAGTAAGGCCAACTAACACACAGAGGCCTCTATCAGATTGAGGCTGCTAAGCTACAGACAGGGGCGGACTAAGGTAATTTGACATGGTAAGCAGCAAAAATTTTGGCGCCCCCTCCCCAAAACATTATTTGGGCGGCCCCCCCCCAAACATTATTTTGCTGCCCGCTCCTCCCACGGGGCATTGCAGAGGGCGAGGGAGCCAGAAAAACACACTAGGGATAAAGGCAGAGACTGCAAAGTTGTCTATGTAGTATCAAAAAGGATGTAATAAAGCATAAATATGCAATCACACAAAGACTTACAACACCAAAGGCAAAAGCGTCCGCAATAAATAAAGCCCCAGAGCGGTCAGTCCCAGAGTTCTGCGTCCCACGAAGCTGGAAGGTTTGTCCAAAATAAACCCAAAGTCCCAGTGGACCCGCAAATGAATCCAGCCATGGGGAAGGAATGTATATCCACAAGTAGATGCAAACTGCGTGGATGCGGAGGACGCTGTGGTCAATGCTCCGCTGTCTCAATGGTGAGGCGTAAAGCGGCGAAAAGTAGTTAAAAAGCCGCGAATGCGGAAGTGCATCGGAGGACACGAAGCCCAAATGGGGGCTTCTAATTCCAAAAAAACTAAGCTATTTGGGCTTCGCGTCCTCCCGATGCATTTCCGCATTCATGGCTTTTTTTACTACTTTTCGCCGCTTTATGCCTCACCATTGCGACAGTGTCTCCCCGGTGGAGCATTGGAGAAGCCAATGGGAGAAGCCGCCAGCGGGAGCCTGGGAGAGCGAGAGGAGGGGCCTTTGAAGGCTCGTCTTCTCGCTTCCTGGTTCCCGCCGCCGGCTCCTCCCACGGGGCATTGCAGAGGGCGGGGGAGCGCTCTCCCTTGCCCTCTGCAATGCCCAATGGGAGAAGCTGCCGGCGGGAGCCTGGGGGAGCGAGAGGAGAGGCCTTCGAAGACTCCTCTTCTCGCTTCCTGGTTCCCGCCGGTGGCTCCTCCCACGGGGCATTGCAGAGGGCAGGGGAGCGCTCTTCCTTGCCCTCTGCAATGCCCAATGGGAGAAGCCGCCGGCGGGAGCCCGGAAGAGTGAGAGGAGGGGCCTTTGAAGGCTCCTCCTCGCTCTGCAATGCCCTGCGGGAGCAGTGGCGCCCCCGCGGCCAGGAATTCGCCCCCCTTCCAAGATGGCGCCCTACGCAACGGCGTAGTTTGCATAATGGTTGAACTGCCACTGGCTACAGACACATCTGCTTATATTGGACTGCAGCTTTTGCTGAGTCCTTGCATCGATTTAACCCTTTCAGTGCATGACTCACATTTTTGCAATTAAAAATATCTAGTTAATGTTTAATATTTTTGACAACTCCATCCCTATTTAATCTGTATTGTCAGCTCCCCAGTGAAAACTGGGTTACTCTGTGGGTGTCTCTATGTATGAGTGAATGCAGACACAAAACTTGGACGGGAAGGCATTGTGTTTTGGCCTTCCACCTACCAACTATTATGGTGCAAATTGTACCTCTGATACTATTTCACTCTTACCAGATACAAATCACTGCAGTTGTCAGAAATCCCATTTTCCCAAGTGTTGCCCTAAACATTTACATCTTGTCCAATTGCACATTTCGGAGTCTTGGTGTTGATTCCCCTGTAGTTGAAGCAGCAGGTCCCGAATTTTCATTTCTTCCACCATAATCCTAGTTAAAATCCAGGATTGCATTGTAACCTAAATTTGGAGGTGAGAGCAGAAAGACGCATATGTCCAAGGGATGAAATAAGAGTATAACGGCTTTTGCAGAAGGGATTCTTGGATTTCAAGGCATTCCATAAAGTATTACATAGGAATTCCTCTGCTCCTTAAATAATTCTTAAACTATTGCTTCTTTTATGTGTGTTTAAGTAAACTCCAACTTATTGTAGGGTTTTCTTGGCAAGACTGGTTCAGAGGGGATTTACCAGTGCCTTCCATTAAGGTTGAGAGATAGGGTCTTTTTGCCAAAGCCCTAAACGGTTTGGGACCCGCATCTCCTCCCACAAACCTGCCCGTTCCCTTCATTCCTTGGGGGAGGCCCTTGTCTCACCCTCTCCATTATCACAGACCCGACTTATGGGAACGAGGGAGAGAGCTTTCTCCTCTGTGGTCCTCCGACACTGGAACACATTGCCCAGCGAGATTAGGCTAGCTTCCACCTTAGAAACTTTTAAGAAGAACCTCAAAACATGGCTATTCCGTTGTACTTTTGGAGCGTGATTTTACATCCCCTTTGTCATGCTCCTCTATAATGGGTGTCCTCATATTGCACTGTCTCTTACCCACATGAAGGATTGTCTCTACTGCTCTGTTTATGAGTCTTCCTTACAAATATATGTGTCTTTATTTTTATCTCATCCTTAGTTTTTATCATTGTATCTCGCACATGTGGCCCGCTCATTGTGGCTGTGTTTGATTTTCTATTGTATTACTTTGCACTGTCTATTATATTTTACGCTTGATTTATTTTATTTTATTTTATTTTATTGTGATGCTGCTTTATGGTTTTTTTTATGTTACTGTATTGTAATTACAATCACAAAAGGTCGGGGGGGATTGCAAGCAGCAATACTCACAAGGAAACAACAAACGTAGTAGTATCAAATATCCATATAATCAATAGTCATAGTCATATATAATCATATACATGTGAAGTAAACAAGTAGTCATCAAACATCAATAATTAGGCAGTACACAAATATCACCCCGGAGGGTTCCTACCCTTTAGCGTTGCATGTCCATGTTTAGATACATATAGTTCAGGCACAAGGGTGGAATTATAGGGAGGAAGTCCGGGGGGGCTCGGTCAGAAACGCCCAGATAGACAAGGGTGGTAAGGAAAGCGGAGTTAGGTGGGTGAGTCGGTTGAGTTCCAGGCAATGCTGCAGTGACGAGAGGTCCGAGTAGACTCAAACCGATCCAAATAAGCAGGCCGACGAGGATAACTCTGTACGATGGTACCAACTCCCGTTTCGACCCGGTGAAAGAAGGGTCTTTATCAAGGCCAGTAATAACAAATTAACTCCTGTAGTATGGGTGGTAAAGGTATGTTTTCAGAGCCATGGAGGTAAAGTCATACATCCATGGTAAGGCCGCTGTCTATCTACCACCCTTGTCTATCTGGGCGTTTCTGACCGAGCCCCCCCCCCCCCCTTGGACTTCCTCCTATAATTCCACCCTTGTGCCTGAACTATATGTATCTAAACATGGACATGCAACGCTAAAGGGTAGGAACCCTCCGGGGTGATGTTTGTGTACTGCCTAATTATTGATGTTTGATGACTACTTGTTTACTTCACATGTATATGATTATATATGACTATGACTATTGTTATATGGATATTTGATACTACTACGTTTGTTGTTTCCTTGTGAGTATTACTGTATTGTAATTCACTTCTGGGCTTGACCTCATGTAAACCGCCCCAAGTCCCTTTTGGGGAGATGGTGGCAAGGTATAAATAAAGATTATTATTATTAATAATAATATTATACTGGGTTTGACTAGCTCAAAACGTGTCACATTACACCAGTCCTGCAGTGTCTGCACTGGCTGCCTATTGAGTACCGTATTGCCTTCAAAGTGCTGGTGCTAACCTTTAAGGCCCTGTATGGTCTGGGGCCAGCATACTTGAAGGCCCGCCTTTCCCCGCATATTCCCCAGAGATCACTGCGGTCCGAGGATCAAAATCCTCTGGAAGTTCCATCCATCACAACTTGCCGCTTGTCATCCACAACACAGCGAGCTTTCTCAGTGGCAGCGCCTAACCTTTGGAACGCTTTATCAGAGGAGGTCCGAGCAATAACAGATCTGCCCTCCTTTCGGAGGGCGCGTACGACTAACCTCTTCCGACAAGCATTCAATCTGTAATGGTCCTGCCTAGTCACATTTTCTGCTTAACTATTAATTGTTTTATTGTGTTTTTAATCTATTGTCTTACGAATGTTTTATATATGTTTTTGTGAACCACCATGAGCCATTGGGAATGGTGGTATATAAGTTTGAAATAATAAATAAATAAATAAATAAATAATAAATAGTGGAATGCCGCAGGGTTTGGTTCTGGGCCCAGTACTACATATTTATTTATTTATTATTTGGACTTGTACGCCGCCACTCCCCGGGGGTTCGGAGCGGCTTGCACACAGAGGTAAAAGCATACATATTAAACTAGCTTAAAAAGATTTCTGGCCTCGCAATCAAAGGCTAGCCGGTGTTGTACTGTAGACCTGACGGATCCCTCAGTAAACCACTTGAGACCAGCTGTGGTTAAATGCTTTATTTAGAATAAATGGATAGAGTAAAGTAGATAGAAATATAGTCCAAAGATGCTCCCAGCATCAGGGTATTGCAAGCAATAGCCCAAAGGCAAAACAGGATCAAAAGGCAAAAGAGTCTTGATGCCCCAATGGGCTAAATCCAGGGATAAGTTCTTGGCACAAAGACTTGGCAAACAGAGTCCAAAGGCTGGAAGGCCCAAAGGCAAAGTTCCATGAAGACTTGGCTTGAAGCTAAACATTGGCGAGAGATGCCACACATCTCTCAGACCTAACTTAAATAGGTCTCACAGGCTTTGATCCTTACGACACAAGGGTGCGTCGTAACTGGTTCTCATGAACTGATCCCGGCTGGGCTTTCTCAAACCTCCCGCATCAGAATGGTATGTCAACTCATTAATGCCTGCACCTGGAAGGAAAGGAGTTAACCCGACTCCACTTTCCCAGTGCTTCTTATTGGCCCGGGATGGAGCTGAGCTTCGCCTGTCCTTGAACGTGGATTGAACTGGAGGCCTCTGCAGAGACTTGCTTTCTGGCCTAGCTGGAATCTCTGAACAACACGGCTTTGGTCTGGTTTGGCCAAGGAATCAAGCTTGGGCACGACAGCCAGAAAAGATGAGTCTTGCAGACCTTGCGGAAGGAGAGAAGGTCCTGCATGGATCGTACATTGCTAGAAAGAGTTTTCCATATTGACGGCGCCACTACAAAAAAGGCTCTGCGCTGGGTCAATGTAAGACGGATTGCTTTGAAGGTCGGTACTTCAAGGAGGTTCATTTGTTCGGAACGAAGTGACCTCTGGGATTGGTAGGGGAAGTCTTTATTGATTAGCCCACTGGCCGCATCAAAAAGTTTGACATACACCTAGAGCAGTGTTTCTCAACCAGTGTGCCAGGGCACACTAGTGTGCCGTGAGTGATCATCAGGTGTGCCGTGGGAAATTGGGACCTGGGGAGAGTCTAGTGCAGGGTGGGCAATACCAGCCCTCCAGGTGTTTTGGACTTCAACTCCCAGAAACCCTAGCCAGTTTACCAGCTGTTAGGATCTCTGGGAGTTGAAGTCCAAAACACCTGGAGGGCCGGTAATTGCCCATCCCGGTCTAGTGTGTTGAAGTATAAAACCCTAAGAAACCTACCTCAATAAAGGCACAAAATTACGAACACCCCCCCTCCCACCCGTTGTCTACTTGGTCTCTCCCTCTCCATGCATTGGGAAGGCCCACCTCCTTTTCCCCCAAGTAGAGACCTCCTCTTGCCTCCTGGGGGTTCTCTGTGGGAAGTTTGGCCCAGTTCTATCATTGGTAGGGTTCAGAATGCTCTTTGATTGTAGGGGAACTATAAATCTCAGCAACTACAACTCCCAAATGTCAAGGTCTATTTCCCCTGAACTCCATCTGCATTCATATTTGGGCATATTGAGTATTCATGCCAAGTTTGGTCCTGATCCAACATTGTTTCAGTCCACAGTGCTCTCTGGATATAGGTGAACTACAACTCCAAAACTCAAGGTCAATGCCCACCAAACTCTTATAGCATTTTCTCTTGGTTATGGGAGTTCTGTGTGGGAAGTTTGTGTCTTTCTGCCATTCCTGCCAGGATATCTATGTTGTGTCCATCGAAACAGGCCCAGGTTTCACACTGAGTGTATAAATACATTTTAAATCATATTAACTATATGTATTACTGTGTTAGAGTGTCATTTTGTGTCATTTTGGTTGGTTGTGTGCCCCAGGATTTTGCAAATGTAAAAAGTGTGCCGCGGCTCAAAAAAGGTTGGGAAACACTGACCTAGAGTACAACATAAGTTAAAATAAGAAAGCAGTTAACACGATTAAAACTTGGTTAAGTTTTTAAAAAAAGGTGTTGGTAGGGGAAAAGATACATAGATGCAGGCGAAAAGTCAGGACAATATGCTTCTGGAACATGGCCATGCAACCTGAAAAACTTACAACAACCCAGTGATTCCAGCCATGAAAGCCTTCGACAATATATTTTTTGCACCCCTTCAAATATGTTAAGTGGGCGGGGGAGAGCATTTGTGGAAGTTGTTGGTTTTGGGGTGGTATGTGCGCGAGTGTGTTTCCCCCGCACAACCCTGTCAAAGTTGCCCATAAAGCGCACACCTGCGAGGGACATCTTTGCAGCCCTTCTATCCGCCGGGGAAGCTCAAAAGCTCTTTTTTTCCGCCAGAAGCCCTGGTCCCAGTGATGTTGTTAAAAAGCTTACAATATCAGCGGGGCAACGGGAGCCTCCATTAGAAACATGATACCAAGATGCTGATGAATGCCAGGAGGGGGCTTTAATCAGCCCAAGCCATATGCTATTTAACTTAAGATGAAAGTGCAAATGATAATCATTATTTCAGAAAGGATGTATTTAAAAGAAGAGCAAAACAGCAAGTGGCATCTTTTTATCATTAGAGTTCTTCTTCATGCCGGCTCAGTCTCTCTCTCATTTCATTTCGGTTTTTTAAAAAGAAAATGCTTTATAAGCTTTTATGAACATCTGGATCATTTCTTCATTATACGGGCTTCCAATGGCATTACGTTTGATGTCAGGGGGCTTATTTATTTATTATTGTTATTATTATTATTTCGCCGAGCTCGGCTAAATGTCTAAATAAACCATTAATTCCGATTAATTATCGTTTTCAAACCGGCCAAATTATCCTTCATTAACGTAATCGCGTCTATTTTATCTGCAAATTGTATTCACTCTTTCATAATCCCTTACATCTAAAGCCTTCTCTCCCCCCCCCTCTGCCGTTTCCTCTCATGCCGGGCTTTTTCTGTGGCATCCATGCTGTTTGTAGGGAAAGGATTTCATTTCATTGCATTGCATTTAAGCATCCATTTGTCATTCTCATGTGGAAATGGAGATGTGCCCTATGGCAGAAACCCCTTTTCCTAACCCAGGGCTGTCCAACTGGTGGCCCTGGGGCCGGATTCGGCCCCCCAGCCTGTTGGACACGGCCCCTGCTATGCCTCCGGCCACCATTTTTAAATTTTAAAAAAATTCTAATTTTTTTTTAAAAAATGGCGGCCGGGGGGAGGCGGGGCAGGGAGGAGGAGGAGAGCTAGCTCCTCCTCCCTGCACCACCCCCTCTGTCCCTCTCTCCGCGCCGAAAGGAGGAGTAGGCGGGGCCAAGGGCAGCGCGTCACAGGCCTGGCGTGACGCGCTGCCCTTGGCGCCGCTTTTCGGCGCCCCGCCCTTCCTCGGGGGGGGGCCGCCGAAAAGACCAGAAGGCGGCGCCAAGGGCAGCGCGTCACAGGCCTGGCGTGACGCGCTGCCCTGGCACCGCCTACTTCCTCCTACTCGACTCCCCGCCCTTACTAGGGAGGGGGGAGCCGCCAAAGGAGGTGGCGGCGCCAAGGGCAGCGCGTCACGCCAGGCCTGTGACGCGCTGCCCTTGGCGCCGCCTTCTGCTCTCCCCCTCCTCCTCTTTCCCTGGCGCCGTGCCTTTCCCAGGGCGCCGCGGCGCTCGGGACAGCCGCGGTGCCCGGGAAAGAGGAGGAGGAGGGAGAAATCTCCCTCCTCCTCCTCTTCCTCCTCTTTCCCTGGCACCGTGGCGCCTGGGAAAGAGGAGGAGGAAGAATGACAGCTTTAGGAGGGGGCGGGGCCTGGGCTGAGGGCGGGGCCTGGGGGGCGGGGCCTGGGGGCGGGGCCGAGCGCCCCCCGAGGTCGTCAGTGACCTCTATTCCGGCCCTGGGCCCGGTAGAAGTTGGACAGCCCCGTCCTAACCCATCTACTCAAAGGCAGCATAATTCAACCCTGGTTGTGTTTATACAAATAGCCTAAAGCAGTGTTTCTCAATCTGGGGGTCGGGACCCCTGTGGGGTCGCAAGGGAGTGCCAGAGGGGTTGCCAAAGACCATCATAGAATCATAGAACCATAGAGTTGGAGGAGACCTCATGGGCCATCCAGTCCAACCCCCTGCCAAGAAGCAGGAAAATGTTCAGCCTGTGATTGTGTTTCAGGATGCGGGGGGAGTGATGCCAATGAATTCCAATATGGCAATGGTTTGGTCAATGATATTGATGCAGAGAAGGACCAGGAGACCCCTGTTCAAAGTGCAGTTTCCCATGAGAATGTCCCTGAAGTGTTTGGGGATAATGGTGTATTATATATTTATTTATTTACTTTATTTATATTCCGCTCTTCTCACCCCGAAGGGGACTCAGAGCGGATTACAGGTACATATACTTAGCAGACTGTTGCACCTCAGAACGCTGGCAGTCCCCCCTAGATCACACACACCAGGCAGATGCAATAATGTACTTTTATTTAGAATAAAGTATAGAAAATAGTCCAGAAATGTAAGAATTAAATAATCAAAGCAAATCCAAAAATAGTCCAAAATAATTCTGGATAGAAAACAAACAACAACATAACATAACATAGTTTGAGTCCACAGTGCTCTCTGGGTGTAGGTGAACTACAACTTCCAAACTCAAGGCCAATTCCCAAGCAAACCCTTTCAGTACTTTCTGTTGGTAATGAGAGTTCAATATGCCAAGTTTGGTTTAATTCCATTGTTGCAAGAGTTCAGAATGCTCTCTCTTTGTGTGTTAACTATAAATTGAAAATACTATTCAGGTATATCAATGAAAACAGTAAACTGTACTATATCAAATAGTTATCTATTAGCGATAAATGAATCAATACATTTGCATTTACAATCACAATGGGATAAATGCAAATGTATTGATTCATTTATCGCTAATAGATAACTATTTGATATAGTACAGTTTACTGTTTTCATTGATATACCTGAATAGTATTTTCAGTTCCTACACTACGGTGTTGCCTACTGTTTTTCTGTTAACTATAAATCCCAGAAACTATAACTCCCAAATGTCAAGGTCTATTTTCCCCAAACTCCATCTGTGTTCACATTTGGGCATATTGAGTATTCATGCCAAGTTTGATCCTGATCCACCAATGTTTGAGTCCACAGTGCTCTCTGGATGTAGGTGAACTACAACTCCAAAACTAAAGGTCAATGCCCACCAAACCCTTCCAGTTTTTTGTGTTGGTCATGGGAGTTCTGTGTGGCAAGCCTGGTTCAGTTCCATCACTGGTGGAATTCAGAATGCTCTTTAACTATAAATCCCAAAATCAATTACATGTGCGAAGAAATACTTTCAGATATGTGACCTGAATCTCTCAACATTCACCTTCACTGAATGACCCTGGAGCCTCGGCTTATGCGAGAAGGAGAAGCACATCTTTGTATCCACTCTCTCCACGCCACGCATGGTTTGTCATCAATCTCTCTCACACACACGCACACTCTCTTTTTTCATACTTTGAAGACTTCCCTGTATTCTAACTCAGTGGACAGTTAGATTGCTCTTGTCTGCCTTTGTCAAACCAATATATTGAATCCGGTGCGTAGGAAGGTGCATAGATATAAGAGAGAGAGAAAGAGCCGTGCCATGTGGAAGGAACTACAGTGCAGTAGAGCATGGGTTTTCTTCTGGGGCCAGGGACCTCCTAACCTTTCCAGACCCACAATTCGCAGGCTGCCTCATTTGTCCCAAGTTCTCCTTTCAGTCTTCCCCTTTTGGCCTCTGCCAAGTCTGTCGAAGTGTGCATTTTTAAACTCGGAGGCTTTAATGATCAAACTGCTTCGAAGTGCCATTCACAGATTTCCAATCTCGGAACCTTTAAAATCCCAGCTTTGAATTTTACACCTGCTGCAGATTTGCCAGTGAGAGTGTTTTTCAACCTACGACGTTACGTTTCAGTAGGGCAGCGTGAAATAGTCTGCCATTTTGATTATTAGGATAAAAGGAATGCTTTTGGAGCTGGGGGTCGCTCCCCTTTTCTTTCGCTTCTATTCACCGACATTGTTCCCTTTGCTGGCTATTGCTTTGGCATCATGTCCACCCCGTTTTTGTAAATTGGCACTTCCCCTTCTCATTGTTGGATCAGTACCATGGACAATGGCTGCAAATCAAAGATCGTATGGCAATAGAACTGATGTTTCAACATTGTGAGTGGGCCTTTGCATTGCTAGTGGCTGAGATTCTTGTGAAACTTGCGCTTGTGAATTACTTTAAATATACGAGGGTTGAATGAAAAGTAACGCCTCCACCTTCATAACTTCTCAACAGATGACAGTACTGGTGTGCGGCTGGTACTGGCTTATTCAGTAGACTCTCCTCTACAGTTTATTTATTTATTTATTATTTACAGTATTTATACCCATCTAAGACAGAGATCCTATGGCTGGGTTATCCAGGTGGGTGTGAGCTCCAGCTGCCTACTCTGGACGGCGAGGCACTATGCCTGTCGCACTTAGTAAAGTTCAAAACACTGGAGCTGATCCAAAAAGAACAATAAACAGTACAATGTATGTATCATCCGTATGGATATGGTTAGTAAATACTAAATAATCTATATCAAAAGCTACATGCTTTCAGTCCCCCATGCTACTGAGCCTGGCCACAGTTAGAGGGGTGACATCGAAGTCTGCCAAAAAGGGAAGGATATCCCCTGGGACGGAACCAGAAGGGTATGAGGTGAAGGCCTACTATCCCCAAAGCATAAACGATAAACAATGAAATGCATGTATAGGAGCTCTAACAAATGCCACAGTACCAAGGGATGAAAATTCCCATTCAAGTCCCACTACCGTCAGTGTAGAGCCCCCCAGCCAGTCCAAGGTCGTGTCGGGCCGAGGTGAGGCTGGAGCGGCAGCCGGACGCGGCTGCGGATAACCACGCCGACTCTGCGGGGGCCTCTCCGGGCTGCTGGCGTGCGGCGCGGTCCGATGACGTGGGACTGCCCGGCTCTGTGTTGATACACTAAGACGGGAAGAAGGCCGCTGCGGCGCTCACAGTGATGATGTCCACCAAGCGCCTGGGAGGGACTAGGAGAGGCAGCCGCCAGCTCCAGGAGGTGGAGCCGGATGACATCACGCGGGGGAAACCCGGCGAAGCGGCGTGTCTCCAGAGAATGAGGGTGTGATGCGGGGAATCCCCAGATGGAGGGAGGTAGCGGGGGTGGGGTGGATCGAGGCCTGGCAATCCCTGGGTCTCGTCTGGATGTAGAATCCACCACAAGGCTGCCGACGTTGGGCCTCAGCACCCAATCGGGGACGGAACAGATCTGCTGGAGTTTATTTATTGCCTATCTTCCCCACACACTCTACTGGGCTCTCCTACGTTGGGGTGGATTCTACATCCGGACGAGACCCAGGGATTGCCAGGCCTCGATCCACCCCACCCCCGCTACCTCCCTCCATCGGGGATTCCCCGCATCACACCCTCATTCTCTGGAGACACGCCGCTTCGCCGGGTTTCCCCCACGTGACGTCATCCGGCTCCACCTCCTGGAGCTGGCGGCTGCCTCTCCTAGTCCCTCCCAGGCGCTTGGTGGACATCATCACTGTGAGCGCCGCCATCCTTCTTCCCATCTTAGTGTATCAACACAGAGCCGGGCAGTCCCACGTCATCGGACCGCGCCGCACGCCAGCAGCCCGGAGAGGCCCCCGCGGAGTCGGTGTGGTTATCCGCAGCCGCGTCCGGCTGCCGCTCCAGCTTCACCTCGGCCCGACACGACCTTGGACTGGCTGGGGGGCTCTACACTGACGGTAGTGGGACTTGAATGGGAATTTTCATCCCTTGGTACTGTGGCATTTGTTAGAGCTCCTATACATGCATTTCATTGTTTATCATTTATACTTTTGGATCTTTTGCTTTGGGGATAGCAGGCCTTCACCTCATACCCTTCTGGTTCCGTCCCAGGGGATATCCTTCCCTTTTTGGCAGACTTATGTCACCCTCTAACTGTGGCCAGGCTCAGTAGCATGGGGGACTGAAGGCATGTAGCTTTTGATATAGATTATTTAGTATTTACTAACCATATCCATACGGATGATACATACATTGTACTGTTTATTGTTCTTTTTGGATCAGCTCCAGTGTTTTTGATTGTTCTTCACAAGTTCACCCCACTTTTGTCGTTGTTGGCACTTAGTAAAGAGTCTGGGGGTCCAGTTGCACCCGCTGCTGACAATGGAGGCTCGGGTCTCTGCAGTCAGCAGATCCGCTTTTTTACATCTGTGGCAGGCTAGGCAGCTGGCGCCAGGCCCGGATTAACTGTTTGTGGCGCCCTAGGCCAGTATTTCCCAACCAGTGTGCCGGGGCACACTAGTGTGCCGTGAGTGATCATCAGGTGTGCCGTGGGAAATTAGTACTCTTCCCCCTCCTAGCAGCTCTTTCTCCCTATTTCCCTCCCCAAAGATCCCCCCCCCTGAGGCAAAGGAAGGGCTCCGCCAAATGCCAGGGCCAGGCCCGCCTTGAGGAAGCCTTCAGGAGCCTCGACTCAGCATGGGTCCATACTCTATATGTTTCATAGATCTGTGTGACCTCTTTCGCTGCCTCCCTCCTCCCTATATGTATTACTGTGTTAGAGTGTCATTTTGTGTCATTTTGGTTGGTGGTGTGCCCCAGGATTTTGTAAATGTAAAAAGTGTGCCACGGCTCAAAAAAGGTTGGGAAACACTGCCCTAGGCCACACTTTGGAAGCCCCGCTCCCGGGGGCAGGGCCGCTTCCGCACTTGCGCAGCAGGGCGTGAACTCCACGGCCTCTCTTGTGAGCGACGTGGCCTCTCTGCCTCCTCCGGCATGTTCCTGGGTGCCACAGCGGCTGCCCAGGAGCTCCCCTTCCTTCCTCCTCCTTGGAGAAGGAAGAGGAAGGAAGGGAAGCTCCCAGGCGGCCGCTGCGGCACCCAGGAACATTGCGGAGGAGGCAGAGAGGCCGCAGCGCTCGCGAAGAGGTGCCGCGGCTTCCCTCCGCTTCTTCCTTCTTGCCCTCGCCGCTGCGCCTGACGTCACCCAGCCCCTTAGGTTGCTTGCGAGAGAGGCGCGCCATTGGCCACCGAAAAGGGGTGGGCGATGTGCAGGACACCATGGCGCCCTCCCCACCCTCTGTGGCAGCCCCGCCCCCTCTCGGATGTGGGGGAAAGAATGAAAGAAAAGGAGGGAGGGAAGGAAGGAAGGAGGTGCCGCAGCCTAAGGGAAGAAGAGAAAGGGGGGGAGTTTGGTCCATGATTTGGCGCCCTCCTAGGCCTACGCACATAGCCCATGGCCTTGTTGGCCTTATGGGTAATCCGGGCCTGGCTGGCACCCTATCTCACCGGAAATGACCTAGCCATGGTGATCCAAGTGATGATCATCTCGAGGCTGGACTACTGTAACGCCCTTTACATTGGTATTCCTTTGTCGGTCATCCAGAAGCTTTAACTGGTGCAGAACGGAGCAGCGAGACTCCTGGCTGGGGTGCCGGCCAGGGGTCATATCACTCCAACTCTGCAGCGACTGCACTGGTTGCCTATTAAGCACCGGCTCATCTTCAAAGTGTTGGTTTTGACCTTTAAGGCCTTGCATGGTCTGGGGCCGGTGTACTTGAGGGACCGCCTACTCCCATATGTTTCCCAGAGATCTCTTCGCTCTGAAGACCACAATCTTTTGCAGACCCCTTCCCTGTGAACCGTTCACCTGTCATCAACTAAACAGAGAGCTTTCTCTGTGGCAGCACTTTATCTGTGGAACAGTATGTCGTCTGAAGTTCGAGCTACCGGCTTTCCGGAAAACTAGCAAAACGGCACTGTTCCGGCGAGCATTCAGTCTTTGACCACTCTTGGTTACAGCAGAATATTGTTTAACCTGTTTTTATTGTATTGTTTTATATTTCCTTGTGATTGCTTGAGATGCTTTTGATGTAGTTCGATATGCTGTGTAAACCATCCTGAGCCAGTCGGAAAGGATGGTATACAAATTGAAATAATAAATAAATAAATAAATAAATATTCTGCCCTTCTCACACTGCAGGGGACTCAGGCGGATTACAATTTACACATACATGGCAAACATTCAATGCCATAGAGTGACACACAACACATATAGACTGACAGTCAGAGGCTATTTAACTTTTTTCTAGCCACCAGGGGAGCTGTCACTTCACCGTCCATCTGCGACACTGATGAAGTACTTTCCGCATTCCCCGCATGCTTTTTGCTGGAAATGTTTATGGCCTCATAAATTTGTTAAGTTAGCCTCCCCACACATAGGTAGTACCTAAATTTCCTACTTGACAGATGTAACTATCTTTTGGGTTGCAAAGGTCGACAACAAGCTACACAAAATTGGCCGGACGCTCACTCTGACCTGGACTAGCTTCGAACTCATGACCTTTTGGTCAGTAGTGATCTTAATGCAGCTGACACCCAGCGAGCTGTGCCATAGTTCCATTTTGGCAGTACTGGTATGCGGCAGGTGAGTAAGTTTAAAGATGTTGAGGTGGGAACATCTGATATGCATGACAAACAAAGACTTGGACGACTTGTGACAGCAACCACCGAGTTTCACAAGCAAAAGGTTGACAGATTGATTCAGGATGATTGTTGTATTACTCAGAGATAAATTTCAAGCAAGATAAAGAGGACAGTCTAAGGATTATTTCTGTGTTTGATTTATTAAAATATTCCCATCCATACCCAAGTAACGAAGGTGGAGGCATTACTTTTCATTCAACCCTTGTACTCTTGCTCACCACAGGGAGACTTCTTGATATCAACAGGACACCTGATATTCCCTCTTTGTAGACCAAATGTCACCACCAAGATGCAGGGCCGTAGCCAGGAGTTTGTTTCGGAGGGGGCTGTGTTTGGTTCTTGGGGCTGAGACTGTGTGGAAGAGGGTCTACCCTAGCAAATCTTTTGTATTGTTATCCCAATAACCCCATTAATGTGGGATATAATGAGCATGGTGATCAGATCATGATATGAATAAACATAACAGTTTAAATAATGTACCAGTAAGGCCTTTTCGCGGACCACCTGAGAATTTCGGGGGCTGAAGCCCCTAGCCCCCGGCTACATGCCGGGCAAGATGGTGAGGTGGAATGCTCCTCTGAGTTTTCTTGGGCTAGGAACACTCACAGATCATTTACCACTCCCATCGTTTTAGAGAATAATCTCTTGTGGTATACAACCAGATATAATTATGCTTGGCAATGGTTTCAGTTGTTAGACTGAATAGCCTGTTATCTCTGAAGTGGAATCGAGTGCAGGGCCTCCCCAGAAGATCTTATTCTCTGAGGTGAGGGAGATACGTTCAGACAGCAGATTATCTTAATCTCTGTAATGGTTCATACATTCAGACAGGTAAACTGGGCTGGAACCATTTATTTGTTTATTTATTTGAACTTGTTCGCCGCCACTCCCAGCCGGCTCAGGGCAGATCACATACCAATCACAATAAAAACATCACATTAAAAACAACACCAAGCACATTTAGGACTTTAGAGACTAAAGCCAGCACTTTGAGTTGTGCTCGGTAGCAGACTGGCAGCCAGTGGAGTTATATGCTCACTGTATGCTGCCCCAGTTAGAAATCTGGCTGCTGTGCATTGGACCACTTGAAGCTCTCAAACAGTCTTCAAAGGCAACCCCATGTAGAGTGTGTTGCAGTAATCTATCCTTGATCTACGGAGTTGAATGAAAAGTAATGCCTCCACCTTCGTAACTCCTCAACAGATGGCAGTACTGGTACGCGGCAAGTACTGGTTTGTACAGTAGACTCTCCTCTACAGTTCCATTTTGGCGGTAAGCCTTAGCATTGAATGGTTGTATTGTTCAAGTATGGAACCTTGAGCAGATGGTCGGTCAATGTAACTTGAGCAACGTGCAGTCATTGAATTATTGACAGCAGAAGGTGTCACCCCAAAGGAGATTCATCAGAGAATGCAAGCTGTTTATGGCGATTGTGTTGATGTGAGAACTGTGTGTTGTTTAAAGATGTTGAGGTGGGAACATCTGACTTGCATGACAAACAAAGAGTTGGATGTCCTGTGACAGCAACCACCGAGTTTCACAAGCAAAAGGTTGACAGATTGATTCAGGACGATTGTTGTATCACTCAGAGAGAAATTTCAAGCATAATTGGCATTTCACAAGTACGTGTGGGTCACATTATTGCTTTGCTTGGCTATCGGAAGATCTGTGCACGCTGGGTACACAGCAGAACTTCAGAGACTGGATCTCACCACCATACGGCATCCTTCATATAGTTCAGATTTAGCACTGTGTGACTTCCATCTGTTCCCAATAATAAAAGAAGATCTGCGAGGACATCATTATGCTTCTGATGAAGACGTTGAGAGAACTGTGAGACTCTGGTTGCGGAAACCGAGTGTCGGCTTCTTCCATGACGGCTTCAGAAAACGTTTTCCCCGTTGGCAGAAATGTATCCAATTGTCTGGTGATTATGTGGAAAAGTGAAGAGTGGTAGTCAAAGAGCACATTCTAAGGATTATTTCTTCATTTATTAAAATATTCCCATCCCAAAGCCAAATAACGAAGGAGGAGGCATTACTTTCAATTCAACTCCCATAACAAGAACGTGGACCAACGTGGCCAAATCTGACTTCCCAAGTGTTGGGCCTGTGGCTTCTGTGGCTTCAGGGGTTGTGGGTTGTGGTGGTGTGCAGGGATCTGTGTGATTTTCAGTACAGAGCCAAGGTGATGAAACTCTGGAAAAGCAGTTAAGGGAATTTAGTTTTTCTGAGAGTCCAGTGGGCGGGAAGTGAGACACCTGGCTTGCTGATTCTAGCCACAGCTGTTACTTTCCCAGGGAAAAGGGAGGGAAATGTGAGAATGTTGAGATCTTGTTCAGTTCCTGGTCAACTTTCGATTCTACTGCAAGCAGTTCCATGAACTCCTGATTTCCTGATTTTTGGTCATTCATGACAGAACTTTGAGCTTGCCTTTTTTGGGACTATCCTAGTTTTAAGTTCTGTTGCTTCTTAGTGGATTTATATTCAGAGACCTTACAACTTAATTAGCCTGAGGCTTTGGGAACATTTCCCGGGGTTTTCTCGAATGCTTTTTGCCTTGGCTATTTTCATGTTTACTCTTCTGTCTTCCAGGTCAAAAAAGGGCTTTAAAAGGGTTGGACAAGCAAGCTCTGGCCCTGGAGACAGAGAATAAGGCCTTCCCACATGCAGGGGACCTGGAAATAGCTTTATGCTATGAGTTCAGGACTCAGAAGAGGGTGAACTCAAACAATGGTTTATTGGCTTACAATCAGTGAAGACTGATGGTCCAAAAGCTTGAAGTAGGTTGCAAGAAAAGTCCTTAAACAAAGGGTTTCATCCACTTGCCTGTGCAAAGTGAAGGTTCCTCTCTTAAAAGTTTCCAGGTGTCCTGTTGCACCCAGGCTTTGTAGACTCACAAAGTTCTGTGTAAGCCACCAAATCCACAGCCTATATTGAGAACGGATTCTCCTCTGTACTGCAGATCTGGTTGGAAGTGAAAGTAGGCCTAGTAGATGAACTTAGTTGCTTTTTCACAGCAAGCAATAAATTCCAGCCTTGCTATGCCCATGGAATCTCTAGAATGGAGGCGAAGGGGATGTCCAGCCCCTGAAATAAACTCCGGAAAAGGGTGGAGTTGAGGGCAGAGACACCAGGTTTGGAGCCAAGACACAACTCCGCCCCTGAGTGACCGCATGGCAGAACAAAGGGGCCATAGAACAAAGACTTTGCAGGTAAGGACACTAAAATACAAAGTGCAAGCATAATATCAGCCCCATGGGGGCGTCACATTTACTGTTATTTTTTTGGACATTGTTTACTTCAATAAATAGACTGTTATTTCCAGCCGTGGTTGTGTGAATATTTAAAGGGTCCTGGTTCTCGGCCGGTGTGTGACACCAAGGTACATGCGCAGCTGGCGCACAAAAGCAAAAGGGAACCAACTACAGGGCTGGTTTTCCTTCCCTGTGTAATAAAGTCCCCAAACATCTTATTGAAGCCATAACTAAACTTGGCTAGTTCCCAGAACACCATCCTATCCAGGCCCAGATTACCCATAAGGCCACGCTAGGCCATGGCCTAGGGCGGCAGCCATGGGCAGGCAGCAGGTCCGGATCCCCCCCCCAAGTTTTTAAAAAATCCCAAAAAAATTCAAAAAAAGTGCGCATGCGCGTGGCAGCGCAAGCGCCATCCACGGCCATCCCGCGCCCCCGCCCCCTTTGCTCTGCTCCCTTGGCTCCTCCCTCCCTCGCTGCTTGCGCCAGCCCCACCCCTCTTTCTTCAGTGAGGGAAGAGGGGCGGGACCGACGCTGACGCGAGCGAGGAGGGGGCGGAGGGAAGTCCCAACGCCCCCTCCTTGCTGCTCTCGTCGGCCCTGCTCCCTGCATCGGCCTCTGCTCCCCTCGGCTCCTCCCTCCCTCGCTGCTCGCGCCGGCAGTGAAGGAAGAGGGGTGGGACCAGCGCTGACGCAAGCGAGGACGGAGGGGCCCCCCGCAAGCGGCCCCGTCCCCGTCCCTGCAAGCGGCCGCGCCCCCACAAGCGGCCCTGCCCCCGGGGGCAGAGCTTCCAGAGTGTGGCCTACGGCGCCACAATCTTTTAATCCGGGCCTGATCCTATCACTGCTCTGGTACTCCTGAATGGTTTCAACTTGATGGCTTCACCTTGTCATTACAATCGTTCTTCCTAAAAGCAACTTTTCCCCGTTTGTTTTTCTGTTCTGCACATCTGCCTTCTGTTGAGCAGGCCTGATGCTTCTCACCACAGGGCGGAAGCAGCATGGAAACCTTAGACCGAGCCCTTGTTGCTGTTGGCACTAAAGGATTGCAATTTGAGGAGCAGCCACAAATCAGTCCATTAATTCTTAACCATTTAATGAGGTGCGCTTGTTAATAATCTTTGAGTTGGAATCGGTATTTTCATCTGGATAGCAGAGGAAACCAATTGGAGAAAATGCCTTAGTTGGGCAGTAAAAGCTCTTCCAGAATCACGCTCCCAGAAATAAGTTTCCTGCTCTTAAAATCTCCTGAAACAGCTTGAGTTTTTTCCCCCCTCTCCCCATCTCTTCGCTGCTTTTCTTTTTTGGCTTCTCCGTTGCATTTTGCTTCCTGCGATTCTCCTTGTCAGACAATACTAACTTTCCACCTACTGCCTGTCAAAAACCTTCACTAAGCTGACATTCCAAAGACTCGGTGCTTGAAAGCTGATCTTTATTCAATAGTTCGGCTTCCCAGTAAATATTTGGAAACCTATTAGGTAAGCAAAGACTCGATACGGCTCCCGCCTCTTCCCCCCGCGCTCTTTAAGCAATAGCATGAAGGAGGATCAAAAAATTAAAGTAACTAATTAGACCAGCACATGCATTTCAGAGGAATGAGTTGAGGCAAGCTTGACATGCTCCGAGGATGCCCTCCTACTATAGACAGTGGGGAAAAAAGAAAGACGGAAACAGAGGAGGGAACGATGGGATGAGTTTTGCAGTGAACTATCAAGAAGGGGAGACATTTCCACCCCTGCACAAACCCTGAGACGATCTGAACAAAAAGTTCAAACAATTTATTTTGCTACTAACACCCCAGAAGGATGGGTCATAACTCAGTGGCAGAGCATTTAGTATTCATGCGGAACACTTGAGATTCGGTTCTCCGTGGCCTAAATTCTATTGTTCATTTCTACTAGAGTAGACTGGTGAATCAATGGTTGATTCAGCGGGTCTACTTTATTTATTTACTAGCTTGGGGACCCGGCCCTGCCCGGGTTAATTGAGAAAGGCATTGTGTGCCAAGGTTGGTCCTTATCAGTTGTTTATTTGGCTTGCAGTGGTCTCAGGAAGTGAGTGAAGGTAATTCAAGTCCCATCATCTGTGGTCCAATGTCTTCCAAACTGGAGTAGGATGTGGTGTGGGCCATGGGGGCTCTGTGTGCCAAGTTTGGTCTTGATCAGTCAGTGGATGAGGGTTGCAGCAGTCTCGGGAAGTGATTGGAGGTACTTCAAGTCCCATCATCCATGGTCTGCCCTCTTCCAAGCTGCAGTAGGATGTAGAGTGGGCCAAGTTTGGGCCTGGTCTGTGATTTGTAGGGGCTTCAATGTTCTTTGGGAAATGAATCGGGTGAAGGTACTGCAAATCCCATCATTTGTAGCCCATCCTGCCCTACACCACACCAGGTTGTAAAGGGGGCCAGTGGGCATCTGTGTGCCAAGTGTGGTCCTGATCCTTCTATGGTGTGGGCCACAGTGCTCTAAGCAAGTGAGTTAAAGTACTGCAAGTCCCGTCATCCATGGTCCATCCTCTCTCAAACTGCTCCAGGATGTAGAGTGGGTCTTGAGGGTTCTGTGTGCCAAGTTTGGTCTTGTTCTCTCATTGTTTGGAGTCACAAAGGGGTCACAAAGTGTTTTGGTCTGAAACTCCCACCATGCCTGACTGCCTCAGGCCTTTTCCTTACCCCCTCTGCCACTTTAGAGCGTCGGAATGTTCGTGCTGGCGACTGCCTCAGGCCTTTGCCTTATCCTCCTCTGCCAGATTAGAGGGTCGGAATGTTCGTGTTGGCTGGCCAATAGAGGCGTTATGCAAATACTCCCTCACTGGCAACCAATCATGTCAGAATGTAGAGGCCGGAAGCCAATCAGAACGCTGCCATAGAGATATATTTCAAACATTTGTACCCCGCTCTTCTCAATCCCTGGCTTACAGCCGGCACAATTCAATGCCACTACATATAAAATAATGCATATATTAATTACTAGGCTGGTTTGATCCCCCCAAAAACTCGTTTCAGATATAGGAGGCGCTGGTGGTTCGGATCTAAAGTCAATTCCGATTTTCACAGGAAAAAAAGTTCAAAACTTTTCAAAACTTCTGAGACTTCCGAATCCTTCATTAATGGTTTCAAAGTGTTATTTCCTGTTTTTACTTTGAAAGTAGTTGTTTTATTCCAGAAGTGGGGGGTGGGGGGATAAAATGGAAGAAATCATGGGAAGGAAAGGAAACAAAGGGAATCCGTCCAAACTGGGTTCAACTGCATCTCTCACCCAAGGCTGACCGGGAAGGAAAGGCGACCGAAGGGAATCCATCCAAACTGGATTAAATTGCATCTCTCACCCAAGGCTGGCCGGGAAGGAAAGGCAACCGAAGGGAATTCATCCAAACTGGATTAAATTGCATCTCTCACCCAAGGCTGACTGGGAAAGGTGACCGAAGGGAATCCATCCAAACTGGATTAAATTACATCTCACCCAAGGCTGACCGGGAAGGAAAGGCAACCGAAGGGAATTCATCCAAACTGGATTAAATTGCATCTCTCACCCAAGGCTGACTGGGAAAGGTGACTGAAGGGAATCCATCCAAACTGGATTAAGTTACATCTCTCACCCAAGGCTGACCGGGAAGGAAAGGCAACCGAAGGGAATCCATCCAAACTGGATTAAATTGCATCTCTCACCCAAGGCTGACTGGGAAAGGTGACCGAAGGGAATCCATCCAAACTGGATTAAGTTACATCTCTCACCCAAGGCTGACCGGGAAGGAAAGGCAACCGAAGGGAATCCATCCAAACTGGATTAAATTGCATCTCTCACCCAAGGCTGACTGGGAAAGGTGACCGAAGGGAATCCATCCAAACTGGATTAAGTTACATCTCTCACCCAAGGCTGACCGGGAAGGAAAGGCAACCGAAGGGAATCCATCCAAACTGGATTAAATTGCATCTCTCACCCAAGGCTGACTGGGAAAGGTGACCGAAGGAATCCATCCAAACTGGATTAAGTTACATCTCTCACCCAAGGCTGACCGGGAAGGAAAGGCAACCGAAGGGAATCCATCCAAACTGGATTAAATTGCATCTCTCACCCAAGGCTGACTGGGAAAGGTGACTGAAGGAATCCATCCAAACTGGATTAAATTACATCTCTCACCCAAGGCTGACTGGGAAGGAAAGGCAACCGAAGGAATCCATCCAAACTGGATTAAATTGCATCTCTCACCCAAGGCTGACTGGGAAAGTTGACCGAAGGGAATCCATCCAAACTGGATTAAATTGCATCTCTCACCCAAGGCTGACTGGGAAAGGTGACCGAAGGGAATCCATCCAAACTGGATTAAATTGCATCTCTCACCCAAGGCTGACTGGGAAAGGTGACCGAAGGGAATCCATCCAAACTGGATTAAGTTACATCTCTCACCCAAGGCTGACTGGGAAAGGCAACCGAAGGAATCCATCCAAACTGGATTAAATTGCATCTCTCACCCAAGGCTGACTGGGAAAGTGACCGAAGGGAATCCATCCAAACTGGATTAAATTACATCTCTCACCCAAGGCTGGCCGGGAAGGAAAGGCAACCGAAGGGAATCCATCCAAACTGGATTAAATTGCATCTCTCACCCAAGGCTGACTGAAGGAAAGGCAACCGAAGGGAATCCATCCAAACTGGATTAAATTGCATCTCTCACCCAAGGCTGGCCGGGAAGGAAAGGCAACTGAAGGGAATCCATCCAAACTGGATTAAATTGCATCTCTCACCCAAGGCTGACTGGGAAAGGTGACCGAAGGGAATCCATCCAAACTGGATTAAGTTACATCTCTCACCCAAGGCTGACCGGGAAGGAAAGGCAACCGTAGGGAATCCATCCAAACTGGATTAAATTATATCTCTCACCCAAGGCTGACTGGGAAAGGTGACCGAAGGGAATCCATCCAAACTGGGTTAAACTGCATCTCTCACCCAAGGCTGACCAGGAAGGAAAGGCGACCAAAGGGAATCCATCCAAACTGGACTAAAACTGCATCTCTCGCTCAAGGCTGACCAGGAGGGAAAGGCGACCGAAGGGAATCCATGCAAACTGGATTAAATTGCATCTCTCACCCAAGACTGACCAGGAAGGAAAGGCGACTGAAGGGAATCCATCCAAACTGGACTAAAACTGCATCTCTCACCCAAGGCTGACCGGGAGGGAAAGGAAACTGAAGGGAATCCATCCACACTTGTTTGAAAAGCTGAATCATTTCCAACTCACTTACTGATTCGTAAGAGAAATGGTGGAAAAAGCTTCGGAAGGGCAAAGGGACTTCCGGTTTCCTTTAAAACTTCAAAATCTCTTCAAAAAGGAAATCTTTCCAAATTTATTCCAAATTACGATGATTCCAACCGAACTTAACCATGCCTAGTAATTACATAGAAATTATACATTAAATTAATATAAAAATTAGTTTAAAATAAAAAGTACATTAATGACAAGTACAATAATACTGGCTGTCTAGCCTTATGTTCAGCGAGCACAACAGAATCGGAAGCCTATCCATAGTCCATTTTCCATAACATTATCATCATTGCCATTGTCAATTATCTGCAAGCTACCCAAATACCTGTTCCCATAACCATGTTTTCAATTTTCTCCTGAAGGCAAGGAGGGATGATGTTGACCTGATTTCGCTGGGGAGCGAGTTCCACAGGCAGGGGGCCACCACCGAGAAGGCCCTGCCCGTTGTCCCCGCCAAGCGTCTTTGCACCAAAGGCGGGGCCGAGAGCAGGGCCTCTCCAGAAGATCTTAAGCTTCAAGGTGGGATGTAGAGGGAAATACGTTTGGACAGGTAAACTGGGATTACTTTAGTAGGGATTAACCAATATAACCTCTGGTGGTGCACAGCTAGACTTAGTGTCGGGGGGGAAACTTTACTTTTACAATACAGATTTGGGACTCCCTAGTGGTGCAGTGGGTTAAACCGCTGAGCTGCTGAACTTGCTGACAGAAGGGTCAGTGATTTATTTATTTATTTATTATTCATACTTATTGGTCGCCACTCCCGTGAGGCTCAGGGCAACTTACAAGTTACTGGGCAGCCAGTTAAAGTAATACAGTACACAATACTGCTCCCTGGTTTGAATCCAGGGAGCAGGGTGGGCTCCTGCTGTTAGCCCCAGCTTCTGCCAAGGCAGCAGTTCAAAAACATGGCAATGTGAGTAGACCAATAGGTACCACTTCTGCGGGAAGGTAATGTCTACTCCATGCAGTCAGGCTGGCCACATGACCTTGGAGGCATCTATGGACAATACCAGCTCTTCAGCTTAGAAATGGTGATGAGCACACACCCCAGAGCTGGACACGACTATACTTAACATCAAAAGGAACCTTTACTTTTACTATTCAGATTTGGGATTCCCTGTTGGTGCAGCGGGTTAAACCTCTGAGCTGCTGAACTTGCTGACCGAAAGGTCAGCGATTCGAATCCAGGGAGTGGGGTGAGCCCCAACTGTTAGCTACAGCTTCTGCCAACCTAATTTGAAAACATGCACATGTGAGGAGAGTAGACCAATAGATATCACTCCAGCAGGAAGGTAATGGGTTGAAGTTTTTCCCTTGCCATTAGTCATGTCCGACTCTGGGGTGTGTGCTCATCTCCATTTCTAAGAGCTGGCATTGTCCGTAGATGCCTCCAAGGTCATACGGTCAGCACGACTGCATGGGGCACTGTTACCTTCCCGCCAGAGTGGTACCTATTAATCTACTCACATTGGCATGCTTTCGAACTGCTAAGTTGGCAGAAGCTGGGGCTGACAGCGGAGGCTCATGCCACTCCCTGGATTCGAACCTGTGACCTTTCGGTCAACTAGTTTAGCAGCTCAGTGGTTTAACCCACTGTGCCTGTGAAGGCGTGGCTGATGCCACCTGTGTATAATACTTTAAATTGCAAGGTTTAACTATTGGATTATGTTTCAGCTAGTCTGTTTAGTGTTGTTAAGTTTTGGTTGCATTGATTGGTTCTTTAGAGCTGTCAATCATCATTAAGTTTGTTTTTCCTCCCCTTTGAGACTTTGGAAATCTAGCTTTCTCTTTAGATTTTGCCTGCATCTCTACAGAAGAGGACGTGTTAGAGGGTTTGCCAGCCAGGCCTCAGTCAGGCATTCTCTAGCACCAATTTTTCATATCTTGGATTCATTCTGCATATCCAGCACACCTGGATGGGACTGTGGAATCTCAAGCGCCTTCAACTGGTCATTTGGCACCAATAGGAAGGCTCTGTGCCTTCAATATAGGCCATTTGACTGGGGCTAAGAGAGTTCTCACCTCAAAGCCATTGAGAGAGAATTTGGAAAGCCATCCGGCTGAAAGCTTCCTGGACCCAAACAACTAAAGAACTGTAATGTATATTTTATTTTACCCCTGTTTGGAGAACTAAGTTTAATACCTCAACAAGATAACTCCTTTTGTGAACAATAAAGCCTGTTTGAGTTATCTAAAGTGACTGGTTTGGTCCTTGAGAGTTCCAGTTCTCTATGGGAAGGCAAGAAGAAGTCCCCTGGGAAGAGATGTCACGTCCTTGTTCCTATTCTAAGTCAAAGATCCCAGGCGCGTCTTCACAGTGCCACCGGGGGCTCCAGGGCAGTGTAGATCCAGCCTTAGTTTTATTTCTCTTCTACTTTTGCCAGAATTCAAAGGAAAGAAAAAGCCACTTCTCCTTTTCTTTGGTGTTTCCCTTCCTCTTACAGTCTCCCATCTGAATCTAGGGTCAGCAGGGAGAAATACTAAAAGAAGAAGGGCTGCTTAAAGTCATAAAGGGCCTTTTGGCCAGGAAAAGACGCACCCTCTTCCGTTTTATGCCCATCTATTCATAGAACTAGCCTCACATCTATGTATACAAAGTGAAAAAGGAATGAAACCAATGTCCCTTTGCATTAGACTCCATGTCTTTCTTCTGTGACTCAGCGCCTCAAGTTCTCAAGAAGGGATTCTTGAAAGTGTACCGTTTGTGATTCTGTCGTATCATTTCCCTGCCAGGTGAGCAATCCATAAAGCCATTACACCTCTTATCCACCTTAACATCCCTTTGATCTTGGAAAGACTTGATTTGGGTTAAGCACCAGGAAGCATTCCCTAACCATCAGAATACGAGGGTGGGTCAATAAGTCTGTGACTTTTTGAATGAAACACAGGTTTTTGGATAATAAAATCTTTTTATTTTTCAACATCGTCTCCTTTGAGCTCTATACACTTTGTCCAATGTTTCTCCAATTTTTTTATCCCTTCCAAAAAAATAAGATTTGTCGAGATCATCGAAATAGGTATTTGTTTGTGAGATGATTTCATTGCTGGAGTCAAATCTCTTTCCGCCGAGCCATTTCTTCAGGTTTGGAAACAAGAAATAGTCACTTGGGGCTAAATCCGGAGAATAGGGCAGATGAGGGAGCAATTCGTATCCCAATTCATGGATTGTTGCCATGGCAACTGCACATGTGTGCACCCTTGCATTGTCCTGGTGCAAAAGAACTTTTTTCTTGGCCAAATGCGATCGGGTTCCCCCCAAATCCTCATTAAATCGACCCAATAAGTTGACATAATATTCGCCATTGCTTGTTTTACCCTTTTGAAGGTAGTCAATGTGGATTATACCGCGTGCATCCCAAAAAACGGTCGCCATGACTTTATTGGCTGACAAACCCACCTTGGCCTTCTTTGGAGCCAATTCACCCCGAGAAACCCACTGTTTTGACTGCTGTTTGGTCTCTGGTGTGTTGTGGTGGATCCACGTTAAGAGCACATCACGTGGCATGCAGGGCTTCACTGTAAAGGCTGCGTTTTGTATTTTTTTTATCCCTTACCTCTATGACTTTTACTCAAAATTTTGTTTTTCTATGAAAGGGTTAACAAGACATGTTCTGCCTGGCATTTGCTCTTTGCTCACAAGTCAAGGCCATGCAAACCGCAAGGATGAATTCAGGGCCGGACCTAGGTAATTTTAAATGGTAAGCGAACAGTATTTTGGCGCCCCCAAACAATCACTGATATATATATATATGGATTGGGTGGATAGACAAATTTTGGCCCTCCAGGTATTTTGGACTTCCTACTGGCTGTTTGGAATTGTGGGAGTTGAGGTCCAAAACACATGGTGGGCTGAAGTTGGCCCATGCCATATATATATATTCCTTCCTTCCCACCATTTCCTCTGCTTTATTCCTATTCTCTTTAAGTGTGTGTGTGTCTGTCTATATCTATATTCCCCTTCCTTCCTTCTCAGCCCTATACCCCAGAATATCAAGGCAGAAAATCACACATTATCTGAGTGTGGACTCCGATATTCAAAGCAGATATTGTGGGATATAGGGCTGTGTGGAAGGGCCCTCACCCTTTTCCCTCCCCTCTTCCTATTCTTTGTGTGGGTCTGTACATTCCCCATCCTTCCTTCCTCCTCACCCTTTTCCTTGCCCCCCTTCCTATTCTCTTTCCCCTTCTTACCTTCCCCTTCCTCCCTTCTCACCCTTTTCCCTCCCCTCTTCCTATTCCCTTGTGTGTATGTATACATATGTGTGTATCAGGTCTAGGCTAATTTCGGGGGAGCAAGGGCCTGGGGGGATGGGCTAGGTGCCCTCTGGCTGGCAGGCTCGTCTGGCCGCTCAGTCTTGCTCCCGGCCCCTAGGTAAGGGCACCCATGTGGCCTCCTCCCTTGCCCCACATGCACCGGTGGCAGCAGTGGCAACAGAGGGAGGAGACGCGCGGGGGGCAAGGGAGATGGAAGAGATGGGCGCCTCTGCCCCCTTCTCTCTCGCCCCGGGGCAAGGCATCCTCGGCGAGGGCAGGGGGAAGGCATGCGCAGGGTGAGGGATGAGACGCGCGCAGGGCGCAGGGCGAGCAGGGAGAAGGGAAAGGCGCATGCCTTTGCCTCCTCCTCTCTCGCCTTGCGTGAGCCTTCCTCTCACCCAGGCATGTAGCCAGGGGGGCTAAGGCGGCCTTCAGCCCCCACTAAGATCTCAGGGTGGTCTGTGAAAAGGCCTTGCTGGTACAATATTTAAAATGAACCATGTTTATTCATATCATGATCTGATCACCATGCACCTGATCTCCCACATTAATGGGGTGATTGGGATAACAATAAAATGGGTTTGCTAGGGTAGACCCTCTTCCACCCAGACTCAGCCCCCCAAACCAAACTCAGCCCCCAGCCAGAATCAAAATCCTGGCTAATTCCCTGCTGACAGCCTGCTGTCACCTTTAATGCGCCCTTTGGCCACGTGGCGCCCTGAGGCGGCCACTTAATTTGCCTCCACTAAGATCCGCCCCTGGATGAATTGGCTTGCTGGATAATACGTATGTGGAATGAACCATGAACATGTCACCTGAGGATAGTGCATACGTGGAACAAACTATGGACACTTCACCTGCTGAATAATGACTTATATAAATTACAAGACAACTATGCACTTCCAAAAGGATTGCAATAGTCAGCAAATTCCATTGTTAGCACTCTGCGCATGCTTGTGTAAAACTCTATAAATTGGAAAGCCACTACAGGTGAGGGGTGGTAGTGCATTTTCCGGGCATTAGCTGTCACCTGCTCTTGCCCAAAAGTAAACTACCTTGAAGACAACTTGTGCTGTCAGTCTTTCTTCACCCGTGTCCAAACGAAATTCTGCAACACATGAATCCAAGGTTAGAGTTAAAATTGCTGGACAAAATATTAACAACCTTAGATATGCAGATGATACCACTTTGATGGCCGAAAGCGAGGTAGAGCTGAGGAGGCTTCTAACCAAAGTGAAATACAAAAAAGTGCAAAGGCTGGGTTGCAGTAAACATAAAAAAGCCAAGATTATGGCACCCAGACCGATTGATGACTGGCAAATAAAGGGAGAAAACGTGGATGCAGTAACATACTTTGTAGTTCTAGGAGCGAAGATTACCACAGACGCAGACTGCAGCCAGGAAATCAGAAAACGTTTCCTTCTTGGGGGGAGAGCAATGACCAATCTTGATGAAATAGTGAAAGGTAGATACATCACACTGGCAATGAAGGTCCACATAGTTAAAGCAATGGACTGTGAGAAGATCCAACCAGTTCATACTTCAGGAAATCAAGCCGGACTGCTCACTGGAGGAAAGGAAAGTAGAGGCAAAGATGAAGTATTTTGGCCACATAATGAGAAGGCAGGATAGTCTAGAGAAGAGAATGATGCTGGGGGAAATGGAAGGAAAAAGGAAGAGGGGCCGACCAAGGGCAAGATGGATGGATGGATGGATGGATGGATTATTTATTTATTTATTTATTTACCATATTTCTAACCCGCCCTTCTCAACCCCAGAAGGGGGAGACTCAGGGCGGCTTACATTCAGCCCCACCAAGAGGCTATTTCAACAATACAATAAAATCAAAACAGCAACACAACATGATAAAAACAACATAATTAAAACTATACAAAGTCATCATTACACATTCAACCAGCCTCATCATCCCTTAAGGTGCTGATTGCATTCATTGACCAAACGCCTGGTCCCACAGCCATGTCTTTACTTTCTTTCCGAAAGCTAGGAAGGAAGAGATCGATCTTATCTCAGCTGGGAGTGTGTTCCATAGGCGGGGAGCGACCGCCAAGAAGGCCCTGTCCCTCATCCCCACCATGCGCATTTGAGCTATTGACGGGAGCGAAAGCAGGGTCTCCCTGGATGATCTTAGATTTTGAGGTGGGACATAGGGGTGGATGCATTCGGACAAGTAAGCTGGGCCAGAACTGTTTAGAGCTTTATAGGTCAACACCAGCACTTTGAATTGGGCTCGGAGGTGGACCGGCAGCCAGTGGAGCTAACATAACAGGGGGGTGGTATTTTCCTTATATGTTGCCCCTGTTAGTAATCTGGCTGCCGAGTGTTGTACTAGTTGGAGTTTCTGAACCATCTTCAAAGGCAGCCCCACATAGAGCGCATTGCAGTAATCTAAACGGGATGTAACCAGAGTGTGGACTGCCGTGGCCAAGTCAGACTTCCCAAGGTACGGGCGCAACTGGTGCACAAGTCTTAGTTGTGCAAAAGCTCCCCTGACCACCGCCGAGACCTGGGGTTCCAGGTTCAACGATTAATCCAGAATCACTCCCAAACTGCGAACCTGCCTCTTCAAGGGGATTGTAACCCCATCCAACACAGGCTGTAACCCTATGCCCTAGATCAGGGGTGCTCACACTTTTTCAGCATGGGAGCTACTGATTAAAAAACCAAGTCCCAAAGATCACCTACCCAGAAATGTAAAACGTATAACTATTTTCTTATTTATTTATTTATATTTATTATTCATTTTATGTACCACTCCTTCCAGCAGGCTCGGGGCAGTTGACATAAAATGAAGTTATAAAACATCAACATTTCAATTTAATAACAACAATATAAAACAGAGCATAAAAATACATCCAACCACCACATTTCTCCCACACTGCCATATTACCACACATATTATCAGCCAGAAAGTAAGAAGAGAGACTGTTGAACTGCAAGGCCATTTAATACTCAGCAAGGTAAACAAAGGGACATGCATAAATACATCCAACCACCCCATTTCTCCCACACTGCCATATTACCACACATATTATCAGCCAGAAAGTAAGAAGAGAGGCTTTTGAACTGCAAGGCCATTTAATACTCAGCAAGGTAAACAAAGGGGCATGCAAAAATACATCCAACCACCCCATTTCTCCCACATTTCCATATTCCCCAACATATATTTCTCAAGGAACAAAGCAAGCAGAGAGGCTTTGGAGCTAAAAGGCCATTTTTAAACATTAAAAATAAACAACGAGACATGCCACAGAACAATCAAGCACCCACCCCAACGTAAAAAGACCGACCTTTGAGATGCAATAAGGAAATGACCCCAAAACGTCCTTCTTCTCCTCCGTCATTGCTCCTATTTCCACGCCGCCAGCATGTGTGCTGCCTCCAAGAGCTCATGAGAAGTCCGAGAGGCAAAATGGGCGCTTCTGCGCATGCGCGCAGGGCCAGCCATGCATCGCGTCATTCAGGCCTGCCCCCTTTGGTCTCCTACGACTCTGAGTGGCTGGAGAAGGATGGAGGGAGGAGGAGGAATCCAAAAGAGGGGGCCCATTCTGCCTCTTGGACTCTGCAGCTTTTGGAGGTGGCGCGAGCAGGGAGGAGCAATGACGGAGGACTTCTTTGCAGCGTGCAGGGGCGCGTGAAGAGGACAAACTGCAAAAAACCTGGTCAGGGGCTTGAAGATCACCAGGATGAAGCCCAAAGATCACCCTGGTGATCCCGATCACCATTCTGAGCACCCCTGCCCTAGATCAATGGTTCTCAACCTTTCTAATGCTGCGACCCCTTAATATAGTTCCTCATGTTGTGGCGACCCCCAACCATAAAATTATTTTTGTTGCTACTCCATAACAGTATATTTTGCTACTGTTATGAATCATCATATAAATATCTGATATGCAGGATATGTTTTCATTCAATGGAACAAATTTGGCACAAATACCCAATACCCCCAAATTTGAATACTGGTTGTGTGTGTGTGTGCGTGTGTGTGATGTCGTTTGGGAGTTGTAGTTGCTGGGATTTATAGTTCACCCACAATCAAAGAGCATTCTGAACTCGACCAATGATGGAACGGAACCAAACTTGGCACACAGGATTCCTATGACCAACAGAAAATACTGGAAGGGTTTGGTGGTCATTGACCTTGAAGTTTGGAATTGTAGTTCACCTACATCCAGAGCGCAAGGTGGATGCAAACAATGATGGATCTAGACCAAACTTGGCACTGATACTCAATATGCCCAAAGGTGAACACTGGTGGAGTTTGGGGAAGATAGACCTTGACAGTTGTGAGTTGCAGTTGCTGGGATTTATAGTTCACCTACAATCAAAGAGCATTCTGAACCCTGCCAAGGATAGAATTGGGCCAAACTTCCCACATGGAAACCCCGTGGCCAACAGAAAATACTGTGTTTTTGGAGTCTTTGGTGACCCTTCCGATACCCCACCGCGACCCCCAGGTTGAGAAACACTGCCCTAGATGCTATCCTTGAAGTGACTGGCTTGACCTTGAAGAAACTGGGGGTGGTGACGGCCGACAGGGTGCTCTGGCGTGGGCTGGCCCATGAGGTCACGAAGAGTTGGAAGCGACTGAATGAATGAACAACAACAAACCCATGGATGTGGGAGCTGGGTCATAAGGAAGACTGAGTGAGGGAAGAGAGATGCTTCTGAACTGTGGTGTTGGAGGGAAATGCTGAGATTGGCTAGTTGGGACAATCCTAATTTCAGTCTCTTTTATATTCAATTTTGTTTTTAATCTGATGTGATTTTTGTTTTGAAAACGAAGAAATGTGTACATTTTTATCAAAACGGCGATGAAATTCTCACCAATCCAGGCTTGCCTCTGACATTTACTTCTCTCTAGAGAATGATGAATAGCTAAAGAAATCCACCTGAAAAGGTGTTCGGGTTTTTTTTTAGAACTGGAAACAACAAGGAGCGACGCCGCTCAACTTGCATAGTTTGGCACTTCCTCTCATTAAAAAAGGGAAAAAAACTTTTTAGAAAAACCTCTTAAACTTGGACTAAGTAGAGTTTTAAGGCTTGCCGAGCCGTTCTCCAGCTGCGTACTTCCTTTTAGATATGCACACCTCCGTGTTGGACATTCATTATCAACCCTCGTGTTCGTCTTTTATCTACAAGTCCTCTTCAGTGTTCAGCATAAACTACATGGACACCTTGTAGATTGACATTTCTTCATTCATGCTTTACCTTAAACAGCATGCAAAGACATCAAAGAAGTGGAACCGGCTTTGATGTTACAAAATGAAAAACGCCTCATGATTTGCCAAGACCAGGGGAACTGCTAGTTTGCGCTCTCGTTCTCTCACTCTCTTTTCCACCCTTAAAGGGGAGGGAAAAAAATTAACTTCCCCACAGACATGTGAAATATCATTCCCTATTGTTTGACAAGTTTGCCTCTCGGACGAAAAACAAACCACAGAGCCCAAACCGGCAGCCTGAGAGTGTTTCTTTTAACTGGGATGGGTTGGAGACTACCTTTGACCCTCCTGGTGTTTTGAACTCCAATTACCATCATATATGCCCGTTATTCCTCCTGACTGGGCAGATGGGAGTTTCAGTCCATAACATGACAACATTCCGTTGCTTACTACAGTGATTTTCAACCTTTTTTGAGCGGCATATCTTTACATGTGCCGCTCAAAACAACCACCAACCAAAATGACACTCTAACACAGTCATACATATAGTTAATATGTTTTTAAATGTATTTATACACTCAGTGTGAAACCTGGACCTGTTTCGATGAACACAACATAGATATCCTGGCAGGAATGCTAGGCATGATCAGGAAGGGAATCGAAAATAGGTCAGCAAATGTTGTATTACCTCTCTACAAATCGATGGTAAGGCCACATTTGGAGTACTGTGTACAATTCTGGTCTCCGCACCTTAAGAAGGATATAACGGAACTGGAAAAGGTACAGAAAAGGGCAACAAGAATGATCCAAGGGATGGAGCAGCTCCCTTATGAAATCAGGTTGCAACGCCTTGGTCTTTTCAGCCTTGAAAGACGGCGTTTAAGAGGTGACTTGATCGAAGTGTATAAAATCATGCATGGGATAGAAAAGGTGAATAAAGAAAAAATATTTTCTTTGTCACAAAACACTAGGACTAGAGGGCACTCTCTGAAGCTCCAAGGTAGGAAAATTAGGACTAATAAAGGGAAATATTTCTTCACCCAGAGGGTCATTGGGTTATGGAACTCACTTCCAGAAGAGGTTGTGACAGCTGTCAGTCTGGACAGCTTCAAGGCAGGATTAGACAGATTCATGGATACCAAGTGTATCGGTAGTTACTGAAAAGGACATTCAAGTGCCACCTCGGAGTTGGTTGAGGTTGGCAGGATTTCCTGGGTACTGGTTGTGGGGGTCGGAGCAGGTCAGGGTTTTGCCCTCCCTTCTGCTCGAGATCCCCTTGTACAACTGGCGGGCCACTGTGTGATACAGAATGCTGTACTAGATGGGCTGAGGTCCGATTCAGCATGGCTCTTCTTATGTTCTTATGAATGGCAGAAAGACACAAACTTCCCACACAGAACTCCCATAACCAAGAGAAAATGCTATAAGAGTTTGGTGGGCATTGACCTTGAGTTTTGGAGTTGTAGTTCACCTATATCCAGAGAGCACTGTGGACTGAAACAATGTTGGAGCAGGACCAAACTTGGCATGAATACTCAATATGCCCAAATGTGAACACAGATGGAGTTTGGGGAAAATAGACCTTGACATTTGGGAGTTACAGTTTCTGGGATTTATAGTTAACACACAATCAAAGAGCATTCTGAACTCTTGCAACAATGGAATTGAACCAAACTTGGCATATTGAATTCTCATTACCAACAGAAACTATTGAAATGGTTTGCTTGTGAATTGACCTTGAGTTTGGAAGTTGTAGCTCACCTACACCCAGAGAGCACTGTGGACTCAAGCACTGTTATGTTATGTTGTTCTTTGTTTTCTATCCAGAATCACAATGTTGGAAGGAGGGTCACCACTTTAAGGTCCCTAAAACAGGCATGGGAAAACTTCGGCCCTCTGGGTGCTTTGGACTTCAACTCTCACTATTCCTAACAGCCTGAGGCCCTTTCCTGCTTAAGTGGCTGAAGGGGGGAAAGGAAAAGGGCCTGAGGCTGCTAGGAATGGTGGGAGTTGGAGTCCAAAACACCTGGAAGGTCCAAGTTTGCCCATGCCAGCTTTCGACAGAGACCTCTTCCTCCCCCTTCCCCTTCGCGCCCTTTCTTCCCCCTCCTGCCGAACACTTACTTTTTCTTCTACACTGCCGCTTCTGCCGCCATTTTGATCTGAGGGGGCAGCGTGAGCGTGTTCAGGAGGGGAGGGGGGAGGGAGGAAGACGTGACTCGTGCGGGCGCTACTGCGCAGACTCACCCCAGAGCAAAGCAAGGCAAAGCGAGCAGAGCGAGGCTGGGAAGAAGGGAGCCCGAGTGGAGAAGAAAAAGTGTTTGGCAGGAGGGGGAAGAAAGGGGATTGGAGGCTCCAACTTCCCATGGCACACCTGATGATCACTCATGGCATACTAGTGTGTCATGGCACACTGGTTGGGAAACACTGGCTTACTACATTTATTTATTTATTTCAGGCATTTGTATCCCGTCCTATCTCGACCTCCGCAGAGGGACTCAGGGCGGCTAACAACAGGCACACCATGGTGCCCACAACCAAAAGCATAAATATACAATTTAAATAAAAACAATATTAAAACATTCAAACAGTCAAACACTCGCCGATTTAAGTCATCATCTTAAAAGCAGTCCGTCAAGTCCATTAAAGCCGTTGCTTTAATGGACTTGATGTACAAATGTATTGAACCATGATAAAACAATTTAATTTTTTTTAAAAAAAAAAATGCCGTCGCTTTGCCAGCAAGTCAGCTTAGTCTGCAAAGGCCTGATCCCATATCCAGGATTTCACTTGTTTCCAATAGGGATGGAGAAGATCTAATTTCGCTTGGGAGGGAGTTCCACAGCTGAGGGGTCACCACAAAAAAGTCCCTGATCCTTGTCCCCACCAAACGCAATTGCAATGATGGGGGGACGGGGGACAATGAGCAGGGCCTCCTCGGATGATCTTAGGGTCCTAGGTGGATCATAGTGGGAGAAATGTATGTCATTTATTTCATTTTATTTATTATTTATTTACAGTACTTATATTCCGCCCTTCTCACCCCGCAGGGGACTCAGGGCAGATTTCAATGTACACATACATGGCAAACATTCAATGCCATAGCACCGGGAATGTGGCACAGCTGGCTAAGTTTCAGCTGCATAAGATCTCTCTGACCAGTAAGTCATGAGTTCGAGGCCTGCCCGGGTCGAGGTGGGTGCTCGGCCTTTAAGTGTAGCCTGCTGTCAACCTTTGCAGCCCGAAAGACAGTTGCATCTGTCAAGTTGGAGTTAAAGGTACCACATTAAGTGGGGAGGCAAATTTTGACTGAATTATGAGGCCATAAAAAGAACTCCAGGAACCCTGAGGAATGCGGAAGGAACAACAAGGGACGCTGAGAGATGAGGAGTGTGTCAGCTCCCCCTGGTGGCCAAAGTTTGCCTCTGTTCGTCTATATGTGTGTACTGTGTACTGTGTGTACTGTGTACAGCAGGGCTGCCCAGGAAGTCGATCGTGATTGACCAGTCGATCGCGGGACCGAAGGAGGTCAATCGTAGCCAGATGGGGCGCTTCTCAGAGGGGGCGGAGCCAGGCCGTGCCAAGCCCCGCCCCTCCCCAGCTTCGGCACTCCCAGCAGCTGCTTCAGCCTTGAGGATGGCAGTGCCAAGCCAGCCTTGTGCAAGCTATGCCGCCACTGGCTTGGCACTGCCATCCTCAAGCCTGGAGAAGCTGCTGGGAGCTCCAATACCAGAGGGGAGGGGGCGGGGCTTGGTGCAGCCTGGCTCCACCCCCTCTGGCTTCTGCTCTACCAGCAGCTTCTTCAGGCTTGAGATGGCAGTGCCAAGTCAGTGGTGGCATAGCTTGCACAAGGCTGGCTTGGCACTGCCATCCTCACGCCTGGAGAAGCTGCTGGTCGAGCTGAAGCCAGAGGGGGCGGAGCCAGGCCACGCCAAGCCCTGCCCCTGTCCCTCCTCCCCCTCCAGCCTTGAGGAGGTAGGTAGATCTTTCTGACTTGGTTTTATTATAAGTAGCTTGCATGCTGAAAAAGTGTGGGCACCCCTGGTGTACAGTGTGTACTGTGTATGTGGAAAACGGCAGGGATTGTCTGCTAAGTATGTGTACCTGTAATCAGCTCTGAGTCCCCTTCGGGGTGATAAGAGCGGAATATAAATAAAGTAAGTAAGTAAGTAAGTAACTTCTATTATTCCATAACATTGAGCCACGGCAATTCAAGTGGTGCCAAACTACATTCAAGTTTGCCTCTGTTCGTCTATGTGTGTGTACCATGTACTTTGTACAGTGTGTACTGTGTATGTGGAAAACAGCAGGAATTGTCTGCTAAGTATGTGTAGCCATAAAAGGAACTCCAGGAATGCGGAAGGAACAACGAGGGATGCTGGAAAACGCTGAGAGATGAGGAGTGCGTCAGCTCTCCCAGTGGCCAGATTTGCCTCTGTTCGTTTATATGTGTGTAATATGTCAAAGTGTATGTACTTTGTGATAAACAGCAGGGATTGTCTGCTTGTATGTGTATCTGTAATCCACCCTGAGTTCCCTTCGGGGTGAGAAGGGCGGAATATAAATAAAGTAAATAAATATAAATAAAGTAAATAGACACACAACACATATAGACAGTCAGAGGCTATTTAACTTTTTTCTGGCTACCAGGGGAGCTGTCACTTCACCATCCATCTGTGACACTGATGAAACTTTCCGCATTCCCCGCATGCTTTTTGCTGGAGATGTTTTTATGGCCTCGTAAATTTGTTAAGTTAGCCTCCCCACACATCGGTGGGACCTAAATTTCCTACTTGACAGATGTAGGAAATCTTTCGGGTTGCAAAGGTTGACAACAAGCTACACAAAAGCTCACTCCGCCCCAGGCTGGCTTCGAACTCATGACCTTTCGGTCAGTAGTGATCTTAATGCAGCTAACTCCCAGCCAGCTTTTAACTGCCATGTTTCCATCCTATATAATCTTGGGATTTGCAGTTTGGGGAAGACTGTTTCGAATGCTCAGGCAGAGAGCTATAGTTCCTCACCCAACTGCAAAGTGCTGCATTTCTGTAGTACAGTGTTTTTCAAACTTTTTTGAGCCGCGGCACGTTTTTTACATTTACAAAATCCTGGGGCACACCACCAACCGAAATGACACAAAATGACACTCTAACACAGTAATACATGTAGCTAATATGTTTTTAAATGTATTTATACACTCATGGCAGGAATGGCAGAAAGACACAAACTACCCACACAGAACTCCCATAACCAAGAGAAAATACTATAAGAGTTTGGTGGGCATTGACCTTGGGTTTTGGAGTTGTAGTTCACCTATATCCAGAGAGCACTGTGGACTGAAAACAATGTTGGATCAGGACCAACCTTGGCATGAATACTCAATATGCCCAAATGTGAACATAGATGGAGTTTGGGGAAAATAGACCTTGACATTAGGGAGTTACAGTTTCTGGGGTTTATAGTTAACACACAATCAAAGAGCATCCTGAACTCTTGCAACAATGGAATTGAACCAAACTTGGCATATTGAACTCTCATTACCAACAGAAAATACTGAAAGGGTTTGCTTGGGAATTGACCTTGAGTTTGGAAGTTGTAGTTCACCTACACCCAGAGAGCACTGTGGGCAGGAGAGTGAAGAAAGGGTATTGGAGGTTCCAATTTCTCACGGCACACCTGATGATCGCTCACGGCACACTAGTGTGCCTCGGCACACTGGTTGAGAAACACTGCTGTAGTATGAAAGAGTGCCTGGATGCAAAGCTTGGGGAAAAGAGTTGTGTTTTTAACTTCCAGTAGCCATTGGACATCCTGTGAGTGGTATTCTGGGATTTGCAATCCAAACCATAGCTCTTCGGAGTTCTGCATTAGTTGCAATGAAGGATAGTCGAGAGAATAGATCCTCAACTTCAAAATCTATGCTCTTTGTTGTCACCAAGTAAGAATTGTGCTGTCTTCCTGATCAGAGATGGTTGAGAACTTAATTTGGCTCCGGCGCCACTCTCCTGCCCAAAATTCACCAGTTCCTTCTGAAGTCATATGGAAAGAACTTGCGGTTTTGAAATGTCGAACATGGGAGGAAGTGGAACAGATAGATTTGTCCACCCAGAGCAATGGCTTAGCTCTTCAAAGTCTGGTTTCCAATCCCTATGCCTTCAGTCACATTTCCAGGGCTGAATTAGAAGTGCCGCCTCATTTTCTTGACAGGTCCCTCCAGCTGCATGGCAGGCAAGTGCAACATGATCCTCTCCGTGCCCAAAATAGCTCTCCGTGCAGGTACAGACGGGTGAGAATTCAATTTATTCTCAGCTTTCTGACAAAAACTCACTGACATTTGCAAATTCCTTCATAAACCAGAGGCAGCTGATGGGACCGGTGTCAGTGGGACGGCGAAACCATGCTGAGTTTGGGTCTCAACTTTAAAGAAGATACTGAAAAGGATGAACTCATTGGGAAGAATCATATTACGCACCATGAGAGTTTGCACAAAAAGAATACATTCACACCTTACTCATTTAGGATGCGTCTATGGTGTAGAATTAATACCATTTGACACCACTTGAACTTCTCAATGGTATGGAAAAATGGGAGTCAAAGTTGGTGTGGGACCAATCCTCTTGGGCAGTGATAGCTACAAACCCGATGATTCCACAGCATGAAACCAAGGAAATTAAAGTGGCCTTAATCTACATTAATTCTACAGTGTAGATGCATCTTTAGAAGTCAAGTCTTCTTCTTCTTGACTTTTCTTCGCGAATGAAGATTCAGGAAGGACTCATCCCATGCTTTCTACAAGCACATTGATGACTAAGAAGGCCAATCCGAGATAGGCAAGTCCGGTTGCAGAAAGCACAGAAGAATATCTCTTTGGGTGATGTTGTTTCCAAGTTGTGGTTGTTTCTGCGTTGTCATTTCTCTTCAAGACTCATTCGGCGTGACTTCTCAAAAGAGGCTGCAGCATTGTGGATACTATAGTGCAGGGCTGTCCAAATTCTACCGGCCCAGGGGCCTGAATTTCAGTCACTAATGACCTGGGGGGCTGTAGGGTCTGCCCCCGCCCCCACCTCCGCCCCCGCCCCACCCCCAGCTTCGCCCCCTCCCCCGGCGCCCTCTCCCCTTATTTTTATTTAATATTAAACATATTTAATTCCATCCTCCCCTCTCCCCTTATTTTTATTTAATATTAAATATATTTAATTCCATCCTCCCCTCTCCCCTTATTTTTATTTAATATTAAACATATTTAATTCCATCCTCCCCTCTCCCCTTATTTTTATTTAATATTAAACATATTTAATTCCATCCTCCCCTCTCCCCTTATTTTTATTTAATATTAAATATATTTAATTCCATCCTCCCCTCTCCCCTTATTTTTATTTAATATTAAACATATTTAATTCCATCCTCCCTCTCCCTATATTTATTTAATATTAAATATATTTAATTCCATCCTCCCCTCCCCTTATTTTTATTTAATATTAAATATATTTAATTCCATCCTCCCCTCTCCCCTTATTTTTATTTAATATTAAACATATTTAATTCCATCCTCCCCTCTCCCCTTATTTTTATTTAATATTAAATATATTTAATTCCATCCTCCCCTCTCCCCTTATTTTTATTTAATATTAAATATATTTAATTCCATCCTCCCCTCCCCCCTTATTTTTATTTTATATTAAATGTATTTAATTCCCTCCCCTCTCCCCTTATTTTTATTTAATATTAAACATATTTAATTCAATCCTCTCCTCTCCCCTTATTTTTATTTAATATTAAAAATATTTAATTCAATCCTACCCTCTCCCCCTATTTTTATTTAATAATAAACATATTTAATTCCATCCTCCCTCTCCCCTTATTTTTATATAATATTAAATATTTTTTATTCCATACTCCCCTGTCAAATTATTTTTATTTAATATTAAACATATTTAATTCCATCATCAGCTCTCACCTTATTTTTATTTAATATTATTTATATTTAATTCCATCCTCCCCTCCTCCGTATTTTTATTTAATATTAAACATATTTAATTCCATCCTCCCCTCTCCCTTATTTTTATTTAATATTAAATATATTTAATTCCATCCTCCCCTCTCCCTTATTTTCCGCCGGCCCACCATCGACCGGTGTCGGCCACTGGACACAGATGCTGTTGATAAGATAGTGACTGCGGCTTGCCCCACCACCTGCTCCCTCGACCCGTGCCCCTCCTGGCTTGTTAGATCTTGTCTGGAGGGGTTACGTGGGCCTCTGTTGAATGTCACAACAGCTCCCTTGAGCAAGGAGTCTTTCCAGAGTGCTTAAAAGAGGCGGTGGTGGCTCCATTGCTGAAGAAACCATCATTGGACCCTGCGGTTCCCTCCAACTACCGCCCAGTGTCAAATCTTCCATACCTGGGCAAGGTAGTTGAGAGGGCAGTAATGGAGCAGTTGCAGTCCTTCTTAGATGATACAACATGGTTAGACCCCTTCCAGTCCGGCTTCCGTTCGGGGCATGGGACGGAGACGGTCCTGGTCTCCATCACAGACCAACTCCGCTGCCAGCTCGACCAAGGCGGGTCTGCGCTGCTCGTGTTATGGACCTCAGGGCAGCGTTTGACACGGTCGACCACAATCTTTTGATCCACCGCCTGGCCATGGCTGGAGTGAGGGGACTGTCCTTAAATGGCTGTCCTCCTTCCTCCGCCAGCGGTCTCAGCGTGTGAGGAGGGCGGGAGGTCTCCGAGGGCTCCCCATTGGTGTGTGAGTCCCTCAGGGGGCCATTCTCTCCCCTCTATTATTTAACATCTACATGCAGCCGCTTGCACAGCTGGTGCGGGAGTTATGGGCTGGTCTGCCATCAGTACGCCGATGACACCCAGCTCATTCTGAGGATGGAGGGCAGGTCGGGATCCGTCCCCGATAATTTCCAACATTGCCTCGAAGCCGTTACTGGATGGCTGCGAGCCAGTAGGTTGATGGTGAATCCGCGAAGACGGAGATCTTGTGGCTGGGCGGCTCAGGCGAGGCCGGTGCCCGGCTTCCGACCCCTGACGGTGCGGCGCTGCATCCAGCACCGTCTGTGAAGAGCCTGGGTGTCCAGTTGGACTCCCAGCTGACCATGGAGACCCAGGTCTCTATGGCCAGCAAGGCTGCTTTTCCACCTCCGCCAGGCAAGGAGGCTGGCCCCCTACCTCTCCGGTGCGACCTAGCCACGGTGATCCAAGCCACGGTCATCTCAAGGCTAGACTACTGTAACGCGCTCTACGTTGGCCTGCCTATGTCGTCGATCCGGAAGCTCAAGCTGGTGCAGAACACTGCCGCCCGGCTCCTGTCTGGGGCACCAGCAGGATGCCGTATAACACCAATTTTGCAGGATCTGCACTGGCTGCCTATTGAGCACCGGATCGCCTTCAAAGTGCTGGTTCTTACCTTCAAGGCCACACACGGCCTGGGGCCAGCGTATCTGAGGGACCGTCTCACCCCATATTGCCCAGCGAGATCACTTCGGTCCGAAGAGGCCAACCTGTTGGTAGTACCATCTGCAAAATCGGCACATTTAACATCAACCCGTCGGAGGGCGTTCTCTGTTATAGCCCCCACACTATGGAACGCCCTCCCGGCCGAAGCCAGAGCCCTGAGAGACCTACTGCCATTCAGACGGGCCTGCAAGACTCATCTGTTTAAGCAGGCTTTCGGCGAGTAGGCCTCACTTATAGGCCTCACTTATATCCTCTGGGCTGTGATATTTGTTGCTGCTCCATTGTTACATTGTATTCTGCTGTTTTAAATTGTTTTTTAACTTTTTTATGTTTTAACCTTTGGCGATATGCCACTGGCTCTGTGAGCCGCCGCGAGCCCCCGGGAGTCGGCGGCGAAGAAGCCCCAATAAATAAATAAATAAATAAATAAATAAATAAATAAGTCCGTAAAAACAAAGCGAATCAAGGCAATAAAGTCTCTGTTGGTCAAGGCAAGGCAAGGTACAAGGTCCAAGGAAGCTTCTTGGCAGGGCAAGGCAGGGCAAGGCAACGCTGGCTTCAGGGATCAGGAACGCTACACTTCCTTCAGATCAGAAGTGGCCGTTCAACTGAGGATCTGTTCCCACAGAACGTATATTTAATCTCCTCCTTTGTGAGTCCAGAGACGCTCTAGGCTTTGACGCCATTCCTTTCTATGGGCCTCAATGCTCCTTCTGCGGTCAAAGCTCCTTCCCTCCCATTCCACAGCTGTCTCACTATCTTCATGAGAAGCATCCTCCCAATCTGTCTCCATGGACTCAGCCCCCGCGGGTTCCCAGATTCGTTCTTGGGAACCTCTCCCACCTGGTCTCTCATACCAGTTATCTAAATCTTGGTCAGACTGACCTTCCTCGTCCTCGTAGGCATCGGGCCAATCATCTTCCCATTGCAAGCTCTCTGTAGGAGATGCAGGCCCAGCAGCCCCCTCATCCATTTCACCTGAAGCCCCATCAATCGGGTCCAGAGCAATTGGGACCCCCGGGGCGTCCCCTGATCCCCCTGGCTGAGCTGGGGGCTGGGCTAGGGGCTGAGCTGGGGCCGGGGCTGGGGGCAGGGCTGGAGGCTGGGTTGCTACAGTATCCCATCTCCCCTTATTTCATCTTTAAATATATTTAATTCTATATTTAATACATGAGGGGAGATGGGGGGAGGGAATGAGCAGCCCCCCTGAGGAGCCCCCTGCTTCGGCCTACTTTTCCAAACGCGCAGGATCCAGGAGTACCCGGACGACGAGAGAGGCGACGACCAACTGAGTCGAAGAAGGTCCTAATCGCGTCTGTGGGCCTCAGTGATCCAGTAGTAGAGTAGCCGAAGTGTATCGCGAGAATACGCAATCCACACAGGATTTCGCTGTCAACGCCGGCGTGATCTCGCGTTGACAGCGAAATCCCGTGTGGATTGCGTATTCTCGCGATACTTGCTCCAAACCCGGAAGTAGGCTTTTTTTAAAAAAATTATTTATTTTATTTTTAAATTTTTATTTTTTATTAAAAAGCTTAGGGGGCCGTAGGGAAGAGGCTGGGGGGCTGTATAAGGCCCCCGGGCCACCAGTTGGATAGCCCTGCTATAGTGCATCTTCATGCCTCCCAATGTGAGGCCAGGGTGGACCATTTTTGGTGATCAATCTGGCCGAGCCTGAGATGTTGTTTCAGGGAGTCATTATATCTCTTTCCTGAGGCACCTCTCTTGCACTGACCCGTGGCAAGTTCATTATATAGTAGTATCTTTGGGAGGCGGTGGTCCTCCATCCTAGAGACATACCCTGCCCATCGCAGCTGTGTTCTCAATAGCATGGCCTCAATGCTGGTGATCCCTGCTTGCTCAAGGACAGCAACATTCGTCATTTAGTCAGTCCAGTGTATATTTAGGATTGTGCGAAGACAGCGCTGATGAAAACGTTCAAGGAGTCGTAGGTGTTGGTGATAGGTGACCCATGTTTCAGACCCATATAGAAGAATAGACTATGATAGCTCTGTACACACTGATTTTGGTGCTTTGCCTCATGTGCTTGTTGCTCCAGACTCTTTTGTGAAGCCTTTCGAATGCACTATATGCCTTTGCTAATCTGTGATCTATCTCTTTATCAATCTTGGCTGAAGAGATGATGCTTCCCAGGTAGGTGAACTATATGGTTGATGACAATGTTTTTAACGTGCTTTTAACTTAATGTTTTATTTACGGATTTAAACTGTTGCTGTTTGTGTTTATATTTGTATTATATTGAGGCTTTGAATTGTGGCCGGGTTGTAAGCCATCCTGAGCCCCCCCCCCCCCCTTCGGGGGCTGAGAAGGGCTGGATAGAAATATTGGAAATAAATAAATAAATCTCTATAAATAAAAATTTAATGTTCATTTGTGGGATTAACATAACTCAAAAACCCCTGGACTAATTGACCCCAAATTTGGACACAATACACTTATCAGACCAATGAGTGACCATCACTCATAAAATCTTTGAAAAACACAGCAGAAGAGATGTAAAAAGCAAAAAAAACCAAAAAATGCATTACAATGCATGTGTAAAACCATATATATACACAAACACACGTATACACACATACACAAATACACACACATATATGCATACACACACACACACACACACAAAACAGAAAGGGGGAAGGCAGGAAGGGGAAGGAGGGAGGGAGGAATGAAGGAGGGAAGGAGAGAAGGAAAGATGAAAGACTGAAAGAAGAAAAGAAAGAAAGAAAGAAAGGTAGATAAGAAAAGGAGAAAATGAAATAAAAAAGTGCNAGAAGNAAGGAAAGAGAGNGGGAAGGAAAGAGAGAAGGAGGGAGGGAAGGAAGGAAAGAGAGAAGGAAGGATGGAACCAAAGAGCAAAGGAAGAAAGGAAAGAAACAGGTAGAGAAGGAAGAAAGATGAGGGGGGAAAGAAGGAAAAGAAAAAGAGAGAAGGAAGGAAAGATGAAGGGAAGGGGGGAAGAAAGAACGAGAGAAAGAGGGAGGGAAGGTTGGCCACAGCAACATGTGGTGGGTACAGCTAGTAAATAAATACTAAATAAATAAGGTAGATAGGCATGTATACATCAAAAATATTGTTACCTGACTATATTAGTTATGATTTGTTGCTCTGTTATATACCATAACTAAAACTGTTTTAAAAAAGAGAGATACAGAACAAATTCACTCATGGTTCAATTCCTTGTCCCAACCCAATGCAGAATCTCACTGTGCGACTGGCACCTTCATTGTTTGGCATGCACTTTCGTGGGAGCTTTTTGTGCTTTTCCGAACCTGCGCCTACACTCAAATTACACTTGGGCTTATCGTTTATAAAAATTAAATTAAACATGAAATAATGTCATAAGTGACGCTGAGAAGTGAAGACAAGAAAGGCTTCGGAAAGGTAGCGTTGGCTCTTATTTTCCCCCAGCGCACTTGTGATGAAATGGAGGCAAGTGTCAGGAGGAAATCTGCCATGTGCAAATTAGCCGTTTCTCTGTTGAGCAGCCATTAAGCGAGCGGAGGCAGACTGCCTAAACCGCCAAGCGTTGGGTGGTACAGTTAAAGGGCAGCAAATTGCTGGCCATCTCATTTATAATCATATCTTACCACCTTGGCAGGGGTGAGCGAGGGGTGTGGAGAGGAGCCGTTTGGATTTTCCGCCTCGGGCGCAGACCATCTTAGGTCCCCTTTGATGTTATTTAGCCTTTCCAGACACAAATTGCCCAAATACTCTTTCTGTGTGTGTATACACGGATCTCATCAAAACAGATTAAAATCCTTGGCGAGTAATAACAACCGTCGGTTGGTGGCTGCTACATCCAACCAGGCGTGTCAATCAAGGGAAATCCAGTCTTTCAGCAAACACTTCAAAAGGAGGCCCATTCTGATTTATTGAGTATTTCAAAAGCACGAGCGGCAGAGTTTGCTCCTGGTCCATCCCTATCATGACATGCCCGCAGCTGTTTCACAGAGGAAAACGGGCACAAGTTTTGGGCAAATGACATCCTAATGTGGTCAAGAGATATTAAGGAGTAAGAATGCAAGTTAGGAGAGGCAATAGCAGTTTGCTGCATTATCATAGGGCAGTGGTTCCCAACCACTGTTCCGCAGCACACTAGTGTGCCGTGAGCAATCACCTGGCGTGCCATGGAAAAAACCTCTCCCCCCCTCTTCCCCCCTCCTGCCAAACTCCTGCTGCTACTGCTTGGGGGAGGAGGAGGAAGAGGAGAAGGAAGGGGCGGGCAGTGGTGAAGAAGAAGGGGCCGGGGCGCCACCACCTTTGGCTGTTTCCTCAGCCAGCCAGCCTCCAATCGAGGGAGGGTGAGGAACGGAAGCGTAAGTGAGGAGCGCAGTCCGAGGCAGGCCCACCGGCTTCTTCTTTCGAACCGCAGGAAAGAAGGAAGGCAGGCAGACAACCGCGGACCAAGTGAGCGCCTTCCCTTCTGGTGTGGAAGAGGGAGAGAGCCATTCAGGAAGGGAGCCACCTGGGGGTTCTGTGTGGGAAGTTTGGCCCAGTTCTCTCATTGGTGGGGTTCAGAATGCTCTTTGATTGTAGGGGAACTATAAATCCCAGCAACTACAACTCCCAAATGGCAAGGTCTATTTCCCCTGAACTCCATCTGTGTTCATATTTGGGCATATAGAGTATTCATTTCAAGTGTGGTCCAGGTGCATCATTATTTCAGTGCACAGTGCTCTCTGGGTGTAGGTGAACTACAACTTCCAAACTCAAGGTCAATGCCCACCAAACTCTTATAGCAATTTCTCTTGGTTATGGGAGTTCTGCATGGGAAGTTTGTGTCTTTCTGCCATTCCTGCCAGGATTTCTATGTTGTGTTCATCGAAACAGGCCCAGGTTTCACACTGAGTGTATAAATACATTTAAAAACATATTAACTATATGTATGACTGTGTTAGAGTGTCATTTTGTGTCATTTTGGTTGGTGGTGTGCCCCAGGATTTTGTAAATGTAAAAAATGTGCCGCTGCTCAAAAAAGGTTGGGAAACACTGTGGGTGTCCACTAAGCCTGGTTAGGTTTTCCGTATTTTGATCAAATTCGTACTAAATTCGATTCTAAATTACTTATGAAGCATTTCTGAACTGCTGTAAGCAACCCGGAAGTGAATTACCAAATTCAAAGCCACCACTGCCATTTTTCGGAATGTAATCGCCATTTTTGGAAAGGGTTTTTCCTTTCCTGGCCCACTGCTCGATACGCCCTCTTCATCGGCCAGAGCTGTGGCCTCAGCAAGCTGCCCGGGGGCAGGTGGGGGCCGGCATTTTGCGACGCGCGCACTCCTCTCACCGGCGGGTGAGCGCACCCAGGAGCATGTCACCGGTGAGCGCGTTGTTGGGCGTGGTGCGGGACCGATGCCCTGGGCCTTGTTGTGGGCCAGGTGTGTGGGGCCAGGCACAGGGCGGCATTTTTACGGCACGTGCTCCTCTCCTAGGCAAACGCACGTGCCCCGTAGTGCGTCACCGGGCAAACGGGACAGGCAAAACTTGGGTGATTCCTCCAATTACTCCAATTTTTGCCTTGGGGAGCTTTTTGCTGGTTTTCGCGCATTGTGATTTCGCGGACACCATTAACGAATTAATTACAAATTTCGGAATAATTCCAAATCATTTTCGAAATTTTCACTAAAAATTTCAGAAGTCTACCAGATTCAAAGCACCAGCGCCCCTTACATCCAAAGCGAGTTTTGAACCATTTTTTCAATGGAGCAACCAGGCCTAGTGTCTACACTAAGCACCACTTATACTGTTTAGCTGGTATTGCACCACCTGATATCCATCAGGAAGTAGCAGCCAGCAAAAAAAGGACCAAGGCAGTGACATCTCCGGGTCATCCCCTATTCAGATAACAGCCAGGACGCCAAATTCCTTAAATCAGGAGATAGTTTTCTAAGATCGACTGAGATACTCACACGAACACCTCAGCAAGCGAGAGTCCAAAAGTGGCAGGCTAAAACCCAGCAGCTCAAGCCATGGCTGATACTGAATGAGAGACTCCCTCTTGGGCACACAGAAGACTGGGTGACTTGGAAGGTGCAGAACGGAGTGTGCTGTGCTATCATCAGGTGCAGAGCCAAGCTAAAGAAATGGAGCCACAAAGTGGAGTCCACGATATGCAAGTGCAACGAGCAAACCACAGATAACCTACTACAATGCAGTCTGAGCCCTGCCACATGGACGATGGAGGGCCTTCTTATAGTAACACCAGAGGTACTCCATGTGGCCAGGTACGTATAATGCCAAGTTTTTAAACTTTGTTTATTTATAAATACATTACAACTGTATCCTCAGTTCGCTTCTGACACTAGACTTGGTTGATTAAAAAAAGGGGGTTTAAAACTCGTTTTGGATGCAGGGGACACTGGTGTTTCGATTTGGAATTGAATTCTGAATTTTTCAGGGAAAAAAATTCAGAACTTTCCAAAATTTCCGAATCGTTTCGTTAATGACGGCCGTGGTTACGCAATGCGCAAGACTTGAAAGTATGGGATTTGTAGTGTTTTTAAAGGCAACTCACAGCAAACAAAGAAAATAGCAAACAGCACTGCCCTTTTTGCCTTGAAAGCTGACTTCACAACTTTAGGAAGGAGAGTTTGTGTTCAAAGAGTGGCTTGAATTGATGGGAGACTTAGTTCTTTTGAGGCAATGTGCAACACAAACTAGAAAACACTAAGGCCAGATAGACCAGCTACAACATTGGTTTTTAAAAAAATATTGGAGTGAGTGCTTTGGTTCATCCGTGTTTCTCCTTCAACCTATGCCACTCACCCATACACTACCCTTGCGGTGCCCACTCGTCCCAAACCCCAACAGCAGCAGCAACACGCAAGTGGCAAGTTTTGAACCTTTTTTTAATCAACCAAACCTACTATCTATATCAGTGACGGACCTCCTGCTGTGCCGTGAGAAAAGCTCTCTGCCCCCTTCCTTCCCCCCTCCTCCTGCCGAACTCCTGCTGGTTGTGGGAGGAGGAGGAAGGGCCAGGCGGCGGTGAAGAAAAAGAATAAGGGGCTGGGGCGACGCCTCCTTCGGCCGTTTCCCCAGCCAGCCTCCAATCTGCCATGACTCCCGCCATGACTCTCACCCCTTGCTCGCTGAAGCCATGAGGAGGAGGAAGCCGGGGGGAGGGGGCAGGGCATGGTGCAACATGGCTCTGCCCCCTCCCCGGCTTCCGCCCTCCCACAGCTTCTGCAGCCTTCAGGGGCAAATGCCAAGCAAGCATTGTGCTGGTTCTGCCATCGCTGGCTTGACATTGGCCCCTCAAGGCTGGAGAAGCTGTGGTAGAGCTGAAGCTGGGGGGGGGGGGCATGGCACGGCCTGGCTCCACCCCCTCCCCCGGCTTCAGCTCTCCCACAGCTTCTCCAGCCTTGAGGGGGAAATGTCAAGCAAGCATTGTGCTGGCTCTGCCACTGCTGGCTTGGCATTGCCCCCTCAAGGCTGGAGAAGCTGTGGTAGAGCTGAAGCCATGGGGAGGGGGCAGGGCATGGCGCGGCCTGGTCCGCCCTCTCCCCCGGCTTCCGCTCTCCCACAGCTCTCCAGCCTTGAGGGGGCACTGCCAAGCCAGCATTGTGCTGGCTCTGCCACTGCTGGCTTGGCACTGCCCCCTCAAGGCTAGAGAAGCTGTGGGAGAGCTGGAGCCGAGGGAGGGGGTGGGGCTTGGCATGGCATGGCTCCTCCCCACGCTTCGGCACTCCCAGCAGCTACTCCCAGCAGGCCACCATCCCCCAGCCATTCTTTACTGTGTTAGAGTGTCATTTTGTGTCAGTTTGGTTGGTGGTGTGCCCCCGGATTATTTTAATGTTAAAAGTGTGCCACGGCTCAAAAAAGGTTGGGAAACACTGATCTATATTGATACTACTTTAATTACTTTTCCTCCATTGTAATCTTTGGATTTGTACTGTATGAGGGACTTAAAGTTCCCTGCCAGCTCTAGTGAACACCCTTGAATTACATCACTATGTCTCATTTTGGGGGTATGGTTTATATTGCGCAAATGCTTAGAAATCCTGCTGCAGGTTATTTTTTATGGGTATGTCTTATTTTAGGAGAACAGGGTATATCTACACATCTGTTGGTTTATATGGGGATCCTTGGCAGCAACCAAGTTGACACCTACTTAGTTTTAATAACCTACGGTCATCGCATATCCTTCAACCATTCCCTGGACATTATCTGGGAAAGTCATTCAGTGACAATTAATTGCACAAGCGAAATCTATCTCGCCCCTGAGAATAAGATGTGCCAAAGTATTCATGCGTGAGCAAGCATCCACAGGAATCCATCTCAAAGCCATCCCAGGAATGTACAAAACACAATGCTGGAAACAGCCAGAGAGGAAAAGTTCAAATAAACATCTGTCGGGGACAATTTCTGTCTCCAGCCATGTTGATGGGCTTAGGAAAGAGCTGTTGGTTTGTTCCAGCCTTTGATATGGTTTCCATTCTATCAGCAACAATGGGAAGCTGCGTTAATGGCGAGGATGGACAAAACAGTTGAAAGAAAGAACAGCTTTTGAGATTCTGAGATCTTGAGAGCTTTGATCAGCAAGACGTTTTTAAAAGCAGAGGTAAAACAATGAGGACTTCATCGTAAATCACACCACGTGCTTATTATCATGAGATGATAATATATGCAGACTCTTTAAATAAAGTTACATACCTTTCAACTGTAATAATAACCGACGACGGCTCTGGCACAAGCCAGTCAAGGTGGTCCTAGTGGTCATCGGCACACTGGGTGCAGTGCCTAAAGACCTTGGCCTGGATTTAAACACAATCGGCACTGACAAAATTACCAACTGCCAGCTGCTAAAGGCCACCTTACTGGGATCTGCACGCGTTACTTGCTGATACATCACACAGTCCTGGACACTTGAGAAGTGTCCGACGTGTGATCCAATACAACAGCCAGCAGAGTGATCTTGTCTGCTGCGGACTCATCTTGTTGTGTTTCAAATAATAATAATACAATAGCCAGTATAGTGATCTTGTTTGCTGTGCACTTATCTTGTTGTGTTTCAAAGAAAGAAGAGGAGGAGGAGGGAGTGTTCCGGTCCCCACTGGGCCTGTTTGGTACTGCGTTATGTACCTATTTGGCCTTTACCTTCAAGGCCTTTGTCCTATTGTTTAGCCATGTGGACTGTGGTGGGAGGAGTTGTGCCTGGCTCCAAACCTGGCATCACCACCCTGAACTCCTCCCCTTCCTGAGTTTACTTGGGAGGCTGGACTTCCTTTCTGGCCTCATTCCAAGCATAGAATATGGATGAAGCAGGCAGAAATCTGGAGCCAACGCTCAGACAAAGCACCTTCGTTCACGTATAGCCTATCCCAGTCTTTCTCAACCAGTGTGCCGTGGCACACTAGAGTGCCGTGACGGACCTCCTGCTGTGCCGTGAGAAAAGCTCTCTGTCCCCCTTCCTCCCCCCTCCTGCCGAACTCCTGCTGCTTGGGGTGGAGGAAGGGCCGGGCAGTGGCAAAGAAAAAGAAGAAGGGCGCCGCCTCCTTCGGCTGTTTCCCCAGCCAGCCTCCAATCCGCCATGACTTCCACCATGACTCTCGCCCCTCGCTCGCTGAAGCCGCGTGGAGGAGAAGCCCCGCCCACTGAAGCCCGTCCACCGCTCATGCTCCCCCTCTGTCGGAGAGCTGAAGCTGGGGGGAGGGGCGGGGCAAGGCGCGGCCTGTAGGAGAGCTGAAGCTGGGGGGAGGGGGCGGGGCATGGCGCGGCCTGGCTCTGCCCCTCCCCCGGCTTCGGCACTCCCAGCAGCTGCTCCAGCCTTGAGGGACAGTGCCAAGCCAGCATTGTGCTGGCTCTGGCACCGCTGGCTTGGCACTGCCCCCTCAAGGCTGGAGCAGCTGCTGGGAGAGGTGAAGCCGGGGGTAGGGGGTGGGGCATGGCGCAGCCTGGCTCCACCCCCTCCCCGGCTTTGGCACTCCCAGCAGCTGCTCCCGGCAGGCCACCAACCCCCAGCCGTTCTTTACTGTGTTAGAGTGTCATTTTGTGTCATTTTGGTTGGTGGTGTGCCCCCGGATTTTTTTAATGTTAAAAGTGTGCCGCGGCTCAAAAAAGGTTGGGAAACACTGGCCTATCCAACACTCTCAAACCAAGATTACAGTAATAGGAAGGCCAGCCCTTCACCCAAAGATTGTAATCTCTGGGGACCCGCAAACTTCGTGTGCCAGAGGATCATTTGAGGAGCAACAAGAAACCTGGAACCAAAGAAAGGCACCTTCACTCTGCAAAAGGCAAGTGAACGCAATCCCTTTTCTCAAAGGACCTCTTCTAGCAACCAACAGCAAGCTTTTTGGACCACCAGCACTTTGACTGGTTGTTATTAAATAAACTTGTTTTGAGTTCACCTTTTTTGAGTCCTGAACTCATTGCTTAGAGAACCTCCAGGTCTCTTGTACATGGGAGGGTTAGAACGCGAACCCCAGGGCCTATAGAGTTCGTCCATCCTTTAAAAGTCCCTTTTTTGGCCCTGGCGGGACGCCACAGGGAAAAGAAGAGGGCAGAGGCCTGATTCTTGCAGCCCAGGAGCAAGCCATCAGAACAAATGCCATTAAGGCTAGGTTTGAAAAATCAGCTGTTGACCCAAAATGCAGACTGTGCAAGGAAGCTGATGAAACCATGGACCATGTCCTCAGCGATTGCAAGAAAATCGCACAGACGGACTACAAACAAAAACACAACTCTGTGGCCCATATGATTCACTGGAACGTATGTCACAAGTACCACCTGCCAGCAGTAAATAATTGGTGGGATCATAAACCCGCAAAGGTTGTGGAAAATGAACATGCAAAAATACTGTGGGACTTTCAAATACAGACTGACAAAGTTTTGGAACATAATACACCAGACATCACGATTGTGGAAAAGAAAAAAGTCTGGATTATTGCTGTTGCCATACCAAGTGACAGCCGCATTGAGGAAAAACAACAGGAAAAGCTCAGCCGTTATCAAGACCTCAAAATCGAACTGCAAAGCCTCTGGCATAAACCAGTACAGTGGTCATCGGCGCACTGAGTGCCGTGCCAAAAGATCTTAGCCAGCATTTGGAAACAATAAATATTGACAAAATCATGATCTGTCCACCTGGCCACCTTCCTTGGATCTACACCAGTGGTTCCCAATCTTTTTTGGCCTACCGCCCCCTTTCCAGAAAAAAAATTACTCACCGGCCCCCTAGAATTTTTTTTAAAATTTTTTTTAATAGCAATTAAACAGAAAGATATATGTATTAATGCAGTGGTTCTCAACCTTTCTAATGCCATGACCCCTAAATAAGGTTCCTCATGTTGTAGTGACCCCCAACCATATTTTCGTTGCTACTTCATAAATAATTTTGCTACTCTTACGAATTCTAATCCAAATATCTAATAAGTCAAAGCAAAGGAGGCGGGGCCAAAGAAGAGGGCCACGCGACCCCTCCTAAATGGCCAATTGTTCACCGCCCCCAAATTCTCCTGAGCCTCCCACCGGCCCTTTGGATCGCCTCACCGCCCACCAGGGGGTGGTACCGCCCACTTTGAGAATCAGTGATCTACATGCATCATTCAAAAATACATCACACAGTCCTAGACGCTTGGGACTTGTGATTTTTTGAAACAAAATCCAGCATATAGATCTTGTTTGCTGTGACACACTGTGTTTTTGTGTCAGTAAAATAATAATAATAATACAACAGCTAGCATAGTTGGCTGTTTTAACTGCAGCATCACATTGTTGGCTCATGTTTAACTTGTTGTCCACAAGGACTCCAAGAGCTTTTTCACATGTACTGCTCTTGAGCCATACGTCCCCCATTCTGTATCTTTGCAACAACAATACAGTTCCATGCTCGAGCACCCCAATACAGCTAGTCGCCTGCCATCTCCCTATGTCCCTTTAGTTCAGGGGTCAGGAACCTTTTTGACTCAGAGAGCCATGAAAGCAAAATATTTGGAAATTTATTTCAGTGAGAGCCATATAATATATAGAATATATTTTAAGACTGAATTCAACTAAATGTGAGTATATACATACATACTATGAGAAAAGGATTCCCCCGGCAGAATGACGGGACACTTCAGACCTGGCTCTGCAAAAGGCATGCTCAGGACTCTGGGAAGGAAGAGAAGACGGAAGGAAGGGGGAAAGAAAGAAAGAAAGACAGAGGAAATAAAGGAGGGAGGGGGAAAGGAAGGAAGAGAAGAAGAGTGAACTATGGAAAAGGAAGAAAAGAAAAACAAGAGAGAGAAAAGGAGGGGGAAAGAAAGAAGGAAATGGGAGGGAGGAAAGGTAAGGATGGGGAAAAGAAAGGAAAGGGAGGGAGGAAAAAGTAAAATAATGAAGGAAAAGAAAGAAGGGGAGAGAGGGAAGTGAAAAGGAAGGAAGAAGAAGGAAAGGAAGACTTTGGGGAAAAGAATAGAAGAGGAAGGAAGGAAGGAAGGAAGAGGGAGGGAGAATAAAGGAAAGAAGGAAGGGAAGGGAGGGAGTGAAAAGGAAGGAGAGAAGGAAAGAATGGAAGAGGAATGAAAAGGGAGGGAGGAAAAGGAAGGAGAGAAGGAAAGAATGGAAGAGGAAGGAAGGAAGAGGGAGAATGGAGGAAAGAAGAAAGGGGAGAGAGGGAGGGAAAAGGAAGGAGAGAAAAGAAGGAAGAGGAAGGAAGAGGGAGAATGGAGGAAAGAAGAAAGGGGAGAGGGGGGGGAAAGGAAGGAGAGAAGGAAAGAATGGAAGAGGAAGGAAGGAAGAGGGAGAATGGAGGAAAAAGGGAAAGGGGAGAGAGTTAGTGAAATGAAGAAGAGAAGGAAAGAATGGAAGAGGAAGGAAGGAAGAGGGAGAATGGAGGAAAGAAGAAAGGGGAGAGAGGGAGTGAAAAGGAAGGAGAGAAGGAAAGAATGGAAGAGGAAGGAAGAGGGAGAATGGAGGACAGAAGTAAGGGGAGAGGGGGGAAAGGAAGGAGAGAAGGAAAGAATGGAAGAGGAAGGAAGGAAGAGGGAGAATGGAGGAAAGAAGGAAGGGGAGAGAGGGAGGGAAAGGAAGGAAAGAATGGAAAAGGAAGGGGGAAGGGAAGGGAGGGAAAAGGAAGGAGAGAAGGAAAGAATGGAAGAATGGGGAAGGAAGGGAGAATGGAGGAAAGAGGGAAAGGGGAGAGAGTTAGTGAAAGGAAGAAGAGAAGGAAAGAATGGAAGAGGAAGGAAGGAAGAGGGAGAATGGAGGAAAGAAGAAAGGGGAGAGAGGGAGTGAAAAGGAAGGAGAGAAGGAAAGAATGGAAGAGGAAGGAAGGAACGAAGAGGGAGGGAGGAAAGAAGGTAGGGAGAGAGGGAGGAAAAGATTTTGCGTCACTCCTCCCCGCTGCATGCTGGGAAACCGAGGCCCGCGCTGCTCTGGAGAGCCAGGTGCAAACATGAAAAGAGCCACATCTGGCTCCCGAGCCATACGTTCCCTACCCCTGCTTTAGTTGCTCACACTGCATAAAATGGCGTGCCTATGTCCACTCCAAGGTTGTCCTCTCTTAAAGTCGTCCCATCTCAATGTTTCTTCCTTTACCTTCTTCTGCTCTCTCCAAGCTCGCTTTTCCCCTCTTTCTCGGCTTCTTAGAATAATAGCATGACTTGAAAGCCAAAGCCTTGCCTGTCAGCGCACTTTCCTTCCACTGAAAATCACCATCATTTTAACAAGACTATGGAAAGGGGTGGGGAGGGGGTGGGGGTGGGGGTGTTGGCAGGCATTTCATGCATCATGAAAAATGCCCTGTGTTCCTCTTTCCTCTCCCAAACCCCATCCCCTTTCTACATATATTCATATGGATTTGGGGAAAGGATGACAGCGGTTAGAAAGAGCGCCGCTCAAGTTCAGATGTCTTTTGACAGGTTTGGCAGCTCCTTCCATCGCGCCTTTTTTATTTCATGGATATATGCACGGATGACTCAGGCTTTTTAGTCTTCCCGTCTCTCGAAGTTCACTTCTTCCTGTCATCGTTGCCCTTTGCCTTCAACTCCTCTGTAGACTTTCTGCTCCTGGCATTCGTTGTGAGCTTGCTCTGCGCTTTTTCAGGCACTGCAGTCAAGTTCCATTGAGTTGTCTTGGCATGAGGAATTACTAATTCACAGGACGGGTGGAGATTAAAAATGTCTGTTGCCGGCTTCGACATACTTTTCTCTCCTTTCCTTTTCCCTTGAGGGGTACGGGAGAATACATTTAGTCTGGGTTTTAGTGTGAACTTTAAAGAAGCTATCCAAAGTGCTACCTATTCATGCCCGGATTACCAATAAGGCCAACGAGGCCATGGCCTAGGGCAGGGCTGTCCAACTGCCGGCCCGGGGGCCGCATACGGCCCTCCAGCCCATTCCCTGCGGCCCCCTAAGCTTTTTAATAATAATAAAAAATAAATTAAATAATAATATTTTTTAAAATGACCCACTTCCGGGTTTTGGAGCAAGTATCGCGAGACTACGGAAGCCACACAGGATTTCATTCTCAACGCGAGATCACGCCTGCGTTGAGAGCGAAATCCCGTGTGGCTTCCGTAGTCTCGCGATACTCCTGTTGCCAAAATCTCGGCTACTTAATCCCTGCGGCCCACGCAGACGCGATTTGGACCTTCTCGGCTGCTGCCTCGGTCGGTCGTCGCCTCTGCTCGTGGTCCGGCTACTCCTGGATCCTGCGCGTTTGGGAAGGTAGGCTAACCTTTATGTTACTATTATGTAATTGTGTATGGATGCCCCTTATGTATTCCCTCCTTGCATTTCCCCAGTGACCGGAATTCAGGCCCCTGGGCCGGTAGAAGTTGGACAGCCCTGGCCTAGGGGCACAAGCCGAGGGGGGCGCAGATCACGGACCAAAAGAAACCAAAACTGGTCTGCGCCCCTCTTTCTCACTTTCTCATTCCCCTCCTCGCTCCTTCTCCCGGCAAAGTCTCTCCTCCGTCCCCCCCCCCTCTCTCTCACGTGGCTTAAAGGGGGCGTAATTCCAAACTGTGGCCTAGGGCGCAAAAAAGTGTTAATCCGGGTGCGTAGATCACGGACCAGAAAAACCAAAACTGGTCTGCGCCCCTCTTTCCCCCTTTCTCATGCCCCTCCTTGCTCCTTCTCCCGGCAAAGTCTGCTCCGTCCCCTCCCTTCCTCTCTCTCTCTCTCTCTCTCACACACATGTGCACTCTCTCTCTCTCACTTGCGCGCACTCTCTCTTGCTTGCTCTCTCACGCACTCTCTCGTGCGCATGCAGTGTCTCTCTCTCTCTCGTGCACCTTTGGAGCGAGTTTGCACCCGCTGCGCTCTCCCCAAGCCTCCCGACTCCTGAGGAGACCTTCAGAGCACAGCGGAGCTTTCCAGCTAGTGGGAATGGGGACCTTGGAGGTGGCAGGAGGTTGGCTTAAAGGGGGCGTAATTCTAAACTGTGGTCTAGGGAGCAAAAAAGTGTTGATCCGGGCCTGTACCTATTGATTCATCTTTTTGTTTATCTTACTCACCAAACAAGTTCTGGCATTGAAAATACATTCAAGGTGTGTATATAACGCCTGGTGGATCGATGGTTCTAAATGCTTCAAAAGTACTTACCAATCAAAAGTTCTGGTAGTGAACATTTCAGAACTCTAACAAAACTTTCAAAATTTCATTATAAATGGCAGTTCCTAATTGGTTCTGCCTTAAAAATGGCCAATAATGAAATAATAATGAAATTTTGATAGAATTCTGAAAAGTTCACCACCAGAACTTATGTTTTGTAAGTACTTTTTGAAGCATTTAGAGCAGGGGTGCCTACACTTTTTCAGCATGCGAGCTACTTATAAAACAACCAAGTCAAAATGAACTACCTACCCACTACTCAGAGAGCCATAAAAGCAAAATATTTGGAAATTTATTTCAGTGAGAGCCATATAATATATTTTAAGACTGAATTCAACTAAATGTGAGTATAATAAGCCCCTGAATTTATTCATAATAATAATGATGATAATATTCATTCAGCCTCTGCTACTAATAATAATATTAATAATAGTAACAACAACAACGATAGGTTCCTAGAGTAGACGGAGACCTCCAAGGGCCATCCAGTCCAACCTCCTTCTGCCATAAGGAAAAACACAACCAAAAGCATTCCTCACAAACGGCCCATTCAGCCTCTGATAATAATAATAATAAAACAACAACAATGGGTTCCTAGAATAGGAGGAGACCCCCCAGTCGCCCCGCATGCCCTGACGCCGCCTAGGTGCAGAAGGAGTTTGGACTGGTGGGCCCTTGGAGGTTTCCTCCTTCTAGGAACCCATGTTGTTGTTGTTGTTGTTGTTGTTGTTATTATCAGAGGCTGAATGGCCGTCTGTGAGGAATGCTTTGATTGTGTTTTTCCCTTATGGCAGAAAGAGGTTGGACTGGATGGCCCTTGGAGGTCTCCTTCTACTCTTGGAACCTATTGTTGTTGTTACTATTAGTAGTAGTAGTAGCAGTAGCAGCAGCAGAGGCTGAATGAATATCATCATCATTATTATTATGAATAAATTCAGGGGCTTATTATACTCACATAATTTCCAAATATTTTGCTTTTATGGCTCTCTGAGTAGTGGGTAGGTAGATCCTTTTGACTTGGTTGTTTTATAAGTAGCTCGCATGCTGAAAAAGTGTGAGCACCCCTGAGCTACACAATAGGTCAAGAGTCCACCTCAGAATTTGAATCATAAAAAACACAAAACGGACTGGTCAGGAGTCAAGAACTATATGCAAGAAGGAAAATTTAAGTGCTCAATAGATCTAAATGACCTCTAAAATTTTACTTTGGCTCGAGAAGAGATCATAAAACCATGGCATTAACATGTTTTGTACAATTTTGAGATTTTTAATTTATATACTTTCTTTGGTTACCTTCGGGAAGTCCTTGTAAACCCAACACCACACACTCCCAATCCCCTTCACAACTATCCTCCCCCCCCCCTCATAGCTGGTCATGTACCAGGAAAAACTCAATAAAAATCTATATATATATAAAAAAAGAGTCCACCTCGACCCAGGCAGGCCTCGAACTCATGACCTTCTGGTCAGTAGAGATCTTATGCAGCTGACACTCAGCCAGCTGTGCCACATTCCCGGTGATTCCCTTTGGGAAGATGGTGGCGGGGTATAAATAAATATTATTATTATTATTATCATCGCAATCACACACTATCAAACAGTTGTAATTGTGCTGCTCCAGTGCTCAAACCACTACAACATGCTGACTCTGGTATAGATGAGTCAAAATCCATCTTTATAGCCTGGTACGGATTATACAAGGCTAGTTAGTAGGCATGGTTTAGAACCCAAAAATAGGAAATTGAAAATCTAATGGGGGGGTTATTAGTAATAGGAAGACTTACAAAAAAATTCCAAAAATTTCTAAAATGTAACTTAATTACTAAATAAATTCGTTAGTAGTTCGGTATGCCAGCGCATGCGCATTCAGATGGTTTGGCCTACAACTCCCAGAAATCCTAACAGCTGTTAAATTGGCTGGGATTTCTGGGAGATGTAGGCCAAAACTTGAATAAATCACACTGAATTCTAGATGGGACTCTCCAAATAGGAAGGAGGGAGAAAAGGAGGGAGGGAGGGGGTATTCTATTCTTGGAAGCAGCAAAAGAAAAGGAGGAGGAGCCCCCCCCCTGGCTCCTCACTGCCTCTCTCACCCGATCCCGAGGAGCGAGGGCCCAAGTTTGCCCAGGCTGGTCATATACCTACATTCTATGCACATGCAATAATACAGCAGTAATAACAATGGGTATAAGAAGAGGTAAAATTCAAACCGAAGTATTCTGACTGGTCCCTGCCTCATGCGGTGCAAACGGGCTCTTCTCTGTGAGCCGGGAAAAGCCAGCGTTTTCTGCTTGGGTGCACACACATACACATATTCTTTGGGGGATTTGCTGCAGAATCTTCTCTATGAGCCGGGATTCTGCAGCAACCCCCCAAGAATATGTATGTGTGTGCTCCCAACAGCAAACGCTGGCTCTCCGGAGCGGTTGGCATTCCAGGCTAGTTTTCTTAGATAGTACTCTCCATCATATCTAGTTAGTTAGAAAGATGGCAGGCAGTTATTGCCAATTAAGGCTGGCTGTAAGCTAAGTGGCACTCTAGGCATTAGAAAATGCAAGGAAAGGGCATTTTTCCCCATTCGCTCTTGGATTATATGAAACATCATTCTGAGTGGACTTGAGAGGAGGACACAGCAGGAGGTGTGCTTAATCCGTTCCCTGGCCGCCGTGTACAGGAATGTAGATTGGGAAATTGCTGGCTGGCAAAGAACTACTCAGCCCTCCTGCCCGTGCTCTGTCTCTTCCTTGCTCTCGAAGGCCGCCCTCCAAAAGGGACCCTAGATTTTCAAAGGTGGCACTGGAATCCAGTTACACACGCCTGCGCCCGAGAGCCCGTGAACTCCGAATCGCTAAAATGTGCCACCGAATACATCTGCCATTATTGATATCTTTCATCGAGAAGGCTCCATGACATGTCAACCTGCTCCACTTCTAATTATTTGTCTTCCCTTCCAAATTGCTTTTTTTTTTGGCACCGAGATAAAGAGACGAAGGAAATATTCAGTGCGGGAGGAATTCATAAACGGGGAAGGGGAAAAACAAAAAGGGAAGAAGGATTCTTGGGATGGGGGCGAGGAGAGAAAGGCAACCTTTCCGCCGTCATCTGCCAGGGTCGGTGGTTATAACAACGATCACAAAGCACGCTGGCAAGAGTCACCTGGATATATCCATCAGTCCTACGAGATGCACATCTAACTGCCTCCCATAATAAAAAGCACACGCAATTCTGGCTTTCATTGTCAGGAATCGCACAACCATTAAATTCATTTCACAGGAAGACGGGAAAAGTGACAATCGACTGAAAAAGAAAACTTCTATAGGGAAGGCTGGCATAGTGGTTGTCAAATTACTCAAGTGTACAACTTCAGGGAAGGTGTCTCTGTGTGTCTTCCACATTTTCGTCTTAGAGGCAATTGGCCATCATTCTCAGGGAACCACAATGCCAAAGCAGACATGGATGACAAGCACAGCTGACAACTGCTTTTCTAGACTAAACCATCATCACTCAGAGAAACAAGTCGGACTTCATCATCACAGTTGAGGTTCATCACCAGATCTTCATCTCACATTCCAATTCCAAATTGACCCCTGGGAGCCAAAATAACAACAACAACACAGATCTGGAATTTTATTTATTTACAGTATTATATTCCACCCTTCTCACCCCACAGGAGACTCAGGGCGGATTACAATGTACATATGTGTTGGGACCAATCTTGGGACTTTCCAGCTGAGAAATCCATCAAAGAGGGGCCGGGAGGCTCAGACGAGCTACTTACAGTTCCCTCGGAAGGTGTCGTCATGAGGGCAGCCGAGGAGGAGGACACCGAGCGAGAACTGGGCTTGGAGGCTGGGGAGGTCAGAGAGCCCATGGTTGGACCCGGATCCTCGGCCCTGACTGGGGTGCTGAGGCAGTAGCTGGTGGTCCATGGCCGGTCAGGAGTGGTGTCAATCAGCTCAGCTGCCCTGCGCCGGCGGGGTGCCTCTGGAGAGACTGAGGCAGACTTATTAAGGTAAACACATGTGAGCCATCTGCTGTTCCATGATTGGACCAGACAGGCACCACATGACTAGCCATCTGCTGTGCCGTGATTGGACCAGACAGGCACCACATGATCAGCCACCTGCTGTTCCATGATTGGGCAATAGGGGCACCACATGATCAGACATGATTAGCTGTCTGCTGTTTCATGATTGGGCTAGAAGGCTATCACATGACTTCCCTGAAATCATGTGCTTTCAAAGAAACAAAACTTAAGGGAATCAGACTGGGCATGTGCAGGAATGCAAGAGATAAGAAACACTGTGTCTTCAAGAACAACGCGTGAACAGTGCATGCAAGGGACAAAGGCTTTATCAATTGGATGATAATACGACTGCGCCACAGGAACTAACCAATGAATCATAGAGAAAACGTAAGCTTTATCAATTGGATGATAATACGACTGCGCCACAGAAATTAACCAATGAATTGAATGAAAGGGCGGCCCTAAGCTGAACCCGGAGATTGTATAAATGTGAATGACTGGAGTCAATCGAGGTTCTGACCCTTCAGCGCCATGTTGCGCAAGGTTGGGACCTCTACAGCTGTGGATCAATAAAACTGCTTTCTAGGGTAACTTGGTTACCTGTCTCCTATGTTCCTGCCGCCTGCACAGAAGCAGCCTGCTCAAAGGGGAAAGCCTTTTGGCTCTGCTACAAGACCAGACGCCTTTGGATGTTACTGAGATCCTGGCCTGTGCCATCCCCGACGTCGTGACCGCTTGGGGGCGGCAAGTCGGGAGCACGGGGGGCTGAGCAAAATGGCCTTTGGCCTTGGAGACGCTGAGGGGAGGTGGTCTTCTTTCTCCTCCTTAGACCCAGATCGGAAGAGACGAGTGTGCAGGCGCCGGAAGAGACACCGGAGGAAGAAACCAAAGAAACACCCGACTTCCGGTCCGTCAGTGGACTATCCTAAGATAGCAAATTTCCAGGAGGCTGGCGCTCCAAGGGAGTCGAGTTTCTCCTCGTTGAACAGAGGCAACTCAGAGGGCCGCCAAGGACATCGGGCTGCCCCCATCATCTCTGGTATGAGCAATGGAGACATGGACAGCCCTGGAACCAATCCTGGTGGTGTTTTGGGGAGGAGCAAACATAAGAAATATAAAACTAGGACCTTCTGGGGGTTGGGCTTCGGGAGCTGGGCTAGATCAGGCTCCCATAGCCCCACAATTAAAGCTAAAAGGACTCAGAACACCCTGAGACAACTGAAACTAGGGAAACTCCCCCTAGCTATGACCAATCCCTCCCTTAGACCTTACGGTGGAAGATCTGTTAGTGTTAACTGGGAAGGGCATAGTCCGGCTGCCTTGTATTATTACTATGTTTAATGGTAAATTGTTGTTAGTTGAAATTGTATTGTATTTTTGTTATTGTTTATCTGTTCTTATATTGTGTTTACTCTTCAATTACTGTAAACTGCTCCAAGCCCTCGGGGAGTGGCAGTCTAGAAACTTGAAGTAGAAATAAAATAAAATAAATAAATAAATATACATGGCAAACATTCAATGCCATAGACACACAACACACATAGACAGTCAGTCAGAGGGGATTTAACATTCCAACTTCTGGCCACCAGGGGAGCTGTTGCTTCACCATCTATCTGTGACACTGATGAAGTACTTTCTGCATTCCCCGCATGCTTTAGCTGGAGATTTTTTTTATGGCCTTGTAAATTTTGTTAAATTAGCCTCCCCACACATACAGTAGGTGGTACCTAAATTTCCTACTTGACAGATACAACTGTCTTTCGGGTTGCAAAGGTCGACAACAAGCTACACAATTGGCCGGAAGCTCACTCCGTCCCGGGCTGGCTCCGAACTCATTACCTTTCGGTCAGTAGTGATCTTTAATGCAGCTGATACCCAGCCAGCTGCACCACAGTCCCAGTGCCTATACCCATCTCAGGATATCCAGAAGGTCAGTCAATTGCAAGGAATACGAGGGTTGAATGAAAAGTAATGCCTCCACTGTGTGTTTTGTGTATATATATATAGTCTGTGTATGTTTTTAGATGATTGCATGTAAACTTTTCTGCCTTGTCTACGTGAACTCTAGGCAAGCAGCCTAAAAAGCTTGAAATAAATAGAAAGCTCCTAATAAATCTCATTTGTTTAGAGTTTCCTTTTTGAAGATACTCTTTTGTCACCATCTCTATGGACTTTCTCATTTGGTTCTTAAGTTTGGCTCGTTTTTCTTTCAACCGAAGAGCTCCCCCAAGACAAACCCTTTGGGAGTGAAGAAATGTGTGTATACACCCATAGAAGTCTGGTGCCCTTTTGAAGTCGTTGTCAAGCATGTGTATTAACCAAGGATGCGAGCCAGAGTTCCACTCATCCCAACGGTTTGTTTTACATCCTGTTCATCCTTTTGAACAGGACAAGACCTGGCACCCTCTGCTTCACAAAGTACAGACTGGTAGCCAGAGATGCTCCCCCCCCCCCTTTTTTTAAAAGGCAGCTTTCAAAAGCCAAAGCCAAGGAGAACAATCCTTCCAAAGCTAGTCGCGATGAAAACCATATCCTCCAACTGGTTTGGCAGAGATGGTTCCATTTAATCCTCCACTGTCCCACTTTCCCCCTTTGTCCCCAGTTGACTCCAATTGCCACAAACTGGGGGGTGCATCTACGCTGTGGAATGAATGCAGTTTGATACCACTTGAGCTGACGCAGCTCAATCCTATGGAATCCTGGGAGTTGTGATTTGGTGAACCACCAGCCCTCTTTGGCAGAAAAGGTAAATTTGCAGGACAGTCATGGCGATTAAAGTCGGGCCAAATTGCATTAATTCTACAGTGCAGATGTAGCACAGTAGTTCTCGTTTGTGCCTGGGGGCAGGGGACAGAACCGGGGGTCCCATTGGCATTGGGGCCTGCAGCAGCGGAGATGGATTCTGAAGAGGATTTAGAAGGGTTAGCAGAAGGAGAGTTTCCCATCACTGGGCCTCCTTCTCCCACAGAAAGCTTGGCTTGGGATGAAGGTTGGCCTGACCTCTTACGACGAGACAGATAACCAGGTGCAAATGGAAAGCAGTGATAGCGAAACTTATGAACGGCCGGGTGGGAGGTTCACAGGATCCTTTGAGTGAAAAACATGGAAGAGAGCGGCTGGGAAGAATCTAGGGGAGAGCTCTCACGGAGATAGGGCAGCAGATGTTGGGAGGCAAGGCCGTATTTCGATAGGAGACGGGACATCGAGACTAGCAGGAGGGGCTGGTTCCATAGCCTAGACAGGCCAAGGTCTGTCAGCAGAGATTGAGACGACCGAAGCCCTAGACCGTCGGGGACCTCGGCAGAAAGATTAAGTATAGGATCCGTGGAACGGATCCTCAGTACTTCGCCACGTCTCATCTGAGCAGACGTGAAGCGAAGCTGGTCCATGGAGCTAGGTTGGCTAGTGGCTTACCAAGTCTTGTTTTGCATCTTGTACCTTGCCCTGTTCCTGAATCCGCATTGCTGTGCGGAGCCTTGCTAAGTCTTTTGGATACTTTACCAAGTTGTTTTGGACATTTGATTGCCTTTTGCTTTTGGATTTGCTTTTGCTATTTTTATGGACAATATACCTTTTGAACTGTTTTTTATATATTCAATAAAGTAGTTAAGTCCCTGTGTGTGTGATTAAGGGGCCGGTCAAGTCCGTGCATCGTGACAGCAGATGAACCCTGTGGCCAATTTAGGACACTTTTCTACTCTTCCAGTGTGGTGATGAAACCAGGAGGGTGTGAAGTCCATTCATGGGAGACACGTAGCCATTTTATGGAGGGGCTTGAACCCCCTCCATTCCTGTTGTTGTTGTTTATTTGTTCAGTTGTTTCCAACTCTTCCTGACCTCATGGACCAGCCCAGGCCAGAGTTCCCTGTTGGCCGTAGCCACCCCCAGCTCCTTCAGAGTCAAGCCAGTCACTTCAAGGATACCATTCATCAATCTTGTCCTTGGTTGGCCCCTCTTCCTTTTTCCTTCCATTCTTCCCAGCATCATTGTCTTCTCTAAGCTTTCCTGACTTCTCATGATGTGGCCAAAGGACTTCATCTTTGCCTCTAATATCCTTCCCTCCCAGGAGCAGTCAGGCTTTATTTCCTGAAGTATGGACTGGTTGTAAAGAGCTCCAGAAAGATCTCTCGAAATTGAGTGAATGGGCAACAAAGTGGCAAATGCATTTAACCTAAACAAGTGTAAAGTCATGCACATCAAAATAAAGAACCCCAACTACACCTACAAATTGATGGGGTCAAAGCTTTCCGAGACAAACCAGGAAAGGGATCTTGGGGTTTTGGTGGACAGCTCAATGAAGATGTCTACCCAGCGCAGCAGCAGTGAAAAAGCAAATTCTATGCTAGGCATGATCAGAAAGGGAATCGAAAATAGGTCAGCAAATGTTGTATTACCTCTCTACAAATCGATGGTAAGGCCACATTTGGAGTACTGTGTACAATTCTGGTCTCCGCACCTTAAGAAGGATATAACGGAACTGGAAAAGGTACAGAAAAGGGCAACAAGAATGATCCAAGGGATGGAGCGGCTCCCTTATGAAACCAGGTTGCAACGCCTTGGTCTTTTCAGCCTTGAAAGACGGGCGTCTAAGAGGTGACTTGATCAAGTGTATAAAATCATGCATGGGATAGAAAAGGTGAATAAAGAAAAATATTTTCTTTGTCACAAAACACTAGGACTAGAGGGCACTCCTGAAGCTCCAAGGTAGGAAAATTAGGACTAATAAAGGAAATATTTCTTCACCCAGAGGGTCATTGGGTTATGGAACTCACTTCCAGAAGAGGTTGTGACAGCTGTCAACCTGAACAACTTCAAGGCAGGATTAGACAGATTCATGGATTTATGTATATGTAGTTACTGAAAAGGACATTCAGGTGCCACCTCGGAGTTGGTTGAGGTAGGCAGGATTTCCCTGGGTACTGGTTGTGGGGGTCGGGGAGCAGGTCAGGGTTTTGCCCTCCCTTCTGCACGAGATCCCCGTGTACAACTGGTGGGCCACTGTGTGATACAGAATGCTGGACTAGATGGGCTGAGGTCCGATTCAGCATGGCTCTTCTTATGTTCTTATGTTGGTTGGATCTTCTTGCGGTCCAAGGCACTCTCAGAATTTTCCTCCAGCAATCAAAGAGCCTTCTGAATGATACAATTGGGCCAAATTTGCTACGCAGAACTTCCATGACCAATAGAAAATACTGTGTCTTCTGATGTCTTTGGTGACCCCTCTGCCACCCACCTTGCCGCCCCCAGGTTGAGAAATGCTGCCATAGAAAATCATGATAACCATATCTAAGAAGTTAAGAGCTGATATGGTCTATCCAATGCAATGTTCTATATCAGTGCTCCAAATAACCTCAGGAACAGGCCTAATGGTGGCTCCCCGCCTGTGGAATGCGCTCCCTATCGATGTACGATCCACCTCATCCCTCCTGGCATTCAGGAAAAAAGTAAAATCCTGGCTGTGGGACCAGGCGTTTGCACACCAGCACAAGGCAGCACTTTAGATGGGATTTTAACGGAAAGTGGATGATCAGGGCCAATGCTTTTATGGCCAGAACATTGTTTTAATCTGGAATGAATGCGTATGATGTTTGGATGGTTGTATTTTGATGTATTTTAATTGTATTTTGGTTGTTGAGGGGTTCTGGGGTCTTGTATTGTTGCTGTGTGGGCATCGAATTGCGCCTTACTGTAAGCCGCTCTGAGTCCCCCCTCGGGGGTTGAGAAGAGCGGGGTAAAATCCTGAAATAAAATAATAATAATTGATTGAATGAATTAATGAAATTTATTTATGTATGTATTTATTTATGACATATATATATATACAGACACATATACACATATACACACACACACAAAACACATCTACACAGACTGGGCCACAGCAATACATGACAGAGAATGACTAGTGAAATATATAATTATTATATTGTATTACATTATAATATTATTATCAATATTATATGTGTATACAATATATTATATTATTAGCACAGCACAATATTAGTATTATGTATTAATGGTCCACCCTGGCCTCACATCGGGAGGCATGGTGTTGTAGTTGAGCAAACTGAGCCTGTAGTTGCTACAGGTAGTAACTCGGAGGAGGATACTGTGTTGGACATGTCACTGGAAGAGGGAGGTTTGGGCAGAATGACTGCAGCTGGGAGGAAAAGGGCTGCAAGTGCTGAGAGTTTGGAAGAGGCAGAGCACAGGAGAAAGGTCCGACAAATACTTATACTTTTGAGGGTTTGATGTAGAGTTACCTCAGAAGAGAGTGATACCGAGCTGGACTCAGCACTGGTGCAAGATGTCAGGGATGTGATAAATGCTGAGTCCAGCGAAAGCTCCTTTTTTGGCTTTTCGAGTGACCCTGCTTGGCCTAGTGGGAATGCTGAATCGGACTGGGGTCCTTTAACTGCTCAGCAAAGGTGGGAAGATTGGAGGAACACACCCAGTGCTGCAGCTGAGGGGAATGGGGCAGAGTTGGGTGGGGAGTCTGATGACTCTGATTTGTAAGGGTATTAAAGTAAGGCCTGGGGATTTGGGACTCTGCGGTCGGCCAAGGTGTTGCTGGTGGGTGGCTGGTTCCTGTATTTGGTGCTCTTGTTTCTTGTGTCGTATTTCCTGATTCCCAGCAAGCTGTGAGTATTGGGCTGTTTTCCATGTTGGGTTCTGGGGGAGCTGCCATGGCAGCACAAGCTGACAATGTTGAATGTTGGGGATTGGGTTTTTAATGTGTGTTTTTATGTTTAGTGACTACCGCGTTTCGTTTGGTCTTTTCCTGTGTTGCTGTGAGTGCCTGTCTCTTATTTGGTATCGTATATGGGTGGAGGGGAGTTGCTGTGGGATGCGGGGGCTTTGATGTGTTTGTTTGTATACTTAGCTCCTGGAATTGGAGAAGCACTCTTCCTTTCCTTCTCGGACGGGTCTTCGCATCTCAACAGACTTCGAGCCGGAATAAAGCCAAGGACTTCAAAAGACGAACGTCTTCCCTGTTTTTGTTTATGGGCTTTTTGGGGTGTGGGTTCCTTTTATGCCGGACTGTGGCTGTGTTTTTGTTGAAAATAAACTGTAAATACTTTTGCTAGCTTGGCGTGTCTTTGAGCCATCTGTGGGAGTCTCGACACATGGAGACGCACTATCCACAATGCTGCGGCCTCTTTTGAGAAGACACGCCAAACGGGTCTCGAAGAGAAATGACAACGCAGAAAGAACCACAACTTGGAAACAACATCACCCAAAGGAGATTTTCTGCTGTGCTTTCTGCAACCGAACGTACCTATCTCAGATTGGCCTTTTTAGTCATCAACGCACTTGTAAAAAGCGTGGGATGAGTCCTTCCTAAGAATCTTGGTTCGCGAAGTAATGCCGAGAGTGTAGCAACCCAGTTCTCTTTTGTGCCTGGGAGGCAGGGGGCAGCACCGGGGGTCCCACTTGCATTAGAGCCAGCCGCAGCTGAGGATGAAATGGAGGAAGGGGTTAATGAGTTAGCTGGACCTTCCTCTCCCACAGAGAGCTTGGCCTGGGATGAAGGTTGGCCGGATGCCTATGAGGACTGGGAAGGTCAGGCTGATCCTGAAAGTGCTGATAGCGATGATTGTTATGAGAAACCGGGTGGGTACGGATCACAGGAGAGAATTTGGGAAAACATGGGCGAGGAGGCCATGGAAGCTGAAGGGGAGTTAGACTCTCATGAAGATAGCGAGCCAGGTGCTGGGAGGCAAGGTCGAGCTTTGATAGGAGACGGAGCATCGACTCCAGCAGGAGGGATTGGCACCGCAGCCTAGAGCGCAAGAGAGAAGCGAGATCCCGTAGCACAGACTACCGCCGTAGCCTAGAGCGTCGGGGTCCCGCCGTGAGGTTTAAGGATAGGATCCGTGGGAACGGATCCTCAGTAGCTCGGCCACTTCTAACCTAGCGAAGTGTAGCGAGCCAAGGACCACGGAGCCAAGCTGTGGCTCGTCCCTTGCCAAGAAGTTTCTTGGGGCTTTGATTGAACTTTACCTTGTTCTTTGATCCGCTTGATTTGCGGAGCTTTTGCCAAGGCTACTGCCAAGACCTTTGCCTTTGGATTTTGCTACGGACTCTTTACTTTTGAACTGAACTTTCAATATCTTTTGGACAATTGCCTTTTTTACATGTTCTTTATTCTACAACAGTGCTGTCCAACTTCTACTGGACCTAGGGCCGGACTTCCAGTCACTGAAGACCTGGGGGGCTGCTCCGCCCCGCCCCTGGCCCCTGGCCCCGCCCCCACCCCAGCCACGCCCCCAGCCACGCCCCCGGTCCCTCCTCCTAAAGGGTCACGCCAGCCTCAGAAGCGGCGATTTCGCTGAGGCTGGCGTGACCCTTTAGGAGGGAAGGCAAAGCCAAGGGAGCCCCTCCATGGCTTCTCCCTCCCTCCTAGTGTCACGCCAGCCTCCTCCTCAGCCTCTGCCTCTCCACCGGCGCACTGATCAGGCGCCGGTGAGAGACAGAACGGAGAAGTCGTGCCTGAAGAGGAGGAAGGCAAGCGCTGCCTTCCTTCTCTTTAGGCACGCCCCCTCCCCTGTTCTGCCTCTCTCACCGGCGCCCTGATCAGGGCGCCAGTGGGAGAGACAGAATGGAGAAGCCGTGGCTGAAGAGGAGGAAGGCAAGCATTTGCCTTCCTTCTCTTTAGGCACGCCCCCTCCCCTGTTCTGCCTCTCTCACCGGCACCCTGATCAGGGCGCCGGTGGGAGAGACAGAATGGAGAAGCCGTGCCTGAAGTGGAGGAAGGCAAGTGCTTGCCTTCCTCCTCTTTAGGCACGGCTCCTCCTACCTGGCTCCTCCTCCCGCATCGCCCCTGTCCCTCTCTCACCGGCGCCGATGCAAACCGGTTTGCATCGGCGCCGGGCGAGAGAGGGAAGAAGAGGGCGGTGCAGGAAGGAGGAGCTGGCCCCTCTTTCTCCCTGCCCCGCCTCCTCCTCCTCCCCTCCCTCCCCCCCGCCACTGCGATCTCGCAGCGGCAGCACGGAGAGAGGGACGGAGAGGACGGTGCAGGGAGGAGGAGCTGGCTCACTTCCTCCTCCCTGCCCCGCCTTCCTCTCTTCGCCGCCATTTTTTAATTTTTTTTACAAAAAATTAAAATGGCGGCCGGGGCATAGCTGGGGCCGTGTCCAACAGGCTGGGGGGCCGTGTACGGCCCCCGGGCCGCCAGTTGGACAGCCCTGTTCTACAATAAAATAGTTAGCTGATTACCGTCTCTGTGTGTGTGATTAAGGGGCCGGCCGAGTCCTTACATCGTGACAGTGAGAGAGACTATAGTACAATATATTGTGCTTTTCTCTCAAAGTGAGATCCAAGGCAGAGCTAAAAACTGGAGTGCAGGATCACCTCTTTTTTTGTCTTTGTCGTTGTCAAATGGTGACTAATGTTGTAAAAAGTAACTTCTCCGTCCAGATTAAAAAGCCAGGTGCCCTGTGCTAATTGCAGCCAGAGTAGTTCAGAGTGGACCGAACCCCCCCCCCCCACTCCCTCCAAATCCCATGTCAAGCAATAAAATCAGAACAGGACTTGGAAAGGCCGAGCCCACTGGAAGTTGGGAAGCAGATGTAGAGTTGTGTTCATAACAGCCGTTTGGTCGGAGAGATGAAGGAGGTGGGATGGGGGATGGTGGGGGGAGTGAGGAGAGGGCCTTTGTGCACGCCAACGGCTTTGATCTTCGCAGCCTAAGTCTGGCCAGCTTTGCAAACACAGAGCTAAAATCAATTACAGTGCTCCATCCAGCAGTGTTTATAACTCCTGACACAAGCTTGGATGGCTTTATATAGGGTAGGATTCAAAAGGGACACTGTCCAGGATTCAAAGAGAATGCCTTCCTCCCACTGTAGCATCAACACATTCCAAAGCACGTTGTTACCCAAACTATTTGGAAGCATGCTTTTTCAAGAAACAGTTTTATATAGAGCTTGGAATGTAAATAAGATGAGGCATCCGTGCAGGCGGCCCATGTGTATTGAGCGTTCCCATCCCCAAGTTTTCGCAACTCATTTCAAAAGGCTGGAAACAGAGCTATGTGCATGAACAGGAGCTTTATGGGTATAAAATGTAATGCAAACTGATCTTATTTGTTATCTCTTGTACAGGGGAGAAATCCACATTTGGTGTTCCTGTGAGTTTTTCAGACTCTATGGCTATGTTCCAGCAGGATTTTCTCCTCAACATACAGCCCAAAAAACTCACAGCGACCCAGTGATTCTGGCCAATTTTTTTTCCGTGTCAGGAGCGACTTGAGAAACTGTAAGTCACTTCTGGTGTGAGAGAATTGGCCATCTGCAAGGACGTTGCCCAGGACTGTATGGCCATGTTCCAGCAGCATTTTCTCCTCAACATGGCCACACAGCCCAAAAAACTCACAGCGACCCAGTGATTCTGGCCATTTTTTTCCATGTCAGGAGCGACTTGAGAAACTGTAAGTTGCTTCTGGTGTGAGAGAATTGGCCATCTGCAAGGACGTTGCCCAGGACTGTATGGCTATGTTCCAGCAGCATTTTCTCCTCAACATGGCCACACAGCCCAAAAAACTCACAGCGACCCAGTGATTCTGGCCATTTTTTTCTGTGTCAGGAGCGACTTGAGAAACTGTAAGTCGTTTCTAGTGTGAGAGAATTGGCCGCCTGCAAGGACATTGCCCAAGGGATGTCTGGATGTTTTGATGTTTTTACCATGCTGTGGGAGGTTTCTCTTATGTCCCTGCATGGGTAGCTGAAACTGACAGAGGGAGCTCAACCCGCTCTCCCCAAATTTGTACCACTGACCTGTTGGTTAACACAGTGTTTTTCAACCTTTTTTGAGCCGCGGCACATTTTTTACATTTACAAAATCCTGGGGCACACCACCAACCAAAATGACACAAAATGACACTCTAACACAGTAATACCGGTACATATAGTTAATATGTTTGTAAATGTATTTGTACACTCAGTGTGAGACCTGTTTCGATGAACACAACATAGATATCCTGGCAGGAATGGCAGAAACACACAAACTTCCCACACAGAACTCCCATAACCAAGAGGAAATACTATAAGAGTTTGGTGGGCATTGACCTTGAGTTTTGGAGTTGTAGTTCACCTATATCCAGAGAGCACTGTGGACTCAAACAATGTTGGATCAGGACCAAACTTGGCATGAATATTCAATATGCCCAAATGTGAACACATAATGGAGTTTGAGGAAAATAGACCTTGACATTTGGGAGTTACAGTTTCTGGGATTTATAGTTAACACACAATCAAAGAGCATCCTGAACTCTTGCAATAATAGAATTGAACCAAACTTGGCATACTGAACTCTCATTACCAACAGAAAGTACTGAAAGGGTTTCTTGGGAATTGACCTTGAGTTTGGAAGTTGTAGTTTACCTACACCCAGAGAGCACTGTGGACTCAAACGATGTTATGTTGTTTGTTTTGTATCCAGAATCACAATGTTGGAAGGAGGCTCACCACTTTAAGGTCCCTAAAACAGGCATGGGAAAACTTTGGCCCTCTGGGTGCTTTGGACTTCAACTCCCATCATTCCTAACAGCCTGAGGCCCTTTCCTGCTTAAATGGCTGAGAGGGAAAAAAGAAAAGAACCTGAGGCTGCTAGGAATGGTGGGAGTTAGAGTCCAAAACACCTGGAAGGTCAAAGTTTGCCCATGCCAGCTTTCGACAGAGACCTCTTCCTCCCCCTCCCCCTTCCCGCCCTTTCTTCCCCCTCCTGCCGAACACTTACTTTTTCTTCTACACTGCCGCTTCTGCCGCCATTTTGATCCGAGGGGGCAGCATGCGCGTGATCAAGAGGGGCGGGAGGAAGACGTGGCCCGTGCAGGTGCTACTGCGCAGACTCGCCCCAGAGCAAAGTGAGCAGAGCGGGCTGGGAAGAAGGGAGCCCGAGTGGAGAAGGAAAAGTTTTCTCGGCAGGAGGGGAAGAAAGTGTATTGAGGTTCCACTTCTCGCGGCACATGTGATGATCGCTCACGGCACACTAGTGTGCCGCGGCACACTGGTTGGGAAACACTGGGTTAACAGTCCTACCAGCTCAAGGGTTTAACCCATTGCACCACTGGGGGCTCCTATTCTGACCATGAAAGCCTTTGACGTCGACGATACACAGAATCCTCATTTCTCCCATTTTACAGATGGTTACATAATGAAGAAGTCAGCCTGAAGAAAACAGAAGTCCTCTACCAGCCCGCACCACAGGAAGAACACCATCATCCCCACGTCAGCATAGGCACATCTGTGCTTAAGTCCGTTCAGCAGTTTACCTACCTGGGAAGCATCATTTCTTCAGACGCCAAGATTGACAAAGAGATAGATCACAGATTATCAAAGGCATATAGTGCATTCGGAAGGCTTCACAAAAGAGTCTGGAGCAACAAGCACCTGAGGCAAAGCACCAAAATCAGTGTACAGAGCGATCGTACTGTCTATTCTCCTCTATGGGTCTGAAACATGGGTCACCTATCGCCAACACCTACGACTCCTCGAACGCTTTCATCAGCGCTGTCTTCGCACAATCCTAAATATACACTGGACCGACAATGTGAAGAATGTTGCTGTCCTTGAGCAAGCAGGGATCGCCAGCGTTGAGGCCATGCTATTGGGAATGCACACAGCTGCGCTGGGCGGGACACGTCTCTAGGATGGAGGACCACCGCCTCCCAAAGACACTACTCTATGGTGAACTCGCCACGGGTCAGCGCAAGAGAGGCGCCCCAAAAAGAGATATAAGAACTCCTGAAACAACATCTCAGGCTCAGCCAGATTGATCACCAACAATGGTCCACCCTGGCCTCACATCGGGAGGCATGGAGATGCACTATCCACAATGCTGCGGCCTCTTTCGAGAAGAAACGCCGAATGGGTCTCGAAGAGAAACGACAACACAGAAAGAACCGCAACTTGGAAACAACATCACCCAAGGAGACTTTCTACTGTGCTTTCTGCAACCGAACTTGCATATCTCAGATTGGCCTTTTTAGTCATCAACGCGCTTGTAAAAAGCGTGGGATGAGTCCTTCCTGAATCTTCGTTCGCGAAGTAATGCAGAGAGAGACATAATGAAGTTGACCTCAATGGGAAAATCCCAAACAAAGGTGCCATTTTGGGTTGATGTGGCCCAAGGGTCAGCAAAATGAGGCCATTGCTACTCTGCTAAGAATTCTGACTTTCAGTCGGTAGATTTCTAGCATTCCCAGCGTACGAGACAATGGACATTGTTTATGTCAGTGTTTCCCAACCTTTTTTGAGCCGCGGCACACTTTTTACATTTGCAAAATCCTGGGGCACACCACCAACCAAAATGACACTCTAACACAGTAATACATATAGTTAATATGTTTTAAAAATGTATTGATACACTCAGTGTGAAACCTGGGCCTGCTTCGATGAACACAACGTAGATATCCTGGCAGGAATGGCAGAAAGACACAAACTTCCCACACAGAACTCCCATAACCTAGAGAAAATGCTTAAGAGTTTGATGGGCATTTACCTTGAGTTTTGGAGTTGTAGTTCACCTATATCCAGAGAGCACTGTGGACTCAAACAATGTTGGATCAGGACCAAACTTGGCATGAATACTCAATATGCCCAAATATGAACACTAATGGAGTTCAGGAGAAATAGACTTTGACATTTGGGAGTTGTAGTTGCTGGGATTTATAGTTCCCCTACAATCAAAGGGCATTCTGAACCCCACAATGATAGAACAGAACCCCACACAGAACCCCCAGGAGGCAAGAGGAGGTCTCTACTTGGGGAAAGGGAGGCGGGCCATCCCAATGCATGGCGACGGAGAGACCAAATAGACAACGGGTGGGGTGGGGGGGTTGTTTGTAATTTTGTGCCTTTATCGAGGTAGGTTTCTTAGGGTTTTTATACTTCAACACACTAGACTCCCCCCCCCCTTTCCTGGAGGTTCCAATTTCCCACGGCACACCTGATGATCGCTCACGGCACACTAGTGTGCCCCCGGCACACTGGTTGGGAAACATTGGTTTATGTCATCCCATCAGATGCCTCTGCATTTCCTTGGTCCCTTTGCCTGCTGCCGTTCTTTGGAGGCCCATAAGGCATTTCTAAATGCTCAACTGGAGTTTTAAGTTACTGCCAGCTGGACTCTCCCAAGAGTTATGTGAAGTGAAGGCAAGTCTTGAAGTTCTTTCAAAATAGTCCCAACTGACCAGTCTCCTTCCATGGGGCCCTGTAAAGACCTAGATTCCAACATTGTTCTTCCGTCTGAGAAGTTTTTGGTGCTGAGAACACATGCTGAACTTTTCTCCCTGATCTTGATCCCTGCTTGGATCTTGACCTCTCCCTTATCTTGACTCCTCCAGTTGCTCTGGAACTATTCTTACTCGCTTTGAAATCCAGCCCTTAATGTGTCCTGGATCTCACATTGGCTAGTTTTCTATTTGTGGGGAAAGTATTTTTTTTCCTCATTTATAGTGAGAATTAGGAAATTTTACCTTTTTGGATCTCGGCTCCTAGAATCCTCAACCTTCTCAACCTTCCCAAAGCCGCGACCCCTTAACCCAGTTCCTCATGTTGTGGTGACCCCAACCATAAAATCATTTTAGTTGCTACTTCAGAACTGTAACTTTGCTACTGTTATGAATCATCATGTAAAATATTGGATGTATTTTCATTCACCAGACCACATTTGGCACAAATACCTGATACTTCCAAGTTTGACTACTGGTGGGGTTGTGGGGGTTGATTTTGTCATTTGGGAGGCGTAGTTGCTGGGATGTATAGTTCATCGACAGTCAAAGAGCATTCTGTACTCCACCAACGATGGAGTTGAACCAAACTTCCCACACAGAACTCCCATAACCAAGAGAAAATGTTATAAGAGCTTGGTGGGCATTGACCTTGAGTTTTGGAGTTGTAGTTCACCTACATCCAGAGAGCATTGTGGACTCAAACAATGGTGGATCTGGACCAAACTTGGCACGAATAGTCAAGATGCCCAAAGGTGAACACTGATGGGAGTTTGGGGAAAATAGGCCTTGACATTTGGGAGTTGTAGCTGCTGGGATTTATAGTTCAACTACAATCAAGGAGCATTCTGAACTCCACCGACGATAGAATTGGGCCAAACTTCCCACACAGAACGACCAAACTTGGCACAAATAGTCAAGATGCCCAAAGGTGAACACTGATGGGAGTTTGGGGAAAATAGGCCTTGACATTTGGGAGTTGTAGCTGCTGGGATTTATAGTTCAACTACAATCAAGGAGCATTCTGAACCCCACCGACGATAGAATTGGGCCAAACTTCCCACACAGAACGCCCATAACCAAGAGAAAATGTTATAAGAGTTTGGTGGGCATTGACCTTGAGTTTTGGAGTTGTAGTTCACCTACATCCAGAGAGCATTGTGGACTCAAACAATGGTGGATCTGGACCAAACTTGGCACGAATAGTCAAGATGCCCAAAGGTGAACACTGATGGGAGTTTGGGGAAAATAGGCCTTGACATTTGGGAGTTGTAGCTGCTGGGATTTATAGTTCAACTACAATCAAGGAGCATTCTGAACCCCACCGACGATAGAATTGGGCCAAACTTCCCACACAGAACTCCCATAACCAAGATAAAATGTTATAAGAGTTTGGTGGGCATTGACCTTGAGTTTTGGAGTTGTAGTTCACCTACATCCAGAGAGCATTGTGGACTCAAACAATGGTGGATCTGGACCAAACTTGGCACGAATAGTCAAGATGCCCAAAGGTGAACACTGATGGGAGTTTGGGGAAAATAGGCCTTGACATTTGGGAGTTGTAGCTGCTGGGATTTATAGTTCAAGTACAATCAAGGAGCATTCTGAACCCCACCGACGATAGAATTGGGCCAAACTTCCCATACAGAACCCCCATGACCAATAGAAAATAATGTGTTTTCAGATGGTCTTTGGTGACCCCTCTGACACACCCTCACGACCCCCATAGGGGTCCCGACCCCCAGGTTGAGAAACACTGCTCTAGCTCAGTGTTTTTCAACCTTTTTTGAGCCGCAGCACATTTTTTACATTTACAAACTCCTGGGGCACACCACCAACCAAAATGACACAAAATGACACTCTAACACAGTAATACCTCAATGGGAAAATCCCAAACAAAGGCGCCATTTTGGGTTAATATGTTTTTAAATATATTTATACACTCAGTGTGAAACCTGGACCTGTTTTGATAAACACAACATAGATATCCTGGCAGGAATGGCAGAAAGACACAAACTTCCCACAGAACTCCCATAACCAAGAAAAATACTATAAGAGTTTGGTGGGAATTGACCTTGGGTTTTGGAGTTGTAGTTCACCTATATCCAGAGAGCACTGTGGACTCAAACAATGTTGGATCAGGACCAAACTTGTCATCAATACTCAAGATGCCCAAATGTGAACACAGATGGAGTTTGGGGAAAATAGACCTTGACATTTGGGAGTTACAGTTTCTGGGGTTTATAGTTAACACACAATCAAAGAGCATCCTGAACTCTTGCAACAATGGAATTGAACCAAACTTGGCATATTGAACTCTCATTACCAACAGAAAGTACTGAAAGGGTTTGCTTGGGAATTGACCTTGAGGTTGGAAGTTGTAGTTCACCTACACCCAGAGAGCACTGTGGACTCAAACAATGTTATGTTATGTTGTTGTTTATTTTCTATCCAGAATCACAATGTTGGAAGGAGGCTCACCACTTTAAGGTCCCTAAAACAGGCATGGGAAAACTTCGGCCCTCTGGGTGCTTTGGACTTCAACTCCCACCATTCCTAACAGCCTGAGGCCCTTTCCTGCTTAAATGGCTGAGAGGGAAAAAGGAAAAGAGCCTGAGGCTGCTAGGAATGGTGGGAGTTGGAGTCCAAAACACCTGGAAGGTCCAAGTTTGCCCATGCCAGCTTTCGACAGAGACCTCTTCCTCCCCCTTCCCTTCGCGCTTTCTTCCCCTCCTGCCGATCACTTACTTTTTCTTCTACACTGCCGCTTCTGCCACCATTTTGATCCGAGGGGGCAGCGTGAGCGTGTTCAGGAGGGGAGGGGGGAGGGAGGAAGGCATGACCTGTACAGGCGCTAGTGCGCAGACTCGCCCCAGAGCAAAGTGAGGCAAAGCGAGCAGAGCGAGGCTGGGAAGAAGGGAGCCTGAGTGGAGAATTAAAAGTGTTTGGCAGGAGGGGGAAGAAAGGGTATTGGAGGTTCCAATTTCCCACAGCACACCTGATGATCGCTCATGGCACACTGGTTGGGAAACACTTCTCTAGCTGACATAATCGCTGGCCATTCAATTAAATGTCCTTTAACCAGTAGCTAGCCACTTGGTGTGCCTCTAGTGTTGCTATAAGAAGGTCCTCAGGCTGTATTGCGGTAGATGGTCTGCGATTTGCTCTTCTCCACACTCATATATCATGGACTCCACTTTGTGGCCTTATTTCTTGAGCTTGGCTCTGCATCTCATGGTGCCAGAACACAGTCTGTTCAGTGCCTTCCAAGTCACCCAGTTTTTTGTGTGCCTAGGAGGGAGTCTCTCATTTGGTATCAGCCACTGACTGAGGTTCTGGGTTTGAGCCTGCCACTTTTGGACTCTCGCTTGCTGAGGTGTTCCAGCGAGTGTCTCTGTAGATCTTAGAAAATGATGATGATGATGATGAAGATGAAGAAGATGATGATGATAAATAGCTGGTTGAAAGAATGAGTGGTAGATGAAGTGTTGTAGTTGAGCAAGCTGAGCCTGTAGTTGCTACAGGTAGTAACTGGGAGGAGGATACTTTATCGGACATGTCACTTGAAGAGGGAGGTTTGGGCAGAATTACTGCAGCTGGGAGGAAGAGAGCTGCAAGTGTTGTGAGTTTGGAAGGTACAGAACAAAGGAGAAAGGTCCGACAAATACTTAGGGAGCCTACCAGTGATGACACTTTTGAGGGGTTTGAAGCAGAGTTAACCTCAGAAGAGAGTGATACAGAGCTGGACTCAGCGTTGGTGCAGGATGTCAGGAATGTGTTAAATGCTGAGTCCAGCGAAAGCTCATTTTTTGGCTTTTCGAGTGATCCTGATTGGCCTAGTGGGAATGTTGAGTCGGATTGGGGTCCTTTAACTGTTCAGCAAAGGTGGGAGGATTGGAGGCTCACACCCAGTGTTGCAGCTGTGGGGACTGAGGCAGATTTGGGTGGGGAGTCTGATGACTCTGATTTGTAAGGGTATAAAAGGAAGGTCTGGGGATTTGGGACTCTGCGGTCGGCCAAGGTGTTGCTGGTGGGTTGCTAGTTCTTGTATCTGGTGCTCTTGATTCTTCGTGTCTTAGTTCCTAATTCCCAGCGAGCTGTGAGTATTGGGTTGTTTTCATGTTGGGTTCTGGGGGAGCTGCTATGGCAGCTCTAGCTGATACTGTTGAATGTTGGGAGGTTGGGGCTTTAATGTGTGTTTTTATGTTTAGTGACTACCGTGTTTCGTTTGATCATTTCCTGTGTTGCTGTGAGTGCCTGTCTCTTCTTGGTATTGTCTAATGGGTGGAGGGGAGGTGCTGTGGGTTACGGGGGCTTTAATGTGTTTGTTTGTATACTTAGCTCCTGGAATTTGAGAAGCACTCCTCCTTTCCTTCTCGGACGGGTCTTCGCATCACACAGACTTCGAGCCGGGATAAAGGCCAAAGATTACGAAAGACGGACGTCTTCTCTGTTTTGTTTATAGGCTTTTTTGGGTGTGGGTTTTTTATGCCGGACTGTGGCTAAGTTTTTGTTTGAATAAACTGTAAATACTTTTACTAGCTTGGCGTGTCTGTGAGCCATCTGGGGGAGTCTCAACAAAGTGGGTTAATGAAAGATATTCAGACCATCCTTTCCAATGGGAAGGCTGTTGTATGGAACAAGATGGACATAAATATTAAAGCATAAATACATATTTTCTCATACAGGAGTGGGAAGGGGAGAACAGAATGGCCATGGCTGCATGGCTGAAAATAACATGAAGAATTTGGGATGGGGAGTGGTACCTTAACACTGCCGCTCGGCGGGTGCACCTTCGATCGTTTCCAACTGCTGGACGCAGCAGCTGTCAATAAGATACTGGTTGCAGCTAGACCAACAACATGCTCCCTTGATCCGTGCCCCACCTGGCTAGTTAGATCTTGCCCCTGGGAAGGATAATCAATAGCGCCCTTGAGCAAGGAGTGTTCCCAGGGGGTTTGAAAGAGGCTATGGTAAGACCGCTAGTGAAGAAACCGAATTTAGATCCTTCGGTTCCCTCCAGTTACCGCCCGGTTTCGAATTTGCCATTTCTGGGCAAGGTAACTGAGAGGGCAGTAGTGGATCAGCTGCAATGGTTCTTAGATGACATAGCCGGACTTGATCCCTTCTAGTCCGGCTTCCGGTTCGGGCATGGAACGGAAACTGTGCTTGTCTCCATTACAGACCGACTTCACTGCCAGCTGGACCAGGATGGGTCAGCACTGCTTGTGTTGTTAGATCTCACAGCAGCATTCGACATGCTGTTGACCCAGCATTTAGCCGTGACGGGAGTTAGGGGGACCGCCCTTAAATGGGTGGCCTCCTTCCTCCAAGAGCGGGAACAACGAGTGGAGGTGGGAGGGACGGTGTCCAGGAAAACCCCATTAAATTGCGGGGTCCCCCAGGGTGCCATCCTGTCCCCACTACTGTTCAACATCTACATGCGCCCACTGGCCCAGCTGGTTCGCGACTTCGGTCTGGAGTGTCATCAGTACGCGGATGACACCCAGCTGATGCTAAGAATGGAGAGCAAGCCGGAGACTGTACCCGATTGTTTCCATCAATGCCTTGAAGCCGTGACTGGATGGCTGCGGGCTAGCCGATTGTAGGTGAACCCGTCGAAGACAGAGATCCTTTGGCTGGGGCACCCTGGTCTGAGTGGATGCTGGCTGCCTACCCTGGATGGCGAGCCTTTAAGCCCGTTGTCCTCCGTAAAGAGCCTGGGGGTCAACTTGGACCCATTGCTATCGACGGAGCTGCAAATCTCCACGGTATGCAAGATAGCATTTTTCCATCTGCGACAGGCTAGGTGGCTGGCTGCCTACTTGTCCAGAGGCGACCTGGCTACGGTGATCCAGGCGACGGTCATCTCGAGGCTGGATTACTGTAACACCCTCTACATTGGCCTTCCCTTGACAGCAGTCCGGAAACTCAAGCTAGTGCAGAATGCTGCCACTCGACTACTGGTGGGAGCATTGGTACGAGAGCATATAACACCTATCTTACTGCAACTGCACTGGCTACCAATAGAGTACTGGATTGTTTTCAAGGTGCTAGTTCTAACCTTCAAGGCCTTGTATGGTCTAGGGCTGGTGTACCTGAGGGACCGCCTCACCCCATATATTCCCCCGAGATCACTGCCTTCAGAAGAACAGAACCTTCTAGTAGTCCCCTCGATCCAATCCTGTCGGCTGTCGACGACGCGATCGAGAGCCTTTTCCGTAGCTGCACCATCCTTATGGAACTCCATGCCGGATGAAGTCCGCGCTACTAAAGAACTGGGCCCTTTCCGGAGAGCTTGCAAGACAGCTCTATTCAGACAAGCTTTTAACCTTGCCGCTTCTTGAGTTATTCTGTTATTTTTAGTATTAATTTGTAGATGCTATGTAGATGCATGTTAAGTGTAGTTCGGGTTTATATTTTTAGTGTTATTGTATTAAATGAAATTGCGATGTGCTGTACGTTTCTATGTAAATCGCCCCGAGCCCGTTGGAAGGAGCGGTATATAAAAACGAACAATAAATAAATAAATAAATAAATAAAGTGAGTTCACCAGGGAAAATGTAAGGCTGGTTATGACGATCACACCACAATGTGTGTGGCATTAACAGAGTTGCTGCAGACTACAAAAATGCCATGCGAAAGGGAATGGTTTCCCCGAGTGTAGGCGAGCCCTGAGTTACATTGTGCTCCAACAGGAACCAGATCCTGGAATCAATGATTTTTAAAATCAGACTATAAGTCTCAGACTCCTATGGCTAGCATTGACACTGCTCATGACATCGGGGCGATTCTAGGAGTTGTCATCCAAGGCCATAACTTTCCCTAGCTCTGCCGGCCGCTGATGCCAACTCACATCAGTGTTTGCAGTGCCCGCCGGGTGGAAGAAGTGCAATAAGAAACCAGTGCAGGAAGTAGGGCAGTAGGCATTCTTGCTGAGATGAATGTGTCATCGGGTTCAAGATAGGGAAATGCAGAATCATGCCGGCTAATTAAATTCCCAAATGGCAGCTCACACAGACTGGAAATAGCGGGGCCCTTCTGTTGATTTGATTTGCTTCGTTCCGCCGACAGAACTTTGATCTAAAATAAAATAACGAACAGCCTGCTTCATCTAAGCGGCTGCCAGAGGCATGCAGCGTACTTTAGGAGGCTGCAAACTGGCAAATGCCACCTGTCACTGCTACCTGAGTCGGGGTGGGCCAATCTGTCAATTGTGCTGTCTCCTGTATTCGGATTTTGGCAAAAACTGAAAGGAAATTCTCCCCCACCTTTGCACTCAGTGGCTTGGAATACATGAAGTGATATAGAGTGGAAATGGTATGGTAGTTGGAGTGATGCACTTGGCTTTGGGTTTAAATCCGTGCTTAATCATAGAAACACAGTGAGGGATGTTGGACAATTCCCGCTCTCTTATATAAAGAAAAAGTCAATAATAAACATCCTCTGAATAAACCTATTAAAAATGGGGCCACTAAGGTTTAGTGCAGTGGTTCCCAAACTTTTTTGGCCTACCGCCCCCTTTCCAGAAAAAAATTTACTCACCGCCCCCCTAGAAATTATTTTTTAACAAATTTAATAGCAATTAAACAGAAAGATATATGTAATAATGCAGTGGTTCTCAACCTTTCTAATGCCATGACCCCTAAATAAGGTTCCTCATGTTGTGGTGACCCCCAACCACATTTTCGTTGCTACTTCATCAATAAATTTTGCTACTCTGACAATATATATATATATATATATATGTATATATATATATATATATGGCATGTTTTAGAACCCAAAAATGGCGATTCTAAAATCAAATGGGGGGGATTTTTTTGATTAGTAAAAGAAAGACTTACAAAAAAATTCCAAACATTTCTAAATGTAACTTAAGTACTAACGAAATTCGTTAGTAATTGTATGCCAGAGCATGCGCATTCCAGATGGTTTTGTTTACAACTCCCAGAAATCCTAACAGCTGGTAAATTGGCTGGGATTTCTGGGAGTTGTAGGCCAAAACTTGAATAAACCACACTGAATTCTAGATGGGACTCTCCAAATAGGAAGGAGGGAGGGAAGGAGGGAGGGAGGGGGTATTCTATTCTTGGAAGCAGCAAAAAAAGGAGGAGGAGGCCCCCCCTCGCTCCTCGCTGCCTCTCTCTCACCCCGATCCTGAGGGAGCGAGGGCCCAAGTTTGCCCAGGCTGAGAGGAAAAGGAAGAGGTCTGAGGCTGTGAGGAATGGTGGGAGTTGAAGTCCAAAACACGTACCTGGAGGGCTGAAGTTGGCCCCTGCGATGGGGCATGGCAGCAGAGCAACGGGGAAGAGAAGCATCTGAGAGAGCGCAGGGAGAGAGAGGAGGAGAAGCGCACACATGTGTGTGTGTGAAGCTGGCCCTTGCGATGGGGCATGGCAGCAGAGCAACGGGGAAGAGAAGGAGGGGGGAGGAAAGCGTGGAGGACTACACTTTCCAGAATGCATTGCCTACCTAGCAGCGGCGTCACTTCCAGTTCCCCATAGATATGCGGGAAAAAGAAGAAGCTGAATGAAGGCGGGAAGGAAATGAGGGGGAGAAGACAGGGAGAAGTGAGTACGTAGTACAATAATTAATTAATTAATAATTAAGAATTTATTACGATCATAACGCAAATTGTTGGCCTCAAGGACCGTAAAAGGAAGTCTACTTCCGGGTTCGCGGCAGCGATCCGTAAAAGCTCAAAAGTCCCATTACATACGAATCTCTTACGAATCCTTTTAATTTCCGTTTCATTTTTCTCATGCCTAATATATATATATATAATTTTTATTGAGTTTTTTACATACAGTGATAAAACCATGTAGGTGAAAATAAAATAAAAATACCGTGATAGAAAAGGGGGAAAAAGAGAGGGGTAGGGGAAGACAAGAGAGAGAGGAAAGGGAAAGGGGAGGGGAGAGGGGGAGAGAGTGTTAAGACAGAGATTAAGCAGGGAAGAAATAAAGATACTTGTTGTGGTTGATCTTCCAGTCAGGTCAAGGGGGGGGCGTGCTTGCTTGAAGATTATATTCTATAGTCTGTTTCCATAACCATTGGTCTTCTCTTCTTAATAATTTCTCTTTTATATTATTAAATCTTTGTTTCTTTCATGTATGCTCTCACGAGCTGCCAGTTTATTCTGTTTTTTAAACTTTGATTATTTACTATACTTTTTAAAGTATCAAGGTCCATAAGTTCATTTAGTTTAATAGTCCAGTCTACTGGTTCTGGTGGGTTCTCCTTTTTCCAATTCCTTGCCAAGGCTGTTTTAATGTATTTTAATGTATCTTAACTGTTGAAGGGTTTTTTGGGTTTTATAGTGTTATTATGTAGGCCAGTGTTTCCCAACCTTTTTTGAGCCGCGGCACACTTTTAACATTAAAAAAATCCGGGGGCACACCACCAACCAAAATAACACAAAATGACACTCTAACACAGTAAAGAACGGCTGGGGGCTGGTGGCCTGCTGGGAGCAGCCGCTGGGAGTGCCAAAGCTGGGGAGGGGGCGGAGCCAGGCTGTGCCATGCCCCACCCCTACCCCGGCTTCACCTCTCCCAGCAGCTGCTCCAGCCTTGAGGGGGCAGTGCCAAGCCAGCGGTGCCAGAGCCAGCACACTGCTGGCTTGGCACTGTCCCCTCAAGGCTGGAGCAGCTGCTGGGAGTGCCGAAGCCGGGGAGGGGCAGAGCCAAGCCGCGCCATGCCCCTCCCCAGCTTCAGCTCTCCTACAGAGGAGGAGCATGAGCGGTGGATGGGCTTCAGTGGGCGGGGCTGCTCCTCCACGCGGCTTCAGCGAGCGAGGGGCGAGAGTCATGGTGGGAGTCATGGCGGATTGGAGGCTGGCTGGGGAAATGGCCAAAGGAGGCGGCGCCCCGGCCCCTTCTTCTTTTTCTTCGCCACTGCCCGGCCCTTCCTCCTCCTCCCCCAAGCAGCAGGAGTTCGGCAGGAGGGGGGAGGAAGGGGGGCAGAGAGCTTTTCTCGTGGCACAGCAGGAGGTCCGTCACGGCACACTAGTGTGCCACGGCACACTGGTTGAGAAAGACTGAGGTAGGCATCGAATTGTGCCGTACTGTAAGCCGCACTGAGTCCCCCCTCGGGGGTTGAGAAGAGCGGGGTAAACTCCTGAAATAAATAAAGACTATCCTGGCTGCCGTGTACATATAATAAAATATTTTGTCTTTATTTGTCTCAATTTTTTCGTCCGTTAAATTTAGCAAATAGAGTTCTGGTTTAAATTCAATATTAGTCTCGAATATCTTTTGGACATGTATGTGGATATTCTTGCAAAAATTTTTGATTTTGTGGCATGTCCACCAACTATGCATAAAAGTTCCTGTCTGCTCTCTACACTTCCAGCATTTGTTGTTTAGATTCTTATAGAATTTTGCTAGTTTTTGCAGAGTTAAATGCCAATGGTAGAAGATCTTGAACCGGTTTTCAGTTGCAGTGGTTGCACCGGAGTATTTTATGCTCTTCCTCCAAATTGTTTCCCATTCACTTAGTAATATAGAGTGGCCAAAATCTTGCGTCCACTTAATCATATTTTCTTTTATTAACTCCGTTTCTGTGTCCCACTCTAGTAAAATATTGTACAATAATCTGATTTGTCTTTTATTTCTCTTCATAACTATATCCCATATTGTTTCTTGTTGATTGAAGTCCTTTTGTCAGTCGTCCCTGAAGTAGTCTTTTAACTGAGCATAAGGAAACCAGGATAAGTCTATGCCTGACTCTCTCAAGTTTTCTAAAGGTTTTAATTTCCATTCTTTTCCTTTTCTTTCTACAAGGGTCTTATAGGTGTGCCACTCTGTCATTGGAATTTCTCTCTTGTGTTGCGCGTCAATAGGAGAGATCCATAAGGGTGTCTTATGGTAGATTTGGACCTTCGCGGCTGCTGCCTTGGTCGGTCGTCGCCTCTGCTCGTGGTCCGGCTACTCCTGGATCCTGCGCGTTTGGGAAGGTAGGCTAACCTTTATGTTATTATTATGTAATTGTGTATGGATGCCCCTTATGTATTCCCTCCCTGCATTTCCCCTTAGTAAAAGATTATATTTGATTGTATGGATGCCCCTTATGTATTCCCACCCTGCATTTCCCCTTAGTAAAAGATTATATTTGATTGTATGGATGCCTCTTATGAATTGTAAGTAAATTGGAGGGGTGGAGGCAGGGCGGGGGCGGAGCCGGGGCAGGGGCGGAGCTGGGAGCAGACCCTTCGGCCCCCCAGGTCATCAGTGACCGGAATTCAGGCCCCTGGGCTGGTAGAAGTTGGACAGCCCTGTTCTAGGACATCCCATGGAGATATTACACTGCAAAGACATTGAGGGGTGGGTTTCTTCCTCCTATGGAGCCCCTTAGTGGTGCAGCGGGTTAAACTGCTGAGCTGCTGAACTTGCTGACCAAAAGGTTGGTGGTTCAGATCTGGGGAGTAGGTTAAGCTCTCAATGTTAGGTCCAGCTTCTGCCAACCTAGCAGTTCGAAAACATGCAAGTGTGAGTAGATCAACAGGTACCGGTTCTGCAGGAAGGTAATGGCACTCCATGCAGTCATGCTGGCCACATGACCTTGGAGGTGTCTGTCTACAGACAATGCTGATTCTTCAGCTTAGAAAGGAAGATGACCACCAACCCCCAGAGTCGGAAAAACTAGACTTAATGGCAAGGGAAAACCTTTACCTTTAACCAATATAATTCTTTACCTTTCTTCCTATGACATTGTCTATAGCAGTGTTTCCCAACCAGTGTGCCGGGGCAAACTAGTGTGCCATGAGCGATCATCAGGTGTGCTGTGGGAAATTGGAACCTCCAATACCCTTACTTACAATATCAGTTCCGGGATCCGCACAATAACACAGTCAGTTTGCGGACAAATTAAAGAAGCAGCACCATAATCATAGCGACAAGGTGGAAAATCACATAGAATGATAATCACATATATTCAAACCGCCAGAGGATGAAGATAGATGTGGCGATGGAATTGAAAGCTGGCATGGGCAAACTTGGACCTTCCAGGTGTTTTGGACTCCAACTCCCACCATTCCTACCAGCCTCACGCCCTTTTCCCTTTCCTCCCTCAGCCACTTAAGCAGGAAAGGGCCTCAGGCTGTTAGGAATGGTGGGAGTTGAAGTCCAAAGCACCCAGAGGGCCGAAGTTTTCCCATGACTGACAGCTGTTGAGCAAGACCTTTGTGTGTGTCTTTCTGCCATTCCTGCCAGGATATCTATGTTGTTTCCATCGAAACAGGCCCAGATTTCACACTGAGTGTATAAATACATTTAAAAACATATTAACTATATGTATTACTGTGTTAGAGTGTCATTTTGTGTCATTTTGGCTGGTGGTGTGCCCCAGGATTTTGTAAATGTAAAAAATGTGCCGCGGCTCAAAAAAGGTTGAAAAACACTGGTCTATAGCCTTGTGAAGAACAAAGATAGTCTTGATCTGTGCTATTAAAGTGATGGTCCGTAGGCCTTTGCTTGTCCTTGGACTGTTGTCGATCTCTGAGCCAAAAGTTGCTAGATTAGAATTTCCTGAAAAGAATTATAACTAATGGCACAAATATGGTGCCAGTTTTTAACATCTTGGGGAGAAAATAATTATTGGTTTCCAACATCAGATACTTTCAGAATCACTAATCTAGGTTTCGAAGGAAGCTACTTTACTGCTATTACTGGAGATGGAAATCTATTACCTGGATATACTATCTTTGTCCTCAGTCCTTTATGGTCCAGAAGGTGTGCAATATCTGCTTGTCTTAACCTTAATTCAAGATCACCTTTCAACACCAGCAAACATATCAGCCAACCTACCACCTTTCTTCTCTTGTCTGATTTTCACATCCTTGTCCAATGTAGAAGACAGTGAGCTTCCAAGTGTCATAAGAACATAAGAAGAGCCATGCTGAATCGGGCCTCAGCCCATCTAGTCCAGCATTCTGTGTCACACAGTGGCCCACTAGTTGTACACAGGGATCTCTAGCAGAAAGGAGGGCAAAACCCTGACCTGCTCCCGACCCCCACAACCAGTACCCGGGAAATCCTGCCTACCTCCATCAACACAGAGGTGGCACTTGGATGTCCATTTCAGTAGCTACTGATTCCCTTGGTATCCATGAATCTGTCTAATCCTGCCTTGAAGCTGTCCAGGCTGACAGCTGTCACAACCTCCTCTGGAAGTGAGTTCCATAACCCAATGACCCTCTGGGTGAAGAAATATTTCCCTTGATTAGTCCTAACTTTCCTACCTTGGAGCTTTAGGGAGTGCCCCCTAGTCCTAGTGTTGTGTGACAGAGAAAATATTTTTTCTCTATTCACCCTTTCTATCCCATGCATGATTTTATACACTTCGATCAAGTCACCTCTTAAACGCCGTCTTTCAAGGCTGAAAAGACCAAGGCGTTGCAACCTGATTTCGTAAGGGAGCTGCTCCATCCCTTGGATCATTCTTGTTGCCCTTTTCTGTACTTTTTCCAGTTCCGTTATATCCTTCTTGAGGTGCGGTGACCAGAATTGTACACAGTACTCCAGATGTGGCCTCACCATAGATTTGTAGAGAGGCACTAAAACATTTGACGACCTATTTTCGATTCCCTTCCTGATCATGCCAAGCATAGAATTTGCTTTTTCACTGCTGCTGCGCACTGGGTTGACATCTTCATTGAGCTGTCCACCAAAACCCCAAGATCCCTTTCCTGGTTTGTCTCGGAAAGCTTTGACCCCACCAATTGGTAGGTGTAGTTGGGGTTCTTTGCCCCGATGTGCATGACTTTACACTTGTTTAGGTTAAAATGCATTTGCCACTTTGTTGCCCATTCACTCAATTTCGAGAGATCTTTCTGGAGCTCTTTACACTCAGTTTCATTTTTAACTACCCTGAACAATTTAGTGTCGTCTGCAAACTTTGCTACCTCAGAATTCACTCCTACGTCCAGATCATTAATGAATAAATTAAAAAGTAACGGACCCAAAACTGAACCTTGGGGTACGCCACTTCTCACCTCTTTCCACCCAGAGAAATGTCCGTTTATTACCACCCTTTGTTTCCTACAGTTTAGCCAGGTTCCAATCCAGGACAAGACCTGTCCTCTGATTCCATGGCTGAAGAGCTTATTTAGGAGCCTTTGGTGAGGGACTTTGTCAAAAGCCTCAGACCTTTATGGTCCAGAAGGTGTGTAACATCTGTTTGCATCAACCTTCATTCAGGAGCACCTTACAACGCCAACTTGAGCAAACATCTCAAACCACCCCACCAACTTTCTTCTCTTCTTTGTTTTTCACATCCTTGTCCAATGTTGAAGACAGTGAGCTTCCAAGTGTCCTCAGACCTTTATGGTCCAGAAAGTGTGTAACATCTGTTTGCATCAACCTTCATTCGAGAGCACCTTACAACGCCAACTTGAGCAAACATCTCAACAACCCCACCAACTTTCTTCTCTTATCTCATTTTCACATCCTTGTCCAATGTTGAAGACAGTGAGCTTCCAAGTGTCCTCAGACCTTTATGGTCCAGAAAGTGTGTAACATCTGTTTGCATCAACCTTCATTCAAGAGCAACTTACAATGCCAACTTGAGCAAACATCTCAAACCACCCCACCACCTTTCTTCTCTTATTCCTCTCATTTTCAGAGCATCCCTTGTCCAATGTTGAAGACAGTGAGCTTCACCATGGCAACAAGTGTCCTCAGACCTTTATGGTCCAGAAAGTGTGTAACATCTGTTTGCATCAACCTTCATTCGAGAGCACCTTACAACGCCAACTTGAGCAAACATCTCAACAACCCCACCAACTTTCTTCTCTTCTCTGATTTTCACATTCTTGTCCAATGTAGAATACAGTGAGTTTCCAAGTGTCCTCAGTCTTTTTGGCCCAGAAGGTGTGTAACCTTTGTTTGCAATATACACAAAAGGACATAGGCAATGTGCTATATAAAATATAATATATCAATCAAGGTGAGGGCTAAGAAGCCTACTTCATATGTCATAGAATACAATAGTACATACATGCATAGTAAATATGAGCAGCGAGTCGTACACAAACAATACCAGCTACTAGGGAATATAAAGTAGCATGGGTGTGCGACGGGAAAGGGTTGAATTCCACAGCGATGCGGTGAGCTTACTCACGAGTCAATAATGTCCCTTCATGGGTGAAATCCCACAGTTTGAATGATGCTCTTCCCTCAAAAACCACAACTAAGGGGTTAACAACGCGAAATGCTCAGCGTCACAGGAGTACAATATCAATTCAAGGGTGTCATCCCACATAATTACATCCTGTGGACCCGAAGGTCCAGAAGGTGTGTAACCTCTGTTTGCATCAACCTTTGCCAACTTGAGCAAACATCTCAACAACCCCACCAACCTTTTTCTCTTCTTTGATTTTCACATCCTTGTCCAATGTAGAAGACAGTGAGCTTCTAAAGTGGTCATAATGTATTTCACAGTTCGGGTTGGCTTGATAAAGTGAGCTTCCAAGTGTCCTCAGTCCTTTATGGCTCAGAAAGTGTGTAACCTCTGCATCAACCGTCATTCGAGAGCACCTTACAACGCTAACTTGAGCAAACATCTCAACAACCCCACCAACTTTCTTCTCTTGTCTGATTTTCACATCCTTGTCCAATGTAGAAGTCAGCGAGCTTCCAAGTGTCCTCGGTCCTTTATGGCCCAGAAGGTATGTAACCTCTGTTTGCATCAACCTTCATTCGAGAGCACCTTACAACGCCAACTTGAGCAAACATCTCAACAACCCCACCACCTTTCTTCTCTTCTTTGATTTTCGCATCCTTGTCTAATGTAGAAGACAGTGAGCTTCTAAAGTGGTCATAATGTATTTCACAGTTCGGGTTGGCTTGAAAAAGGTTTCACCATGTATTTTGGATTTTGTTACATTTTTGTAGAAACAAGCTTGCTGTTGGTATACATGATAGGCTTGTCTGTCATATGGGTATTTCTTAAAGCTCATGGTTTGGGATTATTTTAGCATCGCGTGGCATGGAATTGCGTAAATTCATGGTTATTCTTCTTCAACACGCAGTTGGAGCAGGGAAGGTCTGGCGGTTGTATTCCCACGGCTTATTTCAGGGATGAAATTGGCACTCTATTGAAGTTGATAACATCGCGTCGCTTTCCTTTTGCAGTTTTGTAACATTCCCCTGATACGATAGACTTTGATAGTATTAACAGTCAGGCTATGTATCTTAATTTATGCTACATTATCATTGCTTCACCGATATTGGGAGACAAATGTTCAACTTGCAGCGCTGCCTTCCCCCTGAAGTTACCAGAGGCCGTTCCTACAAAGGGTAGGGGGAGAGCAGCCTTCGATATATTTTTCCATCAATGCCCTCGAAAAAAAAATTAAAAATCAATTTTTGTCAAGTTTTTACACTGCACATAAAAGACTGTGGCATCAATTAGCCTTAATTCTTTCCTCTCCCCCCCTCCTCCTTTTTTGGAAAACCTCTTTGTAGGAAAATCTCATATTTCAGCAATTTGCATTATCCACACAATCTGCTTTGAAGTTCTAAGTTATGGTAAGAAAAGGATCCACTTATCAGCACATAAAAAATGTTCAAAGCTTATAAACTCCCTGAAACAGATGTACATTATCATTGGATTTGCCTCTCTCTCTCTGCCGTTGCATGGCTAATAGAGTTTCGTATGCCCCCTCACATCCTCTCTTTTAGCATCTTTTCTCTATAGAAGCATGCACCCCACTGAGCCAATCCACACTTCAAAGATTTCTGTCTATCTATTAGAAACAAAGCACAAAGTGAGAACATATGGCCCCTTTTAAATTTCCCACATTTAAGTCAATATCGTTTCTGTTCTCCTTTGGCAAAGGAACATAATAAGGTTTATCTCCCACTCCCCCCCCCCCCGCGCCCCACTCCCAACACCTACACAATTTGCCTTGTTTCCCCCTTCCTCTTTTCCAAAATATGCCAGCTCCCTTCAGTTGCTTCTCCCATTGCTGGGGCAGCACCTGCCATATTGAAATGAGTAGCATTTGGTCTTGTTCGGGACAGTGAGAATTGAAGAAAGGGTAGAAAGACCTCTCAACTGTATTAAGTAGTAGAGGTGGTTGATCCATAAAAAAATTGATTCTAAACTCGTTGGGGGGGGGGGGGGAATTTCCGTTGCTTGATCGTTATAGAAATTAATCTGATTTTTTAAAAATACATTTCGTAATTGAAACGTAATTAATAACGAAATTTGTTACTATTTCGTTAGTGGGGCCAGTGCGCAGGGGATGCCCGCCTCCACACCCCCTCGCCAGCTCAGAACCAACCCGGGTTAAAGGGAACACGGGTTGGATTCTGAGCTCGCTGGCGAGAGGGGAGTGGAAGGCAGCATCTCCTCTCGCCAGATGAACCCCAAACGAGGGTTAAAGATAACTCCCGTTTGGGTCTCGGCTGGCGAGAGGAGGGTGCCAGGTTGCCCCCTCCACCCTCCTATCACCATCTGACACGCGATGCCTCCCTTCCCATCTGCCAACCCAGTAACCAACCCACGTTCCCTTTAACCCGGGTTGAATTCTGAGCTGGCAGGGGCGAAGGGAGGCGATGCCACCGTTCCCCTCTGCCAGCCCAGTAACCAACCCGGGTTAAAGGGAACGCGGGTTGGATTCTGAGCCCAGTAACTCGCCCTTTAACCCGGGGAATTCTGAGCTGAAGAGCGAGGCACCTCCCTCCCCTCTGCCAGCCCAGTAACCAACCCGTGTTCCCTTTAACCCGGGTTGAATTCTGAGCTGGCAAGGGCGAAAGGAAGCAATGCCACCCTTCCCCTCTGCCAGCCCAGTAACCAACCCGGGTTAAAGAGAACGCGGGTTGGATTCTGAGCTCGCAGGGGTGAAGGGAGGTGCCTCCCTTCCCCTCTGCCAGCCCAGAAACCAATGCGCGTTCCCTTTAACCCGTATGTCAGATGGTGAAAGGAGGGTGGAGGGGGCAGCCTGGCACCCTCCTCTCGCCAGCCGCGACCCAGAGGGGGGGTATCTGTAACCCTTGTTTGGGTGTCATCTGGCAAGAGGAGATGTTGCCTTCCACTCCCCTCTCGCCAGCTGACAATCAAAGTCCGGTTAAAGATAAGAAAGGGCGGAAACGACCTAATAACGTGCCCTTTATGTAAATGGCTGACCTGGTTTCGATTTAGAAAGGTCACTTACGGGTTCGGCAACGAGGGTCGATATAGGGTCAAAATAATTTCAAATACGAAAAATTAACGAAAATCAAAGTATTTAAACCGGAGATATCCACCCCTACTAAGCAAGAATATATTCTCCCAGAGCCGTTTGTTGTTGTTTATTTGTTCCGTTGCTGCCAACTCTTTGTGACCTCCTGGACCAGCCCACACCAGAGCTCCCTGATGGCCGTCACCACCCTTATCTCCTTCAGAGTCAAGCCAGTCATTTCAAAGATACCATCCATCCATCTTTTATTTATTTATTTATTTATTTATTATTCGGGTTTCTATGCCGCCGACTCCCTGAGGCTCGCGGCGGCTCACAGGAACCGAAGGTACAACTACACACAAGCAATGCGATAAAACATCTAAGACAATTAAACAGTTAAAACAGCAAAATACAAAACCCCCAGGTACAGTTCAGAAATTAGATAGCGTGACACCCCAGGACAGCGGCTAAAGCGGAACATGGGCAGGACCTACTCACCGAAGGCCTGCTTAAACAAATAAGTTTTGCAGGCGCGTCTAAGCGGAGCAGGTCCTTTATAGCCCGTGTTCCAGCCGGGAGGGCGTTCCACAGCGTAGGAGCTATAACGGAGAACGCCCTCCGGCGAGTAGATGTCAGTTTAGCCGATTTCGCGAGGTATCTCTAACAAATTAGCATCCTCAGAGCGTAGTGATCTCGGGGGACAGTGTGGGGTGAGTCGGTCCCTCAAAATACGCTGGCCCCACGCCATGCAAGGCCTTAAAGGTAAGAACCAACACCTTGAAGGAGATCCGGTGCTCGATTGGGAGCCAGTGCAGATCCTGCAAAACAGGTGTGATGTGGCGGCCTGCTGGGGTTCCAGACAGGAGCCGGGCGGCAGTGTTCTGCACCAGCTTGAGCTTCCGGGTCGCCGACAAAGGAAGGCCAACGTAAAGCGCGTTACAGTAATCCAGCCTTGAGATGACCGTAGCTTGGATCACCGTGGCCAGGTCATTCCGGGAGATATAGGGGGCCAGCCTCCGAGCCTGTCGCAGATGAAAAAAAAGCAACCTTGCTGACCGCGGAGACCTGGGCCTCCATGGTCAGCTGGGAGTCCAGATGGACCCCCAGGCTCTTAACGGAAGGCGATCTTGCACTTGGTCGGCCCCTCTTCCCTTTTCCTTCCTTTCCCCCAGTATCATTCTCTTCTCCAAGCTTTCCTGCCTTCTCATGACACACACACACACACACATATGAGAGTCATAGAATTGGAAGAGATCACAAGGGAGATAGACAGATACTTAGGTATTTTTTTCATGTCAGAAGCAAGTTGACGGTACAGTTAAAATGCATTTAAAAACACAAAGTTTTAGAAAAAAAGGACTTGGCATTATGTTAAATGTCCTTTAACCAGAAGCAGGTCACTTAGAGTGTCTCTGGTGTCACTGTGAGAAGGTCCGCCATTGTGCATGTGACAGGGCTCAGGTTGCATTGTAAAGGGGGGAAAGAGGCGGGGGGAGCGGGGGGCGCGCACGGGTCTTGCGCTCACTCACTCTCTCGCTCACTCGCGCACTCGGAAAGCAGGCTCCCTGTCTGCTCCTGTGGATGGGAAGGACCACGGGGAGGGAGGGAAACAGGTGCGCGCAGAGTGGCCGGGGGCATCCCTGGGGGGCGCGTGCCGCTGAGTTAAAAGAGACCCCAAGGGAGTTTTTATTTGTTTCAACATTTGTTGTTTTTTTGGTCCGTGATTCTGCGCCCCCCTTAGCTTGCGCCCCTAGGCCATGGCTTAGGTTGGCCTTATGGGTAATCCGGGCCTGGTATCAGTCACAGATCTGTGGCAGAACATGCCTGCCCAATGGACAACTCTGCATGTGTTGGCGATGCTCTCATGATTTGTGCTTAATATTCTGCTTTTGTCGCTATCTTTGCAACACGTATAGCCACAACTAGGCACACATCCATAGCAGAAAACTTGGCAAAGACATTGAAAATATAGGAGAAGGAAAAAAAAAAACAGCCAGCAATGTCGCACCCAATATACATGGCCTTGTCAACAGTCACTGCCATTTTGTAACATAGTACCTCACAACCGCTGCCTCTTCTATACTGTATATTTTGGGGAGGGGGCTGGAAACCTAATTAACATTCCCTCTAATTTGGAAATGATTGCTCCAGGGTCTAAGACAAAGAAACAAGAAACACCGCCAAATGCTGCTCATACCCTCAGGGTTGTGCCGCAGTGACTGAATTAGTAATGGAGAAGGTGTTTTCACAAAGACAAAAACACTTGCTTTCTAAAGAACGGAGATGCAAAATGTTAGACCCAGAGAGCTGGAATACACCACTGTGTGTGCGCATTTCTATGGGGACAATCCTTTGGTGGCAAGACTTCATACAATCTGGCTCATATTCTTAGACATTTTCTAGCCATCAGATTGAGAAAGGATTGCTCAAAAGGCTCACTGCTTAAAGGTCTATGTGTTGATTCTCTCTAAGCAAAGGCTTCAGGTTTCTGATTAGGTTGTAAGCTTCAATAACTTGAATTGAGTGTTCTGTTCCTTGCTACTACTGTATATGTCTTCAAGCTCCTATCAAATGATGGTGGTCCCGTGAATTTCATTGGCTTTTCTTGGGCAAGGAAGGTTCATAAGTGGTTGTTAGGCTTGAAGGTTCAAAACTCATTTCGGATGTAGGGGGCGCCAGGCCCAGATCATCCATAAGGCCACCCTAGGCCATGGCCTAGGGTGGCAGCCATGGGGGACGGCAAATCCGGACCCCTCAATTAAAAACAATCTAGAGCGCTGCGCGCACCCGGGCCACCACAGCACCTTCCTTTCGTCTCAGTGCGCGTGGCGGCTTGAAGTTGAGGAGGGAGGGAGCGGGAGGAGCCGAGCTGCAGCGAGCACCGCCTCAGGCGCCCCCGATTGGCTGCCACCGCCGCACTACCTTTTCCTGCTTCTGCTAAGGCATAGCAGAAGCGGGAAAAGCTAGCACAGCGGCAGCAGCCAATGGGGGTTGGCCTGGGTGGCGCTTAGCAGCTAAGCACCGCCTCAGGCGCCCCCGATTGGCTGCCACCACCGCACTACCTTTTCCTGCTTCTGCTAAGGCATAGCAGAAGCTGGAAAAGCTAGCACGGCAGCGGCAGCTAATGGGGGTTGCCCGGGGCGGCGCTTAGCAGCTAGGCACCGCCGCAGGCGCCCCCGATTGGCTGCCGCTGCCGAGCTACCTTTTCCTGCTTCTGCTATGCCTTAGCAGAAGCAGGGGATTTCTAGCGGTGCCGGCGGCGGGCAGTTGGGGGGGGGGTGTAATTCCGAACGGTGGCCTAGAGAGGCAAAAGGTAATGATCCGGGCCTGGAGGGCGCTGGTGGTTCGATTCGAAAGTCATTTCCTTTTAAAAAAAACAAAAAACCCAATAAATGTGAAACTTCCTGAAATTTCTGAAGCTTCGGAATAGTTTCGTTAATGGCAGGAGGCTGCGCGGCACGGTGGCGAGTGTAAATAGCATTCCTATTTACCTGGGCATGAGGCTTGTTTATTCTTGGAAACAACAAAGGGATATTAACTAGCCATTGAGGCTATATACAGAGTACAGTTTGCCCTTAAGGAGTACCGCGACCATCCTTTTCCAGACACGTGGTTTGCCTATGCCACGCGAGAGCGCCCGCTACTCCCGCGAGACTTGGCGCGTCATTGGAGACGCCTTCCGGGTAATGTAGTTTTGCCAGCCCTTTTCTCCGAGGACGCCTGTTCACACTCACTTGCGGAACCCCTGTGTTTACTTCGTAAGAACTTTGTTTACATTCTTTTGCAGACTGTGGAGCACGGACTTTGGGACTTCCAATGTGTTTAATGAAATTAAATTTGTCATGGACTGGCTATTGATATATGTATTTTGATGTATTTGTGGTTATTTGTACATTGATATTATAAGTCTTGCAGTGCGTTTATATGATACATACAGCCTACCGGGTTGTTGAGGCACACCTCACGTGTCCTGATATATAATACAGAAATATTTTAGCAATTTTTCTGACTTATTTGTATGAGATATTAGACGCATCTCCAGGGAAGGGAAACCATGAGATTTTTAAACTGTTAGGCTTTATAAAATTTTCTTATTGGTTATGAAAATTAAAATAATCTTGAGAGACATCCCAACATTATGGTATATTTACGAAAAAAAAGGGTAAGTGGCTCAAATTTGGATTTTCCTCTTCCACTTTTCCTGCATGGTTCAAAATTGCTTCGGAAGCCCAAAGTTGGTAGGTTTTTATTACTTTTAGACTTTTCCGAACCGAACCTATCCAACTCTAGTGGTTTTATCTGTTCCTTTTTCTAAAATATAGTTTGATATTTAATGAGGGTCTCCCATCCAAGTACTAACCATCTCGAATAGACATCTCAAATAGACTACTGCAACACTCTCTACATGGGGTTACCCTTGAAGACTACTCGTAAGCTTCAAGTTGTCCAATGGGCGGTAGCCAGCTTTCTCACTGGAGCGAGGGACAGGGAGCATACAACTCCTCTGTTATGTCAGTTCCACTGCTTCCAGTCTGCTACCGAGCACAATTCAAAGTTCTGGCTTTAGCTTATAAAGCCCTGAATGGTTCCAGCCCAGTTTACATGTCTGAATGTATCTCCCTCTATTAGCCAGTTAAGGAGGTTAAGATCTTCTAGAGAGGCCCTGCTCTCAGTCCCGCCTCCTTCACAGTTGTGGTTGGTGGGGACAAGAGACAGGGCCTTCTCAGTTGTGGAACTCCTTCCCTAGTGAAATTAGATCAGCCCCCTCCCTCCTGACTATCAGGAAAGGGCTAAAGACATGGATGTGGGATCAAGTGTTCGTTTAGTAACCCACCAGTGTAGTAAGGGAATATGGAATAGTGCAATGACAATTTGGAACGGCCATGAATTATGGTTTTGGATAATGTCATTTTAAATAAGTGGATTTATGGTTTGATATGTTTTTGATGATTGTTTTAATGTTTAAGTTTACTTTACTATGCATGTATGTTTGTATGGCATCGAATCGCTACCTATATATGTAAGCCACCTTGAGTCCTCTACGAAATGAGAAAGTTGGGATATAAATATGGTAAATAAATAAAAATAAATAACCAAAGCTGGCCAACCTTGGCTTCCAAAATCAACCAATTGTGCCTTTAAGGCATTTCAGCATTTATTCTATTGTAGCACTAGCTGAAATAGACCCATAAATGGGACTTAACTTATGTGTCCATGTGCCTTCAAGTCACTTGTTGATTTATGGGGACTCCATGCATTTCATCAGGTTTTCTTAGGCAAGGAAATATAGCCTGCATTCCTTGGTGACTGGCTCTCCCATTCAGGGCTGATCCCACCTAGCTTCCAAAATCAGATAGGAACCAATGTCTTTTTTGACCAGGGACCACTTGACCATGGGCTACTTTGACCAAGGACCATTTGGCCAGGGACCACTTGACCAGGGACCACTTTGACAAGGAACCACTTTGACCAGTGACCATTTGAATTTTTGCACTTTCCCTTGGGTCTACTTAGGAATCATTGCCCTTATTTGAGCCCAAACCCAGCTTCGATTTTTGTTTTAGCCATGATATTGTTCTTATGATGTTGCTTTGCAATTGTGTTATATTTTTATTTGATTGATTTTAATATGTTTGTTTTTATCTGTAATCTTCAGGCTTGTCCCTTTGTAAGCCGACTTGAGTCCCCTTGGGGAGATGGTGGAGGGGTATAAAAATAAAGTTATTATATTATTATCTGGCCGGGAACCACTTTGACCAGGGACCACTTTGACCAGGGACCACTTTGGACAGGGACCACTTTGACCAGGGACCACTTTGACCAGGAACCACTTTGGCCAGGAACCACTTTGGCCAGGGACCACTTTGGCCAGGGACCACTTTGGCCAGGAACCACTTTGACCAGGAACCACTTTGACCAGGGACCACTTTGACCAGGGACAACTTTGGACAGGGACCACTTTGGCCAGGAACCACTTTGGCCAGGGACCACTTTGGCCAGGAACCACTTTGACCAGGGACCACTTTGACCAGGGACCACTTTGACCAGGGACAACTTTGGACAGGGACCACTTTGACCAGGACCCACTTTGACCAGGGACCACTTTGACCAGGGACCACTTTGGACAGGGACCACTTTGACCAGGGACCACTTTAACCAGGGACTACTTTGACCAGGGACCACTTTGGCCAGCAACCACTTTGGCCAGGGACCACTTTGACCAGGGACCACTTTGGACAGGGACCACTTTGACCAGGGCCCACTTTGACCAGGGCCCACTTTGACCAGGGACAACTTTGGACAGGGACCACTTTGACCAGGGACCACTTTGACCAGGGACCACTTTGACCAGGGACCACTTTGACCAGGGACCACTTTGGCCAGGGACCACTTTGACCAGGGACTACTTTGACCAGATATCACTTTGACCAGGGACCACTTTGACCAGGGACCACTTTGGCCAGGAACCACTTTGACCAGGGACCACTTTGACCAGGGACCACTTTGACCTGGGACCACTTTGACCAGGGACCACTTTGACCAGGGACCACTTTGACCAGGGACCACTTTGACCAGGGACCACTTTGACCTGGGACCACTTTGACCAGGGACCACTTTGACCAGGGACCACTTTGACCTGGGACCACTTTGACCAGGGACCACTTTGACCAGGGACCACTTTGACCAGGAACCACTCTGGCCAGGAACCACTTTGACCAGGGACCACTTTGACCAGGGCCCACTTTGGACAGGGCCCACTTTGACCAGGGACCACTTTGACCAGGGACCACTTTGACCAGGGACCACTTTGACCAGGGACCACTTTGACCAGGGACCACTTTGACCAGGGACCACTTCGACCAGGAACCACTTCGACCAAGAACCACTTGATGAGGGACCATTTGACAAAAGATCTCTTTGACCAGGGACTACTCTCCAACATTAGTACCAAAAGGATTACGGATCTGTTTTTGGTCAACTTTAGATTCAGTTTGGTTATTTGGGATGCTGATTCGGGAAATTGCATTGAATAGACCACATCAGCTTTAGTTTCTGGTACAGAACACATGCCTTTCAGGTGTCGCCGTCTGCTCACCCACAGAAAACCATATTTACTACTCTAGAGCCACAGACCTTACTTTACGCCGCGTGGCCCTCCAGTGGATCACATCCTACAGGTTGGGAAGCACTGCTTTAGGGCATTTAGATATTCTGACATCCCAAGAAAACTCAGAAATGAATGTCATATCAGGATCCCATAAACCGTTTCTACGGGAACAACTAAATTTCTCTCAGATCTCATAGGATTCAAACCATTGAAAAAGGCAGAATTCAAACAAGTCCAAATGAAACCAGAACCCGAAGCACGATGCCGCCGAAGTTCACAAAAGGAAAGGGTTGTGAAATGTCTGAACTAGTAATTTTTTTAATTAACAGGGGTTTCTCTTGGCACAGTTTTGCTATTAAATAAATAAAGCATTTAGTCAAAACCATCTATATTAACTATACAAAATACTGAAAAGCAAACTTTTTTTTTTACAAAATGGTATGAAGTCGTTAAGAGCTCTGTGAATAAAAAATAACCCAGAACATAAAACTCTGCTACATGACATGATCAATTATTCACACTTAATGCACATCATACAAATGCAAGACAGTATTTAAATACTGCATGTTCCTACATAATTGGTAGAAGAATCATTGATACCATGTTACTAATGTTCATTTGCATTTCACGAAATCTAAGCAAGAGAAAGTTTGGAGTCTGAAAAATGAACACGACAAATTCCGCAGTCAATCCCTTCCCTTGGATACACCCCCCCCCCCTTTTGCTTAATATCCTTCAATATTCACCTCTGTGCTTGGAAAACTTAGCTCTACAGACAGGCTGAGGAAAAAACTCCTACTGACTGCAATCAAGATATGAGGGTTGAATGAAAAGTAATGCCTCCACCTTCGTTACTTGGGTATATTTCTGCCAACAATGAACAAGTTTTCTGATGAATCTCCTTTGGGGTGACACCTTCTGCTGCCAAGAATCAATGACTGCACGTTGCTTAAGTTGCATTGCCTGACCGTCTACACAGGGTTCCATACTTCGCACTTTAACAACAAAACCGTTCAATGCTAAGGCTTCCCACCAAAATGGAACTGTAGAGGAGAGTCTACTGAACAAGCCAGTACCTGCCGCATGCCAGTACTGCCATCTGTTAAGGAGTTACGAAGGTGGAGGCATTACTTTTCATTCAACCTTCGTAAACTTCCCCCCTTTCTCCAAGTTCCTGAAAGTGATTGTGTTGCAATTTTTCCGTCAAAACCTTTTTCAATTTCAGTGAAAATGGAACATTTTAACAAACGTCAGCCACAAAATGGCTCAGAAAAGGGTAGTTTGGAGACGCAGTTTGGCGAACTGGAAAATCATTCAATCCCATGATAAGATAGACTTAATTCCTAGAGAAGATTAAATCGGTGTCATCATTTCAAATGTTGGATGGAGGCTTACATGAAGAAATGTCCCTCTACAACAGCGGTTCTCAACCTGTGGGCCCCCAGATATTTTGAGCTTCAACTTCCAGAAATCCCAGCCAGTTTACCAGTTGACGAAGGCATCCATGGCTGGAATCACTGGGTTGTTGCAGGCCCGGATTAACCAATTTTGGTGCCCTAGGCCACACTTTGGAATTACGCCCCGAAACCAAACTCTACCGCACCCCCCACCTCCTCCTCCTTGAGGCTCCGCGTGCCTCCTTTTTCCTCTGCGTGCCCTGGGGGCGAGCCTTTCCTTCCTCCCTCCTCCTCCTCGCCACACGCCCGGCTTCCTTGAGTCAAGGAAGCCGGGCGCGTCGCGGAGGAGGAAGGGAAGCTCCGCCCCCCGCATCGCATAGGAGGAGGAAGGGAAGTCCCACCCCCGGGGGTGAGCCTTCCTCTTCCTCCTCACTGGGCACGTTGCGGAGGAGGAGGAAGGGAAGCCCCGCCCTCGAGGGCGAGCCTTCCTCTTCCTCCTTGCCATGCGCCCGGCTTTTTTGAGTCAAGGAAGCTGGGCGCGTTGCGGAGGAGGAAGGGAAGCCCCTCCCCTGAAGCGCCCGAAGATCGACTTAAAAAAAGGGGTCCGGATCTGCCCCCCCCTCTCGGCTGCGCCCCTAGGCCGTGGCCTAGTGTGGCCATATGGGTGATCTGGGCCTGGATTGTTGTAGGTTTTTCGGGCTATATGGCTATATTCTAGAAGCATTCTCCATTGACATTTCGCCTGCATGTATGGCAGGCATCCTCATAGATCTATGGCAAGCAACCTCTGAGGATGCCTGCCACAGATGCAGGCAAAACGTCAGGAGAGAATGCTTCTAGAACATGGCCATATAGCCTGAAAAACCTACAACAATCCAGTTGTTAGGATTTCTGGGAGTTGTAGGCCAAACCATCTGGGGACCCACAGGTTGAGAACCACTTCTCTACAACCTTTGGTTCTCAAAATGTTTTGGGTGTCAGTATCAAGGAACTAAGTCAAGGGCAAAATCTGAGAAGTGGGAAAAAAATCTCCATCCACACATATAAAAAATACTAAAGCAGGGAAACAACCAGGCAACACCAGTGAGAGCTGAAATATTTCCTGCTATGGTCAAATTTTACAGTGTGCAATATTTTGGATTAGTAGACACGCCATCTTTTTTCTTTCCTAACACTAGACATTGCCAACATCGTAGACCAGCCCTACCATTACAGATCTGAGAAACTCGTTTACCACCTCTCTCTGAGACTAAATAGAGTGTATTGCCTTCTTCTGGTCAGGTGTAACTTTCACCTTTCAAATCCTCCTCATTGTCATCTCGCACCTTCACGAAACCAGCTTTGATCAGAAGTTCTGGACAACCTGTGTTTGCTTTTGAAGTTGACATACAGAACTATCCTTTAACCCTACTATATCCACACGTCACCCCTTAAAACAGTGGTTCTCAACCTTCTTAATGCCAAGACCCCTTAATACAGTTCCTCAAGTTGTGGTGACCCCCAACCATAACATTATTTTCGTTGCTACTTCACAACTGTAATTTTGCTACTGTTATGAATCATAATGTAAATATTCAATAAGTAGGATGTATTTTCATTCACTGGACCAAATTTGGCACAAATACATGATATTCCCAAATTTGAATAATGGTGGAGTTGGGGGGGGGGATTGGTTTTGTCATTTGGGAGCTGTAGTTGCTGGGATTTATAGTTCACCTACGATCAACTCCACCAAGCATGGAATTGAACCAATCTTGGCACACAGAGCTCCTGTGACCAGGAGAAAATACTGGAAGGGTTGAGTTTTGGAATTGTCTCTCTCTCGGCATTACTTCGCGAACGAAGATTCTTAGGAAGGACTCATCCCACACTTTTTACAAGCGCATTGATGACTAAAAAGGCCAATCTGAGATAGGCAAGTCCGGTTGCAGAAAGCACAGCAGAAAGTCTCCTTGGGTGATGATGTTTCCAAGTTGCGGTTCTTTCTGCGTTGTTGTTTCTCTTCGAGACCCATTCGGCGTGTCTTCTCAAAAGAGGCTGCAGCATTGTGGATAGTGCATCTCCATGCCTCCCGATGTGAGGCCAGGGTGGACCATTGTTGGTGATCAATCTGCCCGAGCCCGAGATGTTGTTTCAGGGAGTCCTTATATCTCTTTTTGGGGGCACCACTCTTGCGCTGACCCGTGGTGAGTTCACCATAGAGTAGTATCTTTGGGAGGCGGTGGTCCTCCATCCTAATGACGTGCCCTGCCCAGCGCAGCTATGTTCTCAATAGCATGGCCTCAATGCTGGTGATCCCTGCTTGCTCAAGGACAGCAACATTTGGAATTGTAGTTCACTTACATCCAGAGAGCACTGTAGATTCAAACAATGATGGATCTGGACCAAACTTGGCATGCCCCAATGTGAACACTGGTGGAGTTTGGGGGAAATAGACCTTGACATTTTGGAGTTGTAATTACTGAAATTTATAGTTCACCTACAAACCTACAATCCACCCTGGCCTCACATTGGGAGGCATGGAGATGCACTGTCCACAATGCGGCCTCTTTCGAGAAGACACGCCGAATGGGTCTAGAAGAGAAACGACAACACAGAAACAACATCACCCAAGGAGACTTTCTGCTGTGCTTTCTGCAACCGAACTTGCCTTTCTCCGATTGGCCTTTTTAGTCATCAACGTGCTTGTAAAAAAGCGTGGGACGAGTCCTTCCTAAGAATCTTCGTTCGCGAAGTAATGCCGAGAGAGAGAGAGAGACAATCAAAGACCATTCTGAACCCTACAATGATAGAATTGGGCCAAACTTCCCACACAGAACCACCATGACCAACAGAAAATCGTGTGTTTTCTGGTGACCCTATGACTCCCCCTTGCAAGTCCCCTGGGATACCGACCCCGAGGTTGAGAAACACTGCTTTAACCCTACCAAACTCACACGGCACACTTTAAAACTATTCTGTTTAAAGGTGCATATTCTGGAAAACCTCATATAAGAAGACAGATACAGCCAACAAAAGATGCGGTAGCCAACATTTCCAACATTCAATTGCATTTCGTGGTTTTAATTCAGAGGTGCAATGAAGGATATTGGGGCCAATGTTGATTAAAGACTCTGAAACCCATTAATATTATGCTTCAGTATCTTCATAATCATATCTCATTGCCTCTAGTCAGAAAGATATCAAACTCAACAGCTGTCCCTATTTGGCAACAACAGTCCTGTCATCCCACTCTTTCAGCTGCTTTAATAATGTCCCAATGTATCTCTTTTCTCACCCACTTTCCCCATTTGTCCTAAGTTTCCTCCATCTGTTGCAAACTTGGCTGAAAGCGTACAAGCAGACAGCACGCAACCCAAAAGGGAGCTCCAAAATCTTACTCTTTCCTACGGAAACAGGCAAAAGCACATTGCCTAAACTTCTCTTAGCTTGCGTATTCTTCCTCCTTAATAACTTTTGCCCTCCTGACCACACATTTTGGAGAATAGGAGATAGCTGTCTTCCAGCTTTGTTCAATTGGCCCAGATGAATGTGAAAAAGGGTGGGCAAAAAGGAAAAAAAGGTGGGCGGCGGGGGGGTGGGGGTGGTATTGGACGACAGGGGACAGACGGATGAAGAAGTAAGGAATCACTTTCTCAGGAACTAAACGACATGGCATCTATTTTCCAATGGAATGTGTTTACACTCATGGGGTTGCATGCAGTATAACGGAAATCACGGTAATACATCAGACTTTTGTTTAACACTATCATATAAATAAGCTTATTCCTTCTACAAGGCATGTACAATGCCCCCTTTTTTTGCAGTCCATAATTATATATACACTGGAGGAAAAATAAGGGTTTGAGAACACAAGCAGCAAAATTGAGTTTTCGACTTAAAACAACTCAGTGGTACGTAAAGAAGCTGCGAGCCAATTTTCGCCTTCCCAAGTTTCCCATACAGAAAACAGTGTGCATATATATCTATATCTATATATTTTAACTTTAGAGATTTAAAAGGTATGACACACTTTAAAACATCTTGTCAGCGGAACGTCGACAGAATGGAAATTCGCAAAAAGAGCAATGTGTTGCTGATTTTTCATTCTTACGGTATTTTTTGATACATGAACGAGCTCCGATTAACAGTAAGTGTTGGTGCTACTCTCCAACCACATTGCAACCTGGCCTTTTATTTTATTTATTGGCTCCATACAACCAACACTTTTGTAGAATTCAATCATCATACTTCCTCTGGAAAGGCAACACTGCTTTCCAATAGGATAGAAACGTTATGCACCATTTGCACACAGTGTCCGATATATATGTATAGAAGAAGAATTGACAATAATGTAAACAAAAAAACCAAAAACGTGAAAACTTAAAAGAAACTGAAAGCAAAGCCAAATGTCTTTCTTTGGCCAGGAGAATCCTTCCACATGTGGTCATCAGAACTTCCTTTTAAAGTTTCAGATGGCTGTAATCCTAGTTTTGGGGGGCCCTCGTTGCTTTAAAGTGGTTAGAAGACCATATGGACTCCACTTGTCTTCCCACTAGGCCAAGGTTCTCACACTTTGTAGTGTTGTTTGTCAGCCTGTTCAGCCTGTGATTGTGTCTGATGTTCATGATGGGAATGGGGATGATGTTCCTGATGGTGGGAATGAGGCAATGGGAATGAGGGTTTGCCTGTGCCCGAGTTAAGCTCAGATGAGAAGCCCGAGCAGGCCCGGATTACCCATAAGGCCACCCTAGGCCATGGCCTAGGGCGGCGGCCTTGGGGGGCAGCAGATCTGGACCCTCGAAAACTAAAACCAACTTCTGGTCACGAAAAGAGGTGGACGGAAGCCCCACGCCCGGGGCTGCTGCCACACATGCGCAGCAGCGCCCTGGGGGCAGGGCTTTCTGTGCCCTGGGGGCGGGGCTTTCCACACCCTGGGGGCGCTGGGCATCTTTTGGCCTAGGGCGCCAAAAGATGCTAATCCGGGCCTGGGCCTGAGCTGTCTCAGGAAGATTGACAAGGTCACATTCCTGAGAGGCCCTTCGCAGTCTTTCTCAGAGCAACCTTCTGAAGATGATTTGTCAGGTGCAGAAGTTAATGAGAGCCAAGTTAATGAGAGTGTAGATAGAAAGCAAGGCTTTTGTAAACCGAGACAGAGTGCACAGGCACAAGGAAGATCAGTTCATTTTCAGGAAAAGAGATAGGCAACCCTTATCTGGGTCTAAGGTCAAGAGAAATGCTTTCCTTTCAGTTCTGGGGTCTGGAAAAGCTTTATATTGATTCATGGGAAAGAGATGCCACAGTTGGGTCAACGTTGGAATTTCATGACCGCCTTGGTCTCAAGTGTTCTTAGTTTCATGTACCAAGTTTTTGCCAATCTTCTGATTTGTGTATTGGATTTTTCATGCTGCCTATGGATCTTGTTTTGCCTTGATGCTCATGGATTAACCTTTGTTTTGGAACTTTACTGTTTTTGCTAATTTTATTGCTTTGCCTACTTATATTCTTCAATAAACTGCTTGTTGATTTTACCAAGCTGGTTTGGTGTTTAAGATCAGAGGTGTTCCTGCTCTGGTGTATGACAGGTAGCTTCTCCAAAAGGCATATTGACCTGACGCCTTGGCTGACTCCCATTAGAACGGTAATTGGGTGTCATTAGGATTCCTAGTATCCTTGTTGACTGGCTATGCATGTGAAGTCCACCACCATCTAGGAACCAAAGCACTCGAGGCAAAGATACAGGGAAAGATCTCCAGAAAGTTAGCTAGTACTTCTCAGGAAGTTCTCCACTTGCTAACATCAACAGGAAATTTTTAAGATTCCCAATTTTAGATTCCCAAAGATTCCCTTTGCCCTTCTTATCTCAGGTCCCAACTGTGGCTGACCACAAGAAGCTGCCCTATAGTCAGTCAAAGAACTGGTTCATCTGTCCCAATGCTTCCCAAACTCTGGTCTTCCAGGTAGTTTGGACTTCAGTTCCCAATTCTATCCAAAATGGTTCAGATAGGGTTCCTTCCTAGAGGTCCTGGGCATTCATTGGTAATTTGCGATCCAAGAATTAACCAGGCATCTCCTTGTTTAGCTATCAAAATACAACAAGACTGGAATGGCATGGGGATGAGATTGCTAAAAAAACATTACAATGCAATCATGTACTTCTTCTTTCTCAAGATGGTGCTGTAAGAAGAGTCTCTGCCAACTTCGGTTTGGGGGAAGCAGCTGGGCAAGAGGAACCAAGCATATGTTACTTTTTTGGGGTCAACAATTCCCAGAATCCTTCAGGCAACACATCTATTTGCTCATTCTCATTGAAAGATTCAAGGATTCAAACTACAAAAAGTCAGTTTTTAAAGCTCTGAGTCGGAATCTGAGAAGAATGAGTGGAAACATCTGATAATGGCATCAGGAGATAACAAATGGGGAAAAAGAAGAAAAAACCCAGTTCACTGAGGGTTTATGGAACCAACCCTGGGAATGAAAGGAAGAGGACACCGAAAAACCCATCCCTAGTTAATTCTAGGCTCATCTTATTCTTTTGATGTCACAACTCTACCACTTTTCCATAGAGCTGTCATTGAAGGGTGTCCTGTAAAATATTTTCCCATCCACAATGTCCTGAAAAAAAGCAAGTATGTACAAGTCCTTCTCAAAAAAATAGCATATAGTGCTAAAGTTCATTATTTTACATAATGTAATGATAAAAACTAAACTTTCATATATTTGCAATTTATTGCACACCAACTGAAATATTTCAGGTCTTTTTTTGTTTTAATACTGATGATTTTGGCATACATATCTCAAAAAATTAGCATATTCCATCCGACCAAATATGCTAATTTTTGAGACAGTATTTTTGGGTTTTCAGGAGCTGTATGCCAAAATCATCAGTACAAAACAAAAAAAGACCTGAAATATTTCAGTTGGTGTGCAATGAATTGAAAATATATGAACGTTTAATTTTTATCATTACATTATGGAAAATAATGAACTTTAGCACTATATGCTAATTTTTTGAGAAGGACCTGTATATGTGTGTATATACACACACAACCCAATATAAAGAGCCAGATCCCAAAGAAGTCAGTTGAAAAGAAAAATAAGTTGGAAAGGAAAGCGGAAACCAATTGAAATACGTAGCTCTGTTGACAGATGTACTTAATTATTTCCTAATAATTAATATTAGGTTATAGCTTGCAAGGAGGTGGGAGCATAAGCCAACCACATGAATGCAATTGAGTAAAAACTTTTTGTACTTCATCCCAACCCACCTCTCCCCAACCCCTAGTAGCCCAATACAATCAACAAGAAGTTTTGAATTATACTAGAGGTAGCAGCTGTTTGCATCCCCGACATCCAGAATCCTCGCTGTTGCAGTAAGCCAACAGGTGAGGAAGGCTAGGTGTCTAGCCACATTGTTTGAAGCAGCTCTTCTAGTACCACAGAGGAAAGGATATGCATTAGAAAGTCTGCTAATGCCCTGCATTGCCCAGCTCACAACGGTTGCCTTCACACAAACCTATCTGTGTGTTCAGTGGAGGTATGGACAGACCAGCCCACCAACAGGACGATGTTCTAGTCTCTTTACCAATGGCTATCTACCTTACATGAGTTCTTTGCGTTGAAAGACAGACCACGCGTGGTGCCTGTTCCAATGACTGAATTGCAGCATTATGATTCCAACTCAACTACCCCGACTCCATCCCATGAAATCCCGGGATTGGCCATTCGTCTGTATTTGTGTGTGTCTTCAAGTTGCTGGTCAATGTATGGCCACTTCGTGTATATCAGAGGGTTTTCAGAGGAATACTGAGAAGTGGTTTTGCCATTTTTTCCCCTCTGAAATACAACCTACAGCCCCACATATTTGTTGACGGCCTCCCATTCCAATCCTTTAAAAAGCTGACCTTACTTAGCATCCAAGATCAGATGGGATCTGGTGCCTTTTGAGCATTTGGGAAGAGGGTGTAGACAGATAGCTTCTAGTGTCTCACCAAAAGACAAACTCCAGGATTCCATCAGATAGAGCAGGCATGGCAAACTTTCAAACTTGGGGGCCAAATTGAGGGCCAGAATGGGGTTGGGGGGCTGAGAGGGAAGTCATTCTCCCCGAGTCCCCTCCCTGCCCTTTCCTCCCTTCCTCTTCCCTTTCAAAGGCAGGAAGCGAAGGAAAGAAGGGGAACCATTTGGATCTCAAAAGGGTTGGTTTTGGTCAGGATGAGATGGTGGAGAGGAGATAAAAAGTGTATCCATGAGACCCCTCATTTCCTACTCCTGATACAGAATCCTAGAGCTGGAAGAGACCCCCCAAGGGCCATGCAGACCAACCCCCTGCCATGCAAGAAGGCACAACCATGAACCAAAGCACTCCCAATAGACGGTCTCTGCAGAAAAGCCTCCAGAGAAGGAGATTCCACCACACTCCCAGGCAACCTAGGCCACTCTCCAATAGCTCTTACTCTCAGGAAGTTCTTCCTAGTCTTTTCCGTTGAATCTCTTTCCCTGCCATTTGAACCCATTGCTCCCTTGTGCCCTGGTCTCTAGAGCAGCAGAAAGTCAGTTTTCCCTTCCCTCCTCCTTCTCCTCAATGGGACACCCTTTGAAATCTTGATACATGGTTCTCATGTTCCCTTTCTACCTTCTCTACTCCCAGGTAAACATCCTCCAGGAGGAAAGGAGGAAGGAAAAAGAGAAGGGAGGAAGAGAAGGATGGAAGGAAGGAATGGTGGAAGGGAAGGGAGGGAGGAAAGGAAAAGGAAGGAAAGATCAAAGGGAAGGAAGGAAGGAGAGAGAGGGGGGAAGGAGGGAGGAAAGAGGGAGTGAAGAAAGGACAAAAGGGTGGAAGAGAAGGAGGGAGGGAGAAAGAGTGAGGTAAGAAAATGGGGAGGGAAGCAGGAAGGAAAGAGAGAAGGAAGAATAGGATGGTGAGAAGGGAGGGGGAGGGAGGAAGAGAAGGATGGAAGGAAGGGTGGAAGAGAAGGGGTGAGGGAAGGGAGGGGGGAAGGGAGAAGGAAGGAAAGAAAGAAGATAGGGAGGGAGGGAGGAGAAAGAGAGAAAGGGAAGGAGGGAGGAAGAGGGAGGGAAGGAAGGACAAAAGAGTGGAAGGGAAGGAAGGAGGGAGAAAGGGGGATGTAAGGAAAGGGGGAGAGAAGCAGGAAGGAAAGAGAGAAGGAAGGATAGGATGGTGAGAAGGGAGGAAGAGAAGGGAGGAGGAAGAGAAGGATGGAAGGAAGGGTGGAAGGGAAGGGAGATGGAAGGAAAGACCAAAGGGAGGGAGGGAGGGAAGGAAAGAAAGGAGGAGAAAGAGAGAGGGAAGGATGGACTAAAGGGTTGAAGGGAAAGAAGGAGGGAGAAAGAGTGAGGTAAGGAAAGGGGGAGGGACTCAGGAAAGAAAGAGAGAAGGGAGGATAGAATGGTGAGAGAGAAGGGCCTGAGAAAAGAACCCAATGGGCCGCATCAGGCCCTGGGCCTGGTTTTGCCCATACCTGAGATAGAGGTATGGCAGTTACATTGAAATAATAGCACTAACATTCTGCTGTAGGATGTTGTTGGACTGCAAGTCCCAGGAGTTCTAAGTACAGTAATGAAGGATGCTAGGAATCACAGCTCAACATCTGTAAGGATGCATGATATCACCCCTGAGAGATGTTCAGACCACTTCTATAGTGGAGAAGTCCTTCTGACGGGGCTTAGGAGCATTCTGCGCAGTCGCAGGGGAAATGCCTTTTCGTAAATATCCAATGGATGGTCATCAAGGGATGGACCAAATGTGAGCCAGTTCCAGGGGTTGGTAGAGAGAGTCTTCCTGGACCCACAAACCCTTCCAATCCTCCACTGAACAACCAGAGGGATTCATGGGACAACCTGAACAAGAGCTGTGCTTGGTTGCTCTTGCATGTCCAATTGTTTTGTTTTTTAACAAGCCAAACTTTTTTTTAAAAAAAATCCACAAGTTATTAAGGTAAGTTATACAGTTCCACATAATATAAATAGTGTTAGATTATTATTATTATCATCATTATAATTAACTTTAGTGTTTCCATATAACTCCTACAATAGGTGCTAGCGAATATTAACGGAGTAGCCACAATGTTAATGAAAACGTTGCTGTTCTTCCCGAGCGACGGCAAAGAGCTTCCTTCATATCGGATGGTCCTTTAGCAGGCGGTGGCGGCGGCGGCGAGTCCACTTCATGTCTGGTAGAAGTGGTGGTAGTGGTGGTGATGTTCATGGTGATGGTGGTGTTCGTGTCTCTGAATCATCTGTCCCACTTGGCCTTCATACAAGATGACCGCAGGCAGGTCTCTGACATGTTCTTTCTCCAGGACCGTTCCGGGAGGCGGGAAGGTCTTGGAGACTTGGTGAGTCTCTTTCGCTCGCTGCTTGTGTTTCTTGTAAGTCTGCTGAGACTGCATGGGCAGGTAAGGAAGGTTTGGACCAACCCGCCCAGTAGGGGAAGCCATTGGTACAGATGCCCCTTGGATGGGTTTACTCCGTACAGCCCTTCCCGTGTTAACCGGCGCTGTGGTCTTGCTCTGAGCCTTCGGAGACTTCACGAAGTGCCTGTTTGCCTCTTGACTCCGCAGCCGCTGTTGGATTTCTGCAAGTTTTGCATAGGAAGCTTCCATTAAGCTGACATGGCCAGGATCAGCTGCTGGCGATCTTCGCTGATGGGCATGGAAGACTTCGGGCTCATGGGAACGGGATCGTGTTTGATTGGAAACGCGGATGGGTGGGTTGTGTTTCTGAGCCACAGGTGGAGAGCCTAAGAAAGAAGAACCAATCATTGAAAACATCCTATAACTCTTGGCTAGACTAAACAGTTCTGGCCCAGATTACCTCCTGCTACGAACCATCCTGAAATTTTAAGTTCATCTGGAGAGGCACTGCTCTCGATCCCACCACCATCGCAAACATGAGTCATGGGAACGAGGGACAGGGCCTTCTCAGAAGTGTCCTCCCCATCTGTGGAACTCCCTTCCCAGGGACATCAGATTGGCCACCTCCCTCCTCTCTTTTAGAAGGAAACTTAAGACCTGGCTATGGGACCAAGTGTTCGATCAGTGAATAACAGCAAGTGAAAGAAGATTTAAGACAGGGGTGGGCAACCTATGGCCTGCGGGCCGGATGCGGCCCAGCAGCCGATTCTGTCCGGCCCAGGGAAAAGGGCGTCGTGGGGTGGGCCAAGATGAAGGGTTGCCGCTGCCGCCATCCCATCGCAGGCTCTGTGGGGCCTGTGTCGGCAGACAGGCCGGAGGAGCGGCGGCTTTGGAGTGCCTGTCATCCCTGGAGGCGATCCGAGCCTCCAGCGGGAGCATTCGGCGACCTACGGCGGCTGATTGCCCTGGCGACCCGGAAGACTTGATCGTCTTCCGGGTCGCCAGGGCAATCAGCCACCTCAAATCGCCGACTGCTCCCCCTGCAGGCCTAGATTACCTCCAGGGATGACAGGCACTCCATAACAGGGCGATTGGCTGGGGCGAGAGCGGGCGGAGGCCTGCAGCCTCCGATTGCCTGCTGCTCTGCTCTCCTCTGCTGCGGCGGCGGCTGGGTCCATTGGGCCATTCCATCTTGGTTCACACCTTGTCTTCTTGAATTTTATTTTATTTTAGTGGTTTTTATTATTATTTTATAATAATTTTATATTAATAATATAATAATATAATAAATAATATAATATAATGTTATATTATAATTTCAATATATTATAATGTCTATATATACACACTATAATATAATAATTATGATATTAATACTAATAATATATGAATATTTCTTGATATATTAATATGTTAATATTAATGATGTGTAATATATAGTAAATATAGTAAATAAATAAATAAATAATGTACATTAGAATGTAGTTCTGCCTTTAGGTGTGGCCCTCCATAATAATTTTTGGCTCTCGTGTGGCCCCTTGGAAAAAATAATTGCCCACCCCTGATTTAAGACAATGAATTGATCCGGACTGGACTTTGGATTCTGGATTCTGATTTTAACGGGCGTGTTTTAATCAATTGTTTAATTACTGTTTTTAATATTTTAAATGTTTGGTGATTGTTTTCATGATGTTGGCATCCTATGGTGCTTTTGTGAGGCCGCCCTGTAGCAGCACCGTCAATCTGGAACACCCTTCCAAGTGATGTGCAGGCCTTTTATTTATTTTATTTTATTATTCGGGCTTCTATGCCGCCGACTCCCTGAGGCTCGCGGCGGCTTAAAGGAGCCGAAGGGCACAGTAAAATACAGGCAATAAGCAGTTAAAAACAATTAAAAACAACAGCAGTACAGTAATTAATAACACAGTTAAAACAATGAACAGCACATCATCCTCAGAAGAACGAATAGATGGCGGGGCATGGGCAGGACTTACTCACCAAAGGCCTGCTTAAACAGGTATGTTTTACAGGCCCGTCTAAACGGGAGCAAGTCCTTCATAGCCCGAGTTCCGGCCGGGAGGGGCGTTCCACAGCGTAGGTGCTATGACAGAGAACGCCCTCCTCCGGGTAGCAGTCAGCCTTGCGAGTTTAGCTGAAGGTATCTCCAGGAGATTGGAGTCCTCAGACCGAAGTGATCTCGGAGGGCAATATGGGGTGAGACGGTCCCTCAAATACGCTGGCCCCAGGCCGTGTAAGGCCTTAAAGGTGAGGACCAACACTTTGAAGGTGATCCGGTGCTCAATTGGCAGCCAGTGCAGATCCTGCAAAACAGGTGTTATGTGGCGCCAGCTGGCGTGCCAGACAGGAGCCGGGCGGCAGTGTTCTGCACTAGCCTGAGCTTCCGGGTCACCGACAGAGGAAGGCCAACGAGAGCGCGTTGCAGTAATCCAGCCTTGAGATGACTGTGGCTTGGATCACCGTGGCCAGATCGTTCCGGGAGAGATAGGGGGCCAGCCTCCTTGCCTGTCGCAGATGAAAAAGCGATCTTGCTGACCGCAGAGACCTGGGCCTCCATGGTCAGCTGGGAGTCCAAATGGACCCCCAGGCTCTTTACGGAAGGCGATGGGCATAACACCGCGCCGTCCAGGCTCGGAAGCTGGACATTAACATCACCCGGGCGACCCAGCCACAAGATCTCCGTCTTCGCCGGATTCACCCTCAACCTACTGGCTCGCAGCCATCCAGTAACGGCTTCGAGGCATTGTTGGAAATTATCGGGACAGAACCCGGCCTGCCCTCCATCTCAGAATGAGCTGGGTGTCGTCAGCGTACTGGTGACACTCCAGCCCATAACTCTGCACCAGCTGTGCAAGCGGCTGCATGTAGATGTTAAATAACAGAGGGGAGAGAATGGCCCCTGGGGGACCCCACAGATTAGTGGGGGAGCCCTCGAGACCACCTCGCTCCTCCTCACACGCTGAGACCGCTGGTGGAGGAAGGAGGTCAGCCATTTAAGGGCTGTCCCCTCACTCCAGCCACGGCCAGGCGGTGGATCAATAGATTGTGGTCGACCGTGTCAAACGCTGCCGTGAGGTCCAATAACACGAGCAGCGCAGACCCGCCTTGGTCGAGCTGGCAGCGGAGTTGGTCTGTGATGGAGACCAGAACCGTCTCCGTCCCGTGCCCCGAACGGAAGCCGGACTGGAAGGGGCTCTAGCCATGTTGCATCATCTAAGAAGGACTGCAACTGCTCCGTTACTGCCCTCTCAACTACCTTCCCCAGGTATGAAAGGTTCGACACTGGTCGGTAGTTGGAGGGAACCGCCGGGTCTAGTGACGGATTCTTCAGTAATGGAGCTACCACCGTCTCTTTTAAGCACTCTGGGAAGACTCCTTGCTCAAGGGAGCTGTTTACGATGTTCAACAGAGGCCCACGTAACCCCTCCAGGCAGGATCTAACAAGCCAGGAGGGGCACGGGTCGAGGGAGCAGGCGGTAGGCCTAGTTGCAGCCACTATCTTATCAACAGCATCTGCGTGCAAGACCCACCTTTTCCAGCTAGCCGTTGATTGCTAAATAAGCTGGAAATTTTGTGTCGGTCTAGTTTAATATGTTGTTTTTACCTCTGTGATGCTTTTATATGTTTGTAAGCCATTCTGAGCCTCCGGGGAGTGGCGGCGTGCAAGTCCAATAATAAATAAATAAATAAATAAATAGCTCAAATGCGCCTGGCGGGGACAAGAGACAGAGCCTTCTCGGTAGTGGCTCCCTACCTATGGAACAGACTCCCAACTGAGGTAAGATTTCCTGCATAATGCGTCTTAGGAAGAAATCAAGAGATCTCATTTCAGCAAGCAACAGCATATGCAATCCAAATGATATAATATACCTGGCCCAAATTTGGACGTATAGTTTTCTATGCCTGCAAGATCCAAGTAGTGGTTTCGCCTTTCAATGTTTTCATCCACGCAGTGACGATAGCATCCATTATGTTCAAGCTTGGCCTCACCATGGTGGTACCTGGGAGCAGAAAGGAAGTGGAAATGCATATATTACCATCATTATGTCCAAACGAGGGAGCATACTGAAACAACAAGTGGTTCTTGCATCCATTTTCTGAGAATGAAAGCGCACATAGGAAGCACAAGATCCAAAAAAACGCATCACTGTGTTGTCGAAGGCTTTCATGGCTGGAATCACTGTGAGTTTTCTGGGCTCTATGGCCATGTTCCGGAAGCATTCTCTCCTGACATTTCGCCTGCATCTATGGCAGGCATCCTCAGAGGTTGTGAGATTTGTTGGAAACAAGGCAAGTAGGGTTTATATATCTGAGGAATGTCCAGGGTGAAAGAAAGAACTCTTGCCTGTTTGAGGCATGTGTGAATGCTGCAATTGATCATCTTGATTACCATTAAAAAGCCTTGCAGCTTCAAGGCTTGGCTGCTTCCTGCCTGGGGGAATCCTTTGTTGGGAGATGGCCCTGACTGTAAAGAACGGTAAAGAAAGGACAACACTGAAAAACAGGGGGATTACAGACCAAAAAACAATCCAGGCCAGCTAATCATGTCCCAACAAAGGAAGCAGCCAAACTTTGAAGCTGCAAGGTTTTTCCATTTTAATCAAGGTGATCAACTGCAGCATTCACACTTGCCTCAAGCAGACAAGAGTTCTTTCTCCCGCCCTGGACCTTCTGCAGATATATAAACCTCACTTGCCTAGTTTCCAACAAACCCCTCAACCTCTGAGGATGCCTGCCATAGATGTGGGCGAAATGTCAGGAGAGGATGCTTCTGGAACATGGCCATACAGCCTGGAAAACTCACAGCAACTCATCACTGTTTGGCAATATCATGTTCAGAAGTATTCTATTGTATTTATTAAAACACTAGCCGTCCCCTGCCATGCATTGCTGTGACCCAGTCTGGTGATCTGGAAAATAAAGTAATGAGAAAGTGTTGGTTTCTAATATATGTATGTAATATATGTAATGGTGGGGTTCAGAATGCTCTTTGACTGTAGGTGAACTACAAATCTCAGTAACTACAACTCCCAAATGTCAAGGTCTATTTCCCCCAAACTCAATCTGCGTTCATATTTGGGCATATGGAATATTCGTGCCAAGTCTGATCCAGCTCTATCATTGTTTGAGTCCACAGTGCTCTCTGGATGGAGATGAGCTACAACTCTCAAACTCAAGGTCAATGCCCACCAAACCCTTCTAGTGTTTTCTGTTGGTCGTGGGAGTCCTGTGTGCCAGTCTTTCCCAACCTTTTTTGAGTCGCGGCACACTTTTTACATTTGCAAAATCCTGGGGCACACCACCAACCAAAATGACACAAAATGACACTCTAACACAGTAATACATATAGTTAATAGGTTTTTAAAATGTATTTATACACACAGTGTGAAACCTGGGCCTGTTTCGATGAACTCAACATAGATATCCTGGCAGGAATGGCAGAAAGACACAAACTTCCCACACAGAATTCCCATAACCAAGAGAAAATGCTATAAGAATTTGGTGGGCATTGACCTTGAGTTTTGGAGTTGTAGTTCACCTATATCCAGAGAGCACTGTGGACTCAAACAATGTTGGATCAGGACCAAACTTGGCATGAATACTCAATATGCCCAAATATGAGTTCAGGGGAAATAGACCTTGACATTTGGGAGTTGTAGTTGCTGGGATTTATAGTTCCCCTACAATCAAAGAGCATTCTGAATGCCACCAATGATAGAACTTCCCACGCAGAACCCCCAGGAGGCAAGAGGAGGTCTCTACTTGGGGGAAAAGGAGGCAGGCCTTCCCAATGCATGGAGAGGGAGAGACCAAGTAGACAACAGGTGGGAGGGGGGTTTTTTTGCAATTTTGTGCCTTTATCAAGGTAGATTTCTTAGGGTTTTTATACTTCAACACACTAGACTCTTCTCCCCCCTTGGAGGTTCCAATTTCCCACGGCACACCTGATGATTGCTCACGGCACACTAGTGTGCCCCGGCACACTGGTTGAGAAACACTGCTGTGTGCCATGTTTGGTTCAATTCCATCATGGTTCAGAATGCTCTTTGATTGTAGGTTAACTATAAATCCCAACAACTGCAACTCCCAAATGACAAAATCAATTTTTTTTGGAGTGATGGTCACTCCTTGGGTTAGTTGGTATCTTGTGGCCAAATTTGGCAGGAATTCGTCCAGTGGTTTTTGAGTTACGTTAATCCCACAAACGAACATTACATTTTTATTTATATAGATTTTATTTATATAGATCTCAAAAACACTCTGTGTCTTAACAGATACGACAGCTGTGTACAAATATAATAAAAACACCCATCATAAAACAGCCCATGGGAGTCGCTCCTCATAGAGAGAAGCCTAGTACAATCGCTGAACCCCTGGAAGTTGTCAACTCTTGATTTATATGAATGAGCACAACTTTGATTCAGTTCCATCCGACACAACAGCCTGGATCTGGGGTAAATCGTCCTTAATCCAAGAACGGCTTGAAGTCTGCTATTGCCAGTAAGTTTGATGAAATGCCTAGCCAGCCATTGGGGGTCTCCTTGGAGTTGCAACGTGCCTGGCAAATGAACGAGTGTCGAGGCTCAAAACCTGGGAGATAAAGAACACACTCCCGTTTCTAGGGGAGCCGGCAGAGTGAGGGCGGAGGGGTGCGAGGCTGGCAAATAGTTTTAATAAAGCCTGATCCACCGCTCACTCCATTCATTGAGCTCTCCTTCCTGTTCTACACTACCAATTTATTTATAGCAGAACTATTTCCTGAGAATGAATATCTGAAATACCAGTCATTGTGCGCTAAACAAGCCAAGGAGAAAGAGGGAGAAAGAAAGGCACAGGCTGTTCGCCGGGAGTTTTAATCATACTACAGAAATGCATTTTTATTATGTCCGAGGTATGGTAACAATTTTTTTGAAAGAATAAAACAGGACATTAAAAATGTATACATAATAATAATAGCAACTTAATTTTTGTACCCCGCCTCCATCTCCCCGAAGGGACTCGGGGTAGCTTACATGGGGCCAAGCCCGACCAAAACAGTTAAAATATGACACATTGAACTACATAACAATTATGTTATGGGCTGGAGTGCCACCAGTATGCTGACGACACCCAGCTCATTCTGAGGATGGAGGACAGGCCGATCCATCCCCGATAATTTCCAACACTGCCTCGAGGCAGGATGGCTGCGTGCCAGTAGGTTGAGGGTGAATCCGGCGAAGACGGAGATCTTGTGGTCGGGCCGCTCGGGTGGCTATGCCCATCGCCTTCCGTTAAGAGCCTGGGGGTCCATTTGGACTCCCAGCTGACCATGGAGGCCCAGGTCTCCGCGGTCAACAAGGTTGCTTTTTTTCATCTGCGACAGGCAAGGAGGCTGGCCCCCTATATCTCCCGGAATGACCTGGCCACTGTGATCCAAGCCACGGTCATCTCAAGGCTGGATTACTGTAACGCGCTTTACGTTGGCCTTTCTTTGTCGGCGACCCGGAAGCTCAAGCTGGTGCAGAACACTGCCGCCCGGCTCCTGTCTGGTACCCCAGCAGGCCGCCACATCACACCTGTTTTGCAGGATCTGCACTGGCTCCCAATTGAGCACCGGATCTCCTTCAAGGTGTTGGTTCTTACCTTTAAGGCCTTGCATGGCCTGGGGCCAGCGTATTGCCCTCACCCCACACTGTCCCCGAGATCACTACGCTCCGAGGATGCTAATTTGTTAGAGATACCTTCAGCTAAATCGGCTAAACTGACATCTACTCGCCGGGAGGGCGTTCTCTGTCATAGCACCTACGCTGTGGAACGCCCTCCCGGCCGGAACGCGGGCTATGAAGGACTTGCTCCCGGGTAGACGGGCCTGTAAAACCTACCGGGTTAAGCAGGCCTTTGGGGAGTCAGTCCGGCCCATTTATCCGCTTTAGCCGCTGTCCTGAGGTCACGCTGTTAATTTTTGAACTGTACCTGGGGTTTTGTATTTTGCTGTTTTAACTGTTTAATTGTCTTAGAGGTTTTATCGCATTGCCTGTATTTTACTGTGCCCTTCGGCTCCTGTAAGCCGCCGCGAGCCTCAGGGAGTCGGCGGCATAGAAACCCGAATAATAAATAAATAAATTAATTAAATAACAACAAGGTAAAACAACACATTATAACAGTATGAAACAGGCATCAAAGCCAACAACCAATAACAAGATTCAGTTTACCATCACAGGTGTGTGGAGTGGTGCAACAATACCTTAAGGCATAGTGCTAATAGTTAAGGTGCTTGGATCATAAGGCAGCAATAAAAATAGGAGCAATAGTAAAGCACGAGGGCAAGATTTAGAGTCCTAGAAAGACTTAGGGTCCTACATGCACTTTCCAAATCCTAAACATTTAAAGAAGGTTCCTGTAATCGTTGACATATGAGGATTGAATGGAAAGTAATGCCTCCACCTTCGTTACTTGGGTTTGGATGGGAATATTTTAATAAATCAAACACAGAAATAATCCTTAGAATGTGCTCTTTAACTACCACTATTCGGTTTTCCACATGATCACTAGACAATTGGATACATTTCTGCCAACGATGAACAAGTTTTCTGAAACCGTCGTGGAAAAAGTTGACACTCTTGTTTCCGCAACCAGCGTCTCACAGTTCTCTCAAAGTCTTCATCAGAAGCATAATGATGTCCCTGCAGATCTTCTTTCATTATCGGGAACAGATGGAAGTCAGATGGTGCTAACTCTGGACTGTATGGAGGACTGGTGGTGAAATCCAGTCTCTGAAGTTCTGCTGTGTACCCACTGTGCACAGATCTTCCGATAGCCAAGCAAAGCAATAATGTGACCCACACGTTCTTGTGAAATGCCAATTATGCTTGAAATTTCTCTCTGAGTGATACGATTATCCTGAATCAATCTGTCAACCTTTTGCTTGTGAAACTTGGTGGTTGCTGTCACAGGACGTCCAACTCTTTCTTTGTCACGCAAGTCAGATGTTCCCACCTCAACATCTTGAAACTTAATCGCCCAATGATGCACAGTACTCACATCAACACAACACCATAAACAGTTTGCATTCTCTGATGAATGTCCTTTGGGGTGACACCTTCTGCTGTCAAGAATTCAATGACTGCACTTTGCTTAAGTCGCATTGACCGACCATCTGCACAGGGTTCCATACTTTGCACTTTAACAACACAACTGTTCAATGCTAAGGCTTCCCATCAAAATGGAACTGTAGAGGAGGGTCTACTGAACAAGCCAGTACCTGCTGCATACCAGTATTGCCATCTGTTGAGGAGTTATGAAGGTGGAGGCAATACTTTTCATTCAATCCTCCTACAGTGGGCTAAATCCCCAGTTGTCAGCCTCAGTTTCAGTAGACCTGCTGAACCATTGGGATATTTATTCTTTTAATCTACAGTAGAGTCTTGCTTATCCGACCTTTGCTTATCCAATATTTTGTCTTATCCAATGCTTTTATCCGATGCCCCCCTTTCCTCCAGCATTTCCCCTTCAATTAAAGGAGTGCCTCCCAACTCTCTCTCCATTCCCCATAGGTGAAAAAGGAGGAGGAGGAAGGAGGAAAGGGGGGGAAAGAGGCAGGACCAGAAGTGTAAGCATCCTCCCTCCTTCCCTCTGTGATTTCCATGCTCCTCTTCTGCATCTGGGCCCTTCCTGCTGGGCTGCTCTAGCCCTGTGGCATTGCCTTGCCTTAACCCTTTGAGTCCCTGTGGTTAGTATTCTAGGTGTCTAGCGCCGCGTCGGACTGGTGACAGCAGGAGACTCCCTATTATCTGACATTTTCATATATCTGATGTTCTGCCGCCCGTTTATGTCAGATAAGTGAGACTCTACCGTATTTTTATTTTAGATCCTGTTTTTCTAAAAGCTTCAAAGCTTCGAAAACATAAAATTAAATTATTATTTTATTTATTTATTAAGTTCGACTTAATAAATATATAATAAATATACTGCTCTCTCTGGCGCCCAGAGCGGTTCACAAAATTAGTGCGAATAAAAACAAGTAAAATACATTAAAATACAGTAAAACAGTTAAAACACCCGAATTAAAACATATTGCCAGCCAATAGCAATAATTAGCAATGGCATGCTAACAGCGAACCCGTAGGTGCAGATAGTGGCAGTTGGCTATGGGCCGAATGCCTGCCTAAACAGCCATGTTTTTACTGCTCTGCGGAACGGCAAGAGAGCCCGGATGGCCCGGATCTCTTCGGGGAGGCCGTTCTACAGAGCTGGCGCGGCTGCGTAAACGCCCTCCGGCGTGTAGTAATCTGCAAACCCTGATATTAGGCACATCCAAAAGGTTAAGTCCCTCTGATCGCAGTGATCTCCTGGGCACATAAGGGGTAAGCCGCTCCTTCAAGTACACTGGCCCCAAACCATATAAGGCCTTAAAAGTTAAAACTAACACCTTGAAGATTACCCGGAATTCAACTGGAAGCCAGTGCAGTTCGCGCAGGAGTGGAGTCACATGGTCGGATCTTAAGGCTCCCGAGAGCAGACGCGCTGCAGCGTTCTGCACCAGCTTAAGTTTCCGGATTGCCGACAAGGGTAGGCCAATGTACAGCGCATTACAGTAATCGAGCCTCGAGATGACCGTGGCTTGGATCACCGTGGCCAGGTCGCAGCGGGAGAGGTAAGGAGCCAGACGTTTTGCCTGGCGTAGATGAATGAAGGCTGTCTTGCAGGCGCAGGCAATCTGCTCTTCCATAGACAACTGGGCGCCCAGCCGGACCCCAAACTTTTACAGACGGTTTGCGGTGAAGGGCCGCACCGTCAAACGTCGGCAACTGGGTCTCTACCCCCTCCGGGCGGCCCAGCCACAAGATCTCCGTCTTCGCCGGGTTCACCTTCAACTTACTGGCTCGCAGCCATCCAGTAACGGCCTCCAGGCAGAGATGGAAATTATCGGGTACAGAGACCACCCCGGGGTCCATCCTCAGAATGAGCTGGGTGTCATCAGCGTATTGATGGCACTCCAGCCCAAAACTCCGCACCAGTTGGTTATTAAATGCTTAATAACAAAAGGTTCAAAAAAACCTTCATGAGCAATCTCATTAAAACACAGAGAATTTAAAACAGTGCAGTATTACCCCCTGTTATCCATTGGAGATATATTCCTGGACTTCATGTGGATATGTGAAATCAGGGGTAATAGCAAATCCTATGGAATACCATACAGACAAACTTGAGGAGTCCAAAAAATAATTCTACAGATGAAACCTCTTAAGGCAGTGTTTCTCAAACTGCCTAATGTCAATTCCTCATGTTGTGGTGACTCCCAACCGTAAAATTATTTTAGTTGCTGCTTCATAAAGCACTTATGTGGACAGGGTGAATGCTGCAGCAGTCGGAGAAAGAAACCAGATACACAGTTCAACGCGAAGGGGAAACTACAGTATTCTAATGGGAATGTTTGATTGACTTCTCTGCTTCAGTCAAGTACTGAGAAGCTGTTTCCTAACAGCAAATCTTGTGGAGGAAACGGGAAAAATAATAATAGGATTGTTTTGTGTGTGTGTGTGTCAGGAGCGACTTGAGAAACTGCAAGTCGCTTCTGGTGTGAGTAAATTGGCTGTCTACAAGGACGTTGCCCAGGGGATGCCCAGATGTTTGGATGTTTTATCATCCTTGTGGGAGGCTTCTCTCATTGTCCCCGCATGGAGAGTTGGAGCTGACAAGAGGGAGCTTGTGACGACCTGGCCCTTGGGACCTTGGGGCAGGGTGGACCTTGTTATTTTAGATCCTACCCTAAACAGTAAAAGTCACTAAGTGGAGGCTTTAACCACTGAGAACGCTGAAATCCCAATATGTTTTTGGGATTTCTTTTAAAATAATAGTTAAGTTAGGCCCCTAAACTGAAGGTAAACTAGGAGGATGTCTGAGGCGAGATGTCTTCTTCCAGACTAGGAATATGGGAAGGCTGGAAATGGCACACTGAAAGCTTTCTTGTAAAGTTAACAAATAGAATGCTTATTAACTGAACTGGCTGATCTTAATAGCACAGATGCGTAACGGTTATGCAGAACAGTACTAGAGCCTGTTGGTTACTTAAGATTGGTTTCTTAAACTTCGTTACAAAACTAGACAGTTCAAAACTTGTCTGACTGAACTTCCTCACTCTAATATTAAAACTAGACGTGAGTTCCTTCCACTAACTAACCTAGTTAGTTCCCTGAGCTAACTCAGTCTTCCAGAAGCACCCTAGCTACTAAGTCTTTCCTAGAGTTTTCCTGTAGCTCGCTTCCCCAGAGATGTGAGCTAATCTCTAATCCCTAGAGATTCCAAAAGTCTGTGACTGACTACCTGTCAGTTCCACACAGAACTTTTCCTGTCAGTTTACAAGACAACTGTCTGCTCTGACTGCTCACTCTCAGCTCTGTCAAGAGACTCCCCTCATAGACTCTGATCTTGCTCTGTCAGAGCCTAGTCCCCAAACTGACTAAAAAGCTACACTTTTCCCTCTCAAGAAGCTCAGCTCCTCCCCTCAGCTCTGAGCCACTCTCGGGCAGCTCTGTCTCTCTCTCTCTCCCTCCCTGAGAAGGATCCAAGCCACTCCCCCTTTCCTGACTATCCTATTTTACCATGGATGCCAAACTGCCATGCTGGTCTCGGCCTTGCATAAAATGGGTGAGTCCTCACAGAGCTCATCCACACTCTCCCTGGATTTGAACCTCCAACATGTTGGTCTTCAGTCCTGCCGGCACAAGTGTTTAACCCATTGCGCCACCGGGGGCTCCACATTGATTGTATTGATCCACAATCAGGGGATATTGTGGACTCTCTCCCAGCTTCCAGCCAGTTCATGTGGTGCCTGCCTAGGCACTCCAATTACAATTACATGGCTGTGCAGAAGTTGAGTATATGCAGCAGATTCCCCCCCCCTTTCCCTGCCCCATTGCATTAGACCAAGGAGATGGCTTTTATAAGAAGTCTCTGGTACAAAAGTTCTATGTCTCCAATAGTTGTCAAAAGCCCCCCCATTTTCCAGAAACTCTTCAAATATTTTGACACTGCTTTCTTTTAATTGGACGGTGTGGCGCTGCACCCAGCGCCGTCTGTGAAGAGCCTGGGGGTCCATCTGGACTCCCAGCTGACCATGGAGGCCCAGGTCTCTGCGGTCAGCAAGGCTGCTTTTTTCTACCTCCGCCAGGCTAGGAGGCTGGCCCCCTACCTCTCCCGGAGCGACCTGGCCACGGTGATCCAAGCCACGGTCATCTCAAGGCTAGATTACTGTAATGCGCTCTACGTTGGCCTGCCTCTGTCGTCGATCCGGAAGCTCAAGCTGGTGCAGAACACTGCCGCCCGGCTCCTGTCTGGCACCCCAGCAGGCTGCCATATAACACCCGTTCTGCAGGATCTGCACTGGCTGCCTATTGAGCACCGGATTGCCTTCAAAGTGCTGGTTCTTACCTTCAAGGCCTTGTACGGCCTGGGGCCAGCGAATCTGAGGGACCGCCTCACTCCATATTGCCCTTTGAGATCACTACGGTCTGAAGATGCCAACTTCCTGGAAATACCATCAACAAAGTTGGCACACCTGACATCTACCCGCCGGAGGGCGTTCTCCGTCATAGCCCCCACACTGTGGAACGCCCTCCTGGCCGAAACCAGGGCCCTAAGGGATTTATTCCCATTCAGGCGGGCCTGTAAAACCCACCTGTTTAGGCAGGCCTTTGTAGAGTAGGCCGCGTGCTCTAAGTACTGTGTCGCTCCACCCGCTGCTGCTTTGTCTGCTTTTATTGCCTGTTTTGCTATTGTTTTAATTGCTCAATTGTTTTTATGCTTTTAATCTCCTGTTATTGTGCCTCTGGCTCTTGTGAGCCGCCGCGAGCCCCCGGGAGTCGGCGGCATAGAAGCCTCAATAATAAATAAATAAATAAATAAATAAAATAATTGCATCCTTCAAAGGTCAGACAAAGCAAATGTAGGGCAGTTTTAATCAGTCTCAAGATGGCAAGTGGATGTTTGCGCGCTTTGTTCTGTCGCGTTTTCGTATTTTACACGTCGTTACCTGCACAATGTCCCGAGGAAACGGCAGGATAGACATCAAAATACATGAATAAGCCAGATGAAAAAGGCACGATACTAAGGCAAATCTTAGCCAAGCGTTTCACTCTGCTAATCTTTGCCAGGAACATGACAAGATGTTTTTCAGAGAAACAAGGCCTCGTTCCCAGACTGGCATCCTAAATAATATTGCACATTCCTTCAGGGAGACACAGCTTCAAATAGGACTGTTTTATCTAATCTTTTCAAGGCTAGAACAATACCTGCAGCTGTGCATAAAAGAGACCACTGTCTCTGTACTTTTGCTGGAAACTGATGCGCCCCAGAGTCACATGAGGGGGGAGGGGACATTTTTTGAAGGGAAAAAAACCCTCCTATCTAAAGGGCATTTCTGCAAATTCTTTCAAAAGTACATACTCTTGTTTTCCTCTGGTTCATGAGGAATATGATTTATCCTTTTTGTGCTGACAAAAGCTCACTTGTCTATAAATTCATTAGCTTTGAAGGGCCCCTTAGATTCTCTGGTAGATTTGCTACTAAGGAACAGCACACTGGTGTTGTTTTACTGCTGCTGCTGCTGTTGTTGCTGTTGTTGTGAGCCTTCAAGGCAATTCTGACTTACAGAGACTCTACAGCAGACTTTCTCAACCTTGTGAGTGGGCTTCAGAAGGGTCTCCAAATACCATCAGAAAACACATTTTTTGTGTGTTGTAGGAACCCCTGAAGATCTCTCCGCCTGTCCTTCCCTTTCCTTTTGGAAACAGACAGCAAATCCTCCCACCAAAAGCCCTCCTCTGCTGATTGACAGGCCTCTCAGCCAAGGGGAAGAATGTTTCCGAGACTCCAAGCAGGAGGGGAGAGCAGGTGTGCTTGGTGCATGGCAGTGTGGTTTGCATGTGTGGACGAGGGAGAGTGTGCAAGGTTGAAGGGAGGCTCAGACCAGTGAGTCCCTTCAAAGCATGGAAATTCTGGTTGGAATGTTTGACCCAATTCATTCATTGGTGGGGTTCAGAATGCTCTTTGATTATCTCTCGGCATTACTTCGCAAACTAAGATTCTTAGGAAGGACGTTGATGACTAAAAAGGCCAATCTGAGATAGGCAAGTCCGGTTGCAGAAAGCACAGCAGAAAGTCTCCTTGGGTGATGTTGTTTCCAAGTTGCGGTTCTTTCTGTGTTGTCGTTTCTCTATGAGACCCGTACGGTGTGTCTTCTCGAAAGAGGCCGCAGCATTGTGGATAGTGCATCTCCATGCCTCCTGATGTGAGGCCAGGGTGGACCATTTTTGGTGATCAATCTGGCCGAGCCTGAGATGTTGTTTCAGGGAGTCCTTATATCTCTTTTTGGGGGCGCCTCTCTTGTGCTGACCCGTGGTGAGTTCACCGAAGAGTAGTATCTTTGGGAGGCGGTGGTCCTCCATCCTAGAGGCGTGCCCTGCTCAGCACAGTTGTGTTCTCAATAGCATGGCTTCAATGCTGGTGATCCCTGCTTGCTCAAGGACAGCAACATTCTAAATCCCAGCAAGTACAACTCCCAGATATCAAGGTCTATTTCCCTCAAACTCCACCAGTGATCACATTTGGGTATATTGAGTATTTCTTTGAGACCACAGTGCTCTCTGGATGTAGGTGAACCACAACTCCAAAACTCAAGTTCAATGCCCACCAATCCCTTCCATTTTATGTTGGTCATAGGAGTTCTGGGTGCCATGTTTAGTTCAATTCCATCATTGGTGGAGTTCTTTGGGTGTAAGTTAGCTATAAATCCCAGCAACTACAACTCCCAATTGACAAAATCAATCCCCTCCCAACCCCACCAATCCCCTCCCAACCCACACCGAAATTTGGGTGTATCGGATATTTATGCCAAATTTGATCCAGTGAATGAAAATACAGTACATCCTGCATATCAGATATTTACATTATTTATTTATTTATTTATTATTTCGCATTTGTCTCTCGGCCCCCCCAACGGCTCGGGGCGACTTACAACAGTTCGTAAAATACAATTGTCAGATAACTCATAAGCCACAGTAATACCATTAAGATGGAATTACAATTAGAACAGTTGAAGCAACAAATGGAGTCGCAGTGGGCTGACAGCTAGGCGGTGCGAGCTACAGTTTAGCTAACTCCGAAGGCTTGTTGGAACAGCAATGTCTTAACTGCTCTCCTGAACGGGAGGAGGCCCTGGGTGGCACGGATGCCCGCGGGCAGTGCGTTCCACATGGTAGGGGCTGCAACAGAGAAAGCCCGGCGGCGGGTTGCGGACAGATGGTAGGTCCTCACATTTGGGATGACCAGGAGGTTTAGCTCTTCGGAGCGCAGTGATCTGGTGGGATGATATGGGACAAGGCGGTCCCGCAGGTACACTGGCCCCAGACCATGTAAGGCCTTAAAAGTCAGGACTAACACTTTGAAGGCAATCCGGCATTCAATTGGGAGCCAGTGCAGTTCGCGCAGGATTGGCGTGATTATGATTCATAACAGTAGCAAAATTATAATTATAAAGTAGTAACAAAAATAATTTTATATTTGGGTGTCACGACAACATGAGGAACGGTATTAAGGGGTCGCGGCATTAGGAAGGCTGAGAAACACTGCCCCTAAGTTGGCCATGGGGGTTTCTTGGAAATAATTATTTGTTACTTTTATGAATATTACTCTAAAAAGCATAAGATCCAATGGAAGCCAAGAGATAGTTAATCTGTGACTAGATCTGTGGTGTTTCGTTCATTTTCTCAAATGGGCCCTACGCACAAGACAAATGAAGAGGCTTTGTTTCAGCTTACCTGAGGGAACCCCTCTGTCTCTTTTCACAGTTCCTTAGTTCTTCATTGCCTTTGCTTTCTGCTCGGTGTCTTGAGCTTTGTAGATCTGCCCCCAGAATGTAAAACAACATGTTATTTATTCCTACCTTTTACTATAGGTTCTTTGAAAAAGCTAGCAAATAGCACTTATCTCTTCCCAATGCGGACAGCAAGCAAACAGCAGCGTGTCCTCATAGCCAAGGGTAGAGAGGGAATGAAAGAGAAACAGTGGCTCCTATGTCTCAATTTTAGTTTGAACTTCAAACAAGCTACAAAAGGTGACATGTAATGACAAAATACAGTCAACATATTGAATGAATTGCTTATAAAGTTCACACTAAAATTCAGAGTAGGTTCAAAAGCCAAATGACAGAAGCCACATACCATGATGGCAGTATTTGCAGAGATATGTCCAAGTTTTAGAACGAAAGACAGTACCCGTATATACTTGACGCAAATATAAGCCAAAACACATAATTTTACCACCAAAAAAACTAGAAAAACATATTGACCTGAGTATAAGCCGAGGATGGGAAATGCAGCCGCTACTGGTAAATTTCAAAATGAAAACATATTCCAACAAAATTACTTTAATTGAGGAATCAGTAGGTTACATGTTTTTTTTTAAATATTTAGATACAACTGTAATTTATGATAAGTCTATCCAACTCTGATTAAACCATGATTCTAACCTTCTTCAATGCAAATGTGCTTACGTATCCTTCCAAAAATAATGAAAACAGTAAAATAATAAATGTAATAATAATAGAATAAAAAAATGGAAATGTAATCTCTTTCTGGCATTACTTCGAGAACGAAGATACTTAGGAAGGACTCATCCCACGCTTTCTACAAGCGCGTTGATGCTTTTTCACAGTTTGGATGTGCCCTTCGAGCCTGTGCAATGGATTTTTCTGGTGGAGCGCAGTGTGCACAGAACTGGCCTCACCCTTTAAAATGAGGGTTCATCTGCCGGGGCCTAGCAAGCTTGGACGGTGGCAGCGAGGTCCTCAGGTCGTAGGTTTGGTTTGAGTTTCCTTCTCTAGATGGTTGACCTTACAGGGTTAGATGAGCACCATCTGCCCAGGTTTGAAATCAAAGTTTTCCTTCTCTTAGGATGGTTGCCAAAAGGCTAGAGAGCCCATCTTGCCCGTTGACGCTCTTTGTCAGACCCTTCGGTTGTGACCTGTCTGGCATGGGAGTCCCTACTGGTGGCTATTATGCCACCACCAGCATAGCTCACAACTTCATTAGGGTACGCAAGCCTCTCCCCCACAACAAGGGGACGCCAATGGAGATAAATGTAATAATAACAGTAATAATAGAGTAAAATAATCAATACAGTAATAACAATAAATAGAGTAAAATAATGAATATAATAGTAATAATAACAACAGAGTAAAATAATAAATAACCTTGACTAGAGCAGTGTTTCCCAACCAGTGTGTCATGGCACACTAGTGTGCCGAGAGCGATCATCAGGTGTGCCGTGGGAAATTGGCACTCTCCCCCCTCCTAGCAGCCCCCTCACAGGTTTCCGAGAAACAAATTGAGCTTCTCTGCTTGAAAATGTTTTTTTTTACTATTTTACTGGATTTTTCGAGAGTTGTCTCCCCCACAAGGAACTGTTTATAACAGCTTCATGACATCCATAGTTAACTGGAAGCAAGTTTCACTCAGGGTGAAATTTCACAAGGGTCTGGAGAACAAGCTGTATGAGGAGCGGCTTGACGAGCTGGGCATGTTTAGCCTGAAGAAGAGAAAGCTGAGAGAAGACAAGATAGCCATGTATAAGTATGTGAGAGGAAGTCATATATATGTTGTGTTAATTGAAACAGGCCCAGGTTTCACACTGAGTGTATAAATACATTTAAAAACATATTAACTATATGTATTACTGTGTTAGAGTGCCATTTTGTGTCATTTTGGTTGGTGGTGTGCCCCAGGATTTTGTAAATGTAAAAAATGTGCCGCGGCTCAAAAAAGGTTGAAAAACACTGGACTAGAGTCAAAGCAGGAAAAGCCAATCAAAGTATTCCTAACAGTTAGTGTAATGGGAAATACCACTACTGCAAACCTGGTCAGGCATTTCTGGACTAGATGGATCTATTTTCTGACCTGGGATAAGATACGGTAGTGCTTAAGGATAATTATAGAATTAGTTGGAAAGGACCACAATGGTAACCTAGTCCAATCTCTTACAAAATTAAAACACAGTTGAAAAATCCCTATCCAACTGTTCTTTAAGATTTCCAAAGCCATCAGCCTCCAAGGTAGTCTATTCAACTGACAACAGAAATCTCTTGAGTAATTTATTAGTTAACATGAAACGAGATACTGGAAGTGAAAAGGCTTGAGACAGAAACACTTACCGGCATGGTTCAGTAGGATACTTTTCTTTTTCTGGCTCCCATCTGGGGCCACGGTGAGCTTTACCCGCAAGGTTTTGCTAGAGCTTGGAGAGTGATTGACTGAAGCATCAACTACTTCATAGATGGTATGAAGCAAGCTAGTAATGTCCTAGAATCAACAAAGGGGGGAAAGAACACAGAGGAGAAATGTCTTCAGTACAGAGATTAAGGACACTTTCTAATTTTGTTTCTTGCTTCTCACAAAGAATCACCTTTGCTCCATTTTCCCAGAACCTTTTGGAAGATTTATCAGCATTCTGGGACATCACAACACATGAACCAATGACTAGTTGCTTCATCTGAGAAAGGGACATCTTTACTTTCAGTGGGTTCAAAACACACAGACTTTGTTTCGTTCACAAAAATGATTGAAAATATTGCATAAAATTACAGTAGACTCTTACCTGACATAAATGAGCTAGCAGAATATTGGATAAAAGAAGATGTCAAATAATATGGAGCCTCCTACAGCCCCCATCCCTTGACGTTGACACTACCTTTCGACTACATGGAGCGGACACCTAGAAGCAGCTGGCCCCGGAAAAGGAGGGCAGCAAGGCCCAGTTGTTTCATGAGGCCTCCGGAAAGGAGTTGGCCAGACTCGAGTGTTTTTCGAGGCCTCTGGGAAGGGGTCAACCCGTGTAATTTGGAGGGCCTCGGGAAAGGAATTGGCGAGGCTCGAGTGCTTTTCGAGGCCTCTAGGATGGGGTCAACCCGGGTACTTTGCAAGGCCTCCGGAAAAGAGTTGGCCAGGCTCGAGTGTTTTTCAACGTCTCTGGGATGGGGTCAACCCTGGTACCTTGCAAGGCCTCCAGAAAGGAGTTGGCCAGGCTCGAGTGTTTTTCGAGGCCTCTGGGACGGGGTCAGCCTAGGTACTTTGCAAGGCCTCCAGAAAGGAGTTGGCCAGGCTCGAGTGCTTTTCAAGGCCTCTGGGATGGGGTCAACCCGGGTACTTTGCAAGGCCTCCGGAAAGGAGTTGGCCAGGCTCGAGTGCTTTTCGAGGCCTCTGGGATGGGGTCAACCCGGGTACTTTGCAAGGCCTCCAGAAAGGAGTTGGCCAGGCTCGAGTGTTTTTCAAGGCCTCTGGGATGGGGTCAACCCGGGTACTTTGCAAGGCCTCCGGAAAGGAGTTGGCCAGGCTCGAGTGTTTTTCAACGTCTCTGGGATGGGGTCAACCCTGGTACCTTGCAAGGCCTCCAGAAAGGAGTTGGCCAGGCTCGAGTGTTTTTCGAGGCCTCTGGGACGGGGTCAGCCTAGGTACTTTGCAAGGCCTCTGGAAAGGAGTTGGCCAGGCTCGAGTGCTTTTCGAGGCCTCTGAGATGGGGTCAATCCAGGTACTTTGCAAGGCCTCCGGAAAGGAGTTGGCCAGGCTCGAGTGCTTTTCAAGGCCTCTGGGATGGGGTTAACCCGGGTACTTTGCAAGGCCTCCGGAAAGGAGTTGGTCAGATTCAAGTGCTTTTCGAGGCCTCTGGGATGGGGTCAACCCGGGTACTTTGCAAGGCCTCCGGAAAGGAGTTGGCCAGGCTGGAGTGCTTTTCGAGGCCTCTCGGATGCGGTCAACCCGGGTATTTTGCAAGGCCTCCGGAAAGGAGTTGGTCAGATTCAAGTGCTTTTCGAGGCCTCTAGGATGGGGTCAACCCGGGTACTTTGCAAGGCCTCCGGAAAGGAGTTGGCCAGGCTCGAGTGCTTTTCGAGGCCTCTGGGGTGGGGTCAACCCGGGTACTTTGCAAGGCCTCCGGAAAGGAGTTGGCGAGGCTAGAGTGCCTTTCGAAGCCTGTGGGATGGGGTCAACCCAGGTACTTTGCAAGGCCTCCAGAAAGGAATTGGCCAGGCTCAAGCGTTTTTCGAGGCCTCTGGGATAGAGTCAACCCAGGTAATTTGCAAGACCTCCGGAAAGGAGTTGGCCAGGCTCGAGTGCTTTTCGAGGCCTCTGGGGTGGGATCAACTAAGGTACTTTGCAAGGCCTCCAGAAAGGAGTTGGCCAGGCTAGAGTGCTTTTCGAAGCCTCTGGGATGGGGTCAACCCAGGTACTTTGCAAGGCCTCCAGAAAGGAATTGGCCAGGCTCAAGCGTTTTTCGAGGCCTCTGGGATGGGGTCAACCGGGTACTTTGCAAGGCTTCCGGGAAGGAGTTGGCCAGGCTCGAGTGCTTTTCGAGGCCTCTGGGCTGGGGTCAACCCAGTACTTTGCAAGACCTCCAGAAAGGAGTTGGCCAGGCTTGAGTGCTTTTCGAGACCTTTGGGAAAGGGTCAACACAGGTACTTTGCAAGGCCTCCAGAAAGAAATTGGCCAGGCTCAAGTGCTTTTCGAGGCCTCTGGGAAGGGGTCAACCTGGGTACTTTGCAAGGCCTCCAGAAAAAAAGGCAGCTAGGCCCCGTGGAGCAATAGGCCCCGATGCTCAGGAAAAGGCCCCGAAAGAAAAAGGAAACAGTACGCCCCAGAAGTGGGCCTTAAAGCCTGAGAAAGAAGTAAGGCCCCAGGGAAAGATGAGCCGCAAGTCCCATGGGAGGGGAGAGGTAGCAGGCCCTACCAATGCTGCCTGCTTTTCTCGTCACCTGCTCTCCTCCTCGCTGCTCCCTACTCCGCTCACACTGGAAGGTGCACTCATAGTGGAAATCACAGAGGGAAGGGGGGAGTACATTTCCACATCCGGTCCTGCATCCTCCCTCCTTTGGATAAGACCATTGGATAAGTCGGAATGTCGAATAAGCAAAGGTTGGATATGCAAGACTACTGTATATGCAAATTGTGTGTATAAGGTGTATATCTATATAAATAAAAATGTAATGTTAGTTAAAACCACTAGACGAATTGACACCAAATTTGGATACAATACACCTATCACGCCAATGAGTGATAATCACTCATAAAAACACTGAAAAACATAGCAGAAGGGACTTAAAATCCAAAAAAGTGAAAAGATGCTACAGCGCATGCGCAAAAACGATTCCCCCGGCAAACAAAAGGGAAGGAAGGAGAGCAAGAAAAGAGGAAAGAAAAAGGGAGGGAAGGTTGGCCACGGCTACGCGTGGCAGCTACAGCTAGTGAAACATAAAAATGAATATCATGTCTAGACTTGGGTCCTATCACCAAGATATCTCATTATGTAAATGCAAGTACAGGTATTCCAGAACCGGAAAGAAATCTAAAAGACTTCTGAGCCCAAGCATTTTGGAGAAGGAATCTTCAACCTGCGGGCCAGTAGATTGAGGGTGAATCCAGCTGGGCCGCCCGGTGGGTGGGGAGGTCCGACTGCCTAGCTTGGATGGCGAGGCATTATGCCCGACATCCTCAGTAAAGAGCCTTGGGGTCGTCTTAGACACGTTGCTGTCAATGGAAGCCCAGGTCTCCACCGTCAGCAAAACCGCTTTCTTCCATCTGCGGCAAGCTAGGCGTCTGGCCCTCTACTTATCCAGAGACGACCTGGTCGCGGTGCTCCAAGCCACGGTCATCTCGAGACTGGACTACTGTAATGCCCTTTACATTGGCCTGCCCTTGTCAGTGGTCCGGAAACTAAAGCTCGTCCAGAATGCTACTGCCCGACTTCTCACTGGGACCCTAGTGAGATGTCATATAACACCTATTCTCCAGCAGCTCCATTGGTTTCCGGTCGAGCACCGGATCACCTTCAAGGTGATGGTGTTAACCATCAAGGCCTTGCATGGTCTGAGGCTGCTATATCTGAGGGACCATCTCTTCCCCTACCAACCCCAGAGGTCACTTTGATCCGAACAAATGAATCTCCTGAAAGTGCCAACTTTTAAAGCAATTCGCCTCACATTGACCCGGCGCAGAGCCTTTTCTGTAGTAGCGCCGTCAATCTGGAACACCCTTCCAAGTGATGTGCGGGCCTTGCATGATCTACTCTCTTTCTGTAAGGCCTGCAAGACCCACCTTTTCCGCCTAGCCTTTGATCGCTAAGCTGGAAAATCTTTATTGGTCTAGTTTAATATGTTGTTTTTACTCCTGTGATGCTTTTATATGTTTGTAAGCCGCTCCGAGCCCTTGGAGAGTGGCAGCGTACAAGTCCAAATAATAAATAAATAAATATAATATTCGGTTGAACGCGAAACCGATTAACAATAACCACATAGTAATGTATTAGTGGTGTGCTACTAATGTGTCAGTTTTTAAATAACCACTCATGGCAAATGGGTAACTTTGAAAAAGTAACCAACTAACATATGTCCCAAAAATAACATTCCATGTTCTGTGTCTAGCTTCCCAGAATGGGTTGACAGCTTGTATGTAGCCTCCGGCATCAAAATAAAAACAGCCTGCACCATAGACCAACTGCTTGCAATGAGACAGGTGAGCAAACTAGATGTATTCCTTTTTTCTTACGTCTCTTCTTGATAGAACTCCTCACCTATCAGAAATCCCATTAGCAAACACAGCGCCTCTTGAAACAAAGCCACACAGCTAAGAGACGACCCACTATGGTACTCGCGGGGCAGCTTGTTTCAGGAACAATTGCAACATGTGGACAGTGTATATCACTTTTGAAACGACAATCTTCTTCCTAACTCATCAGGTCAGGCAGTTCAGCACTTGCGCATGACTAAGCCCCAAAAAGATTTGGATGGTCGCAAACAACTTTGTTGCTCTCCTGCTATAGGTAATTTCCATTGCCTGCAAGTCAGACTGAATCAGCAGGTGCCCTGTGATCTCATCTCATCGCTGTGTCGCAGCTTATATGTTTTTGGTAGATTTCGGGCACATATATATCTATGCACCAAATGTAAGCATCCTGCGGATAGTATAATACAGATGAAAATTCAGCCGCAAGAGCGCCGCAGATGGTTTATTTCAATACCCTGTGGACTCTGCAGCCACTTTACTGGGGCAACCCTGAAAATATTTAGCATGGCCAGTAAGTCTTTGATATACTGTGACCACTTCAGACGCTTGAACATCAAAGTGTGAATGTGTGCCTGAAATGTTTCACAAAGGGGTCTGGTTAATGCATTCAATGGCCAGGGATCTTACACTTGAGACACAGGACAAATATGCATCTATGCGCCCTCATTCTCAGCTCAAGTTATCTTTCTTTTTGATGTGACAACTTGGCTCACATGGACCAGCTGTGTCCTAATTTATCTTATTTGTGGTGACGGAGGAGAAACTGAGATCTTGGTCATAATAGTTCTGTAACCAAAGCTTACACCAGTGTTAGCTCACACTGATGTACAACTAGTCGTAAGTAAAGGTAAAGGTTTTTTCCTGACATTAAATCCAGTCGTGTCCGACTCTGGGGGTTGGTGCTCATCTCCATTTCTAAGCCGGAGAACTGACGTTGTCCATAGACAGCAGCTCAGCGGTTTAACCCACTACGCCACTGGGGGCTCCCATAAGTAGTCATACAAAGGTAGTATTATGGTCATGGGTCTTCCTATCACATGATACAATCTGGTTCATCTCCTTATCACAGTGGTTCTCAACCTGTGGGTCTCCAGATGTTTTGGCCTTCAACTCCCAGAAATTGTAACAACTGGTAAACTGGCTGGGATTTCTGGGAGTTATAGGCCAAAACAGCTGGGGACCCACTGGTTGAGAACTACTGCCTTACCACACTAATGGATACTGCAACTTAGACCAGTGTTTCCCAACCAGTGTGCCAGGGCACACTAGTGTGCTGTGAGCGATCATCAGGTGTGCCGTGGGAAATTGGAACCTCCAGGAAGGGGGAGGGGGAGTCTAGTGTGTTGAAGTATAAAAACCCTAAGAAACCTACCCTGATAAAGGCACAAAATTACAAACACCCCCTTCCCACCCATTGTCTACATGGTCTCTCCCTCTCCATGCATTGGGAAGGCCCGCCTCCCTTTCCCCAAGTAGAGACCTCCTCTTGCCTCCTGGGGGTTCTGTGTGGGAAGTTTGGCCCAGTTCTATCATTGGTGGGGTTCAGAATGCTCTTTGATTGTAGGGGAACTATAAATCCCAGCAACTACAACTCCCAAATGTCAAGGTCTATTTCCCCTGAACTCCACCTGCGTTCATATTTGGGCATATTGAGTATTCATGCCAAGTTTGGTCCTGATCCAACATTGTTTGAGTCCACAGTGCTCTCTGGATATAGGTGAACTACAACTCCAAAACTCAAGGTCAATGCCCACCAAACTCTTATAGCATTTTCTCTTGGTTATGGGAGTTCTGTGTTGGAAGTTCGTATCTTTCTGCCATTCCTGCCAGGATATCTATGTTGAGTTCATTGAAACAGGCCCAGGTTTCACACTGAGTGTATAAATACATTTTAAAAACATATTAACTATATGTATTACTGTGTTGGAGTGTCATTTTGGTTGGTGGTGTGCCCCAGGATTTTGCAAATGTAAAAAGTGTGCCGCGGCTCAAAAAAGGTTGGGAAACACTGACTTAGACAATGCAACTGATCGCACAAGGATTTATGCCATCCAAAACCCCAAATAGGATACCACCCTTGCTAAATCCCCAAAACAGCACAACTATTTAATGTCATGTATGCCATGGGAAAAGCTGCAACAGGGTTCTGGTTGGAGATCCTACCCTCCACAAGGTATCTAGCCAATGAATTTGGACCCCCCCCCCCTGAGGATTTTCATAGTCTCACAAAGATGTTTCCAAGCTGACAAGAACTCATTATCTGATAACTGCTTCTGAATTTATAGCTTCTTTTAATATCTTGGAAATATAGTGGGATTGGACAGAACATCTGCCTACGCATGGCAAGCAACTTTTGTACCTCCAAGCATGCCAGGTATCAGTACAGGCAGTCCCCAAGTTACAAACAAGTGTTTTTATGAATGATGGTCAACGCCTGATAGGTGTCTTGTGTCCAAATTTGGTGTCAATTCGTCCAGTGGTTTTTGAGTTATGTTTATCCCACAAACGAACATTACATTTTTATTTATATAGATGGATGAATACTGCCTAAATCTAAAATACCTTTAAAAAATAACACAATTATTAGGCAGCATCGAACAATCGCAAACAAGTAAACAAATGCCCTGCTCCTCTCTTGTCCTGAAAGGCACCAGCTATATTTTGTCTCTGTGTAATTCAAGCTGATGGTGGGCAGCCTACAATTTGACAACCTCTGCTCCATGCCTGTAAATATGATTGACCGTCGTCCTTAATCCCTTTGGAAAGAATTTCAAAGAGCACACGTGCCATTTCCTTAGCTCAGCTATAAAGGCAGAGCGAGGAGCCAAAAGGAACATACGCTGGCAAAGGTTTCTTCTGACACTGTTTAGAGAGTCACTTGTTTTCGGGTTTGATCCCTTTCCAAAACAAGCACTTTATTTTTGTAACTAAAACTTTCTTTTCTAGGCAGCTAATGACTGATATTAAACAACCATGACACCAAAAAAACAATAAAAATAATAATGTATGGATTCCAAAAGCCATGGAATAAAAAAAAACCGGTTCATACACTCACATGCGCGTGCATGTCTGAAACATCAAACAACATCTTGACAAGTATGGATCAAGCACAGCCGTGTCCCATGCTGGTACCTTCCAGATATACTGGACTAAAACTGCTGAGAGAGAGAGAGAGAGAGAGAAAGAGAAAGAGAAAGAGAGAGAGAGAGAGAGAGAGAGAGAGAGAGAGAGATTGAGCCATAGCAGTTCCACAGGTGTCAAGCTGCGTTAATTCTATAGTGTAGATCAAGGGTGCTCACACTTTTTCAGCATGTGAGCTACTTATAAAACAACCCAGTCAAAATGATCTCCCTACCCACTACTCAGAGAGCCATAAAAGCAAAATATTTGGAAATTTATTTCAGTGAGAGCCATATAATATATTTTAAGACTGAATTCAACTAAATGTGAGGTTAATTAGCCCCTGAATTTATTCATAATAATGATAATATTCATTTAGCCTCTGCTACTACTACTACTACTAATAATAATAATAGTAACAACAACAACAGGTTCCTAGAGTAGAAGGAGACCTCCAAGGGCCATCCAGTCCTTTTGCCATAAGGGAAAAACACAATCAAAGCATTCCTCACAGATGGCCATTCAGCCTCTGATGATAATAATAATAATAATGGGTTCCTAGAATAGGAGGAGACCTCCAAGGGCTATCCAGTCCAACTTCCTTCTGCACCTGGGTGGCGTCGGGAGCCTGTGGGGCTGGACTGAGCCTCCCTCCCTCCCTGTATTGCCTCTCTACAAATCTATGGTGAGGCCACATCTGGAGTACTGTGTACAATTCTGGTCTCCGCACCTCAAGAAGGATATAACGGAACTGGAAAAGGTACAAAGAAGGGCAACAAAAATGATCCAAGGGATGGAGCGGCTCCCTTATGAAATCAGGTTGCAACGCCTTGGTCTTTTCAGCCTTGAAAGACAGCGTTTAAGAGGTGACTTGATCGAAGTGTATAAAATCATGCATGGGATAGAAAAGGTGAATAAAGAAAAAAAAAATTCTCTGTCACACAACACAAGGACTAGGGGGCACTCCCTGAAGCTCCAAGGTAGGAAAATTAGGACTAATAAAGGGAAATATTTCTTCACCCAGAGGGTCATTGGGTTATGAAACTCACTTCCAGAGGAGGTTGTGACAGCTGTCAGCCTGGACAGCTTCAAGGCAGGATTAGACCGATTCATGGATACCAAGGGAATCAGTAGTTACTGAAATGGACATCCAAGTGCCACCTCTGTGTTGATGGAGGCAGGCAGGATTTTCCCCGGGTACTGGTTGTGGGGGGTCGGGAGCAGGTGAGGGTTTTGCCCTCCTTTCTGCTAGAGATCCCTGTGTACAACTGGTGGGCCACTGTGTGACACAGAATGCTGGACTAGATGGGCTGAGGCCCGATTCAGCATGGCTCTTCTTATGTTCTTATGTTCTCCCACCCTGCGTGTGATCTACCAGGACGCCCTATGCGATCAACTAGTAGATCACGATCTACCTAATGAGCACCCCTGGTGTAGATCATGTATGGGTAAACCCAGGTCGGGAGGCCAGTTGCAGCCCCTTGGGCTCTTTTATCAGGTCCTCTTGTCTCCCGCCATCATATCCTTCCTTCCTTCTCTCTTTCCTTCCTCCCTTCTTTATCTCACTCTTTCTCCTTCCTTCCCTTCATTCCCTTTCACCCTTCCTTCCATTCCACCCTTTCATCCTTCCTTCCTTCCTTCCCTCCCTTTTGTTTTTCCTTCCTTCCCATTCCTTCCTCAACTCCCTCTTTTTCCTTCCATTCACATCTTCCACCCTTTCGTCCTTCCTCCGTTCTTTCCTCCCTCCTTCCCTCTCTCTCTTTGTCCTTCCTTCCCCCATTCCCTTCCATACTTCCTTCCTTCCCTTCCACCCTTTCATCCTTCCTTACTTCCTCCCTTTTGTCTTTCTTTCCTTCTCTCTTTCCTTCCTCTTTATCTCCCTTTCTTACCTCTCTCTTTCTCCTTCCATCTGTCCCTTCCACCCTTCCATTTCTCCTCCCTCTCTCCTTCCCTTTTTCTCCTCCCATACTTCCCTTCCACCCTTCCTTCCCTCTTTCCTCCCTCCTTCCCCCTTTCTCCTTCCTTTCCTCCCTCCATTCCCTTCCACCATTCCTTCCTTCCCTTCCATACTTCCCTCCCTCCCCTTTGTCTTTCCTTCCTTCTCTTTCCTTCCTCACCTCCCTTTCTTACACCCTTCTTTCTCCCACCCTTTCTTGCCTCTTCTCTTCCTCCTTCCCTCTCCCATTCTTTCTCCTTCCATCCTTCCCTTCTACCCCTTTGTCCTTCCTTCCCTCTTTCCTCCCTCCTTTCTTCTCTCTGTCTTTCTCCTCCCCCCTTCCCTCCCTCTATTCCCTTCCTTCTTTCCATCCTTCTCTTCCTCCTTCCTCTCTTCTCTTTTTCCTCCTTTACTCCTTAGGGATGTTTAGCTGGGAGAAGAGAAGGTAGTAAGTGAGCATGAGAGCCATGTTTTAAGATTTCAAAGGGTGTCCCTTTGTAACCAGTTCAAAGCAGATAATCAAACCAGATTATCTGCTTTGAACTGGATTATATGGCAGTGAAGACTCATATAATCCAGTTCAAAGCAGATAATGTGGATTATCTGCTTTGATAATCTGGATTATATGGCAGTGTAGAAGGGGCCAGAGAAGGTCTTGCTCAACTCAATTGAAAGTTCTCATTGCTGCAGAAGCAACTCTCCAAGGGCAGCCCCACGTACAGTGTGTTGCAGTAGTCAATTCTAGATTAGGACTTCCTCAACCATGCCTACTTTCTCACATTTTCTTTGGAGAGGGGTTACCTTTGACCAACTTCCCCAGCATTTCTCAAGTCAAACAAATCTCTTATGGCTTTGAGCTGTATAGAAAGGCCTTCCATGTGCTCTTTCCAAACCACCAATTTCCCAAGCATTCTATGGGCCCTTCCACACAGAATATCAAGGCAGGAGATCCCACATTATCTGAGTGTGGACTCAGATAACCCAGTTGAAAGCAGATATTGTGGGATTTTCTGTCTTGATATTCTGGGATATAGAGCTGTGTGGAAGGGCCTTTAGATAACATAGCATATTAGCAGAACAACTTGAGTTATCTCCCATCCCAAAAACAATTCGATGCAGACGATATTAGGGATTTTTCGAATTAGCAAGTAGTACCCAGTTGGATAGCCCCAAACAGACAAAGCCCATTCAAGTCAACCGTTGAGTGGGGAGTCAACAAGTAGGAAGATCTCAATGACTCAATGGGTCTACTCTAACAATGGGATTCAGACAGTTAACTTCACTCACCTCGCGTGTGACCCTCCCATTGTTGTCGAAGTCATACAGCGTGAAAGTCCATTCTTGCCTGTTGTCTTCCTCAACGGATACATCACACTGCAATTCCTAAGGAACATGCAGAGAGCAGCTGGTTACCTAAAGCAAGACTCTTTATCTGCAGTGGTTGCTAACTTTGTGGGAAAATAATAATAAGGTACATCTACAGTAGTGGTTCCCAATCTTTTGTACTTCCTCATTCGTTTGCACTCTACTTGGCAGTTCTGCAGCAATGAGAACTTTCAATGGAGGAAGTACTCCATCGGTGTCAGAAGTGGACGGTGAAGTGACAGATCCCCCGGTGGCCGGAATTCGAGCATACCCTCATGAAGGCCTTTCGCTTTTAGCGGACTCGCTGTTTTGCGGTTTTCAAAAAAATTAATTTAAAATATATATCGTGTCATTTTTGCTGTTTCATGGGGTTTTGTCGCTGGCGCCGCTCTCCGAGGCGCTTTCTAAACTACTAAAAATAATGTATACATATTAAAATAAATAGAGCGTCCCTACATTGCAGTTTTTTGCTTATTGCGGGAGGCCCTGGAACGTAACCCCCGCAATAGGTAAGGGAATACTGTACCACCAATTATTTTATTTTATGCTTTCCTATTTTACTCTGGATTGGGTGGGAGATATTGCCAGAAATACATTTTAAAAAATCCAAATAAAAAAATAGCAAATCCAGAATTTTGTTTCCAATAATGTCCAATGAATTGCTGGGGAGAAACCCAGATGTTGAACCCCAAGGTTTTCTTATATACAGATAGATAGATAGATAGATAGATAGATATAACATTGAGATAGAGACAGATAGAGAGAGATAAAGATATATAGAAATGGGTATACATAGAGATAAATAGACAGAAAGAGAGGTAGAGAGGTAGGTAGGTAGATAAATAGATAGTTAAATAGAGACAAAAACGAGAGAGAGAGAAATAAAGAGGGGGAGAGAGATAGGTAGAGAGAGAGGGGGGTAGAGATGGGTAGACTGATAGAGATATAGATAAATAGAGAGATAAAAGACAGATATAGAGATGGAGATGGGGTTGTGGGGCAGTTGGTTTAGAGTCAGCTGCATTAAAATCACTACTGATCCAAAGGTCAAGAGTTCAAAGCCAGCCCAGGTCGGAGTAAGCTCCCGACCATTTGTCTAGCTTGCTGTCGACCTTTGCAGCTAAAAAGACAGTTGTATCTGTCAAGTAGGAAATGTAGGTACCGCTTATGAGGGGGGAGGGTAATTTAACTAATGTATGATGCCATAAAAATCTCCAGCAGCGCGCAAAAGAATGAGGAAGTACTCCATCGGTGTCACAAGTGGATGGTGAAGTAAACTCAAAAGGAGCATGAAAACAATCTAAATATAGTTTGTATTTTCACTATATCACTATTATTGTATGGCACAACACTGTAGCTGAAATTCCTCAGCGTGTGGTTCCATAGGAGAATCCCTGAGCATTCAAAAAACTTAAAAGTTTCAGTTGGAAGCAATGAGTATCAGAAACATTCCCAATCAGTGGATTATTGACTGAATTCTGATTGATTTGAAGAACATTGCTTCCAACTGAAACTTTTAAGTTTTCTGAACACTCAGGGATTCTCTTATGGAACCACACTCTGAGGAATTTCCTCTAAGCATTCGTCTGTAGGACTTTGCGTTGCCACTTACCTGTGTGTAAGTAATTATATGAATTAATATATATGATTTATATGTTGAATTGTTGAAATCTACTTTCAGCTACAGTGTTGTGTCATACAATAATAGTGATATAGTGAAAATACAAACTATATTTGGATTGTTTTCATGCTTCTTTTGAGTTTACTTTATTAACGAGTGGGACTACAACCAGTTTGTTGTACAAGTGGATGGTGAAGCAACAGCTCCTCTGGTGGCCGGAATTCGAGCATACCCTCCTGAAGATGGAATGGGAAATGGCCTCTGTGTCGCTGCCTATATATGTTGTGTGTCTAAGGCACTGAATGTTTGCCATGCATATGTGTATTGTGATCCACTCTGAGTCCCCTGCGGGGTGAGAAGGGAGGAATATAAATAAATAAATAACCCCCCGCCCTTTTCCTTCCCTTAGCTGTTTGGCACCCCACGGCAGTAACAATCTGTAGCATCCATTTCCCACCATTTCTCTTGGACCGGAGAAGAAAGGCACTGAATGCCATTCTTTGTCTAATTCCCTTGGGCTAAGACTCTTAGAGAATTTGAAACATTTTTTTCCTCTCTTTTTCATTGAGTAAGAAGAAGAAACTATGTGAAAGCTACTTACGAAAAAATGCTTGGAAACAGAAATGCAAGATCCTCCAATTTAAGAGAGAGGAAGGAGGGGGAAGAGGGGAGGAAGGCAGAAGAAAAGGAAGCCTCTGCTTAATTCAAGGAGAAAAAGTGAAGAGACTCACAGCGTGAGACGGGATCAAGTTGAAACCCAAATGACCATTAATACAAAATAGACCTGTGGCACAAACCCGTTTGTGTAAAACTACCGTTTCGCGACACAAGACGTTTCAATGCAGCGTCAGTTCCATCTCTCCCCCTTATAACTCATTAAATAAAAGTATTACATCTGCAAAAGCAGAAACCAATTTGGAATGAATAAGGAGGACAAAAAGAATCTTTGCCAACCAAGTTCTGCTTTTATGCAATCTTTAAGGAGTGAGCTGCGGTGGGAACATGGACGGGTTTTCAAAATAGTTATCCCGCATATAGTGCAACCCAGAAGTAATAAAACCTAGGCTGTTAATGAAGTTCATTTTGCACAAACTGTGATTGGGTAAGGATCCAGATTTCTCCACCAACTAAGTATATTTGCACACCAATAACAATAATTGGCTTGTTGTGAGTTTTCCAGGCTGTATAGCTGTGTTACAGAAGCATTCTTTCCTTTCACCTACATCTGTGGCCAGGCCCGGATTAACACCTTTTTGCGCTCTAGGTGCGCCCCCTGAAGACGCAGGTTCGCAGTCTGGGTGTGATCCTGGACTCATCGCTGAGCCTGGAACCCCAGGTTTCGGCGGTGACCAGGGGAGCATTCGCACAGCTAAAACTTGTGCGCCAACTGCACCCATTCCTTGGGAAGTCTGACTTGGCTACGGTACTCCACGCTCTGGTTACATCCCGTATAGATTACTGCAACGCCCTCTAAGTGGGACTGCCTTTGTAGACTGCTCGGAAGCTTCAACTGGTTCAACGGACAGCAGCCAGGTTGATAACAGGAGCGGCACTCAGGGAGCGCACAACACCTCTGTTGTGCCAGCTCCACTGGCTACCAGTTTGCTACCGGGCACAATTCAAAGTGCTGGCTTTGGCCTTTAAAGCCCTTAACGGTTCTGGTCCAACGTACATGTCCGAACGCATCTCTTCCTATGAACCTTCAAGATGCTTAAGATCATCCGGACAGGCCCTGCTCTCGGTCCTGCCTGCTTCGCAGGCGCGATTGGTGGGGGCGAGACAGGGCCTTTTCAGTGGTGGCTCCTCGGCTTTCGAACGCCCTTCCTAATGACATCAGCTCGGCCCCCTCCCTCCTGACATTTCGCAGGAAGGTTAAGACCTGGCTATTTGACCGGGCATTTGCAGATGTAGTATGATTGTCAAATTGAGACCTAAGGAACGGCGACGGTGCAATTGAAAGTCGATTTAATTAATGAGATGCTGATATTGTGTTTTTAACGTTGAATGCTAATTTGTATATGTTGGAATTGTATTGTATTGATAATTGTTGATATGTTTGTCTTGAGCAGTTTTTGCTGTTGTACACCGCCTCGAGTTGCCTTCGGGCTGAGAGAGGCGGTCTAGAAGCAAAGTAAATAAAATAAATAAAATAATAAATAGGCCACACTTTGGAATTATGCCCCCTTTAAGCCAACCTCTACAGCTGAGTCAGTTTTTTCAGGGAGGGAATTAAATGAATTAAACCAGATAGAGATAAACAAGGAAGATGTTCTCACATGCCTTACTAAACTAAATGTCAACAAATCACCAGGGCCAGATGGCATCCACCCCAGAGTTCTTAAGGAACTCAAGTGTGAAATTGCTGAAATTTAGCCAAAATATATAACCTTTCTCTAAGATCAGGCACTGTACCCGAGGACTGGAGGGAGGCAAATGTAACTCCGATCTTCAAGAAAGGATCCAGGGGTGATCCAGGAAATTATAGGCCAGTTAGTCTAACCTCAGTTCCAGGCAAAGTGATGGAAACCATTATTAAAGAAAAAAATACTAAGCACATAGAAGAACAGGCATTGCTGAAGGAAAATCAACATGGTTTCTGCAAAGGCAAATCATGTCTTACTAACTTGATAGAATTCTTTGAGGGTGTAAATAAACACATAGATAAGGGGGACCCAGTCGATATTGTTCACCTTGACTTTCAAAAGGCTTTTGACAAAGTCCTCACCAAAGGCTCTAAATAAGCTCTTTAGCCATGGAATCAGGGACAGGTCTTGTCCTGGATTGGAACCTGGCTAAACTGTAGGAAACAAAGGGTGGTAATAAATGGACACTTCTCTGGGTGGAAAGAGGTGAGAAGTGGCGTACCCCAAGGTTCAGTTTTAGGACCGTTACTTTTTAATTTATTCATAAACGATCTGGATGTAGACGTAAATTGTGAGGTAGCAAAGTTTGCAGATGACACTAAACTGTTCAGGGTAGTTAAAAAATGAAACTGACTGTAAAGAGCTCCAGAAAGATCTCTCGAAATTGAGTGAATGGGCAACAAAGTGGCAAATGCATTTTAACCTAAACAAGTGTAAAGTCATGCACATCGGGGCAAAGAACCCCAACTACACCTACCAATTGATGGGATCAAAGCTTTCTGAGACAAACCAGGAAAGGGATCTTGGGGTTTTGGTGGACAGCTCAATGAAGATGTCAACCCAGTGCGCTGCAGCAGTGAAAAAGCAAATTCTATGCTTGGCATGATCAGGAAGGGAATCGAAAATAGGTCGGCAAATGTTGTATTGCCTCTCTACAAATCTATGGTGAGGCCACATCTGGAGTACTGTGTACAATTCTGGTCACCGCACCTCAAAAAGGATATAACGGAACTGGAAAAGGTACAAAAGAAGGGCAACAAATATGATCCAAGGGATGGAGCAGCTCCCTTATGAAATCAGGTTGCAACGCCTTGGTCTTTTCAGCCTTGAAAGACGGCGTTTAAGAGGTGACTTGATCGAAGTGTATAAAATCATGCATGGGATAGAAAAGGTGAACAAAGAAAAAATATTTTCTCTGTCACACAACACTAGGACTAGGGGGCACTCCCTAAAGCTCCAAGGTAGGAAAGTTAGGACTAATAAAGGGAAATATTTCTTCACCCAGAGGGTCATTGGGTTATGGAACTCACTTCCAGAGGAGGTTGTGACAGCTGTCAGCCTGGACAGCTTCAAGGCAGGATTAGACAGATTCATGGAGACCAAGTCTTATGTACGCATCCCCCCAACATCCTTTCATCCGCTCGGCCCCCTTAGGGCCCCGCATCCAGCTCTCCCGGTGTGGCCCCCCTAGGTCCGCCACAGGAGTTTCCCTCTTGGCAGGCACTCTGGATGCAGGCCTTGGGTGGAGGAGCCTCCTCCCCGATGCCAGGGCTTGAGGCACTTGGCTCCTACCCGGTATCGGGGATTGCGCATGTGTTGTAGTCAGCAGCTGTACCGATGCCATGCTTCTCCCCGATACCAGGACTTGTCACGTTGGGCTTCTCTCCTGTACTGGGGTTTGCGCATGTGCCTTAGCCGGCAGTTGCGCTTCTCTCTCCAGTAAGGAGGAGTCTCCTCCTTGTATTGGAGGAGGAATACCAGCTTTCATGGTGTTAGGGCATGCGCAGACTGCGCAATGGAGTTTTCTGTACTTGCACTGAAGGAGCCAGCAAGTGGATGCTGTCAGCATCGAGGGAGTTAATTGTTCCTCCTGTCGATGTCGATGCCAGTGTCGAGAGCCCCTGCGCATATGCCGTTTGCGCAACAATAGCAGAGGCAGGAGCTGGTATCCAGGAAGGGGCAAGGGCAGTGCCGAAAAGGAGGACCTCCGGTATCCTTCCTTCCTCATCTCCATGCGCGTTGCGTTTTTATTTGTTTCAATTTTTTTTGGGTCTGTGATCTGCACCCCCCTCGGCTTGCATCCCTAGGCCATCGCCTAGGTTAGCCTTATGGGTAATTCTGGCCTGTCTGTGGCAGGAACCCTCAGGAGTTGTGAGGTCTGTTGAAAGCTAGGAAAATGGAGTTTATGTATCTGTGGAATGTCCAGAACTCTTGTCTGTTGAGGCAGGTGTGAGTGTTGCAATTGGCCACCTTGATTAGCATTTAATGCTCCAGCACTTTCAAGGTCTGGCTTCTTACTGCCTGGGGGAATCCTTTGTTGGGTGGTGATTAACTGGCTATCAGTATCTAACAACTTTATTTATTGATGACATTTATATTCCGCCCTTCTCACCCCAAAGGGGACTCAGAGCGGCTTACAAGTAAAATGTAATTCTAATATTGCGAAGTCTGACTTGGCCACGGTGGTCCACGCTCTGGTTACATCCTGAATAGACTACTGCAACGCTCTCTACATGGGGTTGCCTCTGAAGACTGTTCGGAAACTGCAATTAGTCCAACGCTCGGCAGCCAGGTTACTAACAGGAGCGGGGCACAGGGAGCATACAACTCCCTTGCTGCGCCAGCTCCACTGGCTGCCAATTAGTTTTTGGGCACAATTCAAAGTGCTGGTTTTAACCTACAAAACCCTATACGGTTCCGGCCCAGTTTACCTGTCCGAACAGATTCTCCCCTACGAGCCATCAAGGACATTAAGATCCTCCGGAGAGGCCCTGCTCTCGGTCCCGCCATCTTCGCAAGCGCGACTGGTGGGTACAAGAGACAGGGCCTTCTCTGTGGTGGCCCCTCGGCTATGGAACTCTCTCCCAAGGGAGGTTAGATCTGCCCCCTCTCTGTTGTTCTTTAGGAGGTTGGTGAAGACCTGGATGTGGAATGAAGCTTTCCCAGAATAGGCTGAGATTGGTTATATCTGAATGAATGACCACGTTTCAAACCGAGTGGAATAGTTTTAATGACAATTTGGTTTTATGTCTTGGGCTTTTTATATATTTCAATATGTTGTTGTAGATGTTTTAAACTGTATAGCATTGAATCTTGCTGTAAGCTGGTCTGAGCCCCTCTATGGAGGTGAGAAGGTCGGGGTACAAAAGTTTTAAATAAATAAATAAATATAAATATATTATATTATTGCCATAGCACAATATTAATATTACAGGTCCTTCTCAAAAAATTAGCATATAGTGCTAAAGTTCATTGTTTTCCATAATGTAATGATAAAAATAAAACTTTCATATATTGCACACCGACTGAAATATTTCAGGGTTTTTTTTGTTTTGTACTGATGATTTTGACATACAGCTCCTGAAAACCCAAAAATACTGTCTCAAAAAATAGCATATTTGGTCAGATGGAATATGCTAATTTTTTGAGATATGTATGCCAAAATCATCAGTATTAAAACAAAAAAGACCTGAAATATTTCAGTTGGTGTGCAATGAATTGAAAATATATGAAAGTTTAATTTTTATCATTACATTATGGAAAATAATGAACTTTAGCACTATATGCTAATTTTTTTGAGAAGGACCTGTAATAATAATAATAATAATAATAATAATAATAATAATGGGTTCCTACAGGGCCGTAGCCAGGATTTTGATTCGGGGCTGAGTTTGGTTCGGGGCTGAGACTGGGTGGAAGAGGGTCTACCCTAGCAAGCCTTTTGTATTGTTATCCCAATAACCCCATGAATGTAGGATATAATGAGCATGGTGATCAGATCATGATATGAATAAACATAACAGTTTAAATAATGTACCAGTAAGGCCTTTTCGCGGACCACCCTGAGAATTTTGGGGGGGGGCTGAAGCCCCCTTAGCCCCCCCCCCCTGGCTACATGCCTGGGTTCCTAGAATCGGAGGAGACCTCCAAGGGCCATCCAGTCCAACCTCCTTCTGCCATAAGGGAAAAACACAATCAAAGTATTCCTCACAGATGACCATTCAGCCTCTGATGATAATAATAATAATAATAATAATAATAATAATGGGTTCCTAGAATCGGAGGAGACCTCCAAGGGCCATCCAGTCCAACCTCCTTCTGCCATAAGGGAAAAACACAATCAAAGTATTCCTCACAGATGGCCATTCAGCCTCTGATGATAATAATAATAATAATAATAATGGGTTCCTAGAATCGGAGGAGACCTCAAGGGCCATCCATTCCAACCTCCTTCTGCCATAAGGGAAAAACACAATCAAAGTATTCCTCACAGATGGCCATTCAGCCTCTGATAATAATAATAATAATAATAATGGGTTCCTAGAATAGGAGGAGACCTCCAAGGGCCATCCAGTCCAACCTCCTTCTGCCATAAGGGAAAAACACAATCAAAGTATTCCTCACAGATGGCCATTCAGCCTCTGATGATAATAATAATAATGGGTTCCTAGAATAGGAGGAGACCTCCAAGGGCCATCCAGTCCAACCTCCTTCTGCACCTGGGCGGCGTCGGGAGCCTGCGGGGTGGGACTGAGCCTTCCTCCCGCCCTGCCTGCGATCTACCAGGACGCCCTACGCGATCTACCAGTAGATCGCGATCAACCTAATGAGCACCCCTTCCCTAACAGGAAGTTCCCCTATAATTGTATTTAGGTTGCTTGGTAGAGCAATAGCAATGTACTTGAACTCACAACCAGCTCCACGGCCAAGGCGATGTTAGAACCAGAGTCTTTCTGCCTCACAGTTGGAGCTGGTAGGCTACATGTACTCCCCAATAAAAAAAATGATAAGCTGACATAGATGGGTCCTCCATCCAGGCTCAAAGGTTCCTCCCGGCCTCACTTCTGCTCGAGATCCCCGTGTACAACTGGACCAGCGCATGGGCCACTGTGCACGCTGAGGCCGGACAGAATGCTGTTCGCACCATTTTAAATTATGGGCCCTGAGGTTATCCGATTTGGGGGCAGCATTTAAAATTACCTTCTTCTTATGTTCTTATGTTCTTATGTCCCCTTCACTATCTTCCCCACTCCACTTTAGATGCTCGAGGCTTGAAGATGGGAGTCAGCAAGAATGGCAGCACTAGCCACGGGGGCAATTAAAGGAGAAGTCACTGCACGCAAGTAAAATAAACAGTCCCAAATAGCCCCGGAATGACGGGAGCTCAGAAATACCTGCTTGATCTGCTGACTTGAAACCAATTCCCTACAGCAGTTAACGGTAAAGCCCCCCCTGCCCCCTGCTGAGTTCAAAGGCAGCCTTCTCTTAGCTATAACAAGCCCTGGCTGAAAGCTGCCAAAGTCTCCCCCACCTCACCCTCCCCGAACCGTACAGCACACTTGACAGTGGAAATGGAGTTTCCTATTACACAAACATTCTCGGCACCTTTAGAAGGCAAGGCACATCCGGCGCCTCAGATTTAGACCTCTCTCTTTTCTCGACAGTCATATTTCACATTCTTTTGTACCTGGTCATAAAACGAAAAGCGTTTTGCCATTCTCTTCGCCCTGAGCTTACGGAGAGTTCTGAGGCTTTGAGATACAAGGGAGAGAATGTGTGTGGATGTCTCTGTACCTGGTCCTTTGCCACAGAGGAAGAGGTGCTTGTCCTCATGCTTATGAGCTTGGCGAGGGCAGAGGGGTGAGCGTAGGCCATTCTCCGTTATGCCAGTAATGTACACTCTTCCTCTAGACATTGAGTTTCAAGCCTGGAGCACATTTCCCAACATTTCCCAGAGGCAAATCGGCACTTAGGTGGCCAAGCAATATCATAGCTTGGGCAATATACGAGGATTGAATGAAAAGTAATGCCTCCACCTTCGTAACTCCTCAACAGATGGCATTACTGGTATGCGGCAGGTACTGGCTTGTTCAGTAAACTTTCCTCTACAGTTCCATTTTGACAGGAAGCCTTAGCACAGTTTGGAGTAAGTCTATTCGTGGGTTGAATGAAAAGTAATGCCTCCACCTTCGTAACTCCTCAACAGATGGCAATACTGGTATGCGGCAGGTATTGGCTTGTTCAGTAGACTCTCCTCTACAGTTCCATTTTGGCGGAAAGCCTTAGCACAGTTTGGAGTAAGCCTATTCGAGGGTTGAATGAAAAGTAATGCCTCCACCTTCGTAACTCCTCAACAGATGGCAATACTGGTATGCGGCAGGTACTGGCTTGTTCAGTAGACTCTCCTCTACAGTTCCATTTTGGCAGGAAGCCTTTGCACAGATTGGAGTAAGCCTATTTGAGGTTGAATGAAAAGTAATGCCTCCACTTTCGTAACTCCTCAGCAGATGGCAGGACTGGTATGTGGGAGGTACTGGCTTGTTCAGTAGACTCTCCTCTACAGTTCCATTTTGGCGGAAAGCCTTAGCACAGTTTGGAGTAAGCCTATTCGAGGGTTGAATGAAAAGTAATGCCTCCACCTTGGTAACTCCTCAACAGATGGCAGTACTGGTATGTGGCAGGTACTGGCTTGTTCAGTAGACTCTCCTCTACAGTTCCATTTTGGCAGGAAGCCTTAGCACAGTTTGGAGTAAGCCTATTCGAGGGTTGAATGAAAAGTAATGCCTCCACCTTCGTAACTCCTCAGCAGATGGCAGGACTGGTATGTGGGAGTTACTGGCTTGTTCAGTAGACTCTCCTCTACAGTTCCCTTTTGGCAGGAAGCCTTAGCACAGTTTGGAGTAAGCCTATTCGAGGGTTGAATGAAAAGTAATGCCTCCACCTTCGTAACTCCTCAACAGATGGCAGGACTGGTATGCGGTTGGTACTGGCTCGTTCAGTAGACTCTGCTCTACAGTTCCATTTTGGCAGGAAGCCTTAGCATTGAACGGTTGTGTTGTTAAAGTGAAAAGTATGGAACCCTGCGCAGACGGTCCATCAATGCGACTTTATGCAAGGTAACAATCGTCATATCAGAGAGAAATTTCAAGCATAATCGACATTTCACAAGAACGTGTGGGTCACATTATTGCTTTGCTTGGCTATCGGAAGGTTTGTGCACAATGGGTACCCAGGATGTTGACGCCTGAAATGAAAACGCACAGACTTCTCCCGTGACAGCTTCAGAAAACTTGTTCATTGTTGCCAGAAATATATCCAATTGTCTGGTGATTATGTAGTAAAGTGAATAGTGGTAGTTAAAGAGCACATTCTAAAAATTATTTCTGTGTTTGATTTATTAAAATATTCCCATCCAAACCCAAGTAACGAAGGTGGAGGCATAACTTTTCATTCAACCCTCGTAGTTATTAAGGAGGAAGGACACCAAAAGCTAGGGCAGGCTGCAGCCTTTGGGAGGCAAGAGTTGGACCCATCCAATGGATTAATCTGGCAAAAACGACTTTTGCATGTTGAGCTATATTTGCAGAAAGGGAGGACAATGATGGAAAGTGGGAGAAAAACTGGGAAAGCTGAACAACAAAGGATTGGTTTGGACTCTGCTTGCCAAATTAGGAAAGTTGGAAAATAATTGGAATATACAATGTTCCCTTGTTAGTTCGCGGATTGCTTTTAGCAGACTCGCTGTTTTGCGATTTTCAAAAAATATTAATTTAAAATATATATTACTGTATTTTTTGCTGTTTTGCGGGGTTTTGCCACCACCGCTCTCCGAGGCGCTATCCCTCCTCAGTCCTCTCTCCCTCACTGCAGTCTTGACGAGCCTTTCCTTCCTTTCCTTCACTTTATTTTAAGTTTATAAAGACTTAAGATAGTGTATAACTACTAAAATAATGTATAAATATTAAAATAAATATAGTGTCCCTACATCACGGTTTTTTACTTATTGGAGGAGGTCCTGGAACGTAACCTCTGCAATAAGTGAGAGAACACTGTACTGATTTGAACTACACCAATGGGAGACCAGAGATTGAATACTCAGCCACAGATTTCTTCTGCGGGACCTTTGCCAAGTAATAGTCTTTGAGCTGCAAATGGAAGCTCTGGCAAACTTTTTTTAAATCAGTGGTTCCCAAAAATATTTTTGACCAGGGACCACTTGAACTGGGACAACTCTCCAACATTAGTACCAAAGAGGTTACGAATCAGTTTGTGGTCAACTTTAGATTCGGTTTGATTATTTGGGGTGCGGATTTGGAAAATTGCATTGGATAGACCACATCAGCTCTAGTTTCTGATACAGAACATATGCCATCCAGTAGTCGCCATCTGCTCTCCCACAGAAAACCATATTTAATCATCTAGATTGGTAGTAGTAATCTTTCATGGGCAGTCAGCCTCTCCCCTGCCGACATCCCCGTTGCCTCAGCACTATAAGAGGGTTTTGCAAGACCAGTCGCTCTCATTGCTGCGTAGTTTTGAGGCAACGATGTAGTAATAGTGAGTCCACGGACCATATTTTTGTTCTTGTGGACCACTGGTGGTCCAGAGACCACAGGTTGGGAACCACTGCCCTAAATGAAGTTTGCTATGAAAAGCCTAGCATAGGAATGCCATAAGTCAGAGTTGACTTGAAGGCACATACACACAAAGAAACTTAAACACCCACTTTTCTAAAATGGAACTATTTATTTATTTATTATTTGGACTTGTACACCGCCACTCCCCGAGAACTTGGAGTGGCTTACAATCAGGTAAAACACACAGAGGTAAAAAGCATACATATTAAACTAGCTTAAAAACGATTTCTGGCTTAGCAATCAAAGGCTAGCCGGAAAAGATGAGTCTTGCAGGCCTTGTGGAAGGAGAGAAGGTCCTGCATGGCCCGTACATGCTAGGAAGAGTGTTCCATATTGACGGTGCCACTACAGAAAAGGCTCTGCGCTGGGTCGATGTAAGATGGATTGCTTTGAAGGTCGGTAGTTCAAGGAGGTTCATTTGTTCGGAACAAAGTGACCTCTGGGGTTGGTAGGGGGAAAGACGGTCCCTCAGATACAGCGGCCCCAGACCATGCAAGGCCTTGAAAGTTAACACCATCACCTTGAAGGTGATCTGGTGCTCGACCAGACGCCAATGAAGCTGCTGGAGAATAGGTGTTATGTGACATCTCACTGGAGCCCTAGTGAGAAGTCGTGCAGCGGCATTCTGGACAAGCGTAAGTTTCCGGATCACTGACAAGGGCAGGCCGATGTAAAGGGCGTTATAGTAGTCCAGTCTCGAGATGATCGTGGCTTGGAGCACCGTGGCCAGGTCTTCTCTGGATAGGTAGGGGGCCAGACGTTTAGCCTGCTGCAGATGGAAAAAGGCGGTTTTGCTGACGCTGGAGACCTGGGCCTCCATCGACATCAACGCGTCAAAACCGACCCCAAGGCTCTTAACTGAAGATGTCGGGTGTAATGCCTCGCCATCCAAGCTAGGCAGTCGAGCCTCCCCACCAACTGGGCGGCCCAGTCATAGTATCTCCGTCTTTGCTGGATTCACCCTCAATCTACTGGCATGCAGCCAACCAGTAACAGCTTCAAGGCACTGTTGGAAACAAGAAGGTACGAAGTCCGTCCGGCCTTCCATTTTCAGCTGGGTGTCGTCAGCGTACTATCTAATGGGAACATACAATATGGTACCTTTACCCATAGGATCACTACCTGTGGTTTCATCAACCCTACATCTGACAAAATATATCATCTCTAGCCATTTTCTAGGTCCTCCGGATGGTTCTATGGTACGTTTCTGCAGGAAGCAAGGAATGAAAGGCAATGAAATCCTCCCAAACCATAGCCGATAGCCAACCCTACGTTGCACGCACAAAATAGCGTTGTTTCGGCTCATTTGTTACTTTTGAAATCTATCTTTGTTCTTCCCTAATTACTAAAGGATGTAGCTTGTTAGAGAGATCTCTGACAAGCCACTTCTTTTGATAAAGAGAGCAGAACAAAGGCACGTCTTAAAAGTAACAAAACGAGCAAAACGATGCCGCTTTATTAGTGTGTGATGTTTGGAAGTCACTTCTTACAAAAGCTCTGGTTCTCTTAAGCCTAATCATTCCAGTCCTTTCAATACCATATATACTCATGTATAAGTTAATCTCATTTATATGTCGAGGGAAGGTTTTGTTGGACAAGTGGCCTTATTAACCACAGACCCTCCTCAGAGGAACTTATCAGCAGCAGCGTGACCCAGCAACAGTAGCCCAAAGTGATAAAAAGCACCAAAACACACAGACTAATGTTATCTCTTCCATGGGAAGCTTTTCTTTATCACAAAATAATATGGTTGCACTATTTACAAGAACAAGGTTTCCATGACACAAATAAAGTACATATTGGAGCTTCACACACAACAGCCTTCTCATACTGAGGCTTCCCTCACACTGAGGCTTCTCTTACAGATGAAGGTCTACCTCACACTGTGAGGCCTTCTCTCACAGACTAAGGGCTACTTCACACTGTGAGGACTTCTCACAGACTGAGACCTTCACACACGACAGCCTTCTCATACTGAGGCTTCCCTCACACTGAGGCTTCTCTTACAGATGAAGGTCTACCTCACACTGTGAGGCCTTCTCTCACAGACTAAGGCCTACTTCACACTGTGAGGACTTCTCACAGACTGAGACCTTCACACACGACAGCCTTCTCATACTGAGGCTTCCCTCACACTGAGGCTTCTCTTACAAATGAAGGTCTACCTCACACTGTGAGGCCTTCTCTCACAGACTAAGGCCTACTTCACACTGTGAAGACTTCTCACTGACTGAGACCTTTACACACAACAGCCTTCTCATACTGAGGCTTCCCTCACACTGAGGCTTCTCTTACAGATGAAGGTCTATCTCACACTGTGAGGCCTTCTCTCACAGACTAAGGGCTACTTCACACTGTGAGGACTTCTCACAGACTGAGACCTTTACACATGACAGCCTTCTCATACTGAGGCTTCCCTCACACTGAGGCTTCTCTTACAGACTAAGGCCTACCTCACACTGTGAGGCCTTCTCTCACAGACTAAGGCCTACTTCACACTGTGAGGACTTCTCACAGACTGAGACCTTTACACATGACAGCCTTCTCATACTGAGGCTTCCCTCACACTGAGGCTTCTCTTACAGACTAAGGCCTACTTCACACTGTGAGGCCTTCTCTCACAGACTAAGGCCTACTTCACACTGTGAGGACTTCTCACAGACTGAGACCTTCACACACGACAGGCAACGGCGCGGCTTCGCTTCGGCTTCGCCGCCCTGCCGCTTCTGCTCCCTAGCCCTTGGGACTCGTCTGTGATCTGCATTTCGGAGTGATGACGTGACGGCGCTGCGGCTTGGGGCACCTCTAGGGTATTTTTACCCCCAGAACTTGATTATACATGATTTAATTTGTCATACTCCAGGTGGGCTTCATTATTATTGTTTGGTTCTCTAGTGATTGATATCGGGTTTACCTGTGTCGTAGGGTCCCAGCCATTATCATATATTTGTTCTGGCCCCTGTCCCACGGGGCATTGCCCCTTCAGGCAGCTTTTGGTGACACTCGCGCTGATTGGGGCCAGTCCCAGCAGCATGGGGGTCCATAGGTATTCACTCCACACATATACGATCTGCATATAATTAACCACGCCCGCACGGGTTGTGTACTGATCCCTGACTTACTTATATTTGTTTGACTTGCTTCAAGTACTACCCTTGTTTTCACAAGAACTATCCCTTTTGTGTCCAGTTCACTCACACTGAGGCTTCTCTTACAGACTAAGGCCTACCTCACACTATGAGGCCTTCTCTCACAGGCTAAGGCCTACTTCACACTGTGAGGACTTCTCACAGACTGAGACCTTCACACACAACAGCCTTCTCATACTGAGGCTTTCCTCACACTGAGGCTTCTCTTACAGATGAAGGCCTACCTCACACTGTGAGGCCTTCTCTCACAGCCTAAGGCCTACTTCACACTGTGAGGACTTCTCACAGACTGAAACCTTCACACACGACATCCTTCTCATACTGAGGCTTTCCTCACACTGAGGCTTCTCTTACAGACTAAGGCCTACCTCACACTGTGAGGCCTTCTCTCATAGGCTAAGGGCTACTTCACACTGTGAGGACTTCTCACAGACTGAGACCTTCACACACGACAGCCTTCTCATACTGAGGCTTCCCTCACACTGAGGCTTCTCTTACAGACTAAGGCCTACTTCACACTGTGAGGCGTTCTCTCACAGACTAAGGCCTACTTCACACTGTGAGGACTTCTCACAGACTGAGACCTTCACACACGACAGCCTTCTCATACTGAGGCTTTACTCACACAGAGGCTTCTCTTACAGACTAAGGCCTACCTCACACTATGAGGCCTTCTCTCACAGCCTAAGGCCTACTTCACACTGTGAGGACTTCTCACAGACTGAGACCTTCACACACGACAGCCTTCTCATACTGAGGCTTTCCTCACACTGAGGCTTCTCTTACAGACTAAGGCCTACTTCACACTGTGAGGACGTTTCATAGACTGAGACCTTCACACACGACAGCCTTCTCATACTGAGGCTTCCCTCATACTGAGGCTTCCCTCACACTGAGGCTTCTCTTACAGACTAAGGCCTACCTCACACTGTGAGGCCTTCTCTCACAGACTAAGGCCTACTTCACACTGTGAGGACTTCTCACAGACTGAGACCTTCACACACGACAGCCTTCTCATACATACTGAGGCTTTCCTCACACTGAGGCTTCTCTTACAGACTAAGGCCTACCTCACACTGTGAGGCCTTCTCTCACAGGCTAAGGCCTACTTCACACTGATAGGATTTCTCACAGACTGAGACCTTTCTCCCACTGAGGCAAACTAACACAGAGGCCTACTAAGCTACAGGCACACTTGCTTATATAGAGCTGCAGCTTTTGCTGAGTCCTTGTATCCATTTAATCCTTTCAGTGCTTGACTTACATTTTTGTAATTTAAAATACCTAGTTAATTTGTAATATTTCTGACAGGTTTGGGGGGGGGGGGCAAGATTACAGATTTCGATATGACCCATGGATAAGTCGAGGGTCATTCTGTAAAGGGGGGGGGGCGGACTATTTTCTTGCCCAGACATTCAAGAAGGCCAAAAACAGTGCCAAAGAAGAGGGAATAGTAGTGATTGCTGCTTCTTTTAGGTTCTTCTGGGATGGACTAAGCTCTTGCCTTCCACGATTTTACTCAGATAAGAAAGTGGGTTCTTTTCTGTTATAGGAGTTGAAGTACATTGACTGGTGGATAAGCTGACCCAGGTTTTGGGGAGACATGGCTCTATCAGAGAATGTGTACATAAGCAATGTAGTGCTTCAATGGTTATAACCAGCACTTTTAATGGAGCTCAAAGTCTTCCAACATTCCAGTGTAAAATGATCTCGCATTTTTGATTCTATCGCTTTCCATTGCTAATGGTAATCGGCACACTGGGTGGCGGGCCAAAATATCTCAACCGACATTTGGAAACAATAAACATTGATAAAATCACGATTTGTCTACTGCAAAAGGCCACCTTACAAGGATCTGTGCGCATTATTCAGGTGGGCGCATGGGCAGGTGGGCCGAGCGATGGGAGGAATATGTGCCAGTGTTTCGATTGGCTGCCACTCCGGGATTATTCGCATAAATGGCTCTGACTGGCCAGCCTCAGAACTCCAACCCTCTAAGGCACCAGACAGAAGAGATTGGTTGCCACTGAGGGAAAATTTGCATAACGGACTCTGCATGGCCAACATTCCAACACCCAAAATCTCAAAGGTGCCAGAGAGTGCACTTTAAAAAAAGGCTTCCTTCAGCTGATTTAACAAACTAGGCCTCAGCCTGATTTAGCAGTAGGGCTTCCTCTACTTGATTTCCCAGACTAGGCCACAACCTGATTTGCCAGTAAGGCTTCCTCTACTTGATTTTCCTGACTAGGCCACACACAGATTTGACAGTAAGGCTTCCTCAACTTCATTTTCCTGACTAGGTCCACAACAATGACAGAACAAGACCAAACTTGGCCCACAGACCCCCCAAGATGCACTCTAAATCTTGGTGCAGTTTGAGGTAGGATGCACCATGGATGACGGAAATTGCAGTACTTTAACTCACTTGCTTAGAGCACAGTGGCCCACACCAATGATGGATCAGGACCACACTTGCCACACAGAGGCCCAATGCAATACCAAGCTTGACATACTGTGCCCCTATGACCCACTCGACATTCTACCGCTGTATGGAGAAGAGTGGGACTCGAGGTACCTCCATGGATTATGGGATTTGTAGTACTTTCCCACAGACCACTGCAGCCCTGCACAAAGACCTAAAAAGACTTGGCAACCTGTGCCCCCATGACCCAGTCTCCATCCTTCTACAGCTTACAGGAGGGTGGACCATGGATGATGGGACTTGAAGTACCAAAGACCAATCTTGGCACACAATGCCTTTCTCAAATAACCCGGGCACCGCCGGGTCCCCAAGCTAGTAATAATGATGATGATGATGATGTCAGGGGGTTATGACATCCCACTGGATATAAGATCCCTATGGAATTGGGATACATTACGAGGCTCATTGGGTAATGCAGAATACGTTGTATCCAAGGGGGATTTGGTTGACTTGAAGGAGCAACAGCAGCTTCCAAGGGCAACCAATAGTACCAAAATAAATGGAAACAAAACATTTGCTCAATTAAGGCATTTTTCTCTTTAGTGGAGAAAACCTAAACCCAATGAAATTTGCTAGTTTCCATCTAAAATCTGAAACTGGAGAATGCCCAGAGCACTATAATTGATAATAATACACTTGGCTTTTCTTGACAAACGAGTGATGCACAGTTTGCTGTCTACATAGGCTATTTTAACAGTGCCGACTTGCCTGATTTTTTTCCCTACCGAGACAGGCAACTCTCTGGACTGGATGACTACATCTTCCAGCACTTGTATTTATGAAAATCTTGCTTCCTAAGCAAAGCCTGCTGACAGACGCACATTGTCTGGCAGTTTTGTGATGTTTGTAAGTCTGCAAGGCCATCAGACTCATTCTCAGCAAGACCTTTTCTTCCTCCCTGCCATCTAAGCAGATGGATTTTCAGTGCAGCTGGGTCAAGGTCGAGGAGGTCTGGAGATGAAAGGCTTTCCGCAAGCATCTTTTCCACCAGGAAGTTTAGAACATGAAAAAAAGGGGGGAGGGAGGGAGGATGGCCGACTACAAAGAGGACCCAAAAAAAAAGAAGAAGGTGGATGGAAAAAAGAATACAATGGCATGGCAACAACAACAACAACAAAAAGGAAGGAAATGCCGCGTGTATTAGACAAGCGCTTGGGGATATATAAGGTTGGTCTAGCATAACATCTTGAGCTCGGAGGCCAGATGTTAACATTTTTCAGTTTTCCTCTCCCTGCAGATATACGAGGGTTGAATGAAAAGTAATGCCTCCACCCTCGTAACTCCTCAACAGATGGCAGTACTGGTATGCGGCAGGTACTGGCTTGTTCAGTAGACTCTCCTCTACAGTTCCAATTTGGTGGCAAGCCTTAGCACAGTTTGGAGTAAGCCTATTCGAGGGTTGAATGAAAAGTAATGCCTCCACCTTTGTAACTCTTCAACAGATGGCAGTACTGGTATGCGGCAGGTACTGGCTTGTTCAGTAGACTCTCCTCTACAGTTCCAATTTGGTGGCAAGCCTTAGCATTGGACAGTTGGGTTGTTAAAGTGCGAAGTAACTTCGAAGTGTGAAGTAATTTCGCCAGGCTCAGAAGCTGGCCCCCTACCTGTCCCGCCACGATCTGGCCTCGGTGATCCAAGCGATGGTCATCTCAACATTAGACTACTGTAACACTCTTTACATTGGCCTACCTTTGTCGGTGATCCGGAAACTTCAGCTAGTGCAAAATGCCGCAGCCCGCATGCTCACAGGCACCGTATTACACCTATACTGCGGAAATTGCAGTGGCTACCTATCCAATTCCGGATTACCTTCAAAGTGTTAGTTTTGACTTTCAAGGCCTTGTATGGGCTGGGGCCAGTGTACTTGAGGGACCGGCTCTCCCCATACTGTCCCATGAGATCACTGAGATCTGAAGACAAAGATCTCCTACTTGTCCCAAGTGCCAAAGCCTACCACTTCACGTCAACGAGGAGAAGGGCATTGTTGATCATTGGCCCTACGCTTTGGAATTCCCTGCCGCCGGAAGCTAGGTCGCTCCGTGACCTCCTGGCTTTCCGGAAAGCCTGTAAGGCCTGGCTATTTCGGCAGGCTTTTGTAACTGAGTCAGCTTAAATACTCGTCAGTTGAACGGTTATTGCTGTTAATGCACTCTTTCAGTGTTTATTGTTGCTGTTTTATTGTGGTTGCGGTTTTAGTGTTTTTACTGTTTTAGACATTATTGTATTTTGTATCCCTACACGTGTGAGCCGCCTCGAGCCACCTGGGAGTGGCGGCTAAGAAGTCCAATAAGTAAATAAATAAATATATAAATAAATAAATAAATCAGTATTGAACCCTGAGCAGATGGTTGGTCAATGCGACTTAAGCAACGTGCAGTTATTGAATTCTTGACAGCAGAAAGTGTCACCCCAAAGGAGGTTCATCAGAGAATGCAAGCTGTTTATAGTGAGTAATGTGTGTCATTGTGCGAGAAAGTTTAAAGATGTTGAGGTGGGAACTTTTGACTTGCGTGACAAACAAAGAGTTGGATGTATTGTGACAGCAGCCACCAAGTTTCACAAGCAAAACACTGATTATTTCAAGCATAATCGGCATTTAATAAGAATGTGTGGGTCACATTATTACTTTGCTTGGCTATCGGAAGATCTGTGCATGATGGATACCCAGGATGCCGACGCCTGAAATGAAAGCACACAGACTTGAAATTTGCTAAGAACCATGACGGCTTCAGAAAATTTGTTCACTGTTGGCAGAAATATATCCAATTGTCTGGTGATCATGTGGAAAAGTGAATAGTGGTGGTTTAAGGGCACATTCTAAGGATTATTTCTGGGTTTGATTTATTAAAATATTAGCTCTGGGACCCGGCGGTACCCGGGTTATTTGAAATGGGCTGAGGCCTAGGAAGCCTTAATGTCCATTCAGGCTGAGGCGTAGGAAGCCTTACTGTCAATTGAGGCTGAAGCATAGGAAGCCTTACTGTCAATGCAGGCTGAGGCATAGGAAGCCTTACTGTCAATGCAGGCTGAGGCCTAGGAAACCTTACTGTCAATGCCGCCACGCTGGCCGCCCCTCCGCCGCGCCTCCTGCCCGGGAGCCAGTGCTCCCCGCCGGCGGCGCAGGCGGCGCAGCTGGTGATGCAGCCGCGCCGGACGTCACTGCGCATGTGCGTGACGCACTCGCGCAGCTGCGCGTGACGTCACCACGCATGCGCAGGTGATGGGGAGGCGCAGAAATAAGGCTCGCCTACCCCCCCAGGAGCGGTGAGACCGCCCCTGATGCTGAGGCCTAGGAAACCTTACTGTCAATGCAGGCTGTGGCCTAGGAAGCATTACTGTCAATTCCGGCTGAGGCCTGTTGGGAAAAGTGGTGTTTTCATCTTTGGCTGGAAGGATGTATGTCTATTTTTGGGCCTAGCTTGTAATGCTAGTAGTACTCTCAGTACATCTGGAAACTTTCTCTCTGTAGTGAAATCTGGGGCCTAGCTTGCAATGCTAGTAATGCTCTCAGTACATCAAGAAACCCTCTCTCTGTAGTGAAATCCTATTAGGAAATGAACATTCCATTGCCAACGGAAAAACTGTCTGGTGCCTTAGAGTGTCGTTTTGTGGCTGGCCAATGAGATTCCTTTATGCAAATAATCCCACAGTGGCAACCAATTGAAAATCTGCCACATATTCCTCCGCACCTCCCACCCTATTCCGCCGCAAACACTGACTTTTATTACATACATAGATTCCCATCCAAACCCAGGTAACAAAGGCATTAATTTTCATCCAACTTTCAGATGAATTTACATCATTTAGCCATTTGGACCAGTTTGAGGCTGGGACACCAAATATAAGAAGGAAGGAAGGAGGCAGGCAAGCAAACTGAGAATGGCTGAAAAATCCACTTCTGTCCAGTAATTTTTTTCTAGTCTGAGTTAACTTGCTCGTGGGATGCATTCAGAAGAAGAAATTCAACATCTTTGGGGGGGGGGGGCAGAAAGAGTGGGTTAGAAATGTCTAGAAGGTTGGGTTGCAAAGACTACTTTTGGGAAGCTGCATGTTATTCCTATCTTGCTTTCCCCCTGTATTATACTGTTGGATTCACTAGCAAAGGTCGGCAGGTTGAATGTCCCGGGTAGGAGAAAGAACTCTTGTCTGTTGGAGGTAGGTGTGAATCAGGGGTGCTCACACTTTTTCAGCATGCGAGCTACTTATAAAACAACCAAGTCAAAATGATCTCCCTACCCACTACTCAGAGAGCCATAAAAGCGAAATATTTGGAAATGTATTTCAGTGAGAGCCATATAATATATTTTAAGACTGAATTCAACTAAATGTGAGTATAATAAGCCCCTGAATTAATTCATAATAATAATGATGATAATATTCATTCAGCCTCTGCTACTACTACTAATAATAATTGTAACAACAACAACAGGTTCCTAGAGTAGAAGGAGACCTCCAAGGGCTATCCAGTCCAACCTCCTTCTGCCATAAGGGAAAAACACGGTCAAAGAATTCCTCACAGATGGCCATTCAGCCTCTAATAATAACAACAACAATAATAATGGGTTCCTAGAATAGGAGGAGACCTCCAAGGGCCATCCAGTCCAAACTCCTTCTGCACCTGGGCGGCGTCGGGAGCCTGCGGGGCAAGACTGAGCCTTCCTCCCGCCCTGCCTGCGATCTACCAGGACACTCTAAGCGATCTACCTAATGGACAGCCCTGGTGTGAATGTTTCAATTGGCCACCTTGATTACCATTTGATGGCCTAGAACAGTGTTTCCCAACCTTTTTTTGAGCCGCGGCACACTTTTCACATTAAAAAAATCCGGGGCACACCACCAACCAAAATGACACAAAATGACACTCTAACACAGTAAAGAACGGCTGGGGGCTGGTGGCCTGCTGGGAGAAGCTGCTGGGAGTGCCAAAGCTGGGGAGGGGGGCGGAGCCAGGCTGTGCCATGCCCCGCCCCCTACCCCCGGCTTCACCTCTCCCAGCAGCTGCTCCAGCCTTGAGGGGGCAGTGCCAAGCCAGCGGTGCTAGAGCCAGCACACTGCTGGCTTGGCACTGTCCCCTCAAGGCTGGAGCAGCTGCTGGGAGTGCCAAAGCCGGGGGAGGGGGCAGAGCCAAGCCGTGCCATGCCCCTCCCCCTCCCCCCAGCTTCAGCTCTCCTACAGAGGAGGAGCATGAGCGGTGGATGGGCTTCAGTGGGCGGGGCTGCTCCTCAACGCGGCTTCAGCGAGCGAGGGGCGAGAGTCATGGTGGGAGTCATGGCGGATTGGAGGCTGGCTGGGGAAATGGCCAAAGGAGGCGGCGCCCCGGTCCCTTCTTTCTTTTCTTCGCCACTGCCTGGCCCTTCCTCCTCCTCCCCCAAGCAGCAGGAGTTCGGCAGGAGGGGGGAGGAAGGGGGGCAGATAGCTTTTCTCGCGGCACAGCAGGAGGTCCGTCATGGCACACTAGTGTGCCACGGCACACTGGTTGAGAAAGACTGGCCTAGAAGTTCTCAAGATGTGACTTCTTACTGCCTGGGGGAATCCTTTATTGAGAGGTGATTAGCTGTCCCTGATTGTTTCTTCTCTGGAGCTCCCCTGTCTTTATTTACTGGTACTGTGGCGCAGCTGGCTGGGTGTCAGCTGCATTAAAGGTCACTACTGACCAAAAGGTCATGAGTTCGAAGCCAGCCCGGGTCGGAGTGAGCTTCCAGCCAATTGTGTAGCCTGTTGTCGACCTTTGCAACCCGAAAGACAGTTGCATCTATCAAGTAGGAAATTTAGGTACCACCTTTGTGTGCGGAGGCTAATTTAACAAAATTTACGAGGCCATAAAAAATCTCCAGCAAAAGCATGCAGGGAATGCGGAAAGTACTTCATCAGTGTTACAGATGGACAGTGAAGCAACAGCTCCCCTGGTGGCCAGAAGTTGGAATGTTAAATAGTCTCTGACTGTCTATATGTGTTGTGTGTCTATGGCATTGAATGGTTGCCATGTATGTGTACATTGTAATCCGCCCTGAGTCCCCTGTGGGGTGAGAAGGGAGGAATATAAATAATGTAAATAAATAAAATACATACATTATGATTTTAGAGCTTTTAAAATACTGATAGCCAGAAATCGCAATAATAATAATAATAATTTTTATTCTGCTCTATTTCCCCAAAGAGACTCAGGGAATTTCTAGATCTTCCAGGATGACCTTCTGCTGAAAGGTGACCCTAGAGTTGCAGTAGAGCAGGCCTGGGCAAACTTTCGGCCCTCCAGGTGTTTTGGACTCCACTCCACAATTCAACAGCCTACCGGCTGTTAGGAATGTGGGAGTTGGAGTCCAAAACACCTGAGGGCCGAAGTCTGCCCAGGCCTGCACTAGAGTCCTAGAGAGGTATTCTCTAAAGACGTCTGTAAGCTTCTCCAGCATGACCAGAGGAAATATACACTGCAGGACCAAGAGATTCCTAGAGAGATCAAATCCACAAAAGTCAAAACCGCAAATGTAGAGGGACGACTGTACTTCCCCTAAGAGGGGGAACTCCATGGTGCCCTTACTTCAAATTTTAGCTGCTTCTTGGCACCGCCGCGTGTGTCGTTCTCCTTTTCCATTTTCTTTTCATCACCACTGCAAACTCCATCTGTCTTCCGGAGGCAAAGCCACTGGGAAACGAGAAAGAGAAAGGGGGAAATATATCAGAAGGAAGTGGTAGAATAAAGCTGTGTTCAGTCACCCAATACATCAGACACCTCATTATAAAGCAAGTTAATACTCCACGGTTTCAACTTGAAACTTGATTTGAAGAAGAAGAATCTGGAGACAAAACTTTCGCATGAGGATCTACTGAAAGATTGTTGGCTCGGCAGCCCAACGTTCGGTCTGAATTCTATAAAAAAAAAAAATGCTGTTGCTGTAAAACCGTCCTCCATCAAACTGAGCAGGATCGATGGATACTTCAAATCATAGTTAGCGGCACCTCTGGTAAAATAGACGACGTTTTCCCAGAGTCGAGCCAAACAAATGGTAATTGCCATCTGCAAACATTGAACTCAATCAAAACTCTCGTGGATCTCACTGAGCTGAATTTATTTTGACTCTATTCACAGCAATAGAAATCCCATAATGACATTTATAGAGCAAACAATACAGCGTCTTGTCGTGTCCAACAAGTGGTGGTGCTTATCTCCATTTCTAAGCTGAAGCACCAGTTTTGTCCGTAGACACCTCCAAGGTCATGTGGGTGGCATGACTGCATGGAGCGCTGTTACCGTCCTGCCGGAGCGGTACCTATTAATCTACTCACATTGTCTTTGAACCTCCCCTATAAATAGATATGTTTTTAATCTTATATCATTCTTAGTTTTTTTTATCACTGTATTTTGCACATGTGGTGTCAGAATATTGAGCTCCTTAGCTGTGTGGAAGAAAATACTTCTGCAGACCCAGAATGAGTACAAACAGCTTTACTGGCACAGACATCCAACACTTAACATCAGCCACATGGGAAGAAAGAAGCTGGCTTGGAGTCTCCTACATCAGTGTTTCCCAACCAGTGTCCCGGGGCACACTAGTGCCGTGAGCGATCATCAAGTGTGCTGTGGGA
>JARBWK010000014.1:14201711-14587985 GCA_030556195.1 Anolis apletophallus | reverse complement strand
GGTTTGGGGCAAGATTACAGATTTCGATATGACCCATGGATAAGTCGAGGGTCATTCTGTGTTGGGGCGGACTATTTTGCCCAGACATTCAAGAAGGCCAAAAAATTGCCAAAGAAGAGAATAGTAGTGATTGCTGCTTCTTTTAGGTTCTCTGGATGGACTAAGCTCTTGCCTTCCACGATTTACTCAGATAAGAAAATGGGTTCTTTTCTGTTATAGGAGTTGGCGAAATTACATTGACTGGTGGATAAAAAGCTGACCCAGGTTTTGAGGAGACATGGCTCTATCAGAGAATGTGTACATAAGCAATGAAGGGCTTCAATGGTTATAACCCAGCACTTTTAATGGAGCTCAAGTCTTCCCAACATTCCAGTAAAATGATCTCGCATTTTTGATTCTGCTCGATTTCCATTTGCTAATGCTAATCGGCACACTGAGTGGCGGGCCAAAAGATCTCAACCGACATTTGGAAACAATAAACATTGATAAAATCACGATTTCCTCTACTTGATTTCCCAGACTAGGCCACAACCTGATTTGCCAGTAAGGCTTCCTCTACTTGATTTTCCTGACTAGGCCACACCCAGATTTGACAGTAAGGCTTCCTCAACTTCATTTTCCTGACTAGGTCCACAACAATGACAGAACAAGACCAAACTTGGCCCACAGACCCCCCAAGATGCACTCTAAATCTTGGTGCAGTTTGAGGTAGGATGCACCATGGATGTGAAATTGCAGTACTTTAACTCACTTGCTTAGAGCACAGTGGCCCACACCAATGACGGATCAGGACTTGCCACACTTGCCACACAGAGGCCCAATGCAATACCAAGCTTGACATACTGTGCCCCTATGACCCACTCTACATTCTACCGCTGTATGGAGAAGAGTGGGACTCGAGGTACTCCATGGATTATGGGATTTGTAGTACTTTCCCACAGACCACTGCAGCCCTGCACAAAGACCTAAAAAGACTTGGCAACCTGCCCCCATGACCCAGTCTTCATCCTTCTACAGCTTACAGGAGGGTGGACCATGGATGATGGGACTTGAAGTACCAAAGACCAACCTTGGCACACAATGCCTTTCTCAAATAACCCGGGCACCGCCGGGTCCCCAAGCTAGTAATAATGATGACGATGATGATGTCATGGGGTTATGACATCCCACTGGATATAAGATCCCTATGGAATTGGGATACATTACGAGGCTCATTGGGTAATGCAGAATACGTTGTATCCAAGGGGGATTTGGTTGACTTGAAGGAGCAACAGCAGCTTCCAAGGGCAACCAATAGTACCAAAAATAAATGGAAACAAAACATTTGCTCAATTTAAGGCATTTTTCTCTTTAGTGGAGAAACCTAAACCCAATGAAATTTGCTAGTTTCCATCTAAAATCTGAAACTGAGAATGCCCAGAGCACTATAATTGATAATAATACACTTGGCTTTTCTTGACAAACGAGTGATGCACAGTTTGCTGTCTACATAGGCTATTTTAACAGTGCCGACTTGCCTGATTTTTTTTTTCCTACCGAGACAGGCAACTCTCTGGACTGGATGACTACATCTTCCAGCACTTGTATTTATGAAAATCTTGCTTCTAAGCAAAGCCTGCTGACAGACGCACATTGTCTGGCAGTTTTGTGATGTTTGTAAGTCTGCAAGGCCATCAGACTCATTCTCAGCAAGACCTTTTCTTCCTCCCTGCCATCTAAGCAGATGGATTTTCAGTGCAGCTGGGTCAAGGTCGAGGAGGTCTGGAGATGAAAGGCTTTCCGCAAGCATCTTTTCCACCAGGAAGTTTAGAACATGAAAAAAGGGGGGGAGGGAGGGAGGGAGGATGGCCGACTACAAAGAAGACCCCCCAAAAAGAGAAGGTGGATGGAAAAAAGAATACAATGGCATGGCAACAACAACAACAAAAAGGAAGGAAATGCCGCGTGTATTAGACAAGCGCTTGGGGATATATAAGGTTGGTCTAGCATAACATCTTGAGCTCGGAGGCCAGATGTTAACATTTTTCAGTTTTCCTCCCTGCAGATATACGAGGGTTGAATGAAAAGTAATGCCTCCACCCTCGTAACTCCTCAACAGATGGCAGTACTGGTATGCGGCAGGTACTGGCTTGTTCAGTAGACTCTCCTCTACAGTTCCAATTTGGTGGCAAGCCTTAGCACAGTTTGGAGTAAGCCTATTCGAGGGTTGAATGAAAAGTAATGCCTCCACCTTTGTAACTCTTCAACAGATGGCAGTACTGGTATGTGGCAGGTACTGGCTTGTTCAGTAGACTCTCCTCTACAGTTCCAATTTGGTGGTAAGCCTTAGCATTGGATGGTTGGGTTGTTAAAGTGCGAAGTAACTTCGAAGTGCGAAGTAATTTCGCCAGGCTCAGAAGCTGGCCCCCTACCTGTCCCGCCGCGATCTGGCCTCGGTGATCCAAGCGATGGTCATCTCAACATTAGACTACTGTAACACTCTTTACATTGGCCTACCTTTGTCGGTGATCCGAAACTTCAGCTAGTGCAAAATGCCGCAGCCCGCGTGTTCACAGGCGCCGTATTACACTTATACTGCGGGAATTGCAGTGGCTACCTATCCAATTCCGGATTACCTTCAAAGTGTTAGTTTGGACTTTCAAGGCCTTGTATGGGCTGGGGCCAGTGTACTTGAGGGACCGGCTCTCCCATACTGTCCCATGAGATCACTGAGATCTGAAGACAAAGATCTCCTACTTGTCCCAAGTGCCAAAGCCTATCACCTCACATCAACGAGGAGAAGGGCATTCTCGATCATTGGCCCTACGCTTTGGAATTCCCTGCCACCGGAAGCTAGGTCGCTCCATGACCTCCTGGCTTTCCGGAAAGCCTGTAAGACCTGGCTATTTCGGCAGGCTTTTGTAACTGAGTCAGCTTAAATACTCGTCAGTTGAACGGTTATTGCTGTTAATGCACTCTTTCAGTGTTTATTGTTGCTGTTTTATTGTGGTTGCGGTTTTAGTGTTTTTACTGTTTTAGACATTATTGTATTTTGTATCCCTACACGTGTGAGCCGCCTCGAGCCACCTGGGAGTGGCGGCTAAGAAGTCCAATAAGTAAATAAATAAATATATAAATAAATAAATCAGTATTGAACCCTGAGCAGATGGTTGGTCAATGCGACTTAAGCAACGTGCAGTTATTGAATTCTTGACAGCAGAAAGTGTCACCCCTAAGGAGGTTCATCAGAGAATGCAAGCTGTTTATAGTGACTGAAGCAGGTTTGGTACTTTTCAAGCAAAAGTACAGTCAGAGAGTGATGCTACCCAAAGGTCAACTCTGAAAAAGAGGGTTTTGGTGTCTGGAATCAATCAGGCACATGTTATAGAAGACTAACACCCTGATTAAATGCATTTTAATCCACTCTGTGCCAAGTTATACCATATAGGTTAGATGAGTGGGAATACAGTACAGTTTGAGTTAATGAAAGTAATGGGATTCTTAATGCTAATGGGAAAACATCATTGCGATGACAGAGCCGGTCTGGTTTCACTGCTGGCAGGAAGCCCAGACCTAAAAGTTGCAAAGAGAGAACAAGGAGGCTCTGCATTGATAAGTTTGCCTGTGAGAAAGGAATACGTTTATAGATGGCTATTGTTCTCATTTTAGTGATGACAGAGAAATGATGTAAATGATTTGAATGATGTTTATTGGATTATTGAAATGTCATGTAACAACATTAATCACCAGCCAATTATGATTGTTTTAACCATAAAAAGAAGGGTGGGTTTAACTGACTGGAATCCATTACGAGTATAAATGCCTTGGTATGAAATGTATCGGGGTCCTTTGCACTACCTACGGCTGCGTTCCGTAGGCAAAATACCCACCAGCTGGTGATAGAAAATAAACCTTTTTGTTTTTCACCTACTTCACAGTTGTCACGGGTTTTCCCTCCTCCTAGTATCCGCACGTACGGGCAGCGTTGGTAAGATTAACTTGGTACTTGGAGTTCTAGAACTCCCGGTTCTGCTTCATTTTGGTGACCCCGACGTGATGGTAAACAGTGTCTAGACGGGTCTGTGTTGAGGGAAAACGAACGTGATCTCCGTTGCTGACAGCGCTCGCTCCCCGGCAAGTAAGGTGAGGCAACTCAGGAGGGCTGGAAAGGGACGTCCCGCCTGTTTTTGACCGATTTTTGCTCTGAGCCGCCCGCCTGATTCGCCCCAAACGAAAGCCGGGGACCCGAGAGAGACTGCAACTAACGTTGTAGGTGAAAGCAAAGCCTGAAGGGAGAGGCTGGCTGGGAAGCAGCCTCTTTGAGAGCCGGCTAGTATAAAGTCCAGGGACATCCTAACACGGTGCCCGGCCGCAGGGGCCAGCAACTGGCATAAGCGCGCAGAGGAGTCGGAAGGCGACGTCAGGTCCGATCGCCAAAGGGAGCCGACACAACGGGATTGGTGACGTGGGAAGGCGAGACGCGAGTCCCAGGGTCTGCAGGACATCGGCAAGTATTAGTTTATTTCGTGCACTTAAACACTGAGGGAACACACACTGGGGGAAGGGGGGAGAGCACTGAAGTGGGGTTTGAATCTTAGGCAGGAGAGATGGGAAGTGCAGGCTCAAAGCAGAAGAAAGAGACCCCTTTGCAGTGTGTGCTAGATAATTGGGACAGATTTTGTTTGCTAGCAGTTGAGGGAAACACCCAGGAGATGAAATCTTTTGAACTTAGTAATCTGTGCACAGAAGTTTGGCCAACCGTCCGGGAGATCGGATGGCCAAGCGAGGGAACCTGGGATTGGGATAAGTGTCAGCGCCTTGAAGATTATTGCTACGCAATACATCCAAATGATCAATGGATATATTCCGCAGCATGGGCGCGAATGGTTGCAGAAGGGGTGTGGTGGGCTGGCCCAAAGTGTCGTGAGAAAAAGATTTGCTTTGCAAACAGAAGAGTAGAGAAAAGTCCTCCGGTGCTCCCAGTGGAGCCAGAAGAGCTTCTCCCTTTAAGGAGGAGAGAGAGGGAGAGATTTTGTGCCCCAACCGGAGCCTGGGGAGCAGCCCCAGCGTCCCCCGTCTCCAGCCAGCCCCAGAGCCCCGTCCAAGCTCCAGCCATGTTCCCCACCCTTGGGACAGGCTCGGCCGTCCAGATGACGTCAACGGCCGTGACGCATACTGAGGCGTCCCCCCGCTGTTCCAACTGCGCCAATCCAGTTCGTCCCCGCCCCGTCATTCCCAGCAAGTCCAGGACTCTTTCCTCCTCTTGCTGCGCCAATCCAGTTCGTCCCCGCCCTGTCGCTCCCAGCGAGCCCGGAGCTGTTTCCTGTTCCCGGTGCGCCAATTTCAACTCCAGTAAATTCACCACAGACTTTACAATTCGAATTAGAGCGACTAGCAGATGCAGGTTCAAGCGGGACAGTTCCGGCTGCCAATGCAGCGTCCCAGCCTGTGCTAGCTCCTCCGTTTCACTTCCCAACCACAGTGGCATGCCCGGTTTCTCCCCCACAAAGGGACCTGCCCCACGAAGAGCCGCCTGCCTATCAGGCCCCTCTTTCCATGAAGATTAATTACCCCCTCGAAGAAGCCAGAGAGAGAGAGAGAGGCGAGACGTCCACCCCCTCCTTCTGGTCGGATGACAGCGCGTCCCAGAGGCAGAGAGAGGGAGGGAAATGAGAGCCCCGAAGCTGCAGGGAGGCTGGCAACGCCACCCTTGCAAAGGCGAAGGAGCAGTTCCGTTGACACCGTAGGAACCATAGGGGGGCTCTCCAGACCCACCTAGAAGAAGGCATAGTGTGGGGAGGACTGCATCTCCAATGAGGACCAGAAGCCACACGAGGGGCCAGGAAGCAAGGGAGGAAGAAAAGGTGGAAAGGGGGGCACTACAGTGTCCTATACGGCAGGTCCCGCTTCTGGATGCCCATAACCGGGTCCAACAAGCTTATCAGATTGTCCCGTTTTCTAGTTCGGACATTTTTAATTGGAAACATAACACCCCCCCATATTCTGAACAGCCTAGGGCGATGGGGGATCTTCTGGAAGGAGTTATGGCCACTCATGACCCCACCTGGTGGGATTGTAAACAACTTTTAAATGCCCTGTTCACGGCGGCAGAGAAGGTGCATCATCAACCAAGCCAGGTTGATAGCACAAGAAGGACATGGACAGATAGAAGCTGTGGCATTTGGAAATATTAGGTTCCGGTAGAACAAGACCCGGGTGGAATCCGAAGATTGCAGAACAGAGGGACAGAATTAGAGACTTTCAGCCAATCCTATTGCAAGCCATTAGAAAAGGCCCTCCCCGGCCTTCCAGTATCCAAAAGATTCAAGGGGTCCAGCAGGACAAGGTTGAGACCCCTGTTGCTTTCCTTGAGCGTTTGGAGGAAGCTTATCGGAAATATAGCCCTTACAACCTAGAAGAGAATGATGGGAGGGTTGCCCTCACACAATCCTTCATTTCTCAGTCATCCTCAGACATCAGAAAGAAAATCCAGAAACAGCCAGGGTTTTTGGGCAAGAATTTAACTGAATTGTTGGCCATTGCTGATCAAGTGTTTATGGCTAGAGAGCAGGTGGAGGAGGAGAAGAAGGATAAGAAGAAGAGAGGGATATAGAGTTTTGGTGAGCATGTTTGAGGAGAGGTCAGGAAGAGGAAGAGGAAGAGGAAGTAGTCGAGGAAGAGGGTCAGGAAGAGGACAGTCTACGTTGGGCCGAAATCAGTGCGCCCGCTGTAAGAAAGAGGGCCACTGGAAAAGGGAATGTGTGGAAGAAATGTCAGAGGAAAGTGATGCAGGTGTGAAGAAAGTGGAAAGTACAGCCAGAGGCTCAGGAAAGCCAAGGGGAAGAGGCAGAGGAAGTTATAAACCATATCAGAAAGCTGTTGTGGCTGCTGCCATGCAGGAGGAAGAAGAGGAAGACTCAGAATGGGAAGATGAATGTTGAAAGATAGGCAAGGCTTTTCTGCTACTTGACCCAGAGGAGCCATTGATTGCCATAGATGTACAAGGTCAGCGTGTAAAGTTCCTAGTAGACACGGGAGCGGATAAATCAGTAGTGAACAAGAAAATAGCACCCCCTAGTGGTCAGCACATCAAGATTGTTGGAGTTTCAGGAAAACCACAAAAATGCCCTTTGTTACAACAAAGAAAGTGCAACATTGCTGGCAGAGAGGTGATGCATAAGTTGCTATATGTTCCAGATTGTCCCATTCCCCTTCTTGGGAGGGACATCTTGGCGAAGATAAGGGCAAGGTTGGAATTTTTGGAGACAGGCCAGTTGGAACTTACAGTCCCACAGCAAGAAGAATACAGATTGTTTAGATTGCAACAAGTTACCAAGAAAGATACAGTTTGGTGTTGGGAGAAAACTCCCAGGGTTTGGGCAGAAGATAATGAGCCAGGAATGGCGATAAATGTTGCCCCTGTTGTAGTTGAGATAAGGAAGGGTCAGCTTCCCGTGAGAAAGGCCCAATACCCGATAAGCAGAGATGCTGTGGAAGGGATCCAAGAAGAGTTGCAAAGATTGTTGCATCATGGGATCATTGTCCATTGTGAGTCAGCTTGAATTCGGCCTTTTGCCTGTCCGCAAGCCAGATGGGAAATATCGCATTGTGCAGGACCTTAGAGCTGTCAATCAAGCTACAGTGACCCTAACTGCTGTTGTACAAAATCCATATGTGATGATGAGTCTAATACCAAGTACCGCTGCTTGGTTCTCTGTATTGGACTTACGTGATGCATTTTTCTGCATTAGGCTAGCTCCTATCTCTCAACCCATCTTTGCCTTCCAATGGGAGACCCCAAAGGGAGGACAAAAACGTCAGGTCACATGGTGTAGACTTCCGCAAGGTTTTCAGAATTCTCCCAGTATTTTTGGGCAGGCCTTAGCTCAGGACTTGTCAGAATTTGAAATTCCAGAGGCGGAAGGTTTTTGGCTTCAATATGTTGATGACCTGTTGGTCGGGACTAAGACTAAAGCAGGGTGTGAGCATTACACTCTAGAACTGTTGAAAGTGCTAGAAGAGAAAGGATATAAAGTGTCCAAGAAGAAAGCACAGTTGTGTCAAAAGAAAGTTAAATATTTAGGCTTTGGCCTGACCCAGGGAAGTAAAGTGTTGGAAGTTGAAAGAAAGGAAGTTATTTGTGCCATTCCAACCCCCAAAGACAGAAGACAGACAAGAGAGTTTCTAGGAACCACTTCTTATGTAAGACATTGGATTCCTAATTATGCTGTCATTGCAAAGCCATTGTATCAAGCCACCAGAGGGGGTAACAAGGATCCCTTTGAGTGGACTGAAAGTTGTGACCAGGCTTTCCAGATGCTGAAAGAAGCTGTAATCTCACCACCTGCGCTAGGGCTGCCAGATTTGGATAAGCCGTTCTATCTCTTTGCTGCAGAAAGAGATGGGACTGCTATAGGGGTTTTGACACAGTTTTTAGGTACATGGCAACGCCCTGTAGCTTATCTGTCCAAGCAGTTAGACACGGTTGCCAAGGGGCTCCCCCCCTTGTTTGAGGGCTGTTGCAGCTGCGGTGGATTTAATTCGAGAAGCCACCAAGCTTACACTTGGAAAAGCACTCACAGTGAGGGTTCCACATCATGTAAAAGCACTTCTAGATTCCAAAGGTCCCCGCTGGCTAACAAATGAACGACTGACTAAGTATGAGGGTGTCTTGTGTAACAACCCCCTCGTTACCCTGGAGATGTGTCCAATGTTAAATCCGGCAACTCTTTTGCCTAGCCCTTCAAATATTTCAGAGCATGACTGCATTGAGACAATGGATTTAGTCTATTCCAGTAGGCCAGACTTGCGGATTTCCCTTGGGAACAGGTAGAATTAACCCTATACACTGATGGATCCAGTTTTATAAGAGAGGGAGTGCGTTATGCCGGCTATGCTGTTGTCTCCTGGGAGGATGGGGTGCTCAAAGCGGAGCCCCTACCTCCTGGAACATCGGCCCAACTGGCTGAGCTGATTGCATTGACTCATGCTTTAAAACTGGCCGAAGGGCAAAGGGTTAATATCTATACAGATTCCGTTTTTGCGTTTTTAACGCTCCATTGTCCCGGGGCATTGTGGAGGGAAAGAGGCTTCTTGACCTCGGCTGGAAAGGCTGTCAAATATGCAGATGCTATGTTAGATTTGTTGGATGCTGTTTGGCTTCCTAGTAAAGTGGCTTTGATGCACTGTAAAGCACATCAAAAGGGCAATGATCCGGTGGTTCAGGGAAACAGGCTAGCGGATCTGACTGCCAAAGAGGTAGCTACTCAGAAATACACTCCTGTAATGTTAAATCTCACTGACTCAGAGCCCAAAGTGGAGAAATGCAATTACACTAGAGAGGAAGAGGAATGGGCTTTGAGTGAGGGTGGAGATTGGGAAGACAGTTTCATAAAGATGCCAGACAACCGCGTATTTGTTCCTAAGACAAAAGCGTGGCACATAGTACAGTTCTACCATGAGAACACACACCTAGGGAAAAGCGCCCTGGCAGCGCTCCTAGAAAGACAGATGTACATCAACGGATTGCACAGCCTGACGTCCTTGGCTGCAAAAAGGTGCTGGACATGTGCAAAGAATAACCCAAGAGAGGGGCCTTTGAAAGCGCCTGGGATACAGTATCAAGGGAATTGGCCCTTTGAAGTGTTAGTTACTGACTTTACAGAAATGCCAATGAGCGGAGGCTTCCGCTATTTGCTGCTCTTTGTAGATTCTTACACGGGTTGGATTGAAGCTTTTCCTACACGCACGGAGAAGTCAGCGGAGGTAGTGAAAGGCCTCATGAAAGACATTATTCCTAGATTCGGCATGCCTTTGCAGATAGGCTCAGATAACGGGCCTTCATATGTACACCACGTGGTCCAGGGACTGTGTAAGCTGCTGGGGATCACGTGGCGTCTTCATTGTGCTTATCACCCGCAATCTTCTGCCAGGGAAAGAGCAAATCGAACTTTAAAGAACTGTTTAGCAAAGATTTGCCAAGAGACTAAATTGAACTGGAGAATGGCGTTACCCCTGGCTCTCCTGAGAGTCAGGTGTACACCGCATAAGAAGACAGGCTTGTCACCATTTGAAAGACTGTATGGCAGGCCTCCTTTGAACTTAAAGCCAATGTGTGGACAGACTTCTGACAGTCATGTGTTAGGACATCAACAGACTTTGCAAGATGTTCAGATGCTAGGGAAACAGCTAGAGAAACTCAGTCAATACACTGCAGATTTGCGACCTCCTCTCCCGTCTACCTGTCTTCACTCTTTTTCAGTTGGCGAATCAGTCCTCGTAAAAGAGTGGAACCTGCGTCCGCTACAGCCGAGATGGAGAGGGCCGTATACGGTGCTTCTAAGCACACCAACAGCCGTCAAAGTCCAAGGTCTTCGCCCTTGGATCCACTACTCGAGGGTAAAGAGGTCGCCGGTTGCTTTGGAGTCTTCCGTGGATCCAAGCAACCCCCTTCGTCTCAGGATTACAAACACTTTGCAACGCCCTATTTAAGGGGCACTCAGACGGCCACAGAAGCGTCGTCTGATACCATCGCTCCCAATCCGGGAAATGGTGGTCCAACGCAAGAAAGATGGACAGAGCCAAAGGCCCTTTCATTGCGGTGGTGGCTATGCATCTTAATGGGACAGAGTTACAGGTGTAAGCACTCCGCAAGGGTCAGGACAGTGTTTGGATTCGTGGCTCTGATACTGACATTGTATGTTACTGGGACACATGGGGGTTGGGAGGAAAATATGTTTCACAAACTTGTAACTAATATGTCACATGAGTTAAGTTTAAATTCGTGCTGGCTTTGCAGCCAGGGGCCTTCAAGCCATAGGTCCGGTTGGCCAATAGTTCCATCTGGGTTGTTAACATTGGCAGGGTGGAATAGCACGAAAGGGAAGCAGGAGCACGGGTCAGGGACAGCAGAGAGGGTTTGGTTCAGAGTCACACATCGGGCCCCTGTGTCAAAAGCTGCCCTGTGTTTCAAATGGGAAAGGGAGGCACATCCCTATTATGCAGGAAGTCAGAGAGATGGCATGTACCAGTTCTTCAAACAGATTGAGCTAGGTTCCTATCCTGCTTGTGATCACATGATCACCATACATGGCAGATACAGAGGACGCTGTGGTCTGAGGACAACAGGAGTGTGGACTTGGAGCTGGGAGGGCTCAAATTGCACCCACATCCTGTTTAGAAATCATCGTGAAGATGCTATAGTGAACCTGGTTCAGAATTTACCTGCTAGACGTTTGGGTTACCGTGTCACTGGACTCCCAGAGGGAATAGTTTGGATCTGTGGAAGAGTGGCATTGCCTGTGCTCCCAGTTGTATGGTCTGGGATTTGCACCCTAGGTACCCTACAGCCAGGGGGCTTGAGGGTGCTTCCCAAAGAGGCTCATGTGACAAATCTATACTTACATGTTCAGAAACGCTCTTTTGCGGATGTGCAGCGTTATGGATATGATTCTGGCAGAACTTATTTGACAGAAGGTCAGAAGATTCTAGCAATTGCAGTCCCTTGGGTAGGAGTGGCTTGGAACGTAAAGCAGTTACGTGTGTTATCTTATGATTTGGAGGCTTTGGCCAATGACACCCATGAGGGCTTGTCAATTTTACAGGAGGAAGTGAATTCTCTGGCCAGAATGGAAATGCAGCAAAAGCTGGCTTTAGACTACCTTCTCTCAAAAGAAGGCGGGTTCTGTGTTTGGTTAAACCAAAGTTGCTGTCATTTTGTAAATAAGACTGGAGAGATAGAACTGGATTTGATTAAAATTCAGGGTGCTGCTAGAGGAATACAGAAGACTTATTCAGATGCAAGTAACTTTTGGGATACAGTGTTGAGCTGGTTGCCAAACTTACACTGGCTACGTTCTCTTGTGATGATAATCATTGTGGTGATCTGTTCAGTATTGATCATAATGTGCTGTCTGCCTATTATGCTCAGATGTTGTGCTACGGCAGTACAGAGTTCTTTAGAGACAGTAAAAGGTGCACAAACTGTCACAACTGGAAACCCGGGGTCTTACGAGACTGGAGGGTTGATTGGTCTAAATAAACAACTGTTCCAGATGTTGGTGTAGGAAACCCCTTGCGGTGGGTTTCCCACAAAGAGAAATCCTGGAATGAAGCAGGTTTGGTACTTTTCCAAGCAAAAAGTACAGTCAGAGAGTGATGCTACCTGTGCGTCAACTCTGAAAAAGAGGGTTTTGGTGTCTGGAATCAATCAGGCACATGTTATAGAAGACTAACACCCTGATTAAATGCATTTTAATCCACTCTGTGCCAAGTTATACCATATAGGTTAGATGAGTGGGAATACAGTACAGTTTGAGTTAATGAAAGTAATGGGATTCTTAATGCTAATGGGAAAACATCATTGCGCATGACAGAGCCGGTCTGGTTTCACTGCTGGCAGGAAGCCCAGACCTAAAAGTTGCAAAGAGAGAACAAGGAGGCTCTGCATTGATAAGTTTGCCTGTGAGAAAGGAATACGTTTATAGATGGCTATTGTTCTCATTTTAGTGATGACAGAGAAATGATGTAAATGATTTGAATGATGTTTATTGGATTATTGAAATGTCATGTAACAACATTAATCACCAGCCAATTATGATTGTTTTAACCATAAAGAAGGGGTGGGTTTAACTGACTGGAATCCATTACGAGTATAAATGCCTTGGTATGGAAATGTATCGGGGTCCTTTGCACTACCTACGGCTGCGTTCCGTAGGCAAAATACCCACCAGCTGGTGATAGAAAATAAACCTTTTTGTTTTTCACCTACTTCACAGTTGTCACGGTTTTCCCCTCCTCCTAGTATCCGCACCCACGGGCAGCGTCGGTAAGATTAACTTGGTACTTGGAGTTCTAGAACTCCCGGTTCTGCTTCCAGGAAACCTTACTGTCAATGCAGGCTGAGGCCTAGGAAGTCTTACTGTCAATGCAGGCTGTGGCCTAGGAAGCCTTACTGTCAATTCAGGCTGAGGCCTGTTGGGAAAAGTGGTGTTTTCATCTTTGGCTGGAAGGATGTATGTCTATTTTTGGGCCTAGCTTGTAATGCTAGTAGTACTCTCAGTACATCTGGAAACTTTCTCTCTGTAGTGAAATCTGGGGCCTAGCTTGTAATGCTAGTAATGCTCTCAGTACATCAAGAAACCCTCTCTCTGTAGTGAAATCCTATTAGGAAATGAACATTCCATTGCCAACGGAAAAACTGTCTGGTGCCTTAGTGTGTCGTTTTGTGGCTGGCCAATGAGATTCCTTTATGCAAATAATCCCACAGTGGCAACCAATTGAAAATCTGCCACATATTCCTCCGCACCTCCCACCCTATTCCGCCGCAAACACTGACTTTTATTACATACATAGATTCCCATCCAAACCCAGGTAACAAAGGCATTAATTTTCATCCAACTTTCAGATGAATTTACATCATTTAGCCATTGGACCAGTTTGAGGCTGGGACACCAAATATAAGAAGGAAGGAAGGAAGGAGGCAGGCAAGCAAACTGAGAATGGCTGAAAAATCCACTTCTGTCCAGTAATTTTTTTTCTAGTCTGAGTTAACTTGCTCGTGGGATGCATTCAGAAGAATAAATTCAACATCTTGGGGGGCAGAAAAAGAGTGGGTTAGAAATGTCTAGAAGGTTGGGTTGCAAAGACTACTTTTGGGAAGCTGCATGTTATTCCTATCTTGCTTTCCCCCTGTATTATACTGTTGGATTCACTAGCAAAGGTCGGCAGGTTGAATGTCCCGGGTAGGAGAAAGAACTCTTCTCTGTTGGAGGTAGGTGTGAATCAGGGGTGCTCACACTTTTTCAGCATGCGAGCTACTTATAAAACAACCAAGTCAAAATGATCTCCCTACCCACTACTCAGAGAGCCATAAAAGCGAAATATTTGGAAATTTATTTCAGTGAGAGCCATATAATATATTTTAAGACTGAATTCAACTAAATGTGAGTATAATAAGCCCCTGAATTTATTCATAATAATAATGATGATAATATTCATTCAGCCTCTGCTACTACTACTAATAATAATTGTAACAACAACAACAGGTTCCTAGAGTAGAAGGAGACCTCCAAGGGCTATCCAGTCCAACCTCCTTCTGCCATAAGGGAAAAACACGGTCAAAGAATTCCTCACAGATGGCCGTTCAGCCTCTAATAATAACAACAACAATAATGGGTTCCTAGAATAGGAGGAGACCTCCAAGGGCCATCCAGTCCAAACTCCTTCTGCACCTGGGCGGCGTCGGGAGCCTGCGGGGGCAAGACTGAGCCTTCCTCCCGACCTGCCTGCGATCTACCAGGACACTCTAAGCGATCTACCTAATGGACAGCCCTGGTGTGAATGTTTCAATTGTCCACCTTGATTACCATTTGATGGCCTAGAACAGTGTTTCCCAACCTTTTTTGAGCCGCAGCACACTCTTAACATTAAAAAAATCCGGGGGCACACCACCAACCAAAATGACACAAAATGACACTCTAACGCAGTAAAGAACGGCTGGGGGCTGGTGGCCTGCTGGGAGCAGCTGCTGGGAGTGCCAAAGCTGGGGAGGGGGGCGGAGCCAGGCTGTGCCATGCCCCGCCCCCTACCCCCGGCTTCACCTTTCCCAGCAGCTGCTCCAGCCTTGAGGGGGCAGTGCCAAGCCAGCGGTGCCAGAGCCAGCCCACTGCTGGCTTGGCACTGTCCCCTCAAGGCTGGAGCAGCTGCTGGGAGTGCCAAAGCTGGGGGAGGGGGCAGAGCCAAGCCGCGCCATGCCCCTCCCCCTCCCCCCAGCTTCAGCTCTCCTACAGAGGAGGAGCATGAGCGGTGGATGGGCTTCAGTGGGCGGGGCTGCTCCTCCACGTGGCTTCAGCGAGCGAGGGGCGAGAGTCATGGTGGGAGTCATGGCGGATTGGAGGCTGGCTGGGGAAATGGCCAAAGGAGGCGGCGCCCCGGCCCCTTCTTCTTTTTCTTCGCCACTGCCCGGCCCTTCCTCCTCCTCCCCCAAGCAGCAGGAGTTCAGCAGGAGGGGGGAGGAAGGGGGGCAGATAGCTTTTCTCGCGGCACAGCAGGAGGTCCGTCACGGCACACTAGTGTGCCACGGCACACTGGTTGAGAAAGACTGGCCTAGCGTTTTGTGAAACGCTTTTGTGAAGCGTTTCACAAAAGGGAACTCCCACAGGAAAAATGGCTAACATATAAACAAATTCTCACAAAAAAGGGAAACAACTGGATCCTCAAAACGAGAGAAGAAATGGAGCGAGAGGGACACAACCTCACATGGCTTCAGTACCACCAATTGACATTAAGATATAAAGAAGATAAAAAGAGCGGCTTCTTGGAAGCCCATGAGTGGGAACCAAGTAGAAAAAGGAAGAAAAACAACATTAGTTTCTTCTATAAACAACTCCTGAGATGGGAGACGGAAGACGAGTTAGTTAAAAAGTGTCACGTTAAATGGGCGCAGGACCTAGAGCAATCGATACTTCTACATCAGTGGGAGGAAATCTGGTTAGAAAAATTAAAATACTCACCATCAACAGAAATTAGAGAGAATTGGGTGAAGATGCAATATAGGTGGCATCTTTACCCAGCCAAATTAGCCAAATTCAACAAGGAAACTTCCAACGTATGTTGGAAAAATGAAAGAGAACCAGGGACTTATATGCACCAATGGTGGAAATGTAAAAAAGTGGCCAAATACTGGAACAGTGTTCATAAAGAAATGCAAAAGGTATTGCAGGTGAAATTCCGCATGGAGCCGAAAAATTATCTACTGGGCCTCACAAATCCCAACTTAAACAAAAATCAAGACCGAATTTTCTTTATACTGAGTGCCTGTAGCAGAATTGCCTTAGCCCGTCATTGGAAAAAGAACACCATACCGGACAGGGAGGAATGGACAATAAAGGCTCTGGAACTGATCCAGATGGACTCTTTGAGTCAAAAACTGACGGATAGGAGGAGGAATACAGACTGGACAAGCTTTAAAGTCTATCTACAGAAACAATACCCCAAGTTCTCCATAGACTTGAATGTAATATAAGAGAGGTACTTAGAACTGTAACAACGAACTCTACGAAACTATTGGAAATCTCTTCAGAGATAACAACAAATCTCTTAGCGAGACGAAGACAATCTTACGTCACTCTTGGGAAGTCACACGCCACTGTTATGTTGATGTTGCCTACCCGGTGTACCTTACCCTTCTACCCACGACCCCCCCCACCCCCCCCTCTCACTCCCCGAGCTACCCCTGTCCCCATACCCGATGTTATATGTGTGTAAAAATGAAAATGTGCAATAAAAATCTATTAAAAAAAAAGAGAAAGACTGGCCTAGAAGTTCTCAAGATGTGACTTCTTACTGCCTGGGGGAATCCTTTATTGAGAGGTGATTAGCTGTCCCTGATTGTTTCTTGTCTGGAGCTCCCCTGTCTTTATTTACTGGTACTGTGGCGCAGCTGGCTGGGTGTCAACTGCATTAAAGGTCACTACTGACCAAAAGGTCATGAGTTCGAAGCCAGCCCGGGTCGGAGTGAGCTTCCAGCCAATTGTGTAGCCTGTTGTCGACCTTTGCAACCCGAAAGACAGTTGCATCTATCAAGTAGGAAATTTAGGTACCACCTTTGTGTGCGGAGGCTAATTTAACAAAATTCACGAGGCCATAAAAAATCTCCAGCAAAAGCATGCAGGGAATGCGGAAAGTACTTCATCAGTGTTACAGATGGACAGTGAAGGAACAGCTCCCCTGGTGGCCAGAATGTTAAATAGCCTCTGACTGTCTATATGTGTTGTGTGTCTATGGCATTGAATGGTTGCCATGTATGTGTACATTGTAATCCACCCTGAGTCCCCTATGGGGTGAGAAGGGAGGAATATAAATAATGTAAATAAATAAAAAAAAACATTATGATTTTAGAGCTTTTTAAAATACTGATAGCCAGAAATCGCAATAATAATAATAATATTTTTTTATTCTGCTCTATTTCCCCAAAGAGACTCAGGGAATTTCTAGATCTTCCAGGATGACTTTCTGCTGAAAGGTGACCCTAGAGTTGCAGTAGAGCAGGCCTGGGCAAACTTCGGCCCTCCAGGTGTTTTGGACTCCAACTCCCACAATTCCTAACAGCCTGCCGGCTGTTAGGAATTGTGGGAGTTGGATTCCAAAACACCTGGAGGGCCGAAGTTTGCCCAGGCCTGCACTAGAGAGTCCTAGAGAGGTATTCTCTAAAGACGTCTGTAAGCTTCTCCAGCATGACCAGAGGAAATATACACTGCAGGACCAAGAGATTCCTAGAGAGATCAAATCCACAAAAGTCAAAACCGCAAATGTAGAGGGACGACTGTACTTCCCTAAGAGGGGGGGGGGGGGAACTCCATGGTGCCCTTACTTCAAATTTTAGCTGCTTCTTGGCACCGCCGCGTGTGTCGTTCTCCTTTTCCATTTTCTTTTCATCACCACTGCAAACTCCATCTGTCTTCTCCGGAGGCAAAGCCACTGGGAACGAGAAAGAGAAAGGGGGAAATATATCAGAAGGAAGTGGTAGAATAAAGCTGTGTTCAGTCACCCAATACATCAGACACCTCATTATAAAGCAAGTTAATACTCCACGGTTTCAACTTGAAACTTGATTTGAAGAAGAAGAATCTGGAGACAAAACTTTCACATGAGGATCTACTGAAAGATTGTCGGCTCGGCAGCCCAATGTTCGGTCTGAATTCTAAAAAAAAAAAAATGCTGTTGCTGTAAAACCGTCCTCCATCAAACTGAGCAGGATCAATGGATACTTCAAATCATAGTTAGCGGCACATCTGCAAAAATAGACGACGTTTTCCCAGAGTCGAGCCAAACAAATGGTAATTGCCATCTGCAAACATTGAACTCAATCAAAACTCTCATGGATCTCACTGAGCTGAATTTATTTTGACTCTATTCACAGCAATAGAAATCCCATAATGACATTTATAGAGCAAACAATACAACGTCTTGTCGTGTCCAACAAGTGGTGGTGCTTATCTCCATTTCTAAGCTGAAGCACCAGTTTTGTCCGTAGACACCTCCAAGGTCATGTGGGTGGCATGACTGCATGGAGAGCTGTTACCGTCCTGCCGGAGCGGTACCTATTAATCTACTCGCATTGTAAGAACATAAGAACATAAGAAGAGCCATGCTGAATCGGACCTCAGCCCATCTAGTCCAGCATTCTGTATCACACAGTGGCCCACCAGTTGTACACGGGGATCTCGAGCAGAAGGGAGGGCAAAACCCTGACCTGCTCCCCGACCCCCACAACCAGTACCCAGGGAAATCCTGCCTACCTCAACCAACTCCGAGGTGGCACTTGAATGTCCTTTTCAGTAACTACCGATACACTTGGTATCCATGAATCTGTCTAATCCTGCCTTGAAGTTGTTCAGGCTGACAGCTGTCACAACCTCTTCTGGAAGTGAGTTCCATAACCCAATGACCCTCTGGGTGAAGAAATATTTCCCTTTATTAGTCCTAATTTTCCTACCTTGGAGCTTCAGGGAGTGCCCTCTAGTCCTAGTGTTTTGTGACAAAGAAAATAGTTTTCTTTATTCACCTTTTCTATCCCATGCATGATTTTATACACTTCGATCAAGTCACCTCTTAGACGCCGTCTTTCAAGGCTGAAAAGACCAAGGCGTTGCAACCTGGTTTCATAAGGGAGCCGCTCCATCCCTTGGATCATTCTTGTTGCCCTTTTCTGTACCTTTTCCAGTTCCGTTATATCCTTCTTAAGGTGCGGAGACCAGAATTGTACACAGTACTCCAAATGTGGCCTTACCATCCATTTGTAGAGAGGTAATACAACATTTGCTGACCTATTTTCAATTCCCTTCCTGATCATGCCAAGCATAGAATTTGCTTTTTTCACTGCTGCTGCGCACTGGGTTGACATCTTCATTGAGCTGTCCACCAAAACCCAAAGATCCCTTTCCTGGTTTGTCTCGGAAAGCTTTGACCCCATCAATTGGCAGGTGTAGTTGGGGTTCTTTGCCCCGATGTGCATGACTTTACACTTGTTTAGGTTAAAATGCATTTGCCACTTTGTTGCCCATTCACTCAATTTCGAGAGATCTTTCTGGAGCTCTTTACAATCAGTTTCATTTTTAACTACCCTGAACAATTTAGTGTCGTCTGCAAACTTTGCTACCTCAGAATTCACTCCTACATCCAGATCATTAATGAATAAATTAAAAAGTAACGGACCCAAAACTGAACCTTGGGGTACGCCACTTCTCACCTCTTTCCACCCAGAGAAATGTCCGTTTATTACCACCCTTTGTTTCCTACAGTTTAGCCAGGTTCCAATCCAGGACAAGACCTGTCCTCTGATTCCATGGCTGAAGAGCTTATTTAGGCGCCTTTGGTGAGGGACTTTGTCAAAAGCCTTTTGAAAGTCAAGGTAAACAATATCGACTGGGTCCCCTTTATCTATGTGTTTATTTACACCCTCAAAGAATTCTAACAAGTTAGTAAGACATGATTTGCCTTTGCAGAAACCATGTTGATTTTCTTTCAGCAATGCCTGTTCTTCTATGTGCCTAGTAATATTTTCTTTAATAATGGTTTCTATCACTTTGCCTGGAACTGAGGTTAGACTGACTGGTCTATAATTTCCTGGATCACCTCTGGATCCTTTCTTGAAGATCGGTGTTACATTTGCCTCCCTCCAGTCCTCGGGTACAGTGCCTGATCTTAGAGAAAGGTTATATATCTTAGCTAGAAGTTCAGCAATTTCACACTTGAGTTCCTTAAGAACTCTGGGGTGGATGCCGTCTGGACCTGGTGATTTGTTGACATTGTCTTTGAACCTCCCCTATAAATAGATATGTTTTTAATCTTATCTCATTCTTAGTTTTTTTATCACTGTATTTTGCACATGTGGTGTCAGAATATTGAGCTCCTTAGCTGTGTAGAAGAAAATGCTTCTGCAGACCCAGAATGAGTACAAACAGCTTTACTGGCACAGACATCCAACACTTAACATCAGCCACATGGGAAGAAAGAAGCTGGCTTGGAGTCTCCTACATCAGTGTTTCCCAACCAGTGTGCCGGGGCACACTAGTGTGCCGTGAGCGATCATCAAGTGTGCCGTGGGAAATTGGAACCTCCTGGGGGGGGGGGGGGAAGTCTAGTGTGTTGAAATATAAAAACCCCAAGAAACCTACCTCGATAAAGGCCCCCTCCCCACCCGTTGTCTACTTGGTCTCTCCCTCTCCATGCATTGGGAAGGCCCGCCTCCCTTTCTCCAAGTAGAGACCTCCTCATGCCTCCTGGGGGTTCTATGTGGGAAGTTTGGCCCAGTTCTATCATTGGTCGGGTTCAGAATGCTCTTTGATTGTAGGGAAACTATAAATCCCAGCAACTACAACTCCCAAATGTCAAGGTCTATTTCCCCTGAACTTCATCTGCGTTCATATTTGGGCATATTGAGTATTCATGCCAAGTTTGGTCCTGATCCAACATTGTTTGAGTCCACAGTGCTCTCTGGATATAGGTGAACTACAACTCCAAAACCCAAGGTCAATGCCCACCAAACTCTTATAGTATTTTCTCTTGGTTATGGGAGTTCTGTGTGGGAAGTTTGTGTCTTTCTGCCATTCCTGTGTCCTGGATATCTATGTTGTGTTCATCAAAACAGGCCCAGGTTTCACACTGAGTGTATAAATACATTTAAAAACATATTAACTATATGTATTACTGTGTTAGAGTGTCATTTTGTGTCATTTTGGTTGGTGGTGTGCCCCAGGATTTTGTAAATGTAAAAAGTGTGCCGCGGCTCAAAAAAGGTTGGGAAACACTGTCCTACATATACTAGTCACAAAGTCTTGCATCATCTCTCTCTTCAACTCTTTCAGCACCCAGACTCCAGTTCTGCACAGTCACTAGTAGGCTGATGAAATCCAGACACATACATTTCATCATACACTGCACCTCATTTACATTTCATCTAATACACAAAACATAATACTTTCACAATCCCCCTCTGAAATGTAAATTTCCGTCCTGCTATATACACAATATCTAAGCATATATCTTCACTTCAATTCTGTTCATTTTTAACCTTCTTTGAACCACTCCTCATTACAATTACTTTGTCAATATAATTTTATCTTACCAGAACTAGCATTTCCATCATTACGGTTCAATTCTACAGAGGGTACTTAATATACTCATTCAATAAACACATACAACACATGAATACACATAACTATTGCAAAAACATCACAATCATGTTATCATTGCACATGTGGCCCGCTCCTTTTATTTTATTTGATTGTTTAATTTTACTTGAAATGTTGTTTTATGTTTTTATTTTTATTGTATTGATATGTATTTCTGGGCTTGGCCTCATGTAAGCCGCCCTGAGTCCCTTTTGGGGAGATGGAGGTGGGGTACAAATAAAGATTACTATTATGACGGCGGGTCAATAAGTCTGCGACTTTTTGAATGAAACACAGGTTTTTGGATAAAAAATCATTTTATTTTTCAACGTCGTCTCCTTTGAGCTTTATACACTTTGCCCAAAGTTTCTGCAATTTTTTAATCCCTTCCAAAAGTAAGATTTGTGGAGGTCATCAAAATAGGTATTTGTTTGTGAGATGATTTCATTGTTGGAGTCAAATCTCTTTCCACCGAGCCATTTCTTCAGGTTTGGAAACAAGAAATAGTCACTCGGGGCTAAATCCGGAGAATAGGGTGGACGAGGGAGCAATTCGTATCCCAATTCATGGATTTCTGCCATGGAAACTGCACATACGTCCACCCTTGCATTGTGGTCGATTGTGAGCAAATGCGGCACCCATCTTGCGGAAAGCTTTCTCATACCCAAGTGATCATTTAAAATTGAAACCACTGAGCCATGTGAGATGCCTATGGCTTCCACAATCTCTCACACTTTCAATCTCCGATCGGCCAACACCATATCATGAATTTTTTCAATTGTTTTGGGTGTACAGACCTCAACTAGGCATCCAGAACGTTCGGCATCTTCCGTGCTTGTACGGTCACAACAAAATTCAGTAAACCACTTTTTACCATTGAAATTGATGGTGCAGAGTTCCCATCGTATTTATCAAGCTTAGCCTTGGTTTGAGTGATGGGTTTTTTCCGCAAAAAAAATGCTTAATAAGCACACAAAATTCACTTTTTTTCCATTTTCTCCTCAAATCACGCGATAGTCTGCTATCAATGGCTGTCAAACATGAACTAAATGATGCAGCTTGTTCAAATTTTGACAGGAGTCAACTGACAGATGCCTGTTGACAGGAGCAGTGTTGCCCTTTCAGTTAAGAGGCGGGAAATTCAAGAAGTCACTGACTTATTGACCTGCCCTCGTATTATTATTATTCACATTTGAATGTTTTCAAACTGCTAGGTTGGCAGAAGCTGGAGTTAACAGCGGGTGCTCATCCCACTCCCTGGAATCGAACCTGTGACCTTTTGGTCAGCAAGTTCAGCAGCTCAGCAATTTAACCCACCATGCCACCAGGGGCTGCTGAATATAACCTGCACCTTATTCTATCTTTCAGGTTAAATGGTCCAAAACAAATTAATTTTCTGTTCCCACTCTACTTTTTCTTCTTTTTTTCTTCTCTTCCAAACAGATGAATGCCAGCATTTTACCTTTCTTAAACGAAGTTTCTACCTACAGGCAAAGAATGGGCATTCAGAGGATAAGTGCTCTTGACTTTAAACACGGGCGTTTAATCTTTCCGAGACATAAATTAAATATTAAAGCAAAGTTTTCTAACAGGTAAGAACTGTGATCTGACAAATTAGGCCTCGGAAATGTTAAGAGGCGAACATCTATATGGGAGGCTAGAGAAAAGGGAAACGTAACATCGAAATGCCTCTCAGACATACTTTTTAATATTGCATACAAGAAATGATTTCTCTGTTCGTTTTACCGGAGATCTTGTTGCTAGGGGACCATTTTCTTAAAGATTTCTCCTTTTGGAGTTCAACATATTGTGCACTGCAATATCTGTCAAGGTCCTTCTCTCTTTCCCTTTTTCCAGCAAAAGAAAGTCATAATCTAAATATAACAGTGATAGGGTTCCAGCAGTTGATGATCATGGATCATGGGAATTGCAGTACAATTCCTAACGAGCCATAGGTATACCAGTTCTGATCAAGAGAAAGGGCAATGGTTAAGTTGGTAGCCAACTTATGGCGACCCCGTGCCTTTCATAGGGTTTTCTTTATCAAGGTAGTTTTCGCATTTCCTTCCTCTGCAATATATTTATTTATTTAATTTACAGTATTTATTTTCTGCCCTTCTCACCCTGCAGGGGACTCTGAGCGGATTACAATTTACATGGCAAACACTCAATGCCATAGACCAGAGCTGTCCAACTGACGGCCCGGGGGCCGTATACGGCCCCCCAGCCCCTTCCCTGCGCCCCCCTAAGCTTTTAAATAAAAAATAAATAAATAAATTACATAATAATATTTTAAAAAATTACCCACTTCTGGGTTCCGGAGCAAGTATCGCGAGACTACGGAAGCCACACGAAATCCCGTGTGGCTTCCGTAGTCTTGCGATACTTCTGTTGCTGAAATTTCGGCTACTTAATCCCTGCGGCCCACGCAGACGCGATTTGGACCTTCTCGGCTACTGCCTCAGTCGGTCGTCACCTCTGCTCATGGTCCGGCTACTCCTGGATCCTGCGCGTTTGGGAAGGTAGGCTAACCTTTATGTTATTATTATGTAATTGTGTATGGATGCCCCTTATGTATTCCCTCCCTGCATTTTCCCTTAGTAAAAGATTATATTTGATTGTATGGATGCCTCTTATGTATTCCCACCCTGCATTTTCCCTTGTAAAGATTATATTTGATTGTATGGACCTCTTATGGGAGATTGGGTGGGGCGAGGGGTGGGGCGGAGGCGGAGCGGGGATCAGACCGGAGCAGACCCCCCAGGTCATCAGTGACCGGAATTCAGGCCCCTGGGCCAGTAGAAGTTGGACAGCCCTGCCATAGACCATGGGCGGGCAACCTATGGCCCGCGGCCCGGATGCGGCCCGGCAGCCGACTCTGTCCAGCCCGGGGAAAAGGGTGTCAGTGGCGGGGCCAAGAGGAAGGGGTGCCGCTGCCGTCATCCCATTGCAGGCTCTGTGGGGCCTATGTCAGCCGACAGACCGGAGGAGTGGCGCTTTAGAGTGCTTGCCATCCCTGGAGGCGCTCCAGGCCTGCAGCGGGAGCAGTCGCCGACCTGCGGTGGCTGATCACCCTGCCGACCCAGAAGACTTGATCGTCTTCCAGGTCGCCAGGGCAATCAGCCGCCTCAGATCGCCGACTGCTCCCACTGCAGGCCCAGATCGCCTCCAGGGATGGCAGGCACTCCATAGCAGGGCAATCCGCTGGGGAACAGCTGGGGGCGAGAGCGGGCGGAGGCCTGCAGCCTCCGTTCACCTGCTGCTCTGCTCTGCTGCAGCGGCGGCTGGGTCCGCTTTGTCATCCTCTGGGCTGGGTCCATTGGGCCATTCCATCTTGGTTCGCACCTTGTCTTTTTGAATTTAATTTAATTTAATTTTAGTGGTTTTTATTATTTTTTATAATAATATAATAATAATATAATAAATATTATTTAATATAACATTATATTATAATGTTATATTATAATTTCAATATATTATAATGTCTATATATATATACTATAATATAATAATTATATTAATACTAATAATATATGAATATTTCTTGATATATTAATATGTTAATATTAATTTATTTATTATTTTATTTATTATTCGGGTTTCTATGCCGCCGACTCCCTGAGGCTCGCGGCGGCTCACAGGAACCGAAGGTACAACTACACACAAGCAATGCGATAAAACATCTAAGACAATTAAACAGTTAAAACAGCAAAATACAAAACCCCCAGGTACAGTTCAGAAATTAGATAGCGTGATGTGTAATATATAGCAAATATAGTAAATAAATAAATAAATAAATAATTTAGATTAGACTGTAGTTCCACCTTTAGGTGCGGCCCTCCATAATATTTTTTGGCTCTCGTGTGGCCCCTTGGAAAAAATAATTGCCCACCCCTGCCATAGACACACAACACATATAGACAGACAGTCAAAAGCTATTTAACATTCAAACTTCTGTCCACCAGGGGAGCTGTTGCTTCACCGTCCATTTGTGACACTGACTAAGTACTTTCTGCACCCCCCGCATGGTTTCGCTGGAGATTTTTTATGGCCTCGTAAATTTTGTTAAATTAGCCTCCCCACACATAGGTGGTACCTAAATTTCCTACTTGACAGATGCAACTGTCTTTCAAATTGCAAAGGTCAAAAACAAGCTACACAATTGGCTGGAAGCTCACTCCAACCCGGGCTGGCTTCAAACTCATGACCTTTCAGTAAGTAGTGATCTTTAATGCAGCTGACACCCAGCCAGCTGCACCACAGTCCTAGAACACTTGATCTCCCTTCCAAGCACTAACCACGATTGACCCTGCTTAGTTTCAAAGAACAAGTGATATTCAGTGCCTTTGAGGTTGAAAGGGGAAGACTAGTAATATTGCCCCAAGAGGCAAAAAACTCAGAGGTAAAAGGGAAAGAGTGAATTTTAATTGGTCACGCAATACTCGTAAAACTGGTCACAATTTCACAACCTAATTCTTGGTGTCATGGAGCTCTTAGGCCAGCTCCACTGGCTGTTACTGAGCACAATTCAAAGTGTTGGCTTTAACCTATAAAGCCCTAAACCAGCGTTTCTCAACCTGGGGGTCATGAACCCTGGGGGGGGGTCACGAGGGGGTTTCAGAAGAGTCACCAAAGACCACCAGAAAACACAGTATTTTCTGTTGGTCATGGGGATTGTGTGTGGGAAGTTTGACCCAAATCTATCATTGGTGAGGTTCAGAATGCTCTTTGATTGTAGGTGAACTATAAATCCCAGCAACTACAACTCCCAAATGTCAAGGTCCATTTTCCCCAAACTCCACCAGTGTTCATATTTGGGCATATTGAGTATCTGTGCCAAATTTGGTTCCTCCATCCCTTCCCAAAGCCCTCTCCACCCCGTGCCCACTTGAGGCAAATGGGAACTTGCTTTCCCAGCAGCATGTTGCACTTCAGACAAGGAGCACCCCACCTAGTCACACACAGAACAGACAGTCTCTGAATAAATAGGCTTTTATTGAAACAAATATAGTGTCCAACAAAAGGGTTAAAAGAAGATCAATAGTACAATATATCCAAGGTAAAATACACAGTTCAAATAGTCCCAAAATCCAAAGGCAAAAATATAGTCCCAAAATCCAAAGGCAAAGGAAAAATGCTTGATGAAAATCCCAGGAATAATACAAGGCAGCTATGGAGCAAAATGTGCACAAAGGCCTAGGCAAAATCAGGAGCTTGGAAACAAGACAAGATCTGGCATGGTATTCTAAACGAAACCTGGAAACTGAAGACAATTTCTCTAGCCATCTAATATAAAGACAAATCCGTTTCGGTTTGCAAACCGACTGCTGCATCGCAGGCTGGCAGCCTGCCTAGATTGCCAAATGCTATCTCGGCGGTTGAATGTAGGCTCGTTAAAATTCCCAGGTGTCCCGTTATCAACATCAAGACCTTCAGAGTCCAGAACACAAGAATTCTCATCTACTGTTCCTGGGAAGAGAACTGTTCCCAGGAAAGCAAGCCTCATCTGAAAGGTCACTTGGCATCTCAGAATTCTCACTAAGCATCCCATCATCAGTATTTTCAGGAACAATCCCATCATCAGCATTTTCAGAAACATTCCCATCATCCCTAGCATGCACATGAGCACCAGGCTGAAACACCACACAGCACTTTGGGCAGCACAAGCATTGGAGGAGCCTTGTGTTCCCCCAGGGCATGATGGGAGTTGAGGTTTTGCTCTGTGTGTGTTTCTCACTTTCTTTCTCAGCCAATCAACCCCCTCTTGTGGTTTAAAAAATGTTATGGTAAAAACTTTAAAAACTTTTTAAAAATTCCCCAAAAAATGGTGGATTGGTGAAACATTCTGAAACTTGCCAGTTTGCAGTACAAGATGTGGTAAGGTAGACCACGCACTGTTGATCCACCGCTTAACCGTCACAGGGGTAAGGGAGACGGCTCTTAAATGGGTCTCTTCCTTCCTTCGGGATCGGGGGCAGCGGGTGGTGAGGGGGGGGTTTGTCTCTGGGAGACTCCCATTAAATTGTGGGGTCCCACAGGGAGCGATCCTCTCCCCTCTATTATTTAACATCTACATGCATCCTTTGGCCCAGTTGGTGCGCAGCTTTGGCTTGGAGTGTCACCAGTACGCTGATGACACCCAGCTGGTGCTGAGGATGGAAGGCTGGCCGGACTCCGTACCCGATTCTTTCCAACAATGCCTTGAGGCCGTGACTGGATGGCTGCGTTCCAGCCGGTTGAAGGTGAATCCCTCGAAGACGGAGATCTTGTGGCTGGGTCGTCCGGGTGGGGGGGGAGTGCCAGTTGCCTATGCTGGATGGCGAGGCATTACGCCCGTCATCACTAGTAAAAAGCTTAGGGGTCCAATTGGATCCATTGCTGTCCATGGAGACCCAGGTTTCCACGGTCACCAAAATCGCATTTTCCACCTGCGTCAAGCGAGGTGACTGGCGCCCTACCTCTCAGTGAACGACCTGGCCACGGTGATCCAGGTGACGGTCATCTCGAAACTGGATTACTGTAACGCCCTGTACATCGGCCTACCCTTTGGGTTGATCCGGAACCTCAAGTTAGTGCAGAATACCGCAACACGTCTTCTCCCCGGGCTCCGGAGAGATGCCATATTACACCAATATTGCGGCAACTGCACTGGCTGCCTATTGAGCACCGGATCTCTTTCAAGGTGCTGGTATTAACCTTTAAGGCCTTGCATGGTCTTGGGCCAGTGTACCTAAGGGACCGCCTCTCCCCATACTGTCCCCAGAGATCCTTACACTCCGGTGAACAAAATCTCCTTAATGTCCCCTCCATCCGACAATATCATCTTTCCTCTACAAGACAAAAGGCATTCTCGGTGGTGGCACCAACGTTGTGGAATGCCCTGCCTGAGGAAGTCAGAGGAATCGGAGAACTGTCCTCTTTTCGTCGAGCCTGCAAGACTGCTCTCTTTCGCTTGGCTTTCCCAGTTGAGTAATTGTTTGCTTATTGCCAGTCTAGCTTAGGAATATTTTAGTACTGTAACAATTTTAGATTAGTTGGGTGTCTATCTGCTTGTTTTATACTGTATGTTTTATATTATATTGCTTGCTTACACTGCTGTAAACCGCTCTGAGAGTGGTCTAGAAGCCGAAATAATAAAATAAATAAATAAGGCAGGTTTTATGCTGATGGGCCTAAAAATGATGGAGAAATAAGCTCCTAAAGTTTCCCAATTTGCTCCAATGGATGAATCTTTCTGGCATGAAAACAGAAACCCCTCCTGAGTTCGGGAAGTTCTCTAAAATAGGCAGCTGAAAACCAGATACCGAAAATGGCCATTAAAGGTTACCGTTTGAGATACAAAAGCCCAAAGCCAAATTGCACACCCCTACTGGTAAATAATAAAATAGGATTGAGCTCCCTGATAGAGTTCAATAATATTATAATTTGTGAATAATCACCAAGAGTATCTGGCATGATTAGACTGTTATCTTACCAGGGAAGCACTAAAAGAAAGAAGTCTCTAGGATCAATATGAATGGAATCACTTATATAAAATTATTTATGACTTTATTTTCAGATCTCAACTTTTTTTTTTAAACAGATGTGAACTTTGGAGTTTTAAACCTTGATCCTGTACTTGAGGCAAATACATGATTTGCTTCTCACGGAATAACTATTGAAGGGACACGCATACACACAAACAAACATTTGAAGCATGCTTCCTTGGGCATGTCTGATGAGGTCTTTTTTTCTTACCAACCTTGCCCCCTTTTGAACAACAAACAACCAAGCTGTTTCATAAACTGCCTTTGAAACTCTCCTTTCAGTTTCAGAAGTGATTTGCCCTGTGCCATTAAAGGTTACCGTTTGAGATACAAAAAGCCCAAAGCCAATCCCAGTCTTGAAGGAGTCATTATTTTTATTTTTAAAACATGGTTTAACCTGCTATTTTAATGTTGTATGTAAGCCACCCAACTGTTAATATAAAGCACAAGTTGAGGGCTTCACTGACTGCTTCAAAGAGCTCTAGATTGTGCAGCTACCTTTTCCAATGGTCCATCTGAAAGTGAAGTCCAATTGGCCCCCCTCCATACCTGAAGGGTTTACATCTGTGGATCTGATTATGCACAGATTTGATTTAAATGTACTCTTTAGGGATTTATAGAACCACCAATGTGACTCTATGGTCAGCTTCCTCCAAAGGTTGATCACAGAGTCATGGTAGAAGATCCAGAGGTCTTTAGAGCATGGGTGGTCAACCTATGGCCCGTGGGCCGGATGCGGCCCGGCAGCCTAATTCTGTCCAGCCCGAAGGGTGTCAGGGGCAGGGCCAAGAGGAAGGGGTGCCGCTGCCGTCATCCCATTGTGGGCTCTGTGGGGCCTGTGTCGGCAGACAGGCCGGAGGAGCGGCAGCTTTGGAGTGCCTGCCATCCCTGGAGGCGATCCGGGCCTGCAGCGGGAGCAGTCACCGACCTGCGGCGGCTGATCACCCTGGCGACCCAGAAGACTTGATCGTCTTCCGGGTCGCCAGGGCGATCAGCCGCCGCAGGTCAGCGACTGTTCCCACTGCAGGCCCGGATCGCCCCCAGGGATGGCAGGCACTCCATAGTTGTTGCAACCTAGACCTGGAGGATCCCTCAGTAAACCACCACGAAGCAGTCGTGATTAAATGCTTTATTTAGAATAGGTAAGAAAAGGGAAAAAGATACAAATATAGTCCACCGATGCTCCCAGCATCAAGGTTTTGCTGTGCAATAGTTTTAAAAGAGTTCAAGATCCAATAAATGAAGAAATAGTCTTGAAACCCCAATGGGCTAAAATCTGTGATAAGTCCCTGGCAAACAATGGCTTGGCTGAATACTTGAGTACCGTGACATGGAGGCTCTGAGGCCTGGTCCTGGACTTGAGTTCCGTGGAGCTTGGCAATGAAAGCTGAACGTTGGCACGAGATGCCGAGCACCAACGGGAACCAACTTAAATAGGCCTCTCATTGTTTTGGCCTCGGAGGCGTTGACTTCGGCGCAACTCTTTCCCAGGAACAGTTCGTGGGCCTGACTTTCCCAAGCCTCCCAAGGAAGGCAAATATGTCAGCTTATTAGCGGCTGCACCTGGAGAAAGGGGGGATAACGAGACCTTGCTTTCCCGGCGTTCTTTATCAGGTTGGAAAGAAAGAAGGCTGCGTCTGGCCTTGACCGCTGGCTGACGTGGAGGCCTCTGCAAAGATTCTCTCTCAGACCTGGCTGGTGCCTTGGATTTAACATGGCTTCTATCTGGCTTGGCTATGGAGTCAGGCTGGGGCATGACAATAGCAGGGCAATCAGCTGAGGAATGGCTGGGGGCGAGAGCGGGCAGAGGCCTGCAGCCTCCGATCGCCTGCTGCTTTGCTCTGCTCTGCTGCGGCGGCTGGGTCCGCTTTGCCATCCTCTGGGCTGGGTCCATTGGGCCATTCCATCTTGGTTCGCACCTTGTCTTCTTGAATTTCATTTCATTTTATTTTAGTGGTTTTTATTATTATTTTATAATAATATAATAATATAATTAATAATATAATATAATGTTATATTATAATTTCAATATATTATAATGTCTATATATATACTATAATATAATAATTATGATATTAATACTAATAATAGTATTAATTAGAGGAAACACTTTCCTGGGAATCTCCAGTTCTTCCAGTGCAAGTTCTATGATCAGCTTCCAATGATCATATATGGCCACCTTCCACCAGAGGAGGACCTAGAGATCCCTTGTGAGATATTTTCTCAAGTTCATAGTTTCATAACTCATCTATGCCCCTTCTACACTGCCATATAATCCAGTTCAAAGCAAATAATATGGATTTCATATGGCAGTGCAGAAGGGGCCTATGTCAATGAGGAGCTCCCTACCAACTACAGCATAAAGAACCAATTCTTGCTTGAACACCAGACTTGATATCATTTTGGTTCAGGGAAGGGCAATGATACTAAGTATGGGACTATTTCTGTGCTGCAGGACTCTCGGTGTTGCATGAACTATCACACACTGTTAAACTACTGGTACTTGTTTTAAAATGGACAATTGAGTGAGACAATTGTCCTGAATCAATCTGTCAGCCTTTTGCTTGTGAAACTCAGTGGTTGCTGTCACACGATGTCCAACTTTTTGTTTGTCATGCAAATCAGATGTTCCCACCTCAACATCTTTAAACTTAACTCGCCCAATGACGCACAGTACTCACATCAACACAATCACCATCAACAACTTGCATTCTCTGATGAATCTAATTGGGGTGACACCTTCTGCTGTCAAGAATTCAATGACTGTACGTTGCTTAAGTCACATTGACTGACCATCTGCGCAGGGTTCCATACTTCGCACTTTAACAACACAAGCGTTCAATGCTAAGACTTCCCTCCAAAATAGAATTGTAGAGGAGAGTCTACTGAACAAGCCAGTACCTGCCGCATACCAATACTGCCATCTGTTGAGGAGTTACGTAGGTGGAGGCATTACTTTTCATTCAACCCTCGAATATGCTTACTCCAAACTGTGCTAAGGCTTCCTGCCAACTTGGAACTGTAGAGGAGAGTCTACTGAACAAGCCAGTACCTGCCGCATACCAGTACTGCCATCTGTTGAGGAGTTACGTAAGTGGAGGCATTACTTTTCATTCAAGCTTCATACATATGCAGTCTACAAAGGCTGACTAGAGAAATGCAACGAGAAAAGCCAAGACAACCCCAAACATGATTCCAGACACCATAGAAACAGTCGTATAACCAGTCTAGGGGTGTGTGAAATGGCAGAAATCCGTTATGTTTCCGTTCTGCTTTCGTTTCAAATTCTGGCTGCCCCCCCACAACCGGTTCTATTTTTGGGAAGATTGCGGGAGATTATTAGGGGGACTGTTCAGATTTGTAATTTGGGCTCCGGAGTTCTGTTTCGTTTTTGGGAAGAATCTTCCCCAAAAACAGAACAGAACTTTTGATATGAAAATAGAATGGATTTCTGCTATTTTGCACGTACCTAATAACCACACAGTCTAATGTCAGACCATGCAAATCTGGGAAGAGAGAGATGAGCGAAGATTCGAGTCAAAGGTTAGAGATATACGAAGCCGTGGATAACAAATGAGATTATCAAGAGGCTTTGGATCTGCTGTCTACAGTATCAGAAAAGTAAGCCAGTACTGGGTATACAGTACTGTGTCGCTTATCTAACATAAATGGGTTGGTAGAACATTGGATAAGCGAAAATGTTGGATAATAAGGAGGGATTAAGGGAAAGCCTATTAAATGTCAAATTATGTTATGATTTTACAAACTAAGCAGCAAACATCATGTTTTACAACAAGTCGACAACAGTTTAATACACTGTAACATTATGTAGTAATTACTGTATTTATAAATGTAGCACCAAAACATATGAGGGCGGGTCAATAAGTCTGTGACTTTTTGAATGAAATACAGGTTTTTGGATAAAAAAAATCATTTTATTTTTCAACGTAGTCTCCTTTGAGCTCTATACACATTGTCCAATGTTTCTCCAATTTTTTTATTCCTTCCAAAAATAAGATTTGTTGAGATCATCAAAATAGGTATTTGTTTGTGAGATGATTTAATTGTTGGAGTCAAATCTCCTTCCGCCGAATCATTTCTTCAGGTTTGGAAACAAGAAATAGTCACTCGGGGCTAAATCCGGAGAGTAGGGTGGATGAGGGTGCAATTTGTATCCCAATTCATGGATTGTTGCCATGGAAGCTGCACATGTGTGCATGGTCGATTGTGAGCAAACACGGCACCCATCTTGCGGAAAGCTTTCTCATACCCAAGTGATCATTTAAAATTGAAACCGCTGAGCCATGTGAGATGCCTATGGCTTCCACAATCTCTTGCACTTTCAATCTCCGATCGGCCAACACCGTATCGTGAATTTTTTCAATTGTTTCGGGTGTAGAGACCTCAACTGGGCTTCCAGAACATTTGCCATCTTCCATGCTTGTACGGCCACAACAAAATTCTGTAAACCACTTTTTTTACCATTGAAATTGATGGTGCAGAGTCCCCATAGTATTTATCAAGCTTAGCCTTGGTTTCAGTGATGGTTTTTTTCCCGCAAAAAATAATGCTTAATGAGCACACGAAATTCACTTTTTTCCATTTTCTCCTCAAATCACAGAGTAGTCTGCTATCAATGGCTGTCAAACACAAACTAAATGACGCAGCTTATTCAAATTTTGACAGATGCCTGTTGACAGGAGCAGTGTTGCCCTTTCAGTTAAGAGGTGGGAAATTCAAAAAGTCATGGACTTATCGACCCACCCTCGTATCGAAACAGCTGTGGATCTGGGTAGGAGGCAGACTGCGCTGGATAATACAAAATGTTGGATGAGCGAAACTTGGAGAAGCGAGACTCTACTGTATATATTTTTAGAACACTAAAAAGTACAAGGAAGTGGTGCAACCTATGTATAAGATGAATGGTCACATCTGGACTTACTGAGATTCAACAATGCACTCCCCTTTTGGAGCCAGAAAAAACAAAGGTTAGTGTGAGGATGTGGGATGTGTCGAAGGGCACGAAAACATTCTTAGAGGATCCATATGGCCTAAGGGCTGCACTTTTCCATCAAGGGGAGGGGGACTCTGACTAGGTTAGAATGACCCCTTCTTTGGATACAGCTCAGTCTAAACAGAGCCCTTTGTTCCCGTTTGACACCGAATTATTACAGTTGTTCTTCCCTATGTCCTCCTTCTCTTTGCTATTAATTGAAAAATGTGTGCCTTGAACACCACACTACAATGTTCCTTTTCTGTTTGAAACTGGAAATACAACTTAGGAGGTGAGGGGGGAATATTACATTTCAAACATTGTGAAATACTATTCCAACATTAAAGAAAGCTAATTGGCACCAGTATACTTACAAATGTCTTTCGCCGAGGACATTTAATTAATAACAGCTATTTGTGAGAAAAGAATGAGGAGGAACGACAAGCACATGGGTAAGAGTGATGAATCCATTACTGTCAGGCGGCTTTCAATCTGTTATTGATTTCCACCAATAAAGAAACCAGGCCTCAGACTTATTTAAGAAATATATAAGAGTTATTTAAGAAATTCCTGACCCAACGTTGGCCAATGGGAAAAAAAGGTGAGTGAATTTTCCAAAGATGTGAGTGTGAAGGTGGTTCGTGTCAGATTATTGCATTTTGAATAGCAATTCATGAGTCAGCACAAGATATATTTTCGCAGTTTGAGATGACCTGCAGTGTGACATGTTTGACACCAGATGGCGCTGTCTCAAGACTGCTAAATGGAACCTTGAGGAATTTCCGTTACAAAGTGACAGTTGGGATTTGTCAGTTGGGATTTAATATCTGTGAGGAAAGGATGTTTAGAAAGGTAGCTGTGATGGCTGTTGTTTTTCGATGTTTTGCCAGTTATTGTTAAATACAATTCAATACAAAGTTATATATTTACCTTGTGAATTGAATGAGAGTTTCATTATTCACACGAACAGAGACTGGAGTTTTTGGGCCGATGGGGAATTAAACTTCTATATTTCTGTTGCCTATCCGCTGTGACATAAATACTCAACGCCGAAGAGTTCGGACATGAGTCACTCCCAAACCACAATCCAAAAGTTTGGCTAAGTTTCCAGAGTGTTTGAGTTCGTGATCAGAACTACATGGATCTCATGGAGCTTGAAGCTTTCTGCATGATGTCATCCCGATTCCAACAATGTTTGATCACTGGGTTGTTGTAGGTTTTTCGGGCTGTATGGCCATTTTCTAGGACAGTGTTTTCCAACCTTTTTTGAGCCGCGGCACACTTTTTACATTTGCAAAGTCCTGGGGCACACCACCAACCAAAATGACACAAAATGACACTCTAACACAGTAATACATACAGTTAATATGTTTTTAAATGTATTTATACACTCAGTGTGAAACCTGGGCCTGTTTCGATGAACACAACATAGATATCCTGGCAGGAATGGCAGAAAGACACAAACTTCCCACACAGAACTCCCATAACCAAGATAAAATGCTATAAGAGTTTGGTGGGCATTGACCTTGGGTTTTGGAGTTGTAGTTCACCTATATCCAGAGAGCACTGTGGACTCAAACAATGTTGGATCAGGACCAAACTTGGTATGAATACTCAATATACCCAAATATGAACGCAGATGGAGTTCAGAGGAAATTGACCTTGACATTTGTAGTTGCTGGGATTAATAGTTCCCCTACAATCAAAGAGCATTCTGAACCCCACCAATGATAGAACTGGGCCAAACTTCCCACACAGAACCCCCAGGATGCAAGAGGAGGTCTCTACTTGGGAAAAGGGAAGCGGGCCTTTCCAATGCATGGAGAGGGAGAGACCAAGTAGACAGCAGGTGGGGAGGGGGTGTTTGTAATTTTGTATCTTTATTGAGGTAGGTTTCTTAGGGTTTTTATACTTCAACACACTAGACTCCCCCCCCCCCTTTCCTGGAGGTTCCAATTTCCCACGGTACACCTGATGATCGCTCACGGCACACTAGTGTGCCCCGGCACACTGGTTGGGAAACACTGTTCTAGGAGCATTCTCTCCTGGCATTTCGCCTGCATCTATGGCAAGCATCCTCAGAGGTTGTGACGTCACAACCTCTGAGGATGCTTGCCATAGATGCAGGCGAAATGTCAGGAGAGAATGCTTCTAGAACATGGCCATATAGCCCGAAAAATCTACAACAACCCAATGTTTGATCATCTTTTCAACCAACCAATGCCATCCCTTCAAGGAAAGTGCAAGAATTACTGTGTTTTCCCGCCTCTTTTACAGACTCCATGACATACTGCAACCCTTCCCAATGAAATGGATCAATTTAGGCATCATACGCTGAATAACATAATAACTTCTCCCACCTTGAAACTCCTTTAAAAAATTCTAACATGCTTTGAGGACTATTTTTTGACTTTTCATTATGCAATCCCGATGGCAGATTTAGACAAATGACTAGCATCTGAAAATTACTTTTCAAAAGGAATGTATTGATACTTCCCACAGCACGGAAGGTGTTACTCTCATCCATGACAAAGATGAAAACAGCAAATTATTCAAATTATCTGTATCGCATACTACTTTTCCATTACCGTCTCTTCCTTTTTCAGGCAGAACCTTTTTTATATCTATATCTATATAAATAAAAATGTAACTGTCAATTTGTGAATGACCTCAAATCTTCCAAAGTACTTCACCGATTGCTTCGAAATTTGTGCACAATTTAGCATTTGAACAGGTAAATGTTTTTATGTATTCACATACCTACTATTATGTAGATGTCACACCTGTGACAGGTAAAAATATGCTTGGCATCAAAAACAGCGCCATCTGCTGGATGGCAGGGAAATCCAGACCAGGGAGAAGGGCGAGGCATGGGCCCAGGGAAAGAAGGAAAGGAGGCAAGCAAGGAGATAGGCTCAGCCCTAGCGCCCGGCTCCCGTAGCTTCGGGCCCTGCTCGGCCTTGCCTGGCATCGCCTCATACCCATGCCTCCAGGAAGACTGGAGGCTCAGAAGAAAGGAAGGATTGAATGATAGAAGAGGAGAGATAGAAGGGAAGGGTTTCCCCAAAATACAATGATCGCCCTCTCGTTTCTGTTTTAGATTCACCTATGTTGTTGTGTTTTCATAGATTTATTTTTATTGTGTTTATTGCTTTTATTGTGTTTATTGTTTTTTGATGTTTGTGATATTTTTTGTGATTTGTTGTTCGGACACGGCCCCATGTAAGCCGCTCCGAGTCCCCTTTGGGGAGATGGATGCGGGTTAGAAATAAAGTATTATTATTATCATTTCAGTGTATAGGGTATTTGTGCCAAATTTCGTCCAGTGAATGAAAATACATCCTGCATATCAGATATTTAAATTGCGATTCATATCAGTAGCAAAATGACAGTTATGAAGCAGCAACGAAAATAATGTTATGGTTGGGATTCACATGAGAAACTGTATTAAGGGGTCGCAGCATTAGGAAAGTTGAGAACCACTGCTCTAGGTTCTCCAATGTGATACTACAGTCAACTTCCAGCAGAATTTGGGAATACCGTTGTGCTAGGAGATGTGTTCTCTTGGGTTCAAAGAACCCACATTTTTTTTTATTTGCAGTTTTTAATTTGCTGTTAACTCCAATGATTGTGGTAGCTGACTCTAGCTGGAATCTTGTTGGGAGACTTTGTTGTTGTGTGCCTACAAATCATTTCACAAACATATATAGTGCCCTCTCTCACACTCTAAGACAGTGTTTCCCAACCTTTTATGAGCTGCGGCACACCTGGTCACTCGGGGCGTGGCCTCCACCTGGGCCCTGCCCCCTTTTGGCCCAGGCCCCTCCCTCTTCCTCCTTTCCCTCCTGCCTGCCTGGCTTCTCTGGGGCGATGGAGGCGCGTGGCTTGGACCACAGCCTGTGCATGGTGACGGGGGCATCGCAGGTCCTGGGCCGGGCCGTGTGCCTCCGCCTGGCCGCACTCCTCTCCCCAGGCTTGGCGCTGCTCTTCTCGGGCTGGGCAGAGGGCCCGCTGCAGGAGGTGGAGGCGCTGCTCCGCCGGGACTGTCCGCGCCTCCGCCTGCGCACCGTCCCTGCAGACCTAGCCCAGCCCCACGCCACCCAAAGCCTCATCCGCGTCGCCCAGGAAGCCCACCAGCAGACGGAGGGCGAGGGGAAAGAAGGTGCAGACCGGAAAGGGCCCTCCTGGTCAACAACACCGGTGAGCCAGGTAGGAGGGAGACACCGGCAGGAAGGAAGGGAGGGAGGGAGGAAGAAGGAAGGAAGTGAGGAGAGAGGGAGGGAGGAAGGGCCTCCCACGCAAAGGGAAGACACCCCCAGGGAATACTAGGAAGAAAGGGGGGGAAGAGAGGTTTTCCCGTGGCACACCAGCTGATCTTTCACAGAACACTAGTGTGCCGCGGAACAGCAGTTGGGAAACACTGCTCTACGAGGCCCAGACTAAATCACCATTGTTCAATGGCTAGGCATAAGAGCAATGAATTGCACAACTGTAGAATATGGCAGTGTTTCTCAACCAGTGTGCCATGGCACACTAGTGTGCCGTGAGCGATCTTCAGGTGTGCCGTGGGAAATTGGAACCTTCAATACCCTTTCTTCCCCCTCCTGCTCAACACTTTTCCCCAAGCAAACCCTTTCAGTACTTTCTGTTGGTAATGAGAGTTCAATATGCCAAGTTTGGTTCAATTCCATTGTTGCAAGAGTTCAGGATGCTCTTTGATTGTGTAACTATAAATCCCAGAAATTGTAACTCCCAAATGTCAAGGTCTATTTTCGCCAAACTCCATCTGTGTTAACATTTGGGCATATTGAGTATTCATGCCAAGTTTTTCCTGACCCAACATTGTTTGAGTCCACAGTGCTCTCTGGATATAGGTGAACTACAACTCCAAAACTCAAGGTCAATGCCCACCAAACTCTTATAGTATTTTCTCTTGGTTATCGGAGTTCTGTGTGGGAGGTTTGTGTCTTACTGCCATTCCTCCCAGGATATCTATGTTGTGTTCATCGAAACAGGCCCGAGTTTCACACTGAGTGTATAAATACATTTTAAAACATATTAACTATATGTATAATTGTGTTAGAGTGTCATTTTGTGTCATTTTGGTTGGTGGTGTGCCCCAGGATTTTGTAAATGTAAAAAATGTGCCGCGGCTCAAAAAAGGTTGAAAAACACTGGAATATGGTATCCTTGCCTTTATTTACACTATCCTAAATATGTTTTCAGAGCTTTGGCCAAAGTCAGCTTTAGGCATGTATATGGCTCCTTCTTCAATCTCTGGACTCGCTGGACAAGTATGGCTGACAGCTCCCATGTGACCCGCTCAGCCCTGATCAGAAGAAACAACTAGTTTTGCAAGCCCAAATTAAAAAGTCCTGTAACCAGGCAATTATCTTCAAATTCAAATTTCACTTTCAAGTTTTAATTCTAAGACATGAATGGAAAAGTACCATCACCCCCTGCTAAGCGAACGGCTGCTCTGATTGAAATGTATTCCCCCAAGATGCTTATCTTGTGCTACCCCAAAGTCTCCCTCCCACGCCAACTGGGGAAAGGAGGTGGAAACCACAGGAGCGAAACAGAGGGAAAAATTCCCTTCCTTTGCAAATCAAATGAGCCATTCAAGTATATAGGAACATTAAGCTTGCCTCGGATGAGGTACCAAACACAGATGCTCTCCCTTTGTCTGCAATTGTGTATTATTCAAACAAATAAGTATTTCTAAACCTAGCTTTGCCAGAACGATGCAAATACAGGGCCACAGACTCCTTAGAGGAAAGCGTCAGTAAATGGCAAGGCTAAGTGTGTGCATATGGGTGCATCTACACCAGCGTTGTCAACCTGGGGGTCGGAACCCTTGGGCGGGTTGTGAGAGGGGTGTCAGAGGGGTCACCAAAGACCATCAGAAAACACAGTATTTTCTGTTGGTCATGGGGGTTCTGTGTCCCAAGTTTGGTTCAATTCCATCATTGGTGGAGTTCAGAATGCTCTTTGATTGTAGACCAACTATAAATCCCAGCAAATACAACTCCCAAATGTCAGGGTCTATATTTCTCAAACTCCACCAGTGTTCACATTTGGGCATATTGAGTATTCGTGCCAAGTTTGGTGCCAGAACCATCATTGTTTGAGTCCACGGTGCTCTCTGAAGGTAGGTGAACTACAACTCCAAAACTCAAGTTCAATGCCCACCAAACCAATATCTTCTGTTGGTCATGGGAGTTCTGTGTCCCAAGTTTGGTTCAATTCCATCGTTGGTGGAGTTCAGAATGCTCTTTGATTGTAGGTCAACTATAAATCCCAGCAAATACAACTCCCAAATGTCAAGGTCTATATTTCCCAAACTCCACCAGTGATCATATTTGGGCATATTGAGTATTAGTGTCAAGTTTGGTCCAGAACCACCATTGTTTGAGTCCACAGTGCTCTCTGGAGGTAGGTGAACTACAACTTCAAAACTCAAGATAGATGCCCACTAAACCCTTCCAGTATTTTCTGTTGGTCATGGGAGTTCTGTGTCCCAAGTTTGGTTTAATTCCATCATTGGTGGAGTTCAGAATGCTCTTTGATTGTAGACCAACTATAAATCCCAGCAAATACAACTCCCAAATGTCAAGGTCTATATTTCTCAAACTCCACCAGTGTTCACATTTGGGCATATTGAGTATTCGTGCCAAGTTTGGTCCAGAACCATCATTGTTTGAGTCCACAGTGCTCTCTGGATATAGGTGAACTACAACTCCAAAACTCAAGTTCAATGCCCACCAAACCAGTATCTTCTGTTGGTCATGGGAGTTCTGTGTCCCAAGTTTGGTTCAATTCCATCGTTGGTGAAGTTCAGAATGCTCTTTGATTGTAGGTCAACTATAAATCCCAGCAAATACAACTCCCAAATGTCAAGGTCTATATTTCCCAAACTCCACCAGTGATCATATTTGGGCATATTGAGTATTAGTGTCAAGTTTGGTCCAGAACCACCATTGTTTGAGTCCACAGTGCTCTCTGGATATAGGTGAACTACAACTCCAAAACTCAAGTTCAATGCCCACCAAACCAGTATCTTCTGTTGGTCATGGGAGTTCTGTGTCCCAAGTTTGGTTCAATTCCATCGTTGGTGGAGTTCAGAATGCTCTTTGATTGTAGGTCAACAATAAATCCCGGGAACTACAACTCTCAAATGACAAAATCAATCCCCGCCCCTCAACCCCCACCCGCATTCAGATTTTGCATTTGTGCCACATTTCGTCTAGTGAATGGAAATACATCCTGCATATTAGATATTTACATGACAATTCATTACAGCAGCAAAATTACACTTATGAAGTAGCAAATAAAATAATGTTATGGTTGGGAGTCACCACAACATGAGGAACTGAATTCAGGGGTCACAGCATTAGGAAGGTTGAGAAACGCTGATCGATACTGTAGAATGAATTCCGTTTGATACCACTTTAACTGTCATGGCTCAGTGCTATGGAATCACGAGAGCTGTAGTTTTACAAGGTCTTTAACTTGGATGATTGTGTGTTTTTACCTATGTAAACCGCTACGAGCTTCGAACTATAAATAAATAAATAAATGATAACAGCAATTGTGATAAATTTTGTGTGTTTTCTGGGTCAGAAAAGAGAGAAGAAAAAACAATACAAAAGGGTTAGCTGGGTGAGAATGGGTTTCAGAGATTATTAACTCTGAACACATTCACTTCAATCTTTGGTTCACTATCAATCTATGTTTATGGTTGTCAAATTTAAAAGCCTGCTGTTCATCTTTGGCCATTGCTGATGAAACCAGTCCTTAAAGGGTTACATATCAGCTCTAGAATCATAGAATCATAGAGTTGGAAGAGACCTCACGGGCCATCCAGTCCAACCCCATTCTGCCAAGAAGCATTCAAAGCACCCCCGACAGGTGGCCATTCAGCCTCTGTTTAAAAGCCTCCAAAGAAGGCGCCTCCACCATACTCCGGGGCAGAGAGTTCCACTGCTGAACAGATCTCATAAAGTCTTTTTGGCATGCAACTGTGACACAGCTGTATCAGTAGTAAATAACACTGAAAAGGCTATCTGGTACACAGACAAAGCAAAAAGGCAGGGATGTATATATAAGAGCAATCTATGGTGAAATATATCAATCTAGAACCGTGTTTTTCAACCTTTTTTGAGCACATTTTTTACATTTACAAAATCCTGGGGCACACCACCAACTAAAATGACACAAAATGACACTCTAACACAGTAATACATATAGTTAATATGTTTTTAAATGTATTTATACACTCAGTGTGAAACCTGGGCCTGTTTCGATGAACACAACAATGATATTCTGGCAGGAATGGCAGAAAGACACACACGAAGGTCTTATTCAACAGCTGTATGGCATGGGAAAACTTTGGCCCTCTGGGTGTCTTCCCACCATTCCTAACAGCCTGAGGCCCTTTCCTGCTTAAGTGGCTGAGGGGGAAAAAGGAAAAGGGCCTGAGGCTGCTAGGAATGGTGGGAGTTGGAGTCCAAAACACCTGGAAGGTCCAAGTTTGCCCATGCCAGCTTTCGATTCCATCGCCACATCTATCTTCAGCCTCTAGCGATTTGAATATATGTGATTATCTATGTGATTTTCTACCTTGTCGCTATGATTATGGTGCTGCTTCTTTAAATTGTCCGCAAATTGACTGTGATTTCATAAAATATCGCGGGTTTTCCATAGAGGAGCGCTCCGTGAACTCGCTACTTCCTGGTTCGCAACTCTCCGCTCTCTGTGGCGACCAAGCCGAACTACCTTACATAAGACTTTTGATTTTCTCCAGCAGGAGTGGGTACTTTGAATGTGTTTTTTGCGTATGATTATGTATGATTAATTGTGCATTTTGTACTGTGACGTAGCGGCGCTCCTTTAATAAGTAAGGGTATTGGAGGTTCTAATTTCCTACGGCACACCTGATGATCGCTCACGGCACACTAGTGTGTCCCGGCACACTGGTTGGGAAACACTGATCTAGAATGTTATATATAATCCGGATTAAACCAAGCATCCATAGATATGAGCAGTAAGAGTCTATAAATGTGTATACTAAGTCAAATGGATATCTATTTCCTTAATAAATAACCAAAATATGGCAATAGACAGTTTATATTCAATATTAGATATTCAAAAATCCATAAATATGTCACAACACGAAAGCACATCAATTATATCAATATCAACAGGAGAAAATACATTAATATAAACAACATCAAAATAGTCGAAATGTATCCGCGGCTTGGATTTAGTTTTGAAACTTACAAACTATTCAGTGACTATTACACCAAGTGCGGATTTACAAAAGTATTATTGTTTACCATCAACTTCGTTGGATTTGTTTCGCTGCGATCACCTCCCCGGAGGAGGTGGGACTTAGTGAGCGCGGCTCCGCCACCGCGGCTTGGATATAACTTTGGAACCTACAAACTACTTAATATATGTTACTCCAAGTGTGGATTTACAAAAGACTTATTGGTTACCATCAACATTGCTGAATATGGACTATTTTGGAGCGTCTCCCATTGTATGTGAGTAAGGACTGTTAATATTGGCATTTACGTGGACTCTCTGTGATTCAGTATCTAACTGCAATTATTTGTGGATACATTTCGACTATTTTGATGTTGTTTATATGTTGTGACATATTTATGGATTTTTGAATATCTAATATTGAATATAAACTGTCTATTGCCATATTTTGGTTATTTATTAAGGAAATAGATATCCATTTGATTTAGCACACACATTTATAGACTCTTATTGCTCATATCTATGGTTGCTTGGTTTAATCCGGGTTATATAACCTTCTAGATCAGGGGTGGGCAACCTACGGCCCGCGGGCCGGATCTGGCTGGGCAGCCGATTCTGTCCGGCCCGGGGAGAAGGGGGGCAGAGGCGGGGCCAAGAAGAAGGGAGGTGATCCGGGCCTGCAGCGGGAGCACTCGGCGATGATCGTCTTCCGGGTCACCAGGTAACCTCAGATCACCGACTGCTCCCCCTGCAGGCATTCCATAGCAGGGCGATCAGCTGGGGCTGGGGGCGAGAGCGGGCGGAGGCCTGCAGCCTCCGATCGCCTGCTGCTCTGCTCTGTGGCGGGGCTTCTCCCTCTCGGCGGCGCCTCTGCCGCCCGCGCCGCGCTCTCCACACAATGCACCAACCGCACTTATGCCCAGGACAATGTGCAGGTTACGTGGCGCCGCCCCCACCCCCACTGCCTCTAATGTCACCTCAACATTGACACCCGGCTCTCCCTCTCTCACTCCATCCCAGCTCCCTTTTGGTGTTTGACGCTGGAGTGGGCCAATCGCAAGCTGGGGAAACCAGGCTGTTGGCATCTATTGGGCTGTGTCACAGAGCGTCCCGTCCAATCAGGAAGGCGGCCACGAGGGAGGTTAGCCGGGCAAGTGAATGGCGAGGGGCGGGTACTAAGACAAAGGGGCCAATTGCGAGTACAATTATTAATTTCATGTTGACTAGCCTCCCCCTGCCACGCATTGCTGTGGCCCTGTCTGGTGATCTGGAAAATAAAGTCAGGAGAAAGTTTTGTTTTCTAATCTATGTCATATATGCTTTGCCATCCTCTGGGCTGGGGCCATTGGGCCATTCCATCTTGGGATCCTTCCTCTCTTGAGGATGTCAGCCTTCATCTTGGTTCACATCTTGTCTTCTTGGATTTAATTTAATTTAATTTTAGTGGTTTTTATTGTTATTTTATAATAATTTTATTATAACAATATAATAAATAATATAATATAATAATGTTATATTATATTATAATTTCAATATATTATGTCTATATATATATATATACTATAATATAATAATTATGATATTAATACTAATAATATATGAATATTTCTTGATATATTAATATGTTAATATTAATTATGTGTGATATATAGTAAATAAATAAATAAATAATTTAGATTAGAATGTAGTTCAGCCTTTAGGTGCTGCCCTCCATAATATTTTTTGGCTCTCGTGTGGCCCCTTGGGAAAAATAATTGCCCACCCCTGTTCTAGATTGATATATTTCACCATAGATTGCTCTTATATATACATCCCTGCCTTTTTTAAAAAAATTAAATTTTTATTAAAAGTTTTGGATACGTACAGATGGGGGGGGATGGTTTTGGGGTAGGGCGACCTGGGGGTAGGGGGGTGAGGGGTAGAGGGGTGGGGGTTAAGGGCGGTAGCGGTGGTAGACTGGTCAGGGATCTGGGAAGGATAGTAACGGATAAGGGTGTTGAGAAAGGATAGAGATAGGGGTAACGAGTTTTCTTCTAGCTTCCTTTTTCTTGGGTTCGTCTTGTTTATCTTGTACAGTCCCTGTTTGGTATCCATTGTCCGTTCCTTGTCCTTTAATATAGCTAGGTCTGTACCCCTTCATCTTCCTCAGTCCCCTTTCTAACCATTCTCTTTAGGAGATTCGAGGCTTTTTACATCCATTTCCAGTTCGTCACATCTCAGATGACTAAAATACAACTCTAGAGGGTAAAGACACCTTTTCTTTAGGTTTTTCTTTCCTTTTTGTTGGGCTGTTCTCATCCAGCTTCTCTTCCTATTGGGCTGCGTCCCTATCTTTTTGTCTTTGTTCTTATCTGAAACCAGGGTGGAACTTTTGGAAGGTGCAACATCTTCTTGGTTTTTCCCCTCTTCTCTTTTTTGGGGGGCAGAGATTTTGGAATCTTTCTTATTCGATCTTGGCACTTCCAGTGGAACTTCCTCGCTCTTTTTGAAGTGGAGTCCACTTTCTTATGATGTTTCTTGCGGTTTTTTAATCTCTTCCCCTCTCATCACTCCACCTTCACGTATTGTTACGTTTTTTCCCTTGACCTGAGGCGCTTCTTTTCCATCTTCATAGAGGTTCATCAGCTCCCTCTTTGTGGGAAGTGTTTCTCCGGTTGATTCTATTCTTGCATGTTGGGACTGCTCCTGGATCGCTTTGATCTGCCTCTCTTGCCTCGTCACTATAGAGTCGATCGTCTGCAGGAGTCCATCTTGAGCTTCCCCCAGCCTTCGTATTTCTGTGAGAATGTCCCCCAAAGTTACCTCTTCCTCTTCTGGTCTCTTTCCCCGCCTTCTCTTCCTCTCTTCTGCTTCTGGGGCCCATTCATGTAGCGCCGCCATCTTTTTGCTGTCAGTTGTGCTTTACTCTGTTTTACTCTTGAAAGTATGTCTTTTTTCCCCTTCCAAGATGGCGCTCCCACCGAAAAGCTCCTCTTCCTCCCTGCTCCTGGGGCTATCAGAGCTCATCCGCCATTTTGGCACCCACCAGCTCTTTTCCTCCTTCACCCTCTTCCTTTGCCAGGAATGATTGGCTGCCCCTCTGTATGGCCTGTTTGCTGGATTTTTATTGCCCTTTTCTTGGGGGCCCGATCCTCTTAATGTGGGGGGCTTCCGTGCAGCTGTTGGAAGCCCCGTTGTTTGCCCACACTCTTCCCTTCCGCCTCCAGTAGCGCCTCCCCAGTGCCGTACGGGCCGCTGATCCCCGTACTTACGACCTCCTTCCTCCTCGACTCTTCTGTAGCCTCCTGCCCTCTGCTTAAGGTGGGGGGGGGGGCCGGGCTGGGCTGGCAGTGAGTGCGGGTCGCCACCCGCTACCCGCTTCCTGGCTCGCTCGCCGCAGTGACGTCAGTCCGGGCCCTCTCAATCTCTCCCTCTTGGGGAGGGAGAGATCTTTGAGCCGCCGAACACCGTCCGCCGGCTTCGCGCTCGTCTCGGACGCTTCTGTCCGCGAGGAGGGAGGGCGTAGATCGCCCCCCAGCCCGAAAAGCAGGCGACACCCCAGGGAGCCCTAGAGTGCCCGTCCTGCCGCCATCTTCGCCTGGCCGGGAATCCCATCCCTGCCTTTTTACAGCTGTATCACTGGCATCCTTAAGCACCTTTACATTGTTTAAACTGGAAATCGGATCAGGCTAGTGGTCCTCCAAGACCCACAATCTTGTTTCCAGCAGTGGCTGCTGGGATGCACCTTCATAACGAAGAGGCAATAGCTCTCATCCCTTGATCCCTTGCAGTATCTGGGATTCAGAGCTAGGCTGCCTCTGAACACAAATGTTCTGCTTTCTGATCATGCCTAACATCTGTGAAGATAGTCTCTGTGAATTTGTCCCCCAAACCATGTGAGGGGCTTGGCAGCCGAGACACAGCATTCCCAACTCCTGTCTATGGAAACAGCAGGACACAGATGTCTTCAACTAAACATTATTTATTCAAAGCTCCTGGAGCACAGAGCAACATCTGACTTTAAAGAAACCCAATATAACATAAATAGGTCCAGGAATGTCCTGCCCTCTGTGGGGGTGTTGCAAGGAGTTTCTCCCAAACTGAAAGCATTCCCTTCTGTTACTGTCATAAAGCCTTCTCGTCCTTGTGCCGTCCAAGCTTGTTTCAATAGTCAATACAGAACACAAGTAAAAACAACTACAAAGTTCTACTACAAGTACTTTGTAGTAGCAGTTTTATGAAGGTGTTGACCTTCAAGCTCTTCATAGTTGGGGTCCAGGTTACCTCCAGGATATCTTCCTGTCATATGATCACAACAAAGCAACAGACGAGCGGGCTGGCAAACAACAATGGTGTAATGTTACATAAATACACCACCGTGCCAATAAGCAATGAAATAAAGTGTTAGATCATACATACGGTTCGTAGATATCAAGGATATATTTGTGTAAATCACAAGAAATCGGGTTCGTGAGATTCCAGTATCAATCCAATAAGCATAACATTGTGATAGTCGCTCACAAAACTCCCATATAACTAGTGTCCACAGTTCCTTGGTTTCCTCACGGAAATGTCCCAAAGTTCTTTAGGGTGATAATGATCAAAAACACAAATGAAGTCTGTAGGATGGGTGTGAGGGAACACGAACGGGATGGGTATGATCACAAACACACACGCTGGCAACTGGTGAGGGAGTTACGTGAACTCCAATGGGAAAATCCCCAGGACGACCACAGAGGAGAGTGAAATCGGCGTCTCCCTGTAGTAAAAGCTGATGCAATGCTAGAGCCTACAGGGAGACGCCGATGAACACAACATAGATATCCTGGCAGGAATGGCAGAAAGACACACAGGAAGGTCTTGCTCAATTTATAGTTAACACACAAACAAAGAGCATCCTGAACACTTGCAACAATGGAATTGAACCAAACTTGGCATATTGAACTCTCATTATCAACAGAAAGTACTGAAAGGGTTTGCTTGGGAATTGACCTTGAGTTTGGAAGTTGTAGTTCACCTACACCCAGAGAGCACTGTGGACTCAAACAATGTTACGTTATGTTGTTGATTGTTTTCTATCCAGAATCACAATGTTGGAAGGAGACTCACCACTTTAAGGTCCCTAAAACAGGCATGGGAAAACTTCGGCCCTCTGGGTGCTTTGGACTTCAACTCCCACCTTTCCTAACAGCCTGAGGCCCTTTCCTGCTTAAGTGGCTGAGGGGGAGGAAAAGAGCCTGAGGCTGCTAGGAATGGTGGGAGTTGGAATCCAAAACACCTGGAAGGTCCAAGTTTGCCCATGCCAGTTTTCGACAGAGACCTCTTCCTCCCCCTTCCCCTTCGCGCCCTTTCTTTCCCCTCCTGCCGAACATTTACTTTTTCTTCTCCACTCGGGCTCCCTTCTTCCCAGCCTTGCTCTGCTCGCTTTGCTCATGCTGCCACTTCTGCCGCCATTTTGATCCGAGGGGGCAGCGTGAGCATGTTCAGGAGGGGGGAGGGAGGAAGACGTGACCCGTGTGGGCGCTACTGCGCAGACTCGCCCCACATCTTCCTCCCTCCTGAGCCTCCCCTCCTGAACACACTCACGACAGCATGAGCAAAGCGAAGCAAAGCGAGCAGAGCGAGGCTGGGAAGAAGAGAGCCTGAGTGGAGAAGAAAAAGTGTTCGGCAGGAGGGGGAAGAAAGGGTATTGGAGGTTCCAATTCCCCACGGCACACCTGATGATCGCTCACGGCACACTGGTTGGGAAACACTGATGTAGACATTCACTAGCATTGCATGCACAGCTACCAATTGAATTTGCACATTGGATAATAATGTCAAATGTATCCATGTATTCCGGACAAAATGTGCTCTTATTACCGTTGATAACATCATACAGAAAATGCAAATCATTTTTACACATTACGTAAGTAGGAAGATATTTGAAAGTCACTGGATGCCGACGTGCTTGTGTTATTTGTTGAACCAGCAGATCTTGAATAACAGTATCCTATTTTGTTGCATCCAGAAGCTTTTTCATTATGTATATACTTTTGTCCTTTACACACAAAAAACCCCAACCTGACAAAGTTGCCAAAACATATGGCAGTTCTAAATTGCTATTAGTTAGCAATTATATCACTTCAGTGCGAGCTCAGGCACCAAACTTCAATTCCTCGTACGAAATTGTTTGATGCATTTATAACAGGCAATCCTTTCTCTTTCCAATTAGTGCCCTGGCTGGTTATGTTTCATCAACAGCAACTGCCAGATTAAATGCCTTACTTGACCATCTTCACCCAACCTACTTTGATGTTCACTTTTTCAAGCTTCGGAATACCTTTTGGATGAAGATCAGACGGCATTAAACAGAATTACTAATTAATTAAGCAAAGTTAAATTTTAAACACTGTTTGTTGTGTTAGCCAAAAGCCTCAACAGAACAGCTCTCTCCCATCTCCGCACAGATCAAAAGAGATCATTTTCCTTCTCTATCCCTCCCCATTCCACCCTCCTTCTCTCCCAAATTAGCATGTTTGGGCTCGAATGAACTGTGATGAAACACTATAGGGCTGTGTATCAAATTGCGGTGCATGCTTTATTAACAGGGGATTTTCTTTTTCATAGAAGGTTCCAACTTACCGTGACCTAAGCATCTAGAACAGGGCTGTCCAACTTCTACCAGCCCAGGGGCCTGAATTCCGGTTACTGATGACCTGGGGGGCCGTAGGGTCTGCCTCCGCCCCCGGCTCTGCCCCGGCTCCGCCCGCTCCCCCAGCTCCGCCCCCGCCCCCGCATGCATACAGTCAAATATAATCTTTTACTGAGTGTCACAATGCTAGGACTTTGCCGGCCCCTTAATCACACACACAGAGACGGTATTCAGCTAACTATTGTAGAATAAAAACAGTAGAAAAGGTAATTGTCCAAAATGCAAAAGCAATCAAAGTAATAGGTATTGTCCAAAAGCAACTTGGCATGAAAGTTTCCAAGACTTGGCAAGGCTCCGCTTAGCAAAAGCGAATCAGGAACAAAACAAGGTACAAGATCCAAGGCTCCCTTGGCAGGCCACTAGCCCAAACTTAGCTCCGTGGTCCAGCCTCGCTAACACATCTGCATAGGATAGACGTGGCCGAGGTACAGAGGATCCGTTCCCACGGATCCTCTACTTAATCTTCGTGGCGAGGACCCCGACGCTCTAGGCTTCTCCTTCTCCAATCTGTGGTGCGGGACCTCGGTCTGTCTAGGCTATGAAACCAACCCCTCCTGCTAGACTCGATGTTCCGTCTCCTATCAAAGGTTCGGCCTTGCCTCCCAGCACCTGGGTCTCTATCTCCGTGAGAGTCAAACTCCCTATCTACTTCCCAGCTATCCTCCTCCAGGTCTTCATGCATTCTTTCTTGCGATCCTGCCCCCCCCCGGACGTTCATACTCTTCACTATCTCTGCTTTCAGTTTGCACCTGGCTTTCCATATCCTCGTAAGGATCAGGCCAGCCTTCATCCCAGGCTAGGCTCTCTTCCAGCCCCTCTAAATCCTCTTCAGAATCTATCTCAGCTGCTGCTGGCTCTAATGCAAGTGGGACCCCTGGCGCTGTCCCATGCCCCCCAGGCACAAACGAGAACTGGGTTGCTACACTGAGATAAAATGCAGGGATAAGATATTAAATTATTTTAATTTAATATTAAATATATTTAATTCCATCCTCCCCTCTCCCCTTATTTTAATTTAATATTAAATATATTTAATTCCATCCTCCTCCCTCCTTATTTTAATTTAATATTAAATGTATTTAATTCCATCCTCCCCTCTCCCCTTATTTTAATTTAATATTAAATATATTTAATTCCATCCTCCCCTCCCCCCTTAATGTATCCCATCTCCCCTTATTTCATCTTTAAATATATTTAATTTTATATTTAATACATGAGGGGAGATGGGGGGAGGGAATGAGGAGCCCCCTGAGGAGCTCCTTGCTTCGGCCTACCTTTTCCAAACGCGCAGGATCCAGGAGTACCCGGACGACGAGAGAGGCAACGACCGACTGAGTCAAAGAAGGTCCTAATTGCGTCTGTGGGCCTCAGCGATCCAGTAGTAGCCAAAGAGTATCGCGAGAATACGCAATCCACACGGGATTTCGCCGTCAACGCTGGCGTGATCTTGCGTTGACAGCGAAATCCCGTGTGGACGGCGTATTCTCGCAATACTTGCTCCGAACCCGGAAGTAGGTATTTTTTAATTTTTTAATTATTTATTTGATTTTCATTTTTTTAATTAAAAAGCTTAGGGGGTCGGAGGGAAGGGGCTGGGGGGCCGTATACGGCCCCTGGGCCGCCAGTTGGACAGCCCTGATCTAGAAGGCAACGTCATTTGGCTCCCAAGATTTGGTATGTGTGTGCTTTGCATATGGGCACCAATACAGTGAAGGATTATGACATTGGAATCCAGAACTTTGATTTATGGAAGAGCTTAACCTTCTATGCCTGGATATCTATAGCTTTCCATAGATGCAGGAAGGAACTAGGAACTGCTGCGTCAGCACCTGTTATTGACAGATGTCTTCAACCAAGGCTATTGACTAAATTCTCCCAGAATACAGAACAACAGCTGGATTTAAGAGCTTGGAAATACTGTTTTGTAATGTGACAGTCTCCTGAATCTCCCAGAAAAGTGTCATTACCATATTCACTACACTGGCTCCTTCATATGTCCAGTGGGGGCGGAAACTTCATACTTTAGATCACAGGTTTGAGCAGGAGTCAGGAACCCATGGCTCGCGAGCCAGATGTGGCTCTTTTCATGATTGCATCTGGCTCTCCAGAGCAGCCCGGGCCTCGGTTTCCCAGCATGCAGCAGGGAGGAGTGACACATTCTCCATTCTCCCTCTTCCTTCCTTCCTCTTCCTTCCTTCCTCCCCTTCACCCTTTCCTTCTCCTTTTCTCCTTCCTTTTCCCTTCCTTTCCTCCATTCTCCCTCTTCCTTCCTTCCTCTTCCTTCCTTCCTCCCCTTCACCCTTTCCTTCTCCTTTTCTCCTTCCTTTCCCCTTCCTTTCCTCCATTCTCCCTCTCCCTTCCTTCCTTCCTCTTCCTTCCTTCCTCCCCTTCACCCTTTCCTTCTCCTTTTCCCTTCCTTTCCTCCATTCTCCCTCTTCCTTCCTTCCTTCCTCTTCCGTCCTTTCTCCCCCTTCACCCTTTCATTCTCCCACCCTCTCTCCCCTTCCTTCTTTCCTCCGTCTCTCTCTTTCTCCCCTTCACCCTTTCCTTCTCTCCTTCCTTTTCCCTCCCTCTCTCCCCTTCCTTCTTTCCTCCGTTCTCCCTCCCTCTTCCTTCCTTCCTTCCTCTTCTATTCTTTCCCCAGTCTTCCTTTCCTTCTCCTTCCTTTCTTTTCACTTCCCTCTCTCTCCCCTTCTTTCTTTTCTTCTTTTCCCTTCATTATTTTACTTTTTCCTCACTCCCTTTCCTTTCTTTTTCCGACCCTTTCTTTTCTTCACTTCCCATTTCCTTCTTTCTTTCCCCCCGTCTCTCTCCTGCTTTTCTTTTCTTCCTTTTCCATAGTTCGTGCTTCTTTTCTTTCTTCCTCTCCCCCTCCCTCCTTCCTTTCTTCTTTCTTTCTTTCCCCCTTCCTTCCGTCTTCTCTTCCTTCCCAGAGTCCTGAGCGTGCCTTTTGCAGAGCCAGGTCTGAAGTGTCCCGTCATTCTGCCGGGGGAATCCTTTTCTCATAGTATATATGTATATACTCACATTTAGTTGATTCAGTCTTAAAATATATTCTATATATTATATGGCTCTCACTGAAATAAATTTCCAAATATTTTGCTTTCATGGCTCTCTGAGTCAAAAAGGTTCCCGACCCCTGGGTTAGAGAGATTAGATAACAGATTAGAGAGATGATGGGCCAAAACTAACAAAATGAAGTTCAACAGTGACAAATGCAAAAGACTCCACTTGTCTAGACCACACAAAATCTCCAGTTGAGTAGTTCTGTATTATTTGAACATGGAAGGACAACCAAACTATCTAATGCATGGGATGGGGTTGATGTGGATATAGGTGCACCCAGGCAAATTGCAAGCCTTTTCGTTTCTCTTTTACGGCACAGAAGTAAGCATTCCTTAAATAGCAAATTAAACAGTCAGAGGATGGACTTTGCAAAGCTATCTTTTCATGTAATGTGAGTAATGTGGCGGAGCCCCTGGTGGTGCAGCGGGTTAAACCGCTGAGCTGCTGAACTTGCCGACTGAAAGGTCAGTGCGGTGAGCTCCCGCTGTTAGACCCAGCTTCTGCCAACCTAGCCATTTGAAAATATGCAAATGTGAGATCAGTAGGTACCTCTCTGGCGGGAAAGTAATGGCGCTCCATGCAGTCATGCCGGTCTTGAAGGTGTCTATGGACAACACTGGCTCTTCGGCTTAGAAATGAAGATGACTACCACCCCCCAGGGTCGGACACAATTGGACTTAATGTCAAGGGGAAACTTTTACCTTTACCTAAGTAAGATGGACTGAGTTCTGGAAAGCCTTGAGGACGAATGGTTTCAGGCACAACAACCCCATTGTCTAAGCCAGTGTTTCCCAACCAGAGAGTTACCTCCCCCGCCCCCTCCAAGGAACTGTTTATAACAGCTTCATGACATCCATAGTTAACTGGAAGCAAGTTTCACTCAGGGTGAAATTTCACAAAGGTCTGGAGAACAAGCTCTATGAGGAGCGGCTTGAAGAGCTGGGCATGTTTAGCCTGAAGAAGAGAAGGCTGAGAGAAGACATGCTAGCCATGTATAAATATGTGAGAGGAAGTCATATATATGTTGTGTTCATCGAAACAGGCCCAGGTTTCACACTGAGTGTATAAATACATTTAAAAACATATTAACTATATGTATTACTGTGTTAGAGTGCCATTTTGTGTCATTTTGGTTGGTGGTGTGCCCCAGGGTTTTGTAAATGTAAAAAATATGCCGCGGCTCAAAAAAGGTTGAAAAACACTGGTCTAAGCAAAAATAAATAAATAAATATCCAACTAAAGATAATCCTTTTTTTTTTCATGTCAGGAGTGACCCGAGAAACTGGAAGTCACTTCAGGTGTGAGAGAATTGGTCATATGCAAGGACGTTGCCTAGGGGATGCCCAGATGTTTGATCATCCTTGTGGGTGGCTGGAAAGCTGGAGCTGACAGAGGGAGCTCAACCTGCTCTCCCAGATTTGAACCACTGACCTATTGGTCAGCAGTTCTGGCAGCACAAGGGTTTAATCCATTGTACCATGAACAATAGACATACTACAGCAATTCTTTGGAAAGCTTTCTATCCCAAATAGAAAATACACAACAGCTAGCGGCCTATTGTGTGTTTCGACTCGACTGCGGTTGGAAGAGCTACAGAAACCCAAAGTTTTACCTCGACAGGCAGAACAAGTGGGCTTTGTTACCTAGACAGATTACGGCATTTCTCTTTGCTCCCCCCAGCCCACAAAGCCCACTTTAAAGTCTGCTCTTCATAAAAGCCCAGCATGAACAGTGGAATTTCTGACTTGCCTCAGATACCGAGGCGACTTTTATGGTTTTCAAGTAGCTTCAGGGTTATATTTTAAAAGTTGAATTTCATCACATGTTTTAAGTTTGCTGAGGAGGGGGAAAAAAAGATGTATTTTTAGTGGGGGAAAAGTATTTTTTTTCTTCCCCCACATCCCCCTTTCACATTTCTCTCCCCCCGCTTCACAGATGTTTCATCTCAATCACATCCAGACCTCAAAGCCTTAGCACCAGTCAAGTTTGTTCTCCTACGGATGGAAAAGAGAAAATGTCATTTATTTGCAGGAGACGTGGTCTTCCCTCCCTTTGCCTCTTTCTAACACCTATTTTTTTTCTTCCAACCACAACTAGTATGCGAGTTAACATCAAATAATAAATGTAAATCCATTGAGCTGTTGAGATTGAACCGAAGCTATTTTGCTGAATAGATGGCACAGCAGCTTAGCTGTTAAGTTTAGGTCGGGATTGTCTCACCTTCCCCGTTTTATTTCAGAAAAAAAGGGTAAGATCTACTAAACCAGTGTTTCCCAACCAGTGTGCCGGGGCACACTAGTGTGCCGTGAGCGATCATCAGGTGTGCCGTGGGAAATTGGAACCTCCAGGAGGGGAGTGGGAGAGTCTAGTGCAGGGGTGCCCACACTTTTTCATCATGCGAGCTACTATATGAACAATCAAGTTGAAAAGATCACCTGTTGTGCATGTGAGCGTGCGCGCACACTCCTACTGCAGTCTTCTGTCCGCGCGGGGCTTCTTTCTTGCCTGCCCACGAACTCGCCGCTGCGCGCACCCGGGAAGGGAACCCTCCTTGCCTGCGCGCGCTCTCTCTCTTAATGTCTTCATTGCCTTCCTCCTTCCTGCTGCGTGCTTTCATGAAGCAGGAAGTCCCCATCCCGTCCTGCTTCTTGCGTGCACAGCAGGCCCCTCTCACGCACGCAGCAGGAGCGTATTTATGGGCGGTCATGTCAGCACACCGTGCGTGGCAAGACGAGCGCCAGGGCCCACCCACTAAAGCCTCATTTTGGCAAAAGAAGCCTCGCGAAGGCGGCGGCGGGAGCGCACGTGCGCGCGCATGGCAGAAGCGCGCCATCTAGCTGGTGAGGCCCAAAGATCACCTGGAAGAGGGCCAAAGATCACCTAGGTGCTCCCGATCACCATAATGAGCACCCCTGGTCTAATGTGTTGGAAGTATGAAAACCCTAAGAAACCTACCTCGATAAAGGCACAAAATTACAGACACCCCCCTCCCCACCCGTTGTCTACTTGGTCTCTCCCTCTCCATGCGTTGAGAAGGCCCGCCTCCCTTTCCCCAAGTAGAGACCTCCTCTTGCCTCCTGGGGGTTCTGTGTGGGAAGTTTGGCCCAGTTCTATCATTGGTGGGGTTCAGAATGCTCTTTGATTGTAGGGGAACTATAAATCCCAGCAACTACAACTCCCAAATGTCAAGGTCTATTTCCCCCAAATTCCACCAGTTTTCACATTTGGGCATATTGAGTATTCATGCCAAGTTTGGTCTTGTTCCAACATTGTTTGAGTCCACAGTGCTCTCTGGACAGGCATGTAGCCGGGGGGGGGGGGCTAAGGGGGCTTCAGCCCCGCCCAAAATTCTCAGGGTGGTCCGCGAAAAGGCCTTACTGGTACATTATTTAAACTGTTATGTTTATTCATATCATGATCTGATCACCATGCTCATTATATCCCACATTATTGGGGTTATTGGGATAACAATACAAAAGGTTTGCTAGGGTAGACCCTCTTCCACCAGTCTCAGCCCCCGAACCAAACTCAGCCCCCGAATCAAAATCCTGGCTACGGCCCTGTCTCTGGATATAGGTGAACTACAACTCCAAAACCCAAGGTCAATGCCCACCAAACTCTTATAGCATTTTCTCTTGGTTATGGGAGTTCTGTGTGGGAAGTTTGTGTCTTTCTGCCATTCCTGCTAGGATATCTATGTTGAGTTCATTGAAACAGGCCCAGGTTTCACACTGAGTGTATAAATACATTTTAAAAGCATATTAACTATATGTATGGCTGTGTTAGAGTGTCATTTTTTTGTGTCATTTTGCAAATTGGTGGTGTGCGCTCAAAAAGGATTTTGCAAATGTAAAAAGTGTGCCATATAGCCCGAAAAACCTACAACAAAGTGATCAAACATTGTTGGGGAACATCTGTACTAAGATCCATGTAAATATTCAAGATTTAATTGTTTGGTGGCCATGCCCAATAGAATCAATATTTTGGAATGATGTACAGTGTTCCCTCACTTATTGCGGGGGTTACGTTCCATGACCTCCCACAATAAGTGAAAAACCGTGATGTAGGGACACCATATAGATTTTAATATGTATACATTATTTTAGTATATTTTAAATCTGTGCTTAAGTCCGTTCAGCAGTTCACCTACCTGGGAAGCATCATCTCTTCAGATGCCAAGATTGATAAAGTGATAGCTCACAGGTTACCAAAGGCATAGAGTGCATTCGGAAGGCTTCACAAAAGAGTCTGGAGCAGGGGTGCTCACACGTTTTCAGCATGCGAGCTACTATATGAACAACCAAGTTGAAAAGATCTACCTGGCACTAGCGCTCCTGCTGCGGCCTTCCGGCCACGCGGGGCTTCTTCCTTGCCTGCCCACGTACGCTCTCTCCATCTCCTCGCCGCTGCGTTCGCCAAGCAGGAATTCACCATGGGAGGGGGGCGCATCCACATCATCCTCCTCCGGGAGGAAAGAAGGGAAGCCCACTGTGCTGCTGTCGGTCATGCGCGGCACTCAGGAACACAGCGGAGGAGGAAGAGGCGCCCTCCTGCCATGCGCGCATGCTCGCCAGCAGCTCCGGGGGCGTGGCTTCCCTCCGCCTTGTCATCCTCCTCCTCTCCCCGCCCTCCTTCCTTGGGTGCGAGGAGGATGACGAGGCGGAGGGAAGCCACGCCCCCGGAGCCGCTGGCAGGCACATGCGCGCGTGGCAGGAGGGCGCCTCTTCCTCCTCCGCCGTGTTCCTGAGTGCAGGCTGCGCATGGCCGGCAGCGGCACTGGGGACTTCCCTTTTTTTCTCCTCTAGGAGCAAAGAAGGGAAGCCCCCGGTGCCGCTGCCGGTCATGCGCGGCACCCAGGGACATGGCGGAGGCAGAGGCGCCCTCCTGCCACACGCACATGCCCGCCAGGCGCCAGCGGCCCTGGAGGTGGGGAAGATGATGAGGGGGGTGCCATTCCCTCTTCCCCCGTTCCCTCGCAGTGCTCTCCCCCCCGCCCTCCCCTGAGGCCCGAGAGAGAAAGAGAGAGTCATGCCGCACGTTGCGGTTTTGCTTAAAAAAATTTTTGGTCCTTGATCTGGCACTCCCCTAGGCCTATGCCCATAGGCCATGGCCTAGTGCAGTGTTTCTCAACCTGGGGGTTGGGACCCCTCGGGGGGTCGTGAGTGGGTGTCAGAGGGGTCGCCAATTACTATCAGAAAACATAGTATTTTTGTTGTTCATGGTGGTTCTGTGTGGGAAGTTTGACCCAATTCTGTAATTGGTGGGGTTCAGAGTGCTCTTTGATTGTAGGTGAACTATAAATCCCAGCAATTAGAACTCCCAAATGTCAATGTCTATTTTCCCCCAAATTCCACCAGTTTTCACATTTGGGCATATTTAATATCCATGCCAAGTTTGGTCCAGATCCATCATTGTTTGAGTCCACAGAACTCTCTGTAAGTAGGTGAACTACAACTCCAAAAACTCTAGGTCAATGCGCACTAAACCCCCAATATTTTCTGTTGGTCATGTGTGCCTAGATTGCTTCAATTCCCCAATTGGTGGAGTTCAGAATGCTCTCTGATTGTAGGTGAACTATAACTCCCAGCAACTACAACTCCCAAATGACAATATCAATCTCCCCCCCCCCCCCCACACACACACACACCTCACCAGTATTCAAATTTGGGTGTATCGGGTATTTGTGCCAAATTTGGTCCAGAATATACATCCTGCGTATCAGATATTTACATGATGATTCATAACAGTAGCAAAATTACAGCTATGAAGTAGCAAAAAATAATAATTTTATGGTTGGAGGTCACCACCACATGAGAAACTGTATTAGGGGTCGCGGCATTCGGAAGGTTGAGAAACACTGGCCTAGTGTGACCTTATGGGTAATCCAGGCCTGCAGCGTGGTGCACATGTGCAGGTGAGGGAGAGCATGTAAGGTTGGAGGGAGGTTCAGGTCATTGAGTCCCTCCAAGGCATGGGGGTCCTGTGTGGGAAATTTGGACTAATTCTATCATTCTGTTGGGGTTCGGAATGTTCTTTGATTGTAGGTGAATCATAAATCCCAGCAACTACAACTCCCAAATGTCAAGGTCTGTTTTCCCCATTTGGGCATACTGGTTAGTGGAACACAATTTTTTTTCTAGGTTATAAATGTTCTAATAGGTTCTATCGTAAAAACATGGGAAAGGTATAGTATTTTGCTATAGTCATTGAGTCTCATTCAATTCAACATTAGTTTGTGGCAGCCGAAAAACAAAGTTTCTAGAGTAGAACAACTACTTTTAAAGTAAGTTCCACACAAGTAAACAGGAAATAACACTTTCAAACCAGGAACAGATTCCCCCCCCCCCAAATTTTATTACATAGTTCTCCCAAGTGAGGTTGAAGCTCCAACCACTATAGGAAACATCATGATATTGTTGGTTACTTGTGTATCTATTAGGCATGGTTTCGAACCCAAAAATGGTGATTCTAAAATCAAATGGGGGGAGATTTTTTGATTAGTAAAAGAAAGACTTACAAAAAAATTTCCAAAAATTTCTAAAATGTAACTTAATTACTAACGAAATTCGTTAGTAGTTCGTATGCCAGCGCATGCGCATTCAGATGGTTTTTGTTTACAACTCCCAGAAATCCTAACAGCTGGTAAATTGGCTGGAATTTCTGGGAGTTGTAGGCCAAAACTTGAATAAATCACACTGAATTCTAGATGGGACTCTCCAAATAGGAAGGAGGGAGGGAAGGAGGGAGGGGTATTCTATTCTTGGAAGCAGCAAAAGAAAAGGAGGAGGAGCCCCCCCCTCGCTGCCTCTTTCTCACCCCGATCCCGAGGGAGCAAGGGCCCAAGTTTGCCCAGGCTGGTCACATACCTACATTCCATGCACATGCAATAATACAGCAGTAATAACAATGGGTATAAGAAGAGGTAAAATTCAAACCGAAGTATTCTGACTGGTCCCTCCTCATGCGGTGCAAACGGGCTCTTATCTGTGAGCCCGGGAAAGTTAGCGTTTTCTGCAGGTGCACACACATACATATTCTTTGGGGGGATTTGCTGCAGAATCTTCTCTATGAGCCCGGATTCTGCAGCAAATCCTCCCCCAAGAATATGTATGTGTGTGCACCCAAGCAGAAAATGCTGGCTTTCCCGGGCTAATAGAGAAGAGCCAGTTTGCACCGCATGAGGAGGGACCAGTCAGAATACTTCGGTTTGAATTTTACCTCTTGTTATTGTTATTACTGCTGTATTATTGCATGTGCATGGAATGTAGGTATATGACCAGTTGGATTACTTATAATATTAGGCACTTACAGTAGCATTCATTCTATTATACATTAGGTTGGTTTCTCACCCCAATACTCTTTGATGCTTTAGATCCTGGCAGGCAGGAGAGGCAGGGAAGCCTGGAAAAATGTAAACAGAGAGGTTTACTCAGAAGTAAATCCACAAAGGAGGGCACTTCATCCAAAGTGCCCTCCTTTGCAGATTTACTTCTGAGTAATCCTCTCTGTTTACATTTTTTCCAGGCTTCCAGCCGAAAGAAGGAGCGAGTTTAGGGCTTGCCTTGCCATAATACTTATTGGCAAGGGAGGCGGGGAGGGTGGTGAGAGAGAAGGAGGGTGCCCCCCCACGACCTAATAACGACACTTAAGAAAATCCTGGCCCCCGAAGTTCTATAAAGAAAGTCCACTTCCTGGTTGGCGTTCCAGGTGCGGAAATACTCAAAAGTAGCATTTCTTACGAATTTCTTACGAATCATTTCATTTTCATAACTTTTTTCTCATGCCTAGTATCTATGTCCCAAATGAGTTCCTTGTTAAGACCAAGTAAGGAACATTGATACATTTCATAACATGTTTAGCTCCTAATCCTAAAACTTAAAATCTAATGCAGCGTTTCTCAACCTGGTGGGGTCGTGAGGGGGTGTCAGAGGGGTCACCAGATACCACCAGAAAATACAGTATTTTCTGTTGGCCATGGATTTCGGTTGGAAGTTTGGCCCAATTGTATCATTGGTGGGGTTCCAGAATGCTCTTTGGTTGTAGGTGAACTATACATCCCAGCAACTACAACTAACAAATGTCAAGGCCTATTTTCCCAAACTCCACCAGTGTTCACTTTTGGACATATTGAGTATTCATGCCAAGTTTTGGTCCAGATCGATCATTGTTTGAGTCCACAGTGCTCTCTGGATGTAGGTGATCTACAACTCCAGAATTCAAGGTCAATGCCCACCAAACCCTTCCAGTATTATCTGATGGTCATGAGAGTTCTGTGTGCCAAGTTTAGTGCAATTCCATTGTTGGTGGAGTTCAGAATGCTCTTTGATTCTACGTTAACTATAAATCCCAGCAACTACAACTCTCAAGTGACAAAATCACCCCCCCCATATTCAAATTTGGGTCTATTGGGTATTTGGGAAGTCTGATCTGGTTACAGTCGTCCACGCTCTGGTCGCATCCTGAATAGATTACTGCAACGCATCTACGTGGGGCTGCCTTTGAAGACAGTTTGGAAATTACAACTGGTCCAACGGGCAGCACCAGATTACTAACGGGAGCTACATACAGGGAGCATAACACCCCCCTGTTGTGTCAGCTCCACTGCATGCCTGTCCACTTCCGAGCTCAATTCAAAGTGCTGGTTTTGACCTTTAAAGCTCTTTACGGTTCTGGCCCAGCTTACTTGACCGAATGCATCTGCCGCTACGTCCCACCTCGTAATTTAAGATCATCCGGGGAGGCCCTGCTCTCACTCCCGCCAACTTCTCAAATGTGGCTGGTGGGGACGAGGGAGAGGGCCTTCTCGGTGGTGGCTCCCCGTCTGTGGAACGCGCTTCCTAGCGACATACAATCAATTCAATCCCTCCTGGCATTCAGAAAAAAAGTAAAAGCCTGGCTGTGGGACCAGGCGTTTGCACACTAGCACAAGGCGGCATTTTAGACTGGATTTTAATGGAAAGTTGATGAATAGGGCTCAACGCTTTTTATAGACGGAACACTGTTTTAACTTAAATTAATGTGTATGATGTGTTAATGTAATTGTATTTTAATGTGTTTTAATGCTGAATGTTTTTGGGGTTTTATGCTATGTTTTACTGTGTTGGCATCAAATTGTGTCCTTTTTGGAAGCCGCTCTGAGTCCCCCTGGGGGGTTGAGAAGAGCGGGGTAAAATGCCGGAAATAAATAAATAAATGTGCCCAATTTGGTCCAGTGAATGAAAATACATCCATGTATGTCAGATATTTACATTATGATTCATAACTGTTTTATTTATTTATTTATTTATTATTCGGGCTTCTATGCCGCCGACTCCCTGAGGCTCGCGGCGGCTTACAGGAGCCGAAGGGCACAGTAAAATACAGGCAATAAGCAGTTAAAAACAATTAAAAACAACAGCAGTATAGTAATTAATAGCACAGTTAACACAATTAACAGCACATCATCCTCAGAAGAACGAATAGATGGCGGGGCATGGGCAGGACTTACTCACCAAAGGCCTGCTTAAACAGGTATGTTTTACAGGCCCGTCTAAACGGGAGCAAGTCCTTCATAGCCCGAGTTCCGGCCGGGAGGGCGTTCCACAGCGTAGGTGCTATGACAGAGAACGCCCTCCGGCGGGTAGCAGTCAGCCTTGCGAGTTTAGCTGAAGGTATCTCCAGGAGATTGGAGTCCTCAGACCGAAGTGATCTCGGAGGGCAATATGGGCTGAGACGGTCCCTCAAATACGCTGGCCCCAGGCCGTGTAAGGCCTTAAAGGTGAGGACCAACACTTTGAAGGTGATCCGGTGCTCAATTGGCAGCCAGTGCAGATCCTGCAAAACAGGTGTTATGTGGGCGCCAGCTGGCGTGCCAGACAGGAGCCGGGCGGCAGTGTTCTGCACTAGCCTGAGCTTCCGGGTCACCGACAGAGGAAGGCCAACGAGAGCGCGTTGCAGTAATCCAGCCTTGAGATGACTGTGGCTTGGATCACCGTGGCCAGATCGTTCGGGAGAGATAGGGGCCAGCCTCCTTGCGTGTCGCAGATGCAAAAAGCGATCTTGCTGACCGCAGAGACCTGGGCCTCCATGGTCAGCTGGGAGTCCAAATGGACCCCCAGGCTCTTTACGGAAGGCGATGGGCATAACACCGCACCGTCCAGGCTCGGAAGCTGGACATTAACATCACCCGGGCGACCCAGCCACAAGATCTCCGTCTTCGCCGGATTCACCCTCAACCTACTGGCTCGCAGCCATCCAGTAACGGCTTCGAGGCAGTGTTGGAAATTATTAAATTATTATTTATGAAGAAGCAATAAAAATAATTTTCTTGCTGGGGTCACCACAACATGAGGAACTGTATTAAGGGGTCGCGACATTAGGAAGGTTGAGAAGCACTGTCCTAAAGGCTATCCAAGGAAGGCTGGATTCAGGGCCGGAGCTTTTCTATTCTTCATTTGTATAATATAGTAAAATACAAAGTACCCGCTCACAACAACAGAAACATCCTTTGTATGCCTGGTTCTTAGCAACCTGAAGAACATTCGCGATGGGTCTCCGCATCATTGTTTCTCCGCGATTAGCTCTGCGAGGGTCATAGTGACAGCTTTCCCCATGGGAAGCAATTTTGATGAAAAGCTCGGTATGCGTATTCCACCGTCCTGGTGCCTTCAGAGCTCTTCTTATCATTGCCAATGTGGCAGAAACCCAGTTTTCTCCTTGAACATCTAAGTTAGACAAGAGACTGGTCGGAAATCAAAGTCTGCATTATTAATGACATTACCTACGCACAGCCTTCATTTAAATAGTGTCGTGTAGGCTGTTCCTTAGGACGTTAATAAAATGAAATAAAACAAAGCCCTAAAGGGACCACACCAAAAAAAAGGGAGGAAAAATTAAAAAAAGGATTTTTTTTTACTGTGGAAATATAAATATGAGATATATACACATACATACATTACATACATACATACATGTGGGTTGTGTAAGTAATGAGTTTAATCTGTAAAACTGGAGTTGCCAACTAAAATAAGCTCAGAGCAACCAAAAAGAGAGAGTAAATCCGTGTTGAGAGTAAATCATGGTGGGTTGTTTTTTTCCTCTCAATTCTTTCTCTTTGTTCAGAGTAATGCTGTGGACCAATTATAGTGAATCTTATGAGATGGCCCAGTGAGATAAAGCCAAGTGAACAAATTGAAACGTAATCCAGACAAGACAGAGGCACTCCTGGTCAGTCGCAAGGCCAAACAGGACATAGGGGTTACACTCCCCCTGAAGGCGCAGGTTCGCAGTTTGGGAGCGATCCTGGACTCATCGCTGAGCCTGGAGCCCCAGGTCTTGGCGGTGGCCGGGAGAGCTTTTGCACAGTTAAAGCTTGTGCGCCAGCTTTGCCCGTACCTTGGGAAGTCTGACTTGGCCACGGTAGTCCATGCTCTGGTTACATCTCGGATAGACTACTGCAACGCTCTCTACGTGGGGTTGCCTCTGAAGACTGTTCGGAAACTGCAATTAGTCCAACACTCGGCAGCCAGGTTACTAACAGGAGCGGGGTACAGGGAGCATACTACTCCCTCGTTGCGCTAGCTCCACTGGCTGCCAATTAGTTTCCGAGCACAATTCAAAGTGCTGGTTTTAACCTACAAAACCCTATACGGTTCCGGCCCAGTTTACTTGTCAGAACGGATTCTCCCCTATGAACCATCAAGAACATTAAGATCCTCTGGAGAGGCCCTGTTCTCGATCCCACCATCTTCACAAGCGCGTCTGGTGGGGACGAGAGACAGGGCATTCTCTGTTGTGGCCCCTCGGCTGTGGAACTCCCTTCCAAGCGATGTTAGATCTGCCCCCTCCCTGTTCTTCAGGAGGCGAGTGAAGACTTGGATGTGGAACGAGGCCATCCCAGAATAAGCTGAGATTGATTTCAATCTGAAATGAGTGACCACTTTTATGGACCGAGTTGAATGTGGTTTTAATGGCAATGTGGTTTTGATGTATCTCTGTTTTTATGAATTTTAATATGCTGTTTTAAGATGTTTTACATTTGTATGGCATTGAATTTTGCTGTAAGCTGGTCTGAGTCCCTCTTTGGAGGTGAGAAGGTCGGGGTACAAAAATTTTAAATAAATAAATAAATAATGCGCATGCGTTGTAATGTATTATTTATTTTTGGGCTGTTTAAATCTCTTCTGTTGTGGTTTTCAGTGTTTTTATGAGTGATGGTCACTTGTTGGCCTGATAGGTGTGTCCAAATTTAGTGTCAATTCGTCCAGTAGTTTTTGAGTTATGTTAATCCGTCTGTATGTCTTGTATGTCAAAAACGGCCTTGAATGTTTGCCGTGTATATATGTATTGTGATCTGTCCTGAGTCCCCTTCAGGGCGAGAAGGACGGAATATAAATACTGTAAATAAATAAATAAATAAACATTTTATATATATATATATATATATATATATATATATATATATATACACACACACACACACACACACACACACACACACACACACACATACACTAGCTGATCCCGGCACGCGTTGCTGTGCCCTATGTAGTAGATGTGGAAAAGTATGTAAGGGTTTGAAATGATGTGTGTGTTGTGTGTGTTTATATATGTGTATGCTTGTGTGTAGGTATGGCTGTATGTGTGTTTAATATTTGTGTGCGTGTTTTTTTGTGTCTGTGTATATGTGGGGGTGTTTGTGTGTCTGTGGGTTTGGGTGTGAATGTCTGGGTTTGTGTATATATGTGTATGTGTGTATATTTGTGTTTGTTGTTTTGTGTGTGTATATATTTTTGTGTGTGTGTATATATATGTATGTGTGTTTGTGGTAATGTTTGTGTGTGTGTGTATGTTTATGTATATACAGTGTATGTGTGTCTTTGTATGTGTATATTTGTGTAGGTTTGTGTTCTTTTGTGCAGTATGTTGTGTTTTTTATCCATTTGTGTTTGTGTTTTTTGTTAGCTTGCCTGTGTCTTCCTTGTCCATCTGTTCTGGTTCCTGTTGGCCTCCTTCTCGCTGTCCTCCGGTGCCTCTCTTCCGTTCCCAGAAGAGGAGGGGAAGGGAGAGAGACCGTGCGGGCCCCTTTCGTAGGAGGAGGTGGAGGACGTGGGCCCGACCACAGCCCTCCTCCCTGCGAAGGTCGCTCTTTGGCCCACCCTGTGGCAGGGAAGTGGCGAAAGGGGAACGATGGCGGCGGCGCCATGGCTGCTCTTCCGGGCCCTTTGCGCTCTCCTCCGCCGGTTCCGTGGTGCTTCCTGAAGAGGAGGACGAAAGGGGGCCTCAAGGCGATCTCTCTCCCTTCCCCTCATCTTCTAGGAGTGGAAGGGAGGCGGTGGAGGAGAGAGAGATGGGGGTGGAAGAGGCAGCCAGGGCGCCGCCGGTATCGCTCCCTCTGCGTCGCTTCCCTGTCGAAGGGTGCGCTCTCCTCTGCCGCCTCTCTTCCGCTCCCAGAAGAAAAGGGCGAAGGGAGAGAGATCGCGCGGGGCCCCCTTTCGTCCTCCTCTTCAGGGAGCAGCACGGAGGCGGCGGAGGAGAGTGCAAAGGGGGCGGAAGAACGGCCATGGCGCCGCCGTCATCGCTCCCCCTTCGTCACTTCCCTGCCACAGGGTGGGCTGAAGAGCGACCTTCGCAGGGAGGAGGGTGCGTTGGAGAACGTTGCTGTGGTCGGGCCCACGCCCTCCACCTCCTCCTGTGAAAGGGGCCAAGACGGTCCCTCTCCCTTCCCCTCCTCTGCTGGGAGCGGAAGAGAAGCAGCGGAGGAGAGCGAGAAGGCTATGAACTTCCTGTTAGTGTGTGAGGTATGTGTTTCCTGCCGGGTTTGGTTTTTGTGAGGGACAACGGGGAGTGTTATTTGTGGGATAGGAAGTGGTTTTAGCACCATTTTGTTTGTAGTTTTTTGGGGTTCTGGATGCCTCCATAGGTTTCCATGGGGTTTTTTGGGGGCCGGTTTTAGGGGTCTTCGGAGGTATGTTTGGGGTTTTTTTGTGCCATGATTGTTGGTGTTGGTTCGTGGAAATGTGTGGGGTGGGTTTTGAGGGTCTGGGTGTTATGGTGTGTCCGTGCATACGCGTCAAAAACGGACTTTCTCTTTATATATATATATATATATATATATATATATATATATATCTCCATTTTTGATTGCACATGCACAAGTTTTTAAAACAAGTTTTTAAAACAATTTTTTGACCCATTCTGGGAAGATACTGGAAAACTCGCATCGAAGTCCAATGTTGGAAAATGCAGCAAAAAGGCATCATTTTGAAACAGCTGTTTTCAACCAAAGGATTTAAATCCTCCCTTTTGAAAAGAGAGCTATTCAGTTCACCCTCAAAAGTTTCCCTTCCTTCCCCGTTCCCTCTCATAAAGTGCATGACGACGTAACTTTTTCTTCTGGCACACAAGTGAAACAGCTTACCTGTTCCTTGCAATTTCCTGGATCTTGGTATGACCACAGGAAAACGCCTGCAAAGCCCTCCCAGTCTTGTGGTCTTAGGAAAGGTTTCTTCCTCGTGCCAAGCTAAACAGTTCCAACTTGGCACCCAACTCCCCCAGCTTCATGCTTTAATGGTACTTTCCACCCATTTCCCAGCTTATCAGCCTCCAGCTCGGGTGGCACTTGCCTGTTTTGGCAAGGGAGCACATAAATACGTAGCTCAGGTTTAGAAGCCCGCATGCCAAATCGAGCCACCTCTATGTTTGTGTTGGACACCTTGCCATCCCTCCCAATGAGCCATGTGAATCCAGTGCCTGGCCATCTGCCCAACTTCCATAGGCTTCATCAGCCAAGTTTGGGGGTCTATGGGCAAATGGCAGGGCTAGGATCAAGCAGGTTTCCAGTCACAGGCAATAGGAACACAGACAACAAAAGCAAGTCTCAGACATGCATTTGAAAAATTGTTCTGCACAGGCCAAACTAGTCCATGCAGATATAATTCTGCACTAAATGTCTTACTGGAAGTTCTTTACCAGCCTGCACCACAGGAAGAACACCATCATCTCCACGTCAGCATAGGCAAATCTGTGCTTAAGTCCGTTCAGCAGTTCACCTACCTGGGAAGCAGCATCTCTTCAGACACCAAGATTGATAAAGAGATAGATCACAGATTAGCAAAAGCATATAGTGCATTTGGAAGGCTTCACAAAAGAGTCTGAAGCAACAAGCACCTGAGGCAAAGCACCAAAATCAGTGTGTACAGAGCTATCATACTGTCTATTGTCCTATATGTGTCTGAAACATGGGTCACCTATCGCCAACACCTACGACTCCTCGAACACTTTAATCAGCGCTGTCTTTGCACAATCCTAAATATATACTGGACTATGTGACTCATGTCACTGTCCTTGAGCAAGCAGGGATCACCAGCATTGAGGTCATGCTATTGAGAACACAGCTGCGCTGGGCAGGGCACGTCTCTAGGATGGAGGACCACCACCTCTATGGGGAACTCGCCAGGGGTCAGCGCAAGAGAGGCGCCCCCAAAAAGAGATATAAGGACGCCCTGAAACAACATCTCAGGCTCGGCCAGATTGATTACCAACAATGGTCCACCCTGGCCTCACATCAGGAGGCATGGAGACACACTATCCACAATGCTGCGGCCTCTTTCGAGAAGGCATGCCTCAAAGAGAAACGACAACGCAGAAAGAACCGCAACTTGGAAACAACATCACCCAAGGAGACTTTCTGCTGTGCTTTCTGCAACCAAACTTGCCTATCTCAGATTGGCCTTTTCAGTCATCAACGTGTTTGTAAAAAGCGTGGGATGAGTCCTTCCTAAGAATCTTCGTTCGCAAAGTAATGCCAAGATGGGAAAAGTCTTACTGGAGAAAATGTCTACTACATCACCTTGGCTGTCTCCAACCAAAGTCCAACCTGAAGATCGAATAACTTTTAGTACAGGTTACAACATGCTATTGTTGTCAGAATTGTGGATTGCTATCAGAACACAAAGTACCCTATTGACTTGAATCTAATACTCATCTTCTTCTTTTTGGCCAAATCACCCCACCAAAATTAGGATCTGCATGAGATCCACGTCATACAGTCATCTTAGTGCTAAGTTGGGACAAAGGGGGAAGCTGCTTCAGGTGGATCTGGAGCTTCTATTTGAGGGATGCCATCTCTAATTTAATGGTCAGGACTCAATGCTAGCTGATCCTGGGATTTGTAGTTTGACAAAGCATCAGAACCAACGCATAAAATAATAGTACAGTACAATATAAAAAAAGGAAAACCAAGAGCACATAATACAATTTAAATTTAATTTAAAATTCAGAACCAAGTCCAATAACCCAGTGTTTCTCAACCTTTTTTGAGCTGCGGCACACTTTTAACATTAAAAAAATCCGGGGGCACACCACCAACCAAAATGACACAAAATGACACTCTAACACAGTAAAGAACGCCTGGGGGTTGGTGGCCTGCTGGGAGCAGCTGCTGGGAGTGCCGAAGCCGGGAGGGGGCGGAGCCAGGCTGCGCCACGCCCCGCCCCCTCCCCCCAGCTTCAGCTCTTCTATAGAGGAGGAGCATGAGCGGTGGATGGGCTTCAGTGGGCGGGGCTCCTCCTCCACACGGCTTCAGCGAGCAAGGGGCGAGAGTCATGGTAGGAGTCATGGCGGATTGGAGGCTGGCTGGGGAAATGGCCAAGGAGGCGGCGCCGGTCCTTCTTCTTTTTCTTCGCCACTGCCCGGCCCTTCCTCCTCCTCCCCCAAACAGCAGGAGTTCGGCAGGAGGGGGGAGGAAGGGGGGCAGAGAGCTTTTCTCGCGGCACAGCAGGAGGTCCGTCACGGCACACTAGTGTGCCACGGCACACTGGTTGAGAAAGACTGCAATAACCTATGGTGACAACTGCTGTAAGACACGGCCAACTATAATGATGTAGTATTGATACCCCACAACTATCTCCCTGAAGCGACTTGAGGAGGCTCACAAAAGCACCCCAAAGTGCATAAAATAAACAATACTTAAGCATATAAACAATGACAACATAAATTTACAACAACAATATGAGAATGGCCTTAGGTTCAATGGCATTCCTCTGTCTCATGCTAAACTCCCTTCTCCTTCAGTTGCCTAGTTACTGAGATAAGCTGTGACGGAGATAAGCTTGTAGTTAGTTTGCTAGTCTCAAAACTAACTACAAGTTGCCACAAGTCTACTACAAAATTTTAAGTGCTTCACAATACAAACTATCAATTAATTGTAAATGCATAGTATTAATAAGGTATAACATTTATTTATTTACGACATTTATATGCTGTCCTTCTCACCCCGAAGGGGACTCAGAGCGACTTTCTCTCTCTCTCTCTCTCTCTCTCTCTCTCTCTCTCTCTCTCTCTCTCCATATATATATACACACACACACATATATACGCACACACACACTATATATATATATTATATTATTAGCATAGCACAATATTAGTAACATACATTCCCAAATTGTACTACACCAGTATACTGTAATATTATTAGCAATATTACATGTAATATAAAATATATAATTATAATATAAAACTGTTGTTTTATTATATGTAAGTTGCCCCGAGCCAGCTGGGAGTGGCGACAAATAAATTTGAATAAATAAATAAATAATATAAATTATCATTAGTATTATATTGTATTACATTATAATATTATAAATATATGTAGATACAATATATTATATTATATTATATTATAAGCATAGCACAGGAGACAAGGTGGAACTGTCTTCTGCCCCCCCCTCTTCACCCTGGCATGAAAATATATCATAACTTTTACCATGACTGGTCCTAAACGTAAGATCCGGACAGAAAGTAGCAAGGATTATAGTTGCTTTCTTCCTTCTGCAAAGAAGTAGTCAACAACAGGACAGTTTTTACAGACTTAGTTGCAACTCAAGATTTGTTCCAAGCTCTGAAGCAGACTTGGGATTAATTGTGTTTCAGCCCAAGGAACTACAGATCTACAGAGACACTCGCTGGAACACCTCAGCAAGCGAGAGTCCAAAAGTGGCAGCCTCAATCCCAGAACCTCAATCAATGGCTAATACTAAACGAGAGAGATTCCCTCCTGGGCACAGAGAAAACCGGGCGACTTGGAAGACGCTGAACGGACTGCGCTCCGGCACCATGAGATACAGAGCTAACCTTGAGAAATGGGGCTACAAAGTGGCATCCACGACATGTGAGTGTGGAGAAGAGCAAACCACAGAGCACCTACTGCAATGCAACCTGAGCCCTGCCACATGCACAATAGAGGACCTTCTTATAGCAACACCAGAGGCATTCCAAGTGGCCAGATACTGGTCATAGGACATTTAATCAAATATCAAGTTTGCAAACTTTGTGTTTTGTTTTGTTTGTTTGTTTAATGCAATACAACTGTTTGGTTCGCTCTTGACACGATAAATAAATAAGCCCAAGGAACTTCCAGTTCCAACTTAACAGAGAAGAAGGATGACGACAATAGTAATAAATCACGCCAAAAATAAAAAAGTGAGCTGGCATAGCCATATCCACTGGTGGCCAACGCTAATCTTCAAAGATCTTCTGTTTAACTTCAGCATTCCTGGCGCGATCGTTGCAAAGGGGAAAAAAATCCAATTGTCCCAAATTTACAAAGACTTTTGAGGCCAGGCATTTGAAGGCAGGTACCGGATGAAATAGGCAATGGGGGCCAAACCGATTCTTCCCGCCAGCTGCTCGGTAAACAGAGTCACCCCAGTTGCATCCTAGCCCCTTGTCAAGCATCAACACTGAGTCAACAATTCACTCTCGTGGCTTACGGCGTTTGATGTTTGCTTTGCTCTCTCCGCAGTTCAAAAGAAAAGCACTAATGCACCAGTCCTGTTACCAAATACAATCATAATCCCAGAATCCAGAGCCTTTTGCTGTTGACCAGTTAAGTCTGTTAACACCAAAAGGATTTGATCAAGCTTTACATAACAACCCAGAAGTTAAATCCGGCCTCTTTTCTGGACTGATCAGACAGTTCTTTTTATCTTTCCTGCTCAGATGGCTTGTTAATCATCAGCGTGTGTTGGGTTGGAAGGGGGGACAAAAGGAGGTAATGACTCTAATACCATGAAAACAAAAACAAGAAATTCAATCGCTTATCTAATTGCTGTTTTGTCTTCTCATGACAAATCTGCTGTAAAACATATTCTCGATGGAAACTGTGGTGTATTGTGATCCGTTGACACCAACCAAGGCCTTCTAACCTGAAATGTGATGACTCTAAAGAAGCAGTACTCACTGAATCAGGAAACTTTGAGACCAGATTATGGATATGATATATATTATATATATATATAAATAATATAAAGGAGGTCCCGTCATCGAACGACTGACAGAGACAGAGAAACCTTCCAAGGGAGAGACACCAAACTTGCCAACACAAATAGGCCTCAGGCAAGGAAGGTTTTTAGCAAAGAAACTCCCCCCCCCAAAACCTAGAAGGCCCCCAAAACAACGATACAAAAAAACTACATTTCCCAGCATCCTCTGCAGCAGCCAGCGAAACCCATTGGCCAACATCGGCCCACACAAAATGCAGGGAGGCTGAGTAACCAAAGTAATGCTGGGCACAGCCAGCCAAGGCTAGGATAGAATGCTGAGTGATTTGAGTTCAGTCAGTTGGTGTTTGACGGTTAAACTGACAAAACCAAACTCTATGAGGGAGCAATTAATTCTCCAGCTATTCCTACCCACACAACACAACACAACTTCCCATCCCCCCAACCTTACGGGACCCCGCACACACAACACCTACCACCGCCACAAACAAAAACCAACTCCACCTATACTCCAACCACAACACTGCAGTGATACTCTACAAACACACACAAACACCCAAAACACCCCACCCACACAAGCATTCCACAACATACTACCACCCACAATTCCACCACACACCCACTAACTCACCAAAAAAGTAATACCTACACACAACCAAATACGCACATAACACAACCTTGCGTCTACTGCTCAACCCATTTGTATGCCATTCCTTCCTTCCACACAGGCATAAGCTGACCCAAAAGACAAGCCATGCCTTCTAAAAAGAACAGCATCGGATGACACACTCGCAACATCCATCAAACAATAAAGGGCCCTACAAACGCCAGAACAGACACCCAGTTTCTTTTTTCAAATCCAGAGTTGGGAAACCACAGAACCTTTCCATTAACACAGCAGACGGAAAGACAAAAAACATTGTATATCCACAAGCTCTGCAGAACGCCAGCAACACCACACACCGACAACTCCCCAGGACTTCAACATCCCACCCACCAGAACAACCCACAATGACACAGCCATGACCTCACCAAGACCGTAAGTAACATCAATTCCAACCCTTACATACTCAGACTTTCCTGCATCTCCTAAATAGGGCACAGCAACGCGTGCCGGGTACAGCTAGTGAGTGTGTGTGTGTGTGTGTGTGTGTGTGTATATATATATATATATATATATATATATATATATATATGTAACATCCGTGTTTCTTGGAATATTGGCAACAAAACCACGCAAGGCAGACACACAAAAGTAGCCCACATAGACTCCCAACCCTACTCGCTATGTTTGCAGCACCCCCCCCCCCCAAATTAAAGACAACACAGAAAAAAAAATCAAAAAACGTTTGGGACTACAATTCCCATAACCCACTGCACCAGACAACAATATGGCGCCTACGCTCCTCTCCTCCCCCCTCCCAAACTGAATAAAACCACCTACCACGCGCGGAGGAGGGAAAGGAGGAGCAGGCCAAGCCGGAGAAGGCCATGGCGGCAGCTGAGCCGGTGAGGAGGAGGAGGAGGAAGAAGCAGCAAGAGCCTCCGCTCCCGCCCAGTTGCCGTTGCTGCCGCCACATCCCCGCCAGGTACAGACCCCGCACCAGGCTCATCTGTGCTCCCCCTGGATTCAATGATACACAAGCATAAATTTACCACACAGGTAACTGGAATACACAAGTATAGACTTCACAATAGCAAAGATAACAAAAATATAATGTGTATTGAATGACAAAGCACAAGGTACAAACTGTGAGGGGCAGTGACATAAGTGCCCCCGGCGCCGCAGTAACAATATAGAGGGTGAAAATACCAATGAATGGAGCGCAGTGTAGTCACCGGGCGGAGTTCCAGGAGCTGAGGTGAAGCGGCTCAATGGGGAAACACAGTTCGCGGGGATGGGAATCACAGCAATGAGGTAAACGGGTGGAATATTCCCGGCGTGATCCAAGCCTGTAATTAGCGGCCAAGGCAAATGCCTAGAAATCCTGCTCACGAAGGCTGTTAGCCTGGAGCAAAGCGCACGATGCGCGCTGCGACTGGTAACCCGAGCCCTCACGTCGTCCCTGGGAGGGGCTCCGCTGGAGAGATACACAAGCAGCAGTCCCCAGTGCCAGAGAAACGCCGGGCACGCCGCAACGGCTTCAGCTGCAGTGGGCCCGTCCGTTTCGCCGATAAACGGCTTTATCAAGCGGCCAGGTGCTATATAAGAAGGAGTTTCATGGAAATAATATAATCTGTAACAACATAAGTATAATAATAATGGTCTACAAAGATGCAGTAAAATACAGACAAGGAGAACACTATCCACAAAGTAAAAGCATACCGTGCGATAACATGGCCCCATCATAGGAAATTCCATGGACCCAAAGGTAAATGACAGCACAGCATAGAAGGCTTAAGTAGTTGCAGGGAGGAGGCAGATCACAGTTAACATCAAATTAGTAATGAGTTAAGACTGAGGGAGTCGTTTAACCCATTTGGAAATTCTGTTTTGAGTGAGGCAATTAGTCTGCTTTCAGCCCTAATCAAGTTTTTGTGATTGTTGCCATGGGGATGCTGCTCCACTTTTTCCAACACTGTGAACTTAAAGGAACCAGCATTATGTGTCACTTCAAGGAAGTGTTTGTACAGTATAGAATTATCAGCCCTGGCCTTAATTCTAGACCGATGTTCAGCCAATCTCAATTTTAATGCTCTAGAAGTCTGGCCAAGGTACACCTTGCCACATGGGTCGCACACTAGTGCATACACGCAATTTTCAGTGGCGCATGTGGAATGGACCCTTATATCATAGGGTTTGGATCTGCCTGGGGTGGTTAGAGTTCTGGCCCTATAAACCTGTGGGCAACAGATACAATGTCCACAGGGCTTGCACCCTGGGCTCAATATGCTCCGGGGGGAGGGGGGCGGAGGGTGGAGTGCACCAGCTCATCTTTGAGACTACGGGTGTGTTTATTAGCTACCAACGGAAACTTTTGAAGGGCTCCATGTCAGGAAGTATATTCCAATGTTGTTTTACTATGTCCACAATGTGTTTAGTGTGGGGAGTAAGAGTGATAGGCCAGATGATCCTATCACTGTTGACCTTCTTTCTGGGTATTAATAATGGTGCCCTGGGTTGGGAAGCTGCTCTATGCTCCGCCCTGTGTATTATATGGGCCGGGTAGCCCCTGGCGAGAAAATCATTGGTGAGTCTCTTGGCAGAGGCAACATAATCCTCTGTGGTGGTAGAATTGCGCTTCATGCGTAGGAATTGGCTATAGGGGAGACTGTTTTTTAAGGGAAAGAGTGGTAACTACTGTAATGTAGTGTGGAGTTCTTGCTAGTGGGTTTGATGTAGTTGCGCACCCCAAGGCTGTGATTGCGCTTGTAGACCGTGGTATCCAGAAATTGAACCTCTGTATTACTGGAGCTGAATGTGAATTGTATATGGGGGTCCCACGTGTTAAGCCACTGATGAAATTCATGGAGTGGAGTGTCTTGGCGCAGGAGGAGGAAGCAGTCGTCTATGTATCTAATGTAGTACTTAATATATTGAAAAAGGGTCATCAGGCCGCATGAAGCGTTTCTCAAGGGATGCAACATACAAGTTGGCCACTGAGGGCGCGCAACTTTGTCCCATGGAGACCCCATTGACTTGAATGAAAAATTTGCCACCGTACTGAAAATAATTATAATCAAAAATACAGTCAATGAGATCTAACAAAAATGGGTAGGCGGGTACATCCTATTGGTTCGTGTATCTAGCACCTCCTCCAAAACAGTTCTGGCATCCTGGAGTGGTATATGCGTGTACAAAGATACCACATCGGCAGTGGCCAAAATGTCACGGGTATCTATGTTCAATTTCTCGATATGGCCTATAAAGTCTGAAGTATCCCTGATATATGAGGGGGCCTTTTGCACAAATGGTTGCAAAAACTATCTATGTAGATGGCCAAAGGTTCGAGAAGACTGCCCGAGGCCGAGAGGATGGGCCTGCCCTTTGGGGGGAAACCAGGTTTATGCGTCTTCGGGAGAATGTAGAATTGGGAAATGCGCGGGTGATTATTAATGAGGAAAAGGCTAGTCTTATCATCTATGTACCCCATCTCAGCGGCATCCTGTACGACTCCTTTAATGATATGCTGGAAACGTGTAGTGGGGTCATGGGAAAGAGGGCGATAAAACGTAGTATCGTCCAACTGTCTAAACACTTCCAATTCATAATCAGATGTGTTGAGAACCACGAGCCCGCCCCCTTTATCTGCTGGTTTAAAGACTATATCGGTCCTAGAACCTAGATTACGGATAGTCTGGAGGTCCTCACTGGATAAATTAGAATGCGCCAAATCATGCGAATGATTCAATTTATTGACTTCTTTAAGCACTTTATCCTCAAATGTACGAAGGTGATAGGACACATCATAGGGGGTAAACGTACTCTTTACATGAAACCTATTAGTACTCGCCATAGAAGTATCTGCATTACAATCATCAAAAATTCCCTCAATCTTAACGTCCTGAACAAATGCGCTAGATCTTTTCTAATAACATAATCAGTACATGGAGGCGTATACACAAAGGACAGGCCCTTATTCAAAAGACACAATTCATGATTACTGAAAGTATAGGAGGATAGGTTAACCACTAGGTCTGGTTTTTTCGTCCCTTGGCCTTGCGAAAATAACGCTGTCTGCTCTGGGTGGGTTGCCTAGTCCTATTCTTATTGGAGTTGGAGGGGGCAGACCCTGAGGTCGAGGGTTCTGCAGATAATTCCTCTCCTGAGGAGGCTGAGGGAGGGAGCCTTCTGGGAAGCGGACCGACCTTTGGGGGACTTAGTATTATTGGGATTATAAATCCACTTATATACCCTGTTGGCTTGATAATCAATTTGGTCGCGCGAAATTTCTTGATCTTATAAGCTTTTAGGTCAGCATACAGTAAATCACATTGTTTCTTGACCTCTGCTAGGTCCGCCTCCGTGAGAGACTCCTGGGCATTGGTTCGAATGGAATCAATGTCCGTTCTTAGCTCCTGAATTTCTTTAGTACAACGTTTCACTATAAGGGTCATCCAGTCAACGGAACATTTATTGGCAATAGCCTGCCAACCATTAAGGAATTCGGGGTCATCTAAGTAGGTCCCCGGTGGGGTTTGCACCCTTAATCCTCTTGGAATTAATCCATTCCTAATATACTCTGACATGGATGCTGCAGTGAGCTGAACCCTAATAAGCCTGAGTTCCTTATCTTCCAATTCTTTAGCTGGAGCCAGAGCTACCTGGGGTGCTTCCAAATTGGTTGCTCCCACAGCTGGGTCAAACAGGAAGTAGTCCTGTATGGTGGCATCAACATCGGTCTGTTCATATGCATGCATAGCAAGGGGGGTCTCCATGGCGTCTGAGAAACTAGGCTCAAAGGCACTAGGTAAACAGTGATACACAAGCAATAAATTTACCACACAGGTAACTGGAATACACAAGTATAGACTTCACAATAGCAAAGATAACAAAAATATAATGTGCAGATAAAGGGGGCGGGCTCGTGGTTCTCAACACATCTGATTATGAATTGGAAGTGTTTAGACAGTTGGACGATACTACGTTTTATCGCCCTCTTTCCCATGACCCCACTACACGTTTCCAGCATATCATTAAAGGAGTCGTACAGGATGCCGCTGAGATGGGGTACATAGATGATAAGACTAGCCTTTTCCTCATTAATAATCACCCGCGCATTTCCCAATTCTACAGTTTGTACACGCATATACCACTCCAGGATGCCTGAACTGTTTTGGAGGAGGTGCTAGATACACGAACCAATAGGATGGCCTACCCATTTTTTTGTTAGATCTCATTGATTGTATTTTTGATTATAATTATTTTCAGTACGGTGGCAAATTTTTCATTCAAGTCAATGGGGTCTCCATGGGACAAAGTTGCGCGCCCTCAGTGGCCAACTTGTATGTTGCATCCCTTGAGAAACGCTTCATGCGGCCTGATGACCCTTTTTTTTCAATATATTAAGTACTACATTAGATACATAGACGACTGCTTCCTCCTCCTGCGCCAAGACACTCCACTCCATGAATTTCATCAGTGGCTTAACACGTGGGACCCCCATATACAATTCACATTCAGCTCCAGTAATACAGAGGTTCAATTTCTGGATACCACGGTCTACAAGCGCAATCACAGCCTTGGGGTGCGCAACTACATCAAACCCACTAGCAAGAACTCCACACTACATTACAGTAGTTACCACTCTTTCCCCTTAAAAAACAGTCTCCCCTATAGCCAATTCCTACGCATGAAGCGCAATTCTACCACCACAGAGGATTATGTTGCCTCTGCCAAGAGACTCACCAATGATTTTCTCGCCAGGGGCTACCCGGCCCATATAATACACAGGGCGGAGCATAGAGCAGCTTCCCAACCCAGGGCACCATTATTAATACCCAGAAAGAAGGTCAACAGTGATAGGATCATCTGGCCTACCACTCTTACTCCCCACACTAAACACATTGTGGACATAGTAAAACAACATTGGAATATACTTCCTGACATGGAGCCCTTCAAAAGTTTCCGTTGGTAGCTAATAAACGCACCGTAGTCTCAAAGATGAGCTGGTGCACTCCACCCTCCCCCCCTTCCCAGGAGCATATTGAGCCCAGGGTGCAAGCCCTGTGGACATTGTATCTGTTGCCCACAGGTTTATAGGGCCAGAACTCTAACCACCCCAGGCAGATCCAAACCCTATGATATAAGGGTCCATTCCACATGCGCCACTGAAAATTGCGTGTATGCACTAGTGTGCGACCCATGTGGCAAGGTGTACCTTGGCCAGACTTCTAGAGCATTAAAATTGAGATTGGCTGAACATCGGTCTAGAATTAAGGCCAGGGCTGATAATTCTATACTGTACAAACACTTCCTTGAAGTGACACATAATGCTGGTTCCTTTAAGTTCACAGTGTTGGATTAAAAAAAGTGGAGCAGCATCCCCATGGCAACAATCACAACAACTTGATTAGGGCTGAAAGCAGACTAATTGCCTCACTCAAAACAGAATTTCCAAATGGGTTAAACGACTCCCTCAGTCTTAACTCATTACTAATTTGATGTTAACTGTGATCTGCCTCCTCCCTGCAACTACTTAAGCCTTCTATGCTGTGCTGTCATTTACCTTTGGGTCCATGGAATTTCCTATGATGGGGCCATGTTATCGCACGGTATGCTTTTACTTTGTGGATAGTGTTCTCCTTGTCTGTATTTTACTGCATCTTTGTAGACCATTATTATTATACTTATGTTGTTACAGATTATATTATTTCCATGAAACGCCTTCTTATATAGCACCTGGCCGCTTGATAAAGCCGTTTATCGGCGAAACGGACGGGCCCACTGCAGCTGAAGCCGTTGCGGCGTGCCCGGCGTTTCTCTGGCACTGGGGACTGCTGCTTGTGTATCTCTCCAGCGGAGCCCCTCCCAGGACGACGTGAGGGGCTCGGGTTACCAGTCGCAGCGCATCGTGCGCTTTGCTCCAGGCAAACAGCCTTCGTGAGCAGGATTTCTAGGCATTTGCCTTGGCCGCTAATTACAGGCTTGGATCACGCCGGGAATATTCCACCCGTTTACCTCATTGCTGTGATTCCCATCCCCGCGAACTGTGTTTCCCCATTGAGCCGCTTCACCTCAGCTCCTGGAACTCCGCCCGGTGACTACACTGCGCTCCATTCATTGGTATTTTCACCCTCTATATTGTTACTGCGGCGCCGGGGCACTTATGTCACTGCCCCCTCACAGTTTGTACCTTGTGCTTTGTCATTCAATACACATTATATTTTTGTTATCTTTGCTATTGTGAAGTCTATACTTGTGTATTCCAGCCCCCTGGATTCAAACCTCTGATCTGTCGGTCTTCAGTCATGCCGGCACAAAGGTTTTACCTACTGACCACATGACCTAGGAGGTGTCTATGGACAACGCTGGCTCTCCAGCTTAGAAATGGAGATGAGCACCACCTTTTATAGTGTAGCAGGCCCATTACTTTCACAAGAGTTATGTGGCTAGGACTGTCCCAAAAGTGGGAACACTGTGAATTAAAAACATGCATTTTTTTAAAAAAATTGAGAGAACACTTCTTTTGGGATCTCTAAGTCTTCCAGAACATCTCTGTGGTCTACATTGTTTGCACTGAAGGTCTTCACCCAGGCCTCCATGGCTGTTTTTGTGGCTCTCACGGTCCTTCCAAAACTCATCCCCACCCCCCAAAAAGATGGTAGCAGACCAATGACAATCTCCACTTTTGGAAACCACCAGCCTGACAATCTCATAAAACCATATTCAGCTTTCTTCTTACATTTTGTTACCCTCCCAAAGAAAACCAAAATGGATTTTTCACAGATCCCAGAAGTGGTCTCCTAAACTTGGGATGGAAAGAAAATTGGCAACATTTCCAGATCAAAAACAGATTTCCTGGAAGTCTGGAAACCCTATCAAGATGAATGATAGAGCTGAGTTTCCTCCCCGCACCCCCAGACTTTTGCATAGTCTCTCCCCAGTATTCAAATATCCTGAAGTGTCATAGAGGGCATATTCTGGAGAAAAATATATGTTTTTTGCATTTGAACGTGCACACATCAACATGAGTTGCATATGCAGAGAACAGGCTTTCTACATTTAAAAAATGTTGCCTTGTGTAGAAAATACTCCATGAAAAAGGTAATTCAGGGGAAAAATTGTCTCCTGTGCTATGTGCTATGCTAATAGTATGATATAATATATAATATATTGTATATACATATAATATTTATAATATTATAATATAATACTAATAATTATTATATATTATAATTATATATTTAATATTATATTCAATATTACTAATTATGGTTTTTGCCCTTAGACAACTGCAAGAGAAATGCAGAGAGCAGAACAAAGGACTCTATGTAACATTTGTCGACCTCACCAAAGCCTTCGACACTGTGAGCAGAAAAGGTCTGTGGCAGATCCTGGAACGTCTAGGACAGGGGTGCTCAGAATGGAGATCGGGATCACCAGGGTGATCTTTGGACCTCATCCTGGTGATCTTCAGGCCCCTGACCAGGTTTTTTTTGCAGTTTGTCCTCTTCACGCGCCCCTGCACGCTGCAAAGAAGTCCTCCGTTGTTGCTCCTCCCTGCTCACGTGCCGCCTCCAAAAGCTCCAGAGTCCAAGAGGCAGAATGGGCCCCCTCTTTTGGATTCCTCCTCCTCCCTCCGTCCTTCTCCAGCCACTCAGAGTCGTAGAAGACCAAAGGGGGCGGACCTGGATAACGCGATGCATGGCTGGCCCCGCGCGCATGAGCAGAAGCGCCAATTCTGCCTCTCGGACTTCTCGTGAGCTCTTGGAGGCAGCATGCATGCTGGCGATGTGGAAATAGGAGCAATGACGGAGGAGAAGAAGAAGGACGCTTTGGGGTCATTTCCTTACCGCATCTCAAAGGTCGGTCTTTTTACTTTGGGGTGGGTGCTTGATTGTTCTGTGGCATGTCTCTTTGTTTATTTTTAATGTTTAAAAATGGCCTTTTTGCTCCAAAGCCTCTCTGCTTGCTTTGTTCCTTGAGAAATATATCTTGGGGAATATGGAAATGTGGGAGAAATTGGGTGGTTAGATGTATTTTTGCATGCCCCTTTGTTTACCTTGCTGAGTATTAAATGGCCTTGCAGTTCAAAAGCCTCTCTTCTTACTTTCTGGCTGATAATATGTGTGGTAATATGGCAGTGTGGGAGAAATGGGGTGGTTGGATGTATTTTTATGCTCTGTTTTATATTGTTGTTATTAAATTGAAATGTTGATGTTTTATAACTTCATTTTATGTAAACTGCCCCGAGCCTGTGGGAAGGAGCGGTACATAAAAATGAATAATAAATATAAATAAATAAATAAATAAACAAACAAATAAATAAGAAAATAGTTATACGTTTTACATTTCTGGGTAGGTGATCTTTGGGACTTGGTTTTTTAATCAGTAGCTCACATGCTGAAAAAGTGTGAGCACCCCTGGTCTAGGATGTCCCCGCAAATTCCTCAAAATGATTATCCTGTTACATGAGGGCCAGCACGGTCAAGTCAGATACGGCGATGCTCTCTCGGAGCCCTTTCTCATAACTAACAGAGTGAAACAAGGTTGTGTTCTTGCACCAACCCTTTTTACAATCTTCTTCAGCATGATGCTCTAAAGGGCTACGGCAGACCTCGAAGAAGACAGCATATGCATATATATATATATATATATATATATATATATGCTATCATACTGATGGTAGCTTGTTCAACTTAAGCCTTTTGAGGGCTCGCACTAAGACTCTAAACTATCTAGTTCGTGAGCTGCTTTTTGCAGACGATGCTGCCCTTGTCACCCATTCAGAAGCAGCTCTGCAGCGCCTGACATCCTGTTTTCGACAGCTGCAGAGCTGTTTGGGCTGGAAGTCAGCCTGAAGAAAACGGAAGTCCTCTACCAGCCTGCACCACAGGAAGAACACCATCATCCCCACGTCGGCATAGGCAAATCCGTGCTTAAGTCCGTTCAGCAGTTCACCTACCTGGGAAGCATCATCTCTTCAGACGCCAAGATTGATAAAGAGATCGATCACAGATTATCAAAGGCATAGAGTGCATTTGGAAGGCTTCACAAAAGAGTCTGGAGCAACAAGCACCTGAGGCAAAGCACCAAAATCAGTGTGTACAGAGCTATCGTACTGTCTATTCTCCTCTATGGGTCTGAAACATGGGTCACCTATCGCCAACACCTACGACTCCTCGAACGCTTTCATCAGCGCTGTCTTCGCACAATCCTAAATATACGTTGGACCGACTATGTGACGAATGTTGCTGTCCTTGAGCAAGCAGGGATCACCAGCATTGAGGCCATGCTATTGAGAACACAGCTGCGCTGGGCAGGGCACGTCTCTAGGATGGAGGACCACCGCCTCCCAAAGATACTACTCTATGGTGAACTTGCCACGGGTCAGCACAAGAGAGGCACCCCCAAAAAGAGATATAAGGACTCCCTGAAACAACATCTCAGGCTCCGCCAGATTGATCACCAACAATGGTCCACCCTGGTGTCACATCGGGAGGCATGGAGACGCACTATCCACAATGCTGCGGCCTCTGTCGAGAAGACACGCTGAACGGGTCTCGAAGAGAAACGACAACGCAGAAAGAACCGCAACTTGGAAACAACGTCACCCAAGGAGACTTTCTGCTGTGCTTTCTGCAACCGAACTTGCCTATCTCAGGTTGGCCTTTTTAGTCATCAACGTGCTTGTAAAAAGCGTGGGATGAGTCCTTCCTATGAATCTTCGTTCGCGAAGTCATGCCGAGAGAGAATATACTGTATGTATATATATTTTGTAAGCCACCCCTTCAGGGTGAGGAGGGCAGCATATACATGTCATAAATAAATAAATAAAATAAAATAAATTAAATAAAAAAAACACATGTATTTCTCTGCAGAGTAATTGCTCTGCAACACTTTGGGTCATTCAAATATTGTGAAGTAATATTTATTTTCATCTTCAGCAGGGCGAAAACTGCAGTAATTGTTTGCCCATGAATGCAAGGATGACAACATTATTGAGGAAACACTTCCTTAATTCACACCACATACCATTTTGTTTTGGGTAGCTAATATAGCCCATACTCTGTTCCAAGAAGTAGACGTTAGGTCCCACTTTGGGAAAAAGCCGGCATACATATGCAATAAAAAAATACATATATAAATATAGGCTACTGAACTTGGATCCCAATATGGCACCAAGAGTCCCAGGGTGAGTCCACCTTCTGGCAGTGCTTTGATTCTTTGTGGCCTGCTGTCACAAAGGTCTGGTTTTTCAGCTGATCTTATAGTTGGGAAGCCAAAAGCGCGAACAGCTGTGACTAAATGTATATTTGTCTTGGATCATAGAGAGAGGAAAGTTAGAAGGGGGGAAAGAGAAAAGAGGAAAGTGTAAGGAAAGAATTTAGGACAAAAGTCCCATTTTATTCCAGTCCTTGGGTTCTCAGTGTTGTGCTTTCATCCCTGCTTTAGATTGGCCACCTTTTAGCTTTAGAGATCTCTACTACGTACCATAGATTCTGGAAAACGTTTGGGACTTTTTTCGAGCTACACATCTCAGAATTCTCCAAGCAGCGTGGCTTTGCTGTTTCCTCTAAATTGTTTGTAAGTCGCTCTAGGTCAGTGTTTCTCAACCTTCCTAATGCCGCGACCCCTTAATACAGTTCCTCATGTTGTGGTGACCCCCAATCATAAAATTATTTTTGTTGCTACCTCACAATTGTAATTTTTCTACTGTTATGAATCGTAACGCGAAGGAGGGTGAGTGGGGCGCCCGCAGCTGCTCCCCTGCACAAGCGGTCCTCGAGCGTGCCAGGCCCCCTCGACTCCGGTGCCTTTGGAGCTGCTGCGCGGGCCACCCCCACCCCGAACCCCGCCGGCTGGCCCGCCGAGAGAGGCCCTCCCCCCGAAGAGAGCCCCCCAGCTGGTGCTGAGACCGCGGTGGGAGCCATGCAGGACCCTTGGTGGAGCCCATGGAGGGCGCTGGGGCACAGGACCCCCCCCTGGCCGGGAGGAGTGGGCGGTGGCCGAGTCCACCAAGATGGCGCCTGGCTCGAACTGTTCGGCGTCTCCTGCCCCGCCCCCTCCTCCATGCGGGGTGCCTTGACCCCGCCCCTCCCCGATCCGGAGCATCCACCGCTGCTGGGCGCCCGGCCAGCGGCACCGGAGGACTTCAACGTCTCCCAGGTGCTGGCAAGAGCCCCTGGGGCCCGGGCCCGCCGCCGGGCCTGCCGCTTGTTGATGGCGGCCCCGAAAACTCTGCCTGGACCACCCTCTGTCCCGTCACTGGCTGGTGACCAGGGTAAGACCGGTGGCCCAGTTTGTAGAGGGACATCTTTGAGGGCTGCCAACCCAGACGACAGCACAGCGAGCAGATGCCTTGAGCCGAAACCGCACCGCCGCCGGAAGAGCGTCGTCGTAGGCCAGGGAGCACCAGCCCTCTCCCTCCGACTCCTCCAGAGACTTCCAGCGTCGGGGCCATCGACTCCCCCGGACTCCTCTCCACGCTCGGCTAGCCACCTGGAAGGGATGAAGCCCCCCGCCCCTGAGCCCAGGTCCAGGCGATCTTTTCGCCCTAAAACCTTCTGGGGCTCAGGGTTCGAGCGTAGCCACCGGTCACATCTGAGGCCAATGAACAAAACCTCTTTATTATGCCTGGCTCCCTCTACCAGGCTGCGGGACGGAGGAAGCTGGCCCATACTTCTTTCCTATGGCCAGCGGAGGGGAGGGGATTTGATGGTCTAGTGGGTCCAGCCTAGGCCCTGGATCATCTACTATGTCCCGAACCCTGACTCTTTTCCCTTTCCCCACCTCCTTCCGATTGTTGTATTGTTTTGTCTGTCATCTATTGCTATGTTATTTGTTGCCTCTTGGCCTTGTAAGCCGCTGCGAGCCTCACGGAGTTTAGCGGCATAAAAGTCCAAAGTAATGAATAAATGAATAAATAATAATAAATATCTGATATGAGGGATGTATTTTCATTCACTGAACTAAACCTAATATGGCCAAATTTGAACAGTGTGGGGGCGGGGGAGAATAGCGGTTGTTATTTGGGAGTTGGATTTGCTGGGATTTATAGTTCATCTACAATCAAAGATCATTCTGAACTCCACCAACAATGGATTTGAACCAATCTTGGCACACAGAACTGCCATGACCAAGAGGGTTTGATGGGCATTGAGTTTGGGAGTTGTAGTTCACCTACATCCAGAGAGCACTGTGGACTCAAATAATGATGGATCTGGACCAAATTTGGCACAAATACTCAGTATGCCCAAATGTGAACACTGGTGGAGTTTGGGGGAAATTTGGGGGTTGTAGTTGCTGGGATTTATAGTTCACCTACAATCAAAGAGTATTCTGAATCCCCACCAATGATAGAATTGGGCCAAACTTCCCACACAAAACCCCTATGACCACCAGAAAATACTGTTTTCTGGTGGTCTTTGGTGACCCCTGTGAGACCCCCTTGCGACCCCCCCTAGGGGTCCCAATCCCCAGGTTGAGAAATGCTGCTCTAGGTTTTCCAGTTCACTTCCAGACAGGACTCAAATCTGTGCCAAAGTGGGTTTTTAAAAATCCGCTTTGGCCAAAAAAAACCGAGCTTTCCGAGGGACGGGTGACTACATGCCATCCCAATTGAAATCAGGATGGCATTCAGTCACCCTGAAGCCCCCAATTTACCCCTAAAAGTAAAGTTTAAAATACCTGGCTACCATAAGCTCCATCCTCTTGGAAACGAAGAAATTAAGTGCCAGGAAGGGGGGGGGAGGGGTACGAGGAGAAAAATCCTCATGTGTCGCAGTCCCTGTGTCCAATCCTCACAGGCCCCACACCTGGTAAGACCCGGATCTTACCTTAAGATACGGATCTTACCAGGTATTTAATTAATTTGGAACACACCAGGGAAACTCCTTTTACCGGAGGTGTTGTTTGGATACCTCCAGTAAAAAATGAGACAGGTCCCGGAATATGGGCCTGTCTGGATGGCCTCTATGACCCATGGTTTCATGTATCCATATGCAGTCGGGTACTTAATTAATTCGGAACAAACCACGGAAACTCGTTTTACCGGAGGCGTTGTTTGCACGCCTCTGGAAAAGAAGGAGACAGGTCCCCAGGATATGGGCCTGTTTGGATGGGACTTATGGTTCATGGCTTCAGGTGTCCATGTGCAGACATGAAACATATCGCCTAGGCCTGGGTAGGTTCATTGGAATGCTCATAAAATCAGAATGAATTCAGCTTTGAAGCGGTTTTGAAGCCATGTAAGCAACCCAGAAGTGAATTTGCCATTTCGAAGCCACCGCTGCCATTTTCAGAAAGGAATCAGCATTAGGTTCTTGCCCCTCCCAAGGTGCTTTCCCCTCATTGGCTGTTTAACCCAGTTTGGAAGCAGATGACCTTCCCTCCACGTCAGAACTGGGGCGACAGCTGCATCCAAACTGGGTTGAAAATGGCTGTCGCCCCAGTTCTGACACGGACGGAAGACATCCCGATCCAAACTGGGTTAAACATGTCCGCCATTAGCGAAGCCATTCCGGAATTTCGGAATTAATTCGGGGAATTCCGAAATTTTTCCGGAAAATTTAGGAAGTCATCCAGATCCGAAGCACCAGCACCCCCTACATCCGGAACGTGTTTTGAACCTTTTTTAAAAATCAAACAGGCTTAGTATCCCCATTGATACAGAAATCGTACTCTGCTGTTCACACAAAATATGAAGAAAGAGCATTTTCTTGCCTATGATCACAGCATATGATAAGATAATATGCTGGATATTATGGTAGTCTTAAGGGTGCTTTCTGACTGCCTTCTATAATGCCACTGCTCAAGGCAACACATTGATGTCTATATTTAATAGGGCTGGTTGATCAAAGAAAAAAATGTTTCGAAACTCGTTTTGGATTTAATTGTAGCTGTCGTTTCAGATTATATGGACTTCCAAAAAAATTCCGATAAATTTTGAAATTGATTCGGAAGTATTTCCGAAATTTGGAAGTCTTCTAAAATGGCATCCGCTTTCAAAAATGGGCAAAAATATCAGCGGAAGGGAGAGTCAGCTGTTAGCCATCAGCCAATGAGCAATCAGCAAGAAAATTTGGAAATGACATCCGAAATTTGGAATTCCAAAATTCGGAATTTCGGAATTCCTGTTGGGAGGGTTGCTCTCGAAATTGCTTTAAAAAGTCAGAAGTATCCGAAAAACTTCCGAAATTTGGGCATATCCAAAATTGTAGAACAGTCCTAATATTTAAGACTGGCGTTCCACACTATAAAGTAGCCATCCACTGTAATGGCATTTGATGCTCCTTTTGGGGGTTGCAGTCCCTCCTAATAGTAAGGGTGAGCAGTGATGACTTTTGCTATGAAAACAGATCCATGAGGAAACAGGAAAGGTAGCAGGAGGTTGTAGGATAGTGGTTCTCAACCTGTGAGTCCCCAGATATTTTGCCCTTCAACTCCCAGAAATCCTAACAGCTGATAAAGTGGCTGGGATTTTTGGGAGTTGCAGGCCAAAACACCTAGGGACCCACAGGTTGAGAACCATGTTCTGGGGAGTTCTGAAATAGATGGGGTGAAAAAGAGAGAAACAGGTAAGTGAGCATGCTCAAAGAATGGGGAACATACACCAAAGGGTAAAAAAGACAGAAATCAATAATAGCAGAATCTCCTTCTTGGAGAATATCCTCCACATTGCACAAAACCCCAAAGAGAAAATACTCTTATTACAAGGAAAGCATAACAGTGGTATATATGATACAGCCCTCGTGACCATGGAAGTTCAACCCTATTAAAATAAATGGTTTTCAGCCCAAAAAGCCATGCTAAAAGACCTTGAAAATGCTTAAAGGGGACGTAATTTGGTGTGTGTGTGTGGGTAATGTGGTGCAGCTGGCTGGGAATGTGGCGCAGCTGGCTGAGTGTCAGCTGCATGAGTTAGAGGCCTGCCCGGTCATGAGTTTGAGGCCTGCCCGGGTCGAGGTGGGCTCTCGATCTATTGTGTAGCCTTTTGTCGACCTTTGCAACCCAAAAGACAGTTGCATCTGTCAAGTAGGAAATTAAGGTACCACTTAGTGGGGAGGCTAAATTTAACTGATTTACGAGGCCATAAAAAAGATCTCCAGGAAACACGCTGAGGAATGAAGGAGTGTGACAGCTCCCCCTGGTGGCCAGATGTAAAATTGCCTCTGTCTGTCTTGTGTGTTTGTGTGTCTAAATGTAATGTGTACATTGTAATCCGCCCTGAGTCCCCTGCGGGGTGAGAAGGGCAGAATAGAAATAAAGTAAGTAAATAAATAAATAATACAATAAATACAATATTATGCAGCGTCCATTTTTGAATGGCAATGCCTCTGACGCCCCGTTCTACCAGCAGGTCTGACAAGGAGCAGAAACAAAATCCACAACGCAAATCTCTTAGAGTTCCTCAACACAGTTCACAGAAGAATTTTCACAGCCTAAAGATTAAAAGGGACGGTAGTATTTTTTTAAAGTAGTACCTTCCAGATGAAAGTGTTCATTTTCAATGGACTCCCGGTAACCTTCACCAGCTGCATCCTGTAAAAAAGAACACAAAAAACCCCATATTAGCTTGTTTTGTTCTACACAAGGGTTGTTAGCATGTGCCATCAAGCAGTTTCCAACTTGACCCAAGGTGAATCCTTTCATGGATTCAGAGATGCCTTACCATTGCTTTCTTGTGAGAGTGTGACTTGTTTAAGGTCACCCAGTTGGCTTCCTTGGCTGAGCAAGGATATGAACACCATCTTCCAGAGTCTTCAGCCCAACCCTCTAACCCAGTGGTTCTCAACCTGTGGGTCCCCAGGTGTTTTGGCCTACAACTCCCAGAATTCCGAGCCAGTTTACCAGCTGTTAGGGTTTCTGGGAGTTGGAGGCCAAAACATCTGGGGACCCCCAGGTTGAGAACCACTGCTCTAACCCAATGATTTTCAACCTTTTTTGAGCCGTGGCACATTTTTTACATTTACAAAATCCTGGGGCACACCACCAACCAAAATGACACAAAATGACACTCTAACACAGTAATACATATAGTTAATATGTTTTTAAATGTATTTATACAGTCAGTGTGATAATTTTGTCCAGGGCCCTGTTCGGCATTTGCATTTTCCCTTCTCAAAAACTTCCCCATCACTGTCACTCGCTTGTCTTGCTGTCATCCCAAATTAGGGTTCCCATAAGTCCCTTATTCTAAGGGACGTCCCTTATTTTGGCCCTAAAATTTGTGTCCCTTATTTTCAGGCCCTGTCCCTTCTTTTTGACTAGCAGGACAGGACTGGGCGGGTGGGACCGGAGGAAGGTGCGCGCTGTGGTTTCCACGGCAATGCCTGCCCGGGGATTCCAACTCGCAGGGCAGCCTGCGTCCCCGTTGGAAGGAAGAGGCGATACAGGACTTTTTCAAAATACAGTAAACTAATTAACCGTTACCCAAGGGGAATGTTGGATCATGTTGGATAAAGATAGTTTCTGGTCGCTTGAGAGTTACTCTTAAAATAGGCCTAGCTGTGTATCCCAATACTATACAATGCTGTGTATCCCATACTATACTATACCATTAACTATTGACATAATAATCATGAAGATGTACTGTCTTATAAAATTTATTTTATTTTAATGTTTAGACATTGCACTTTTAAAGTCAGCAAAGTCAAGTACTAAATACAGATGGAAAAAATAAGGTAGTTCTGATGTTTTTTCTGCATGACAAAGCATGCAGAAACATACCATGTACTGTTAAGAGTGTAAGTCAGTTTCTTTTGTGAGTTTAATCATTATCTTATTCTGTTAATAAAACTATTTCTACCTAATGTTTGAGTTTCAAGTTTTTAATGAAGTGTCCCTTATTTTTGTGAAAAATCCCATAAATGTCCCTTATTTCTTATATCAAAAAATGGCAACCCTATCCCAAATTGACGCGCAGCTGCAGCACTAACTCTTTGTTTACTTAACCGCGTCTGAGCGAATCCAAGATGGCGCGACCATAGCACTCTCGCGTCACTTCTTAAGTGACGTGAGAGTGCTATGGTTCCATTTCTTAAAGGGACAGATGCGCCTTATAGTTTATATATGAATGAAGTTCGAAAATAATTTCCCACGGCACACCTGATGATCTCTCACGGCACACTAGTGTTCCGCGGCACACTGGTTGAAAATCACTGCTCTAACCACTACACAGTCTGACTCCCTATGCCAGGGATCGGGAACCTTTTTGACTCAGAGAGCCATGAAAGCAAAATATTTGGAAATGTATTTCAGTGAGAGCCATATAATATATATATAATATATTTTAAGACTGAATTCAACTAAATGTGAGTATATACGTACATACTATGAGAAAAGGATTCCACTGGCAGAATGACGGGACATTTCAGATCTGGCTCTGCAAAAGGCATGCTCAGGACTCTGGGAAGGAAGGGAGGGGGAAAAGAAAGAAAGACAGAGGAAATAAAGGAGGGAGGGGAGAGGAAGAAAGAAAAGAAGAATGAACTATGGAAAGGAAGCAAAAAAAGCAGGAGAGAGACAAGGAGGGGAAAAGAAAGAAGGAAATGGGAAGGGAGGAAAGGAAAGGAAAGGAGGTGAGAAAAAAGTAAAATAATGAAGGGAAAAGAAGAAAAGAAAGAAGGGGAGAGAGGGGGAACTGAAAAGAAAGGAAGGAGAAGAAAAGGAAGACTTGGGGAAAAAGAATAGAAGAGGAAGGAAGGAAGGAAGGAAGGAAGGAAGGAAGGAAGGAAGGAAGGAAGGAAGGTGGGAGAGAGAGGGGAAAGGAAGGAGATAAGGGGAAGGAAAGGGTGAAGGGGGAGAAAGAAAGGAAGGAAGAGGAAGGAAGGAGGAAAAAAGGAAGGGGAGAGACGGAGGGAAAAGGAAGGAGAGAAGGAAAGAATGGGCTGCTCTGGAGAGCCAGACGCAATCTTGAAAAGAGCCACATTTGGCTCCCGAGCCGTAAGTTCCTGGCCCCCGTTCTATGCAAAAGGGTGACTCTCTAAACCATGCAAGGATGCATGGAGGGAGGGGGCAGACCTAACCTCATTGGGGAGAGAGTTCCATAGCTGGGGGGCCACCCCATCTCTCGTCCCCACCAAGTGCGACTGCGAAGGCAGTGGGACCGAGAGCAGGGTGTAAGGACTCACCCAGTTGGCTAGGCCGAAGCCTGTGAGGTTGGCCTATGTAAACAGTCTGGCATCCATGTTAAGAAGGGATAGTCAGGAAAGGGGGAGTGGCTTGGAACATCCTCAGAGAGGGAGCGAGAGAGCTGCCTGGGCGTGGCTCAGAGTGAAGGGGAGGAGCAAGCTATCTTCGGAGGGAAAAAGTGTAGCTTTTTAGTCAGTTGAGAGTGAGCAGTCAGTAAAGACAGAAGTGTCTTGGAAAGCTGCCAGGGAAGTTCTGTGAGGAGCTGACAGGGAGGGAGCTCTTTGGGCCTCCTCCACCCGCCTCTGGGAAAGGAGGCCCCATCAAGCCCTGCGACGGCATTGAGTTGTTTGGTTTTTTTTTGTGTGTGTCCCAATTTGAGTGTGGACTCAAATAACTCAAAGGTATTAGGAGACATTCTCCCAAATCCACCAGTGTTCCCATTTGGGTATATTGAGTATTCATGCCAAGTTTGGTCCAGATCCATCATTATTTGAGTCCACAGTGATCTCTGGATGGAGGTGAACTACAACTCCACAACTCAAGGTCAATTGTAAGTAAATTGGAGCCGGGGAGGGGGTAGAGCCGGGGAGGGGGCAGAGCCGGGGGAGGGGTGGGGGCAGAGCCGGGGGCGGAAGCAGACCCTTCGGCCCCCAGGTGATCAGTGACCGGAATTCCAGCCCTTGGGCCCGTAGAAGTTGGACAGCCCTGTTCTAATTGTTAACTTTCAAAGAAAAGCTTCCAGTGTGCCTTATTACATCAAACAGACTGTACCAGTTCCAGCATTTCAACAGTCCCAGCCTAAGAGAAGATATTTCACCTCAGAAATCCTCACAGTTCATGTTAGACTAGAAGCCAGGGCTGGTGTAGAGTGTTTCAACAGTGCTTGAACCTAGATTACCTACAACTTTAAAAATCCTAAAGACCATTTTAGGTTGGTGGCAGTGTTACCCGTCACGACGAGTGGTCAAAGGCCCAGATCGTGACACAGAGCCTCTCCAGAAGATCTTAAAGTCCTTGATGGTTTGTAGGGGAAGATACATTCGGACAGGTAAACTGGGCCAGAGGCGTTTTGTAGAACAGACCTAGGGACCCCAGTCCTGATCCAGGTCTGTTCCACAAAACCTTCTATTAAAACTAGTCGAGAAACTCGCAGGATCTTTCTTCCTAGTACACAGAGCAATGAAAGTGGATCCCAATAGGGAAGAGGGCTGCAACAGAGTCCTGAACCTCCTCCCTTCCCTACCATTCCCTATGGAGCCCCTGTGACATTGTTCACATGGGGCGGGGGCGGAGAATGTGTCCTCAATACATGAATGTGTCATGTTCCGTTTGTAGTTCAGTCCCTAGGATTTCAACATGAAGCACAAGAAGCTGTGGTTGTTTCATCAATGGAAACATGAAGAACACCTTTGCAATTCATAGCTCGGCATACATATTTTATGCAGAATTTTTGGGACACATGCAAAGAATTTGGGGGTGAACAAAAGAAGATCAACGTGGAGAACGTACAGGCAAGTAAAAGAGATTTAAAGATTAAAATACTTCTCTACGAGGCCGCTTAATATTTAGCATCCTTGTATCTTGTCAAGACACTAAAAAGCCAAACAGAATCTCTAATGGAGCTGGAAGGGCTTGCATGAAATCAGAGTGTTAAATTGTAATTCCTCGCCCCCCAACAATGAAAAACTGAACGTGGTTTTAAAAAAAAAAAAAAACCCCTGAGAAATATGACAGATGAGGCCTAACCTCAAGCTTTTTCTATTGGGTTTGCTTGAAAAGTTTTCTCTCTCCCCATTTTGTGGGGAAACAGAAGTGATGCCAAGATTCAGGTGAGAATATTAGAGAACAGCAATATGGAAGTGAATTCTTTTTGATACTGTCATTTATGATCTTTTGACCCAGCGCCTTGCTACGAATCCGGTACGGATTCGGGCCAGGGTGAGGGGGACAGCCCTGAAATGGCTGTCGTCCTTCCTCCGGAACCGGTCACAGCGAGTGAGGAGGGGTGAGGTTGTCTCCGGGGGTTCCCCCCTCTTTTGTGGGGTCCCTCAGGGGGCAATCCTCTCCCCTCTGTTGTTTAACATCTATGTGCGACCACTTGCTCGGTTGGTACATAGTTTTGGGCTGGAATGTCACCAGTACGCTGATGACACCCAGCTCATTCTGGGGATGGAGGGCTGGCCTGAATCCGTACCCGATAATTTCCATCGCTGCCTTGAAGCCGTTAGTGGATGGCTGCGAGCCAGTAGGTTGAAGGTGAATCCGGCTAAGCTGGAGATCCTATGGCTTGGTCGCCCGGGCACTGGGAAGGTTCAGCTTCCAACCCTGGACGGCGCGACGCTATGTCCGTCGTCATAGGTAAAGAGTCTCAGCGTTACACTCGACTCTCAACTGTCGATGGAGACACATATCTCCATCATCAGTAGAATAGCGTTTTTTCATCTGCGTCAGGCGAGGAAGCTGGCCCCCTATCTGTCTCGACGCGACCTGGCCACAGTGATCCAAGCCACGGTCATCTCGAGGCTGGGCTACTGTAACGCTCTTTACATTGGCCTTCCTCTGTTGGTGATCCGGAAGTTGAAGCTGGTGCAGAACGCTGCAGCTCGGCTACTGGCAGGTGTTCCATCGAGCTGCTACATTACGCCCATCCTCCGCGAACTGCATTGGCTCCCAGTGGAAGGCTGGATCACCTTCAAAGTGTTGGTATTGACCTATAAGGCCTTGCATGGTCTGGGCCAGTGTACCTCAGGGACCGCCTCATCCCATATTGTCCCTCCAGACCCCTGCGTTCAGAGACCCAGAGCCTCCTGACGGTTCCAAGCCACAAGTTCTACCGCTTGACTGCGACGCGGAGGAGGGCCTTTTCTGTTATTGCCCCGACTCTTTGGAATGCGCTACCTGTTGAAATTCATGCGCTTCCGAGTCTTCTGGCTTTCAGGAAGGCCTGTAAGACTCTGTTGTTCCAACAGGCCTTCAGATCTTAACTTGGTGGCTCTAGCAACAACTATAGGTCCTCCTAACACTGTATCCATTTTAGAACTGTTGTTTTAATTTTGTGGTTTTAATGTTTTATACACCTGTTGTATTGTTGTTCTGCTTGTGTAAGTCGCCCCGAGCCGTACAGGAGTGGCGACTAATTAAGTCTGAATAAATAAATAAATAAATAAATAAATAAATAAAATTCCTTTCTCACTGATCCAGAAAAAAGGGATGAAACCAGAAGGGATTCTCAATGTGTGGACTCCAGTTGCACATCGCTAGGCAAGTATTAGGATTACGTGAATAAGATATTACCGGATTTCTAAAATATCCCCAAAAGCAAGAAATAGGTGCTTCATTCACAGACCAGGAAGCTGTTTTGCATCTGCAGTCTTACTATCAGAACTGTAAACTTCTAGAGTCACTTTTCTGTGTGCTTCCAAGTCATTTCCAAAGCATTGCAACCCTAAGAAAAGCTTTCACAGGGTTTTCTTGGCAAGATTAATTCAAAGGACGTTTGCTCTGTGTGATTGGCCCAATGTAAACCAATTGGGTTTCGATGCTCAAGAAGGGCTTCCAAGCCTCCTCTCCAAATGGACAGTCCAACACTTAAACCTATATACCAAGTAAATTATCTGTTTCCTGAACCTGGATCAACTGTGGTTCACCAACACCTGCAACGCTGAGGCATGAAGTTGCAAGAATTATAACGAGAGAGCGGGAAACCTAGCCCTACTTTATACTACAACTTTCTGATTTAGTGGTTCCCAACTTTTTTTGATCAGGGACCACATTGGCCAGGGACCACGTTGACCAGGGACCACTTTGACCAGGGACCACTTTGACCAGGGACCCGTTGACCAGGGACCACATTGACCGGGGACCACAATGACCAGGCTCCACCTTGACCAGGGACCACATTGACTGGGGACCACTTTGACCAGGACCACTTTGACCAGGGGCCACATTGACCAGGGATCACTTTGACCAGGACCACTTTGACCAGGGACTACGTTGACCAGGGATCACTTTGACCAGGGACCACTTTGACCAGGGACCACCTTGACCAGGGACCACCTTAATCAGGGATCACTTTGACCAGGGACCACCTTGACCAGGGATCACTTGACCAGGGATCACTTGACCAGGGACCATTTTGACCAGGGACCACTTTGACCAGGGACTACTTAGACCAGGACCACTTTGACCAGGGACCACGTTGACCAGGGACCACGTTGACCAGGGACCACTTGACCAGGAACCACTTTGACCAGGACATGTTGACCAGGGACCACTTGACCAGGAACCACTTTGACCAGGACATGTTGACCAGGGACCACTTTGACCTGGGACCACCTTGACCAGGGACCACATTGACCAGGGACCACATTGACCAGGGACCATTTGACCAGGAACCACTTTGACCAGGGACCACTTGACCAGGAAGCAAAAGACTAGGGTATATAGACCAAATATGCATACATCCAACTTGTCCCCAACTCCCCAAGACAGCAACAAAATTGGCACTCCCTATAGCATTAAAATGGAGACTTCTGGTGGGGGGCTACTGGCTTATTTTTGTTCTTGGGGATCATTGGTCATCCATGGACCACAGGTTGGGAACCACTGTTCTAATTAAACTTCATATTATTCCCAAAACCAATGCAAACCTTCCATGTCCCCACTTTTAAGCAAAGAATACATTACTAAAGTTCTTCAGCAGGGAGTAAGAGGGGAAGAAGAGCTAATACTTTGGAAGTGAACGCTCCTATCTTCATGGCATTTTCATGCTTGTCTCTTTTACTCAGAGCCCCAGCTGCTGTTTATCACTCTCAATTGTGTCACATGTAGATATGTGTTGACAATATATAGACTTTGGATTGTTGCTTTTTTCAAAAAACTTATTCCCCTCTCCAGAATAGTTATTATAATCGCAACTTCCAAGCAGCTGTTCGGTTGAGTTTGGAAATGCAGCATTTCTCTCTTTTAATGGCCCATTAACCAAACGCCCCTTCTCGAAAACCAACCACTGTAACCTTTATGCATTTCAGTGGCACCGCTGGGCAGCTAGGACTCATCAGCTGTCAATTAAATGTGCTTCTTCATGCCAGTCTGATTGGGGCATGCATTATCTCTGACGGACAGACATTTCTTTAACAGCGCCATGTGGGCAGCCAGACAATATTAAATATTGCTATTTTCGGAAACAAAAAGGCAAATATTTACTTATTAATGCAGAAAGAAAGGCCACAGGCTGCTGTGTTGCCACCGCTATTAACACATCACTAAGGGGGGAAAGATGCACTATTTGTCTCTGCATGGAAGAAAACAGATGCAGCATTTGACTGCAATCCATCAATGGCGGGGTAATTCTCCCTGCATCGTAAACCTCCAGAGAATACAGAAACTGTACTTTTGAAGAAATCCCCACCCAACGTTTATGGATTACAAAAAATGTTGGACATGGTAGAGATGCACAAACTGACCAAGCTTATACAATCGTCAGTTCCTTCCAGATTTGGGACCGGGATGGGCTATGGCGCAGCTAGTTAGTAGTAAGAGTACAGCTTGGTTATTGCTAGACTTTGTAACCAAACAACACACCGTGGCTAAAGAAAACCATCAAGAAGCACATTTAGAAATTTACAAAAAATATGTGTGATATTTCAACTATTATATCTAATATCTAACATTCAAAGAACACAACATACAAGTCATAATGGAGCTAACCCAGTGTATGTAGCGAAGATCCATTGCCCAATGATAAATCGGATTATATATATAAAAATAATACCATAGAGCAGGCCGTCCCAACAGGCGGCCCACGGCCCGCACACGGCCCGCCAGCCCCTTGGATGTGGCCCACCTACCCAGGCCCGGATTAAGGCGTTTTGCCGGCATTAAGGCCACACTTGGGAAGCAGCCCCCCCAGGGGGCGGGGCTTCCTCCCTCCTTCTCTCCGTGACCGGTTACGGAGAGAAGCAGAAAGGGATGCCCCCCCCCCCCCCGGAGCAATGCTGGGCATGCGCAGCAGAGCCCGGGGGCGGGGCGTCCCTTCCTGCTTCTTTCCGTGACTGATCTTAAACATCTTGATGGTTCATAGGGTGAGATGCGTTCGGACAGGTAAGTTGGACCCGAACCGTTTAGGGCTTTAAAGGCTAAAGCCAGCACTTTGAATTGTGCCCGGTAGCAAACTGGCAGCCAGTGGAGCTGGCACAACAGGGGAGTTGTACGCTCTCTGAATGGCGCTCCTGTTATCAACCTGGCTGCTGTCCGTTGGACTAGTTGCAGCTTCCGAACAGTCTTCAAAGGCAACCCCACGTAGAGAGCATTGCAGTAATCTATACGGGATGTAACCAGAGAATGGGCCACCGTGGCCAAGTCAGACTTCTCAAATATGAAATGGTTCTCATATGAGGCTCAGAACAGCCTATTTCTTGTCCATTGTCCTTTCTAGTCAAATTACAGAAATGCAGGCATTGCGACCAAAAAAAGGATGGAGAGATGGAGGAGGCAGAAAGAGAAAGAGAGAGAAGGAAACCCAATCCGCACCACAGCCTTTTCAGTACAAGGACTGGGTATGCTATGTGCATTTCCTTTTTAAAAAGCCACATCAAAGCACAAAGTTTAGCAGATCCCAACCTTCCACCCCCAGACTTTGAAACGGAGGCTTCCTACTCCAGAATTTAATATCTTTGCTCCCCCCCCCCCGTCCTTCTAAGGTTTTTTTCCCTCCCTCCCGCACCAGCCCTTTTGTCTGAAATTCTGTTCTCTTAAAAGCTAACAGATGTTAATGCCACGAAGTTTCAAAGAAAAAGAGGGGGGGGGGGGGGACATGGCCACATAACTCATTACAACCAATATATTCCAAGAATTCCTCTAGTCCAGGAAACATCTGACTAAGTGAGAAGAACAAGAAGTAAGACCCAAAGTTTACACAGAAAAGTTAAGCGTTCCCTTTGTGTGTATAGGCATATTTGGCCACGACTCAAGAGTAATTCATTGCGGTTAATGTAACTATAATTCTCATGTAATCACCTGTAAGTAATTCATGCCAAGATAATGAGGGTTTAGCAATCACATTTCAAAAGTAGATGAAGGATAAAATTACTTTATTTATTTATTTATTTATTTATTTACATCAGGGGACTCAGGGCGGATCACAATGCACATACACAGGCAAACATTCAATGCCCTTTGACATACAAACATGTAAGGCAAGACTCTCAGAGGCAGATAAAAGGGAAGGGAAGAAGAAGAAAGAGGGAGGAGGGAGGAAAGAAGGAAAGGAGGGAGGACAAAATGGGTGGAAGAGAGTGGAAGGAGGGAGAAAGAGGGAGAGAGGAGGGAGGGAGGGAGGAAAGAGAGATGGAAGGACAGATAAAAGGGAAGGAAAGAAGAAGAAAGCGGGAGAAGGAATGAGGAAGGAAAGGAGGGAGGACAAGATGGTTGGAAGGGAATGGAAGGAGGGAGAAAGAGGGGTGGAAGCAAGGGAGGGAGGGAGGAAAGAGTGAAGGAAGGACAGATAAAATAGAACGAAGGAAGAAGAAAGAGGGTGGTAAGGAAGTGAGGAAGAGAGGTAAGGAAGAAGGAAAGAGAGAAGGAATGAAAGACAAAAGGATGGAAGGGAAGGACACAAGGAAGGAAAGGGGAAAGGGAAGGGCAGGCAGGCAGGAGAAAGAGGGAGAGAGGAAAGGAGGGAAGAAAGAGGGAAGGACAAAAAGGTGGAAGGGAGTGGAAGGAGGGAGAAAGAGGGAGAGGAGGGAAGGAGAGGAGGGAGGGAGGGAGGAAAGAGAAGGAAGGACAGAAAAGGGAAGGAAAGAAGAAGAAAGAGGGAAAAGGAAGGAGGGAGGAAAGAAGGAAAGAAGGGAGGGAGGACAAAATGGGTGGAAGGGAGTGAAAGGAGGGAGAAAGAGGGAGAGAAGGGAGGGAGGGGGAAAGAGTGAAGGAAGGACAGATAAAATAGAAGGAAGGAAGAAGAAAGAGGGTGGTAAGGAAGTGAGGAAGAGAGGTAAAGAGGAAGGAAAGAGAGAAGGAATGAAAGACAAAAGGGAGGGAAGGAAGGACAAAAGGGTGGAAGGGAAGGACAGAAGGAAGGGAAGGGGAAAGGGAAGGGCAGGCAGGCAGGAGAAAGAGAGAGGAAAGGAGGGAAGAAAGAGGGAAGGACAAAACGGTGGAAAAGAGTGGAAGGAGGGAAAAAGAGGGAGAGAAGGGAGGGAGGGAGGAAAGAGAGAAGGAAGGACAGAAAAGGGAAGGAAAGAAAAAGAAAGAGGGAGAAGGAAGGAGGGAGGAAAGAAGGAAAGAAGGAAGGAGGGAGGAAAGAAGGAAAGAAGGGAGGGAGGACAAAATGGGTGGAAGGGAGTGGAAGGAGGGAGAAAGAGGGAGAGAAGGGAGGGAGGGAGGAAAGAGAGAAGGAAGGACAGAAAAGGGAAGGAAAGAAGAAGAAAGAGGGAGAAGGAAGGAGGGAGGAAAGAAGGAAAGAAGGGAGAGAGGGAGGAAAGAGGGAAGGAAGGACAGATAAAATGGAAGGAAGGAAGAAGAAAGAGGGTGGTAAAGAAGTGAGGAAGAGAGGTAAGGAGGAAGGAAAGAGAGAAGGAATGAAAGACAAAAGGGAAGGAAGGACAAAAGGGTGGAAGGGAAGGACAGAAGGAAGGGAAGGGGAAAGAGAAGGGCAGGCAGGCAGGCCGGAGAAAGAGGGAGAGAGGAAAGGAGGGAAGAAAGAGGGAAGGACAAAACGGTGGAAAAGAGTGGAAGGAGGGAGAAAGAGGGAGAGGAGGGAGGGAGGGAGGGAGGAAAGAGAGAAGGAAGGACAGAAAAGGGAAGGAAAGAAGAAAGAGGGAGAAGGAAGGAGGGAGGAAAGGAGGAAAGATGGAAAGGAAGGAGGACAAGATGGGTGGAAGGGAATGGAAGGAGGGAGAAAGAGGGAGGGAAGTGAGGGAGGGAAGAAAGAGAGAAGGAGAGACAGATAAAAGGGAAGGAAAGAAGAAGAAAGAGGGAGAAGGAAGGAGGGAGGAAAGAAGGGAGGGAGGACAAGATGGGTGGAAGGGAATGGAAGGAGGGAGAAAGAGGGAGGGAAGCTAGGGAGGGAGGAAAGAGTGAAGGAAGGACAGATAAAATAGAAGGAAGGAAGGAGAAAGAGGGAGAAGGAGGGAGGGAGGAAAGAAGGGAGGGAGGGAGGACAAGATGGGTGGCAGGGAATGGAAGGAGGGAGAAAGAGGGAGAGAAGGGAGGGAGGGAGGAAAGAGGGAAGGAAGCACAGATAAAATAGAAGGAAGGAAGGAGAAAGAGGAAGAGAGGAAAGGAGGGAGGAAAGAGGGAAGGAAGGATGAAAGAGTGGAAGAGAGGAGGGCCTGAGAAAAAAGCCCAAGGGTCTGCATCCGGTCTCCGGGCCTGGGTTTCCCCATACCTGATCTACACTGTAGAATGAATGCAGTTTGACACCACTTTAAGTGCCATGGTTCAGTGTTTGGTAAGGCACTAGCACTCTTTAAAAACAGACAAAACAAAGACAACTCTCCTGATTCCATAGTCCTGAGCCAAGGCAATTCAAATGGTGTCAAACAGCACTATCTTTGAAGGATCTATCCAAGGTGCTGCTGGCTACGGCCCTGTTCTGTTCGTATCTATAACCCTAGAAAAGAAAGATGGAGGCTATTCTCGATGTAGTCTTTTCCCATACTTTGAATGTCTCTTTCTTCTGTAATACTTTTTCCCTTCAAAATACAGGTCCCTTCTCAAAAAAATTAGCATATAGTGCTAAAGTTCATTATTTTCCATAATGTAATGATAAAAATTAAACTTTCATATATTTTCAATTCATTGCACACCAACTGAAATATTTCAGGTCTTTTTTTTGTTTTAATACTGATGATTTTGGCATACATATCTCAAAAAATTAGCATATTCCATCCGACCAAATATGGTAATTTTTAAAGACAGTATTTTTGGGTTTTCAGGAGCTGTATGCCAAAATCTGTCACGGTGCAAGACCTAGGCCAGCCCCTTAATCACACACACAGAGACGATAAACAGCTAACTACTTTATTGAATGATAAGAAACAGTTGAAAAGGGTAATTGTCCATAAAAATATCAAAAGTAATCCAAAAGGTAAAAGATATTGTCCAAAAGCAACTTGGCAAGGTAGATCCAAAGACTTGGCAAGGCTCCGCTTAACTAGCGGATCAAAGGACAAAACAAAGTTACAAGATACAAACTCTTCTTGGCAGGCCACTAGCCCCAAACTTAGCTACGTGGTCTTGGCTTCGCTACACATCTGTATAGGATAGACGTGGCCGAAGTACTGAGGATCCGTTCCCACGGATCCTATACTTAATCCTTGGCGAGGCCCCGACGCCTAGGCTTCTCCTCCTCCAATCTGTGCTGCGAGCCCTCGGTCTGTCTAGGCTGTGGAACCAACCCCTCCTGCTAGCCTCAATGCTCCGTCTCCTATCAAACGTTCGACCTTGCCTCCCAGCACCTGGTTCCCTATCTTCGTGAGAGTCGAACTCCCCATCTGCTTCCCATGCCTCTCCCTCGGTTGGTTCCCACAGTCTTTCTTGCGAGCCTCGCCCCCGGCCGTTCATAATCTTCACTATCACTGCTTTCGAATTACGACTGGCCTTCCTGCCTCTCGTAAGGATCAGGCCAGCCGTCATCTCAGGCCAGGCTTTCTGTGGGGGAAGAGGGCCCAGCTACCTCAAAATCCCCTTCTTCCAGCCCCTCCAAATCCTCTTCAGAATCAGCTGGCTCCAATGCGAGTGGGACCCCCGGTGCTGCCCCCTGCCTTCCAGGCACAAACGAGAACTGGTGTGCTACAAAATCATCAGTACAAAACAAAAAAAAAGACCTGAAATATTTCAGTTGGTGTGCAATATATGAAAGTTTAATTGTTATCATTACATTATGGAAAACAATGAACTTTAGCACTATTTGCTAATTTTTTGAGGAGGACCTGTAAATAAATAAATATGTATAAATACTTGGAAAAGAGCAAAAAGGCATCAAAGTGAATCCTAACGGCTGGCTACCAAGTCCAGTTAAAATGGATACAGGTCCTGCCCCGGACCAAAGTGCGTTGAGCAAGGCTTGGAGGAAATGCACAACATGAAGCATCCTCCTTTCCCATTTTGGGTCCAAACAGTCCTAGGAAGCGCCAAGAATTGCTGACAGGGCTTTAAGGAGGAAGAAATAATAAGATTACACCAGTTTCCCTGTGGGGAGGAACGAGACCAGAGGACCCCAACACGACTTGCGGCTCCCTTTCTTCCTGTCCTGATGCCCGCCAAGCTCCCCTTGAAATCGGTGGGAGGTTTGCCTGCACGAGGGCCGCCGGATCGAGACATGTCTGATCACAGAGCTGAAAACAGTAGGGTTCTGCCTCTCATCCCACCTCGATCAGCGGCGTCTTTCAGACTTGGCGCCTGTCCTATATTTGGAAGGATATAAAAGACCACCGCACACAAAAAAATAAGAAGTGTCAGGGAAGGAAGGAGGCGGCAGAGAAGAAAGGAGAGGACGGGAAGTAAAGGAGCCACCGTCCAAGGCTCGCTCTGTCGATGTCGCTCCGTGAGACCAAAATGTCTCTCTTATCCCTTACTCAGCCCAGAGCAAGAACAGCAGACTGTCAAAGAAAAAACTGGCCCCCAAATTGTGTTGGATGAAAGGAGGTCCTTGTGCGAATTCATGGCAGAGGAGAAGAGGCCGCATCCATTCTGGGTCTGATTTAGAACGTTGAAAGACTACACTGGCCAACATGCTTTTCGGTGCCACAAATGTTAGTTTGCAGCTAAATATAAAAAAATGATGGCAACCAGACCAATTGATAACTGGACAATAGAGGGATAAAATAGTGAGGAGTAGAGACATCACACTGGCAACAAAGATCTACATAGTTAAAGCAACGATGTTCCCCATAATAACCTATGGATGCAAGAGTTGGACCATAAGGAAGGCTGAATGAAGGAAGAGAGAAGCTTTTGAACTGTGGCACTGGAGAAAAATTCTGAGAGTGCCTTGGACCGCAAGAAGATCCAACCAGTCCATACTCCAGAAAATAAAGCCTGACTGCTCATTGGAGGAAAGGATATTAGAGGCAAAGAGGAAGTACGAGGGCGGGTCAATAAGTCCGTGACTTTTGGAATTTCCTGCGCCTTAACTAAAAGGGCAACACTGCTCCTGCCAACAGGCATCTGTCAGTTGACTCCTGTCAAAATTTGAACAAGCTGCGTCATTTAGTTTGTGTTTGACAGCCATTGATAGCAGACTACCGCGTGATTTGAGGAGAAAATGAAGAAAAGGTGAATTTTTTGTGCTCATTAAGCATTATTTTTTTGTGAAAAAAACCATCACTCAAACCAAGGCTAAGCTTGATAAATACTATGGGGACTCTGCACCATCAATTTCAATGGTAAAAAAGTAGTTTACTGAATTTTGTTGTGGCCGTACAAGCACGGAAGATGCTGAACATTCTGGACGCCCAGTTGAGGTCTCGACACCCGGAACAATTGAAACACGATATGGTGTTGGTCGATTGGAGATTGAAAGTGCGAGAGATTGTGGAAGCCATAGACATCTCACATGGCTCAGTGGTTTCAATTTTAAATGATCACTTGGGTATGAGAAAGCTTTCCGCAAGATGAGTGCCGCGTTTGCTCACAATGGACCAGAAACACAATCGTGTGACAATTTTGCAGGAGTGTTTGGTGTCGTTCAACCGCAATATGGATGAGTTTTTGGGCTGTTTCGTAACTGTGGACGAAACATGGATCCACCACAACACACCAGTCAAAACAGTAGGTTTCTTGGGGTGAATCGGCGCCAAAGAAGGCCAAGGTGGGTTTGTCAGCCAATAAAGTCATGGCGACCGTTTTTTGGGATGCACGCGGTATAATCCATGTTGACTACCTTCAAAAGGGTAAAACAATCAATGGTGAATATTATGCCAACTTATTGGGTCAATTTAATGAGAATTTGAAGAAAAAAACCCCACTGCATTTGGCCAAGAAAAAAGTTCTTTTGCACCAGGACAGTGCAAGGGTGCACACATGTTCAGTTGCCATGGTGACAATCCATGAATTGGGATACGAATTGCTCCCTCATCCGCCCTATTCTCCGGATATAGCCCCGAGTGACTATTCCTTGGTTCCAAACCTGAAGAAATGGCTTGGCGGAAAGAGATTTGACTCCAACAATGAAATCATCTCACAAACAAATACCTATTTTGTTGACCTTGACAAATCTTATTTTTGGAAGGGATAAAAAAAATTGGAGAAACATTGGACAAAGTGTATAGAGCTCAAAGGAGACTACGTTGAAAAATGAAATGATTTTTTAAAATCTCAAAACCTGTGTTTCATTCAAAAAGTCATGGACTTATTGGCCCGCCCTCATACTTTGGTCACATCATGAGAAGACAGGAAGGTTTGGAGAAGACAATGATGCTGGGGAAAATGGAAGGAAAAAGGAAAAGAGGCAAGATGGATGGATGTTCTCCTTGAAGTGATTGGCTTGACCTTGAAGGAGCTGGGGGTGGCGAAGAGGTCATGAAGATTCAGAAGCAATTCAATGAATAAACAACAACAAAACCCATGGAATCCTGCTGGTAGGATGTGTGATGGGTGGTATGGGGCCCCATGGGTCAACTGGGGCAGAAGCATCCTAGGATGCTGAAATTCCATTGTATGATGAGGTCCCAATATTTGGATGGGAGAACCACCAAGGAACAACAAGTGACATTGGTTAGGTTATCTGATCTAAAGAACCAGCAGTTATTACCATTTTGAGTATCCCTGTGGGGTCCCCCAGGGGGCTATACTCTCCCCGCTGTTATTTAACATCTATATGCGGCCACTTGCTCAGCTGGTGCATAGCTTTGGGCTTGAGTGCCATCAGTACGCTGATGACACTCAGCTCATTCTGAGGATAGAGGGTAGATCAGACTCCATACCCGATAATTTCCACCTGTGCCTTGAAGCTGTTACTGGATGGCTGCGAGACAGTAGGTTGAAGGTGAATTCAGCGAAGACGGAAATCCTCTGGTTGGGTCGTCCGGGCGATGGGGTTGTCCAGCTGCCAACCCTGGACGGTGTGGCACTATGCCCGTCGTCATCAGTAAAAAGCCAGGGAGTCCCTTTGGATCCTCTGCTGTCAATTGAGACCCAAATCTACACTGTCAGCAGAACAGCATTTTTCCATCTGCGACAGGCTAGGTGGCTGGCCCCCTATCTGTCTCGGAATGACCTAGCTACGGTGATCCAAGCTACGGTCATCTCAAGACTGGATTACTGTAACGCTCTCTACATTGGCCTGCCTTTGACCGTGGTGTTCTAGCCTAGTCAGCCCAGTGGTCAGGGTCAGGCGCCGGAGGTCCCAGCTGATCAGGGTCAGCTTGGAGATGATGAATGGCCAGGTGGGTATGGGTCTCCAAACGAGAGTTTACAATGGGATGATGAATGGCTAGTGGGATATAGGACTGCAGATGAGTTTACTGAGGATTCCATGGAAGCTGATTCTGAATCAGACTATGAGAGGCCCGGCGGCCTTGGTTCCCAAGAGAGTTTCTACTCCCTTTCCAGATGAGCATTCCGGAGAAAGGGAGTTTCCTGCTTCTCACTCTGATAGTGATGTACCTGGGTCTGCTAATGAGATGGAATTTGACCAAAGGGCTAGTATCAGGGATTCTAGGAAAACATGGAGCTTGAGGAAGGGAGTGTGATGGGTACATCGAGACTAGTCCTCCTTATTAGCTTCTGCCCAGGGGATTCTAGTCAGACCTGAAGCTAAGTTCAGCTTGATCAAGTCTCACGTACAAGTCTCCAAGCTCAAGCCGACCGCCGGAGCGGTACGGACTCAAGTTCATGTTGACCGCCGTTGCGGTTTGCCTCAAGTACCACGTTTGATGGCCGGAGTGGTTTGCCTTGTTTTGGAACTTTGCTTTCCTTGGGATTTAAGCTGCTTGGGCTTGCAGCTACAGAACTTTATCGGACTATTTTTGATTGCTTTATTCTTACTTCCTTGGACTATTCTTTATCCTTTATTCTGAATAAAAGTACATTTATTGCATCCGCCTGTGTGTGTGTGATCTAGGGGGGCTGTCCACGATCTGAGGTGCAACATTGATGGTGATCTGGAAATGTAAACTACTGCAGAATGCTGCAGCCCGGTTACTCGCGGGGGAGCCCGCGAGTTGTCGTATCACCCCGGTCCTGCAGGGACTGCACTGGTTACCAATCGAGTACCGGATCACCTTCAAAGTATTAGTGTTAACTTTTAAGGCCATACATGGTCTGGGGCCAGTGTACTTGAGGGATCGCCTGTCCCCATATAATCCCTTGAGATCACTACGATCAGAGGTGTGAAGTCTTACCACCTGACAGCAACCCGACAAAGGGCTTTCTGCATAATTGCCCCAGTTTTATGGAATAACCTGCCACCTGAGACTCGCGCCCTGCAAAATCTGGCAACTTTTCGCACAGCCTGCAAGACCATCTTGTTTAGACAAGCCTTCGAGTCCTAATAATATTTTAATGTGTGTTGTTTAATTGTTTTATTGCTGTTCTGAAAATCTGTAAACCGCCCCGAGCCTTTGGGAGTGGCGGTGTACAAATCGAATAAATAAACAAACAAACAAATAAATAAATTACAGTTACAGCAGGTCCTTGGTATCAGCTGGGGCTTGATTTTACGAAGCTTGTGGATACCAAAATCTATGGGTACTCCAGTTCCAGTTTACATAATTATGTAGTAAAATAGTATGTAGTAAAAATTTCCAGCTGTGGATGGTTGAATCAGTGTATGCAAACAAAGGGAAATATTTCTTCACCCAGAGGGTCATTGGGTTATGGAACTCACTTCCAGAGGAATGACAGCTGTCAGCCTGGACAGCTTCAAGGCAGGATTAGACAGATTCATGGATACCAAGGGAATCAGTAGCTACTGAAATGGACATCCAAGTGCCACCTCTGTGTTGATGGAGGCAGGCAGGATTTTCCCCGGTACTGGTTGTGGGGGGGTCGGGAGCAGGTGAGGGTTTTGCCCCTCCTTCTGCTAGAGATCCCCGTGTACAACTGGTGGGCCACTGTGTGATACAGAATGCTGGACTAGATGGGCTGAGGCCCGATTCAGCATGGCTCTTCTTATGTTCTTAGAATCTGCGGGTACTGAGGGCCAACTCTAAAGATAATGATGCTAAGCGTGCAGTTGCCAATAGCTCACAAATGTAATAAATGGAGGAGAAGTGGAAAACATATTCACAATATTTCCTTAACTTTGCTTATTTATTGAAGTCTATATATCCTGCCCTCTACCTGAAGACCTCAGAGCAGCAGACATTAAATAAAACTCCCAAATCAAAACAGTACCTGCAACCCAATAGGCCGAATTGCTAGCCAAGATCACTAAGACTCAAATGCTTGGGTGAGCGGCCAAGTATTAATTTGGCACTGAAAGGAGGCCAACATCAGCACCAGTCAGGGCTCTGGAGTGGGAAGAGGGTTTCATGGGGGGAACCCAAACAGTATTTTTCCAGTTCATTATAAGGATGTTATGGGCATGTTTTAAGGGCTCTAATTTGTTCAGCAGTTGGAAAATCTGTCGCAATTCAGATGTTATTGGAATCTAACTCCCACCATTCCTGAACACTGTCTCTGATGACTGGGAATGATGAGAGATGGAGTCCAATGACAGCTGCGCCCGTACCTTGGGAAGTCTGACTAGGCCACGGTGGTCCACACTGTTGTTACATCCTGAATAGATTACTGCAACACGCTCTACATGGGACTGCCTTTGAAGACTGTTCGAAAGCTCCAAATGGTCCAATGGGAGGCAGCCAAGTTACTAACAGGAATGGCACTCGGGGAGCACGCTACCCCTCTGTTGTGTCAGCTCCACTGGCTGCCAATTTGCTACCAAGCACAAGTCAAAGTGCTGGCTTTAGCCTATAAAGCCCTAAACCAGTGTTTCCCAACCGCTGTGACGCAGCACAGTAGTGTGCTGTGACGGACCGCCTGCTGTGCCACGAGAAAAGCTCTCTGCCCCCCTTCCTTCCCCCCTCCTCCTGCCAAACTCCTGCTGCTTGGAAGAGGAGAAGGAAGGGTCGGGCGGCAGCGGAGAAAAGGAAGAAGGGGCCGGGGCACCGCCTCCTTCGGCCGTTTCCCCAGCCAGCCTCCAATCCGCCATGACTCACGCCCCTTGTTCGCTGAAGCCGCGCAGAAGAGAAAGCCGGGGGAAGGGGGCGGGGCACGGCATAGCCTGGCTCCGCCCCTCCCTCAGCTTCTGCTCTCCCACAGCTTCTCCAGCCTTGAGGGGACAGTGCCAAGCCAGCATTGTGTTGGCTCTGCCACCGCTGGCTTGGCTCCTCCCCCGGCTTCGGCACTCCCAGCAGCTGCTCCCAGCAGGCCACCATCCCCCAGCTGTTCTTTACTGTGTTAGAGTGTCATTTTGTGTCATTTTGGTTGGTGGTGTGCCCCCGGATTTTTTAAATGTTAAAAGTGTGCCGCGGCTCAAAACAGGTTGGGAAACACTGCCCAGCTTACCGATACGAACGTATCTCCTCCTATGAACCATCTAGAAGCTTAAGATCGTCTGGGGAAGCCCTGCTCTCGATCCTGCCTGCCTCGCAAGCGCGATTGGTGGGAACGAGGGACAGGGTCTTCTCAGTAGTGGCCCACCGGCTATGGAACTCCCTCCCCAGGGGTATTAGATCAGCCATCTCCCTCCTAACTTTCCGGAAAAAAGTAAAGATCTAGTTCTTTGAGCAGGCTTTTGAGAATGCAGCAGAATAGATAGCACGGAACACGGAACGATGTTACTGGATAACATTTTTATGACACCGTTGATTATATGTTTTAATGGTTTTATATATGTTTTATATTGTCATGTTGATTGTTTTTAATTGCAATTTTATTTATCTATTTATTTACTTTCTTTATATTCTGCTCTTTTCACCCCGAAGGGGACTCAGAGCGGATTACAGGTACACATACTTAGCAGACTATCCTTGCCGTTTCCACATACACAACATATAGATGAACAGAGGCAAACTCTGGCCACCAGGGGGAGCTGATGCACTCCTCATCTCTCAATGTTCCCAGCATCCCTTGTTGTTCTTTCCGCATTCCTCAGCATTCCTGGAGTTCTTTAATGGCCTCATAATTCAGTCAAAATTTGCTTCCCCACTTAATGTGGTACCTTTAATCTCCTACTTGACAGATGCAACTGTCTTTCGGGGCTGCAAAGGTCGACAGCAGGCTACACTTAAAGGTCGAGCACCCACCTCGACCCGGGCAGGCCTTGAACTCATGACCTACTGGTCAGAGAGATCTTATGCAGCTGACACTTAGCCAGCTGCACCACATTCCCGGTGCTCTTATGAATGCCTGCCAATCTCTAACCCACCTTGAGTCGCCATATGGCTGAGAAAGGCAGGCTATAAATATCGTAAATAATAATAATAAAAAATAAATAGTGCCAGGATCACCGTATGAGCCTGAGAGTGGCTGCTTCAGTTCTCTGCCATAAAGAAGGGAGATGGGGAGGGAGGCTAGGTACAGTTGGGGAAGGTAATGTATATAAGACATCTGTTTTGTGAGGGAAATTGGAACTGCAGGTAACAGACGGTGGGCATCGTGTTTGGCCACTAGGGGGCGGGGTGGGAGTTGGGGCTGATATATGCAGGATGTTGGAATGGGAAACTTTAGAACTGTCTTTTTAGGATTGTGGAAAGAAGGAATATACCACCTGTCTCCAGAGTTTTATTGTTGTGAGCTTGATTTTAACTCCAAGATATTCCAGAGTCAACTCTCTACCCTTGAGGAAGATTAATCAACTAAAGATTTCCCTTTAATCAAAAAGGCCAACTTGTCTTTTTTGTTTAAAAAATGAGGCTATTTTACAAAATAAGTGACATATAAATAAGGACAACAATATGAAACAACATGATCCCCTTCTGGGGAGCGATAATTGCTCTTCCCGCAACGAAAAAAACACCCCTCCCCCCCCACCCAAAAAAACCCTGCAGACTGTTTAATCCATTACCGGCGAGGACATTTCTTTGAGCGTTACCCAAACTTCCTGTCGTGAAAGTTCTGGCAACAAAAGAGTGTATTCAAATACAATCTGTTCAAAAAAAAATGCCTAAAAAGAAATCCTTTAAATGCTCCCTGTCTCAGACTGTGGAGAAGCTTTCCTATCAGGGACAAGACGGAACTCTAAAGAGTTGAGGTTCAGTCCAAAGAAGCGAGATGTGTTAGGGCGGGCCTGTCCAACAGGCGGCCCGCGGGCCGCACACGGCCCGCCAGCCCCTTGGATGCAGCCCGCCTACCCAGGCCCGGATTAAGGCGTTTTGCCACCCTAGGCCACACTTGGGAAGCAGCCCCCCGGGGGGCGGGGCTTCCTCCCTCCTTCTCTCCATGACCGGTCACGTAGCCGGCAGTTGCGCTTCTCTCTCCAGTAAGGAGGAGTCTCCTACTTGTGTTGGAGGAGGAATACCAGCTTTCATGGTGTTAGGGCATGCGCAGACTGTGCAATGGAGTTTCCTGTACTTGCACTGAAGGATTGGCGAGTGCACCCTTTTGCAGACACTCACATTGGTGAGATTTATTCGTTCTGTGTGTATGACATTTCATGTATCAATTACCTTGGTGGCACTTGCCTGTCTATATTATGTTTATACAATATAATTATTGAAATTTACTTGATACTCTTAGTGTGTTTTTTGACACTCGGGTTTGTTTACTTGTGATATTAGCCTCGGAGCCTGTTGTTTATACTTGCACTGAAGGAGCCAGCAAGTGGATGCTGTCAGTATCAAGGGAGTTAATTGTTCCTCCTGTCGACGTCGACGCCAGTGTCGAGAGCCCCTGCGCATATGCCGTTTGCGCAACAATAGCAGAGGCAGGAGCTGGTATTGTAGCAACTCAGCCCCCGTTCTAGCCGGGGGGGGGTGGGGCACCGCCCCGGGGGTCCCAATTGCTTTGGACCAAGATGGAGGGGATGCAGGGGCTGATGGGCATGCATCACCGACTGACAGTTTGCAATGGGATGACACCTGGTCTTCTGCTTATTCGGATGATGAAGGCCAGCCAGATTCCGGCTCCGGTTGCGAATATGAGAGACCGGGAGGATTCGGTTCTCAGGAGCGCTTGATTCCACCAGCTGCGGAGGAAGATATGAAACTGGGTCGGAGACACTTTCCCAGGAAGATAACGGTGGCGCTGAATCTGCGAGGAGCTTCGACCATAGGAGTAGTATTGTGGCTACACGGAAAGATTGTAAGCGTGGCCTGGAGAGGCGCTGGTCTCACAAGGGTGGAACTTAAGTATACACTCTGTGAGAAAGTTCCTCAGTTTGGCGGCCACGTCTTTGCTGGACAGACACATCGGTGGTCTGCTGCTCCCTGGAAGCCATAGTTTGGCTCACCTTGCCAAGTACTACCTAGAGACCTTGTTTATTCCACGAACCTTGGATTGCCTTGTTTTGCCCTACGGACTACGTTTGCTTCGGATCAACTTGCCTTGTTTTTATGGACATTGCTTTTGAGAGATTCCCTGCTTTTTGGATTTGCTTATTGAACTCTAATTGCTAATTACCTTGGACTTATTGACCTTATTACTTTTGGACATTTTACCTTTTTCACTTGCAAACATTTGTGCTTAATAAATAATTAATTGACATTGTCTGTGTGTGTGTGATTAAGGGGCAGGGCCAGGTCCCGCGTTGTGACAGGTATTCAGGAAGGGGCACGGGCGGTGCCGAAAAGGAGGACCTCCAGTATCCTTCCTTCCTCATCTCCACGCGCATTACGTTTTTATTTGTTTCGACATTTTTATTTTTATTTTTTTTGGTCCGTGATCTGCCCCCCCCCCCCCGGCTTGCACCCCTAGGCCATGGCCTAGGTTGGCCTTATGGGTAATCCTGGCCTGGTCTAGAATGCCATATTATCTGGATTCAGAAGATGGATGATATGGCAGCGTAAATGGAGCCTCAAACATGTGGCAAAGGGGCAAAGAAAGCAAACTCCAAGGTGCTTCAAAAACCTTTCCAAAAAAACCACAACTTGGTCCTTGCCCTCCGGATCTGTTAAATTCATGAGCAAAATTTCTCAGCAGGCATTCAACTCCCAACAAAGCTTGGTTTTTAAATAGACTTGTGTTTTGTCAAAAGGAGATATTTAGCTTTCGGAGATGACGGTTCAGGCCAAGGGCTCCACCCAATACCCCCTCCATGAAAGCAAACTTGAAATGTACAGCATATAAAAAAGACCCCTACGGCTTGGCTCCAGCCTCCAGCTGGGCCCTATAGAAGTTTTGACAACACATCGCCATCATTTCTGCCACGGTCCGGAGGGGAGGGCCAAGGGAAGAGTGTCAGGTTGACTCAAATTCCAGTAACTTATATATGAGCTGGAAAGCTCTGCATGGAAAGTTCAACTCAAAAAGCGTTCTTTTACCCCGTCCCTCCAGCGCTCTGTGTTATTTTATTTTTAAGAGCAACATGGCACAAGCTAAGCATTTAAAACCAACGTAACATAAAATCCCAAATTAATAATATATCTTGAGGCAGATGGCAACTTTCTCCCCCCAACTTCCTTTCCTTCTTGGACCTAAAATAGCCACGTTCCAAACTCATAAAAGTCCCCATTGCCCTTGTATTCTCTGTTCCATGTTCCATCTAAACACTCGCAACCCAAAAACTTGAGATGTTATTTAAAAAAAAAGATTTCCTGGACTATCTGAATTTGCCTAATAGTTTGGAGAGAATATAAAGAAGTTACCCTTGGCTTCCGCAGGATAAAACACAAACTAAAATCTCGCAGAAGTGGGTATGTCTCCCAAAAGGAACTCTGCTTCAAACCCTTTCTGCCCTCTTAATGGAAAGTTCTGAAAAATTCAGCAGTATTTTGTTTACGAACCCACGTGATCTCTTTGACCGTCTGGAGAGGCTCTGCTCTCGCTCCTGCCCCCTTCACAGGCACGATTGGTGGGGATGAGGGAGAGGACCTTCTCTATGGTTGCCCCCTCCCAGACTCTGGAACTCACTCCCTAAGGATATCAGACAAGCCCCCACTTTGGCAGTCTTTAGGAGGAGCTTGAAAATGGGGTTGAACGTATGTCGCTTGGAAGCGCATTCCACAAACGGGGAGCCACCACCGAGAAGGCCCTCTCTCTCGTCCCCACCAACCGCATTTGAGAAGTTGGCGGGAGCAAGAGCAGGGCCTCCCCATCTGATCTTAGATTACGAGGTGGGACGTAGTGGCAGATGCATTCGGACAAGTAAGCTGGGCCAGAACCGTATAGACTAGAGCTTTAAAGGTCAAAACCAGCACTTTGAATTGAGCTCAGAAGTGGAAAGGCAGCCAGTGGAACTGACCCAACAGGGGGGTGGTATGCTCCCTGTATGTAGCTCCGGTTAATAATCTGGCTGCCGCGCGTTAGACTAGCTGCAATTTCCCAACTGTCTTCAAAGGCCGCCCCACGTAGAGTGCGTTGCAGTAATCTATTCAGGATGTGACCAGAGCGTGGACGACCGTAGCCAGATCAGATAAAGCTTTTCCTTGATTTGAGTCTACTGGGAGGAGGTTGGTAGCCATGCAGTGAGTGGCCTTTGGACTAGCTGCAATTTCCGAATTGTCTTCAAAGGCAGCCCCACATAGAGTGCTTTGCAGTAATCTATTCAGGATGTGACCAGAGCGTGGACGACCGTAGCCAGATCAGATAAAGCTTTTCCTTGATTTGAGTCTACTGGGAGGAGGTTGGTAGCCATGCAGTGAGTGGCCTTCACAGTGTTCAACCTTATTTCTCTCGCATTTAGAAGCAACTTCCCGTCACACATTGGGGGGGGGGGGTTGTAGAATTTATCAAGAGGTGTAGGTTTAAGACATCCTGTGATTATTTTGAATGTTTCGTTCAATGCTTAGAAGGGTGTAAGGCAGGGGTGGGCAACCTACGGCCCGCGAGCCGGATGCGGCCTGGCAGACGATTCTGTCCAGCCCGGGGAGAAGGGCATCGGGGGCGGGGCCAAGAGAAAGGGGTGCCGCTGCCGCCATCCCATCGCAGGCTCTGTGGGGCCTGTGTTGGCAAACAGGCTGGAGGAGCTTCGGCTTTGGGCCTGCCATCCCTGAGGCGTCCGGGCAAGCAGGGCTCGGCGACCTGGAGCTGATCGCCCTGGCGACCCGAAAGACCTGATTGTCTTCGAGTCGCCAGGTCGAATGAGCCGCCTCAGATCCCTGAAATAGAATAATAATAATATATAATAATATAATAAATAATATAATATAATGTTATATTATATTATAATTTCAAAATATTATAATGTCTATCTATATATATACTATAATAATTATTATATTAATACTAATAATATATGAATATTTCTTGATATATTAATATGTGTAATATATTTGTTTATTTATTTCCACCATTTCTACCCCGCTTCTTCTCAACCCCGGAGGGGGGACTCAGAGCGGCCTAACAACGGCAACAATTCGATGCCAACACAGCATACATATAATGAAAACCCAAAAACAGTTAAAATTAAATACATTAAATTACAGCTGGCATTAAAATTCCTTAAAATACAATTAACATTAAAATACATCATATATATTCACATCAGTTAAAACAGTATTCCGTCCATAATTGAAGCATTGGGTCTTGTCCACCAGTTTGCCATTTCAATCCAATCTAAAGTGCCGTATCGTGCTAATGTGCAAACGCTTGGTCCCATAACCAGGATTTCACTTTTTTTCTGAATGCCAGGAGGGATGGGGTTGATCGTATATCCATAGGGAGTGCATTCCACCGACGGGGAGCCACCACCGAGAAGGGCCTGTCTCTCATCCCCACCAACCGCGTTTGAGAAGTAGGCGGGAGTGAGAGCAGGGCCTCCCCGGATATATATATAATATTTATATATATATATAGTAAATATAGTAAATAAATAAATAAATAGTTCAGCCTTTAGGTGCGGCCCTCCATAATATTTTTGGCTGTCGTGTGGCCCCTTGGAAAAGATAATGGCCCACTCTTGGTGTAAGGCAGTTTTTCTCAACCTGTGGGGAAGTTGGGACCCTATCATTGGTGGGGTTCAGAGTGTCTTTGATTGAGGTGGGTATAAATCCCAGCAATTAGAACTCCCAAATTACTATCAGAAAACAGTATTTTTGTTTTTCATGGTGGTTCTGTGTGGGAAGTTTGGCCCAATTCTATCATTGGTGGGGTTCAGAGTACTCTTTGATTGTAGGTGAACTATAAATCCCAGCAATTAGAACTCCCAAATGTCAATGTCTATTTCACCCAAATTCCACCAGTGTTCACATTTGGACATATTTAATATTCGTGCCAAGTTTGGTCCAGATCCATGATTGTTTGAGTCCACAGCGCGCTCTGTATGTAGGTGAACTACAACTCCAAAAACTCAAGGTTAATGCCCACTAAACTCTTCTAGTGTTTTCTGTTGGTCATGTGTGCCAGGATTGGTTCAGTTCCCCCATGGGTGGAGTTCGGAATGCTCTCTGACTGTAGGTGAACTATAACTCCCAGCAACTACAACTCCCAAAGGACAATATCAATCCCCCCACCTCACCAGTATTCAAATTTGGATGTATCGGGTATTTGTGCCAAATTTGGTCTAGAATATACATCCTGCATATCAGATATTTACATTATGATTCATAACAGTAGCACAATTACAGTTATGAAGTAGCAACAAAAATAATTTTATGGTTGGGGGCAGGCATGTAGCAGATTGGAGGCTAGGGGGGGGCTAAGGGGCTTCAGCCCCGAAATTCTCAGGGTGATCCGCACACCGAGAAGGCCTTACTGGTACATTATTTAAACTGTTATGTGCACTTATATCATGATCTGATCACCATGCTCATTATATCCCACATTAATGGGGTTATTGGGATAACAATACAAAACGTTTGCTAGGGTAGACCCTCTTCCACCCATTCTCAGCCCCCGACCCAAACTCAGCCCCCCCCCCGAATCAAAATCCTGGCTACGGCCCTGGTTGGGGGTCACCACAACATGAGGAACTGTATTAAGGGGTCGCGGCACTAGGAAGGCCGAGAAACACTGGTGTAAGCGGTGAAAAGCAAAAAAAAGTGATAGGTCGACAGCACAATTCCACAAAAGTTTGAGAAAGGCCATTGCGTTGTTAGCTAAATGGAGGCCCTACATTTCCGACATCAAATGGTGGCATTTAACTTCACTTGAAAAGTCTTCACATCCTGTACAAACATACACAAAGAGCCCCACCCTTTAAGGAAGATGAAAGGAGCCAATCTCCTCTTTTAAAATAACTAAGGAAGTCAGGCGCCCTGACTCCCTTTTTTTTTCAATGGGAAAAGGAAAGGGGGAAGAATCTGACTTCAATCAGTTTGCATAAACCAGCTTTTGTTTTTCCTTTTGCCCAAATGACTCCACTGTTAAGGATTTATTGTAACTGGATTGCTTTGCTACCCAGCAGGGAGCTGTAGCACTAAGCAAAGCTGAGCAAAGCAGTAGGGGGGTTTTTTTCCCCTCTCTCCCCTTCTTCTTCTTTTCTGTTGATTGAATTTCTAGACTTTTAGCTCTTCGGAAATGTTTGCTCTCCTACCAGCTTGTCAGAGGGAAATTGCATGTGTTTTTTTCCCTCCCAGCAAAAGCTAAGCAGGGGGTTTCCATATGCAGCCAGCAATGTGGAGAATGGTGGGGTGGGAGGGAAGATCAAAGGAGTTGCTGAGGGGTGGCAAGGGGGGGGGGGGAGAGAAAACAATCACAAAAGGAGCACAAAAGTTGGGGAGAAAAGAAAAGCATGCCTGTGGATAGAAATACAGGGAAGGCACCTATAGATAGTCAACACATGGTATGGCTTGCAAGAGGGACAGTTGAGTAGATGTGCCTACTACTTGTTTGATGGACTCCAGCTCCTCCAGACTCCTCCAAACTTTGGAATCCACAGATAGGGTTCCCATCAGGCATGTAGCCAGGGGGGGGGCTAAGGGGGCTTCAGCCCCCCGAAATTCTCAGGGTGGTCCGCGAAAAGGCCGTACTGGTACAATATTTAAACTGTTATGTTTATTCATATCATGATCTGATCACCATGCTGGCCCCCTACCTGTCCTGGTCTGACCTGGCCACGGTGATCCAAGCCATGGTCATCTCGAGGCTAGATTACTGTAACGCTCTTTACGTTGGCCTTCCTCTGTCGGTAACCCGGAAGCTCAGGCTGGTGCAGAACACAGCCGCCCGGCTCCTGTCTGGCTCCCCAGCAGGATGCCATATAACACCCATTTTGCAGGATCTGCACTGGCTGCCTATCGAGCACCGGATTACCTTCAAAGTGTTGGTTCTCACCTTTAAGGCCTTACACGGCCTGGGGCCAGCGTATCTGAGGAACGTCTCACGCCGTATTACCCTTCTAGATCACTTCGTTCAGAGGACTCTAATCTTCTAGCTGTCCCCTCCGCTAAGGTGGCTAAAAGAACTGCCACTCGCCGAAGGGCCTTCTCGGTCATAGCGCCGACACTGTGGAATGCCCTTCCGCCAGCCACACGGGCTATCCAGGACTTACTCCCGTTTAGGCGGGCATGTAAGACCCACCTTTTCCGGCTGGCTTTTCAGGTATAGGCCCAGCGGGTTCCTCAAGCCATGCCATTGTCGCCAGACCATCTTAATTATTTTAACTGTGTTTTTAATGATGTTTTATTGTGTATTTTTAACCTGCATCCCGTATTGCATTTTAGAGTGTATGTGTTTATTGTGTATTGTCTTGCTTTCTGGCTGTGAGCCGCCCCGAGCCTATTTGGGAGTGGCGGCATAGAAGCCGAGTAAATAAATAAATAAAAAAAATATCCCACATTAATCGGGTTATTGGGATAACAATACAAAAGGTTTGCTAGGGTAGACCCTCTTCCACCCAGTCTCAGCCCCCTGAATCAAAATCCTGGCTACGGCCCTGGTTCCCATATGTCCCTTATTCTAAGGGACATCCCTTATTTTGGCCCTAAAATTTGTGTCCCTTATTTTCAGGCCCTGTCCCTTATTTTTGACTAGCAGGACAGGACTGGGCGGGGTTCACCAGAGGAAGGTGCGCTCTGTGGTTTCCACGGCAATGCCTGCCCGGGGATTCCAACTCGCAGGGCAGCCTGCGTCCCCGTTGGAAGGAAGAGGCGATACAGGACTTTTTCAAAGTACAGTAGACTAATTGACCGTTACCCAAGGGGAATGTTGGATCATGTTGGATAAAGATAGTTTCTGGTTGCTTGAGAGTTACTCTTAAAATAGCCCTAGCTGTGAATCCCAATACTATACAATGCTGTGTATCCCATACTATACTATACCATTAACTATCGACATAATAATCATGAAGATGTACTGTCTTATAAAATTTATTTTATTTTAATGTTTAGACAGCACACTTTTAAAGTCAGCAAAGTCAAGGACTAAATACAGATGCAGAAAATAAGGTAGTTCTAATAATGTTTTTTCTGCATGACAAAGCATGCAGAAACATACTATGTACTGTTAAGGGAATGTGGCGCAGCTGGCTCGGTGTCAGCTGCATAAGATCTCTACTGACCAGAAGGCCATGAGTTCGAGGCCTGTCCGGGTTGGGGTGAGCTCTCGACCAATTTGTGTAGCTCGTTGTTGACCTTTGCAACCCGAAAGACATCTGTCAAGTAGGAAATTTAGGTACCACTTTGTGGGGAGGCTAAATTTAACTGATTTCTGGAATTTTAAATTGCCTCTATGTCTGTCTATATATGTTGTATGTCAATGGCATTGAATGTTTGCCTATATGTGTGCATTGTGATCCGCCCTGAGTCCCCTGCGGGGCGAGAAGCGCGGAATATAAATGAAGTAAATAAATAAATAATAATAATTAAGAGGGTGTAAGTCAGTTTCTTTTGTGAGTTTCAATCATTATCTTATTCTGTTAATAAAACTATTTCTACCTAATGTTTGAGTTTCACATTTTTAATGAAGTGTCCCTGATTTTTGTGAAAAATCCCGTAAATGTCCCTTATTTCTTATATCAAAAAATGGCAACCCTATCCACAGATCAATGGTCTTCTGGGTTGCTAAGCCAAGCCTATCTCAGACTTCCAAAGTTCAGGACCAAATAGGGTTGCCACTTTTTGATATAAGAAATAAGGGACATTTACCTAAAAATATGAGATTTTTCACAAAAATAAGGGACACTTCCTATAAACTTGAAAATCAAACGTTAGGCAACCCTAACTATAGTCCTTTTGATGCAGCCTTGGCTTTTCCAGCTGCGGCATCACACTGTTGACTGATCTTTAGACTGGGGTCTAACACAGTGGTTCTCAACCTGTGGGTCCTCTGATGTTTTCGCCTTCAACTCCCAGAAATCCCAACAGCTGTTAAACTGGCTGGGGCTCCTGGGAGTTGTAGGCCAAAACACCTGGGGACCCACAGGTTGAGAACCACACAGAAGCTTCCTTTCGCATGCATTCAGGGCAATATCATCTACTTGGGCCATTGTGCAAGGAGGCACAACCGAAGCCCTCCCGACAGATGCCTGTCTGGCTCAAAAGCCCTCCAGAGACCCCCACCCGCCCCTCAGCCTCAGTGTGGCTGTGATTTGTGTGCCTGGCAGGGGGTCACCTTCCTCCCTCTCCCAGCGGTCAACAGTGAAGACGGCCCCGCGGTCGAGGTGGGTGAGGGTGAGCAGACTTGGCTCTGGGTCTCCATGATCACCACCTCCATGCGGGCCCGCATCTCCCCGTGCCGCACCTGCAGCTCCCTCAGACCGCTCACCGGCGGCGCCATGAAGACCGGCAGGCCCCCGTCTCCGTCTTCCTTTTCCTCCTCCCCCCAGGAGCAAGGGCTCTCGGGACATAGAGTCCCACTCAAAAGGGCCACGCGCGCCTCTCAATCAAAAGGAGGCAGCCTTAGACCAGTGTTTCCCAACCAGTGTACCGGGGCACACTAGTGTGCCGTGAGCAATCATGAGGTGTGCCGTGGGAAATTGGAACCTCCAGGAGGGGGGGGGGAGAGTCTAGTGTGTTGAAGTATAAAAACCCCAAGAAACCTACCTCGATAAAGGTACTCCATGTGTGTTCATAGTTCGGCATATTGAGTATTCATGCCAAGTGTGGTCCAGATGATCCATCATTATTTGAGTCCACAGTGCTCCCTGGATGTAGGTGAACTACAACTTCCAAACTCAAGGTCAATTCCCAAGCAAACCCTTTCATTACTTTCTGTTGGTAATGAGAGTTAAATATGCCAAGTTTTGTTCAATTCCATTGTTGCAAGAGTTCAGGATGCGGTCCTGATCCAACATTGTTTGAGTCCACAGTGCTCTCTGGATATAGGTGAACTACAACTCCAAAACTCAAGGTCAATCCCACCAAACTCTTATAGCATTTTCTCTTGGTTATGGGAGTTCTGTGTGGGAAGTTTGTGTCTTTCTGCCATTCCTGCCAGGATATCTATGTTGTGTTCATCGAAACAGGTCCAGGTTTCACACTGAGTGTATAAATACATTTAAAAACATATTAACTATATGTATTACTGTGTTAAAGTGTCATTTTGTGTCATTTTGGTTGGTGGTGTGCCCCAGGATTTTGCAAATGTAAAAAGTGTGCCGCGGCTCAAAAAAGGTTGGGAAACACTGCCTTAGACTTCAATTCCTGGCTGCTCGCAGGGAGCCAAGGGGAAACTGGAGAAGCCAAAAGGGGTAGCAGGATGGAGGAGGAGGAAGAAGGAAGTATGTGTGTATATGTACTGGCCCAGCCTCGCCATCTGCTGCCACCTGTCCCGTCAATACAAGAGCTGAAAATAAGGGACAAGAGCTGAAAATAAAGGACACGAAATTTGGGGCCAAAATAAGGGACGTCCCTTAGAATAAGGGACAGTTGGCAACCCTAGGACCAAAAACTAAAACATAGGGTGCCTCTACACCAGGGGTGGGCAATTATTTTTTCCAAGGGGCCACACAAGAGCCAAAAAATATTATGGAGGGCCCCACCTAAAGGTTGAACTACATTCTAATCTACATTATTTATTTATTTACTATATCTATTACATATAATAAAAGTCAGTGTTTGCAGGCGGTGGTGTGGCTGAGCGACCGAGCAGAGGGAGGAATATGTGCAAGCGTTTCGATTGGCTGCCACTGTGGGATTATTTGCATAATGGGTTCCGATTAGCCAGCCTCAGAACTCCAACATTCTACGGCCCCAGACAGAGGGGATTGGTTGCCACTGAAATGGCATTTGCATAGCGTACTCCGATAGGCCAACCACATTCCACCATTCCAAGGTGACTCAGAGGGAAAAGTAAATGCCACAGGCAGTCACCAACTGCGGCCCACAGCAATGACGGATCACAACCAAACTTGGCAAACAGGGGAACAATGGCCCACTTCACAACCTGGTGTGGTTTAGGGCAGGACGGGCCACGAATGATGGGATTTGCAGTACATTCACCTCAACACTGTTTCGCGGGTTTTTCCTGCCGCCATTCTCCGAGGCGCTTTCCCTCCTCAGTCCTCCCTCCCTTCAGCCTTGGGCACTGCTTTCCTTTCCTTCACTTTATTTTAAGTTTATTTATTTATTTATTTATTTACTTTATTATATTCCGTTCTTCTCACCCCGAAGGGGACTCAGAGCAGATTACAGGTACACATACTTAGCAGACAATCCCTGCCGTTTCTACATACATACATATAGATGAACAGAGGCAAACTCTGGCCACCAGGGGGAGCTGACGCACTCATCTCTCAGTGTTCCCAGCATCCCTTGTTGTTCCTTCCGCATTCTCAGCATTCCTGGAGTTCTTTAATGGCCTCATAATTCAGTCAAAATTTGCCTCCCCACTTAATGTGGTACCTTTATCTCCTACTTGACAGATGCAACTGTCTTTTGGGCTGCAAAGTTCGACAGCAGGCTACACTTAAAGGTCGAGCACCCACCTTGCTGTTTCGTGGGTTTTTGCCGCTTTCCCTCCTCAGTCCTCCCTCCCTCCAGCCTTGAAGGGCCTTTCCTTCCTTTCCTTCACTTTAAGTTTATAAAGACTTAAAATAGTGTATAATAGGCCTGTTTTCGAACGTCGGATACATCTGAAATTCTAAAGACTTAAAATAGTGTATAACTACTAAAAAATGCATAAATATTAAAATAAATAGAGCGTCCCTACATCACTTTTTTTCATTTATTGTGGGAGGTCCTGGAACGTAACCCTCGCAATAAGTGAGGGAACACTGTATATAGGTAAGCTCACCTTTGAGTATTCCTTGGCTAAGCAAAACCTCTGAAATTCAGGAGGTTGTCATAAGTCAGGGCTGTCCAACTTCTACCGGCCCAGGGGCCTGAATTCCGGTCACTGATGACCTGGGGGGCCTAAGGGTCCGGCTCCGCCCCTGGCTCCGCCCCTCCCCTGGCTCCGCCCCCGCCCCACCCCACCCCTCCCCCTTATTTTTATTTAATATTAAATATATTTAATTCCATCCTCCCCTCCCCCTTATTTTTATTTAATATTAAATATATTTAATTCCATCCTCCCCTCTCCCCTTATTTTTATTTAATATTAAATATATTTAATTCCATCCTCCCCTCTCCCCTTATTTTTATTTAATATTAAATATATTTAATTCCATCCTCCCCCTCTCCCCTTATTTTTATTTAATATTAAACATATTTAATTCCATCCTCCCCTCTCCCCTTATTTTTATTTAATATTAAATATATTTAATTCCATCCTCCCCTCTCCCCTTATTTTTATTTAATATTAAATATATTTAATTCCATCCTCCCCTCTCCCCTTATTTTTATTTAATATTAAATATATTTAATTCCATCCTCCCCTCTCCCCTTATTTTTATTTAATATTAAACATATTTAATTCCATCCTCCCCTCTCCCCTTATTTTTATTTAATATTAAATATATTTAATTCCATCCTCCCTCTCCCCTTATTTTTATTTAATATTAAATATATTTAATTCCATCCTCCCCCTCTCCCCTTATTTTTATTTAATATTAAATATATTTAATTCCATCCTCTCCTCTCCCCTTATTTTAATGTATCCCATCTCCCCTTATTTCATCTTTAAATATATTTAATTTTATATTTAATACATGAGGAGAGATGGGGAGGGAATGAGGAGCCCCTGAGGAGCCCCCTGCTTCGCCTATCTTTCCAAACGCGCAGGATCCAGGAGTACCCGGACGACGAGAGAGGCGACGACCGACTGAGTCGAAGAAGGTCCTAATCGCGTCTGTGGGCCTCAGCGATCCAGTAGTAGAGTAGCCGAAGAGTATCGCGAGAATACGCAATCCACACGGGATTTCGCTGTTAACGCCGGCGTGATCTCGCGTTGACAGCGAAATCCCATGTGGATTGTGTATTCTCGCGATACTTGCTCCGAACCCGGAAGAAGTAGGATTTTTTTAAAAAAATTATTATTTATTTTATTTTTCAATTTTTATTTTTTATTAAAAAGCTTAGGGGGCTGTAGGGAAGGGGCTGGGGGGCCGTATACGTATTCTCGCGATGCTTGCTCCGAACCCGGAAGTAGGTATTTTTTTCAATTTTTATTATTTATTTTATTTTTCAATTTTTATTTTTTTATTAAAAAGCTTAGGGGGCCGTAGGGAAGGGGCTGGGGGCCGTATTATTCTCGCGATGCTTGCTCGAACCCGGAAGTAGGTATTTTTTCAATTTTTATTATTTATTTTATTTTTCAATTTTTATTTTTTATTAAAAAGCTTAGGGGGCCGTAGGGAAGGGGCTGGGGGGGGGCGTATACGGCCCCCAGGCCACCAGTTGGACAGCCCTGTCATAAGTCAACAGGTGACTTCAGTCACCATCATCACGATCATCTTTCATCGGCTTCCCAACTGAAGATGTGGATCGAGTTATGCAGACTGCCTCGCACCCACGATCCCTGTCAACTGATTAAGCTTCAGTTTGGTTCTAAAACAAAAACAAAACATCCCTTAAATTGGAAACCAACTTCCGTCGCTCTCTTTGCAAGGCTGGGCAACTGTGCTTCTAATCAGTGCAGAACCCAGGGCAAAGCTGCATGATGAAAGAAGACCTTTCCTTTCTTTCTTTTCCTCCCGGTTTCTGACTGGAAGGACCACTTGAGTGATCAAAGGCAGGAGTGCACTTTTTGTTTGCTGTGTACTAGGCTAATGAATGCCATTAAGTGCTCAACAGATCGGACAAACACTCCCTTTGCCATTCCCAGTGCGATTTCAGAGAATGTCAAGCGGTTTCTCCCCTCATTTCTGCATGCAGGGATCTGCCTCTGAGAGCAGAAAACCTTTATTACTGTGGAGAGAGGAGACGTGAGAGATTATTTTATCCAGAGATAAATAATAGTGAAGAATGACCGCAGACTCTGATCAATTGTGACAACCAGGGGAGCATCTGCACCACGCAATGACAGCACTTTGAAACTACAATGACTGGCATGGTTTATGAACCACATGGAATTTCAGCCTGAAGAAAAGGGAAGTCCTCTACCAGCCTGCACCACAGAAAGAACACCACCATCCTCACGTCAGCATAGGCAAATTTGTGCTTAAGTCCATTCAGCAGTTCATCTACCTGGGAAGCATAATCTCAGACACCAAGATTGATAAAGAGATAGATCACAGATTAGCAAAGGCATAGAGTGCATTTGGAAGCTTCACAAAAGAGTCTGGAGCAACAAGCACCTGACGCAAAGCACCAAAATCAGTGTGTACAGAGCTATCGTACCGTCTATTCTATATGGGTCTGAAACATGGGTCACCTATTGCCAACACCTACGACTCCTCGAACGCTTTCATCAGCGCTGTCTTCGCCAATCCTAAATATACACTGGACCGACTATGTGACTACTGTTGCTGTCCTTGAGCAAGCAGGGATCACCAGCATTGAGGCCATGCTACTGAGAACACAGCTGCGCTGGGCAGGGCACGTCTCTAGGATGGAGGACCACCGTCTCCCAAAGATACTACTCTATGGTGAACTCGCCATGGGTCAGCACAAGAGAGGCCCCAAAAAAGAGATATAAGGATTCCCTGAAACAGCATCTCAGGCTCAGCCAGATTCGTCACCAACAATGGTCCACCCTGGCCTCACATCGGGAGGCATGGCGAGGCACTATCCACAATGCTGCGGCCTCTTTCGAGAAGACACGGCGAACGGGTCTCGAAGAGAAACGACAACGCAGAAAGAACCGCAACTTGGAAACAACATCACCCAAGGAGACTTTCTGCTGTGCTTTCTGCAACCGAACTTGCCTATCTCAGATTGGCCTTTGTAGTCATTAACGCAACGCGCTTGTAAAAAGCATGGGATGAGTCCTTCCTAAGAATCTTCATTCGCAAAGTAATGCCGAGAGAAAATGAGATGCATACGTTTAGTACACAGCAAACAAGATCACTATGCTGGCTTTTGTATTTGATCACACGTTGGACACTTCCCAACAAATAATGCTTGCAGATCCGAGTAGGCTCAGCGACGATTGTTTTTAAGTGCAGGCCAAGGTCTTGAGGTATTGCACCCAGTGTGCTGATCACCACTGGGACCACCTAGTGATGTTTACTGGCAAGAAAGCGAAATTATATTAGACTTTTATCCCATGGACCACACCAAAAGACAAATGAAACAGGCCCGGATTAGCAGCTTTTTGCGCCCCTAGGCCAGTCTTTCTCAACCAGTGTGCCGTGGCACACTAGTGTGCCGTGAGCGATCATCAGGTGTGCCGCGAGAAAAGCTCTCTGCCCCCCTTCCTTCCCCCCTCCTCCTGCTGAACTCCTGCTGCTTGGGGGAGGAGGAGGAAGGGTCGGATGGCGGCAAAGAAAAAGAAGGGGCCAGGGCACCGCCTCCTTCGGCCGTTTCCCCAGCCAGCCTCCAATCCGCCATGACTGACAGCCTCCAATCCGCCATGACTCCCACCATGACCTCGCCCCTCGCTCTCTGAAGCCGCACGGAGGAACGAGCCCCACCCACTGAAGCCCATCCACCGCTCATGCTCCTCCTCTGTGGGAGAGCTGAAGCTGGGATAGGGGGCGGGGCATGGCTTCCCCTCCCCCTGGCTTCAGCACTCTCACAGGTTCGCCAGCCTTGAGGGGGCAGTGCCGAGCCAGCAGTGGCAGAGCCAGCACAATGCTGGCTTGGCACTGCCCCCTCAAGGCTGGCGAAGCTGTGGGAGAACTGAAGCCGGGGGGAGGGGTGGGGCATGGCACGGCCTGGCTCCTCCCCCTCCCCTGGCTTCGGCGCTCCCAGCAGGTCACCATCTCCCAGCCATTCTTTACTGTGTGAGAGTGTCATTTTGTGTCATTTTGGTTGGTGGTGTGCCCCCGGATTTTTTTAATGTTAAAAGCCGGGCTGGGTCCAGAGCATGCTCCTCGTCCGAGGCAGTGGCTTCAGAGGTGGCCCCACGTGCGGCTCATGGCCCCGCGGCTGCAGAGAGTCAGGGCCTTCCTCCGCCTCAGGCTCCCCTCCGGGCCTCCACGCCGCACACTGCCCTTCTTTCCCGCGGCCTCCTCTTCCCTCAGCAGCCTGCGAAGGAAGCCACTCCGAGCCAGGCCAGGCCCCTCCCCTCAGGCTGAGAAGCAGCGGCGTAGATGGATGGGCTGAGGCTGACACGGCGAGCACAATCGCTGCCTCCGCTGAGCCCGGCCTTGGCTCCGCCTCCTTTTGGGTACCAGACAGCAGGAGCAAATCACGGTGCGATTTTAAAATTATTTTATAACCTTTTTTTTGGTCCGTGATCTGCGCCCCCCTCGGCTTGCGCCCCTAGGCCATGGCCTATGTTGGGCCTATGGGTAATCCAGGCCTGACTAAGAGCAAATCAAAACCAAATGCTCACTAGAAGCAAATATGACTCAACCAAGCCAGGAATCTTCAGCATGAGATCTCTACCGCTGTTTGATGGACTGTTTTCTCAAGCAGTCAACAACAACAACAACAACAACAACAACAACAACAACCTTGCTTTGGAACAGGGGTGCTCATTATGGTGATCGGGAGCACCTAGGTGATCTTCGGCCCTCTTCCAGGTGATCTTTGGGCCTCACCAGCCGGATGGTGCGCTCTTGCCATGCGCGCACATGTGCGCTCCCGCCGCCACCTTCAGGGGGTTCTTTTGCCAAAATGAGGCTTTAGTGGGTGGGCCCTGGCGCTCTTCTTGCCACACACAGAGTGGTGACATGACTGCCCATTGATTGCTGCTGGGGGGGGCAAGGCGAAGGCATGCGCACGGATAGGATGCGAGGCTGTGGGAGGGATGGAGGGAATGTGTGTGTGTGTGAATGAGAGAGAGCCAAGGAGAGAAGAAAGAAATCCGGAGAACTTTTTCGGATCCTTTTGGCAGGCAGGCAGGCGGGCGCTGGAAGGAGAGAGGGAGAGAGAGAAAGAGGAGAAGGAGGCCGGGCAAAGTGGGGCAAAGCCAAGCAAGCCCCGCCGCAAACCCTGCTGCTGCCCTCGGGACTCCCATTCCAAGCCAAGACCTGGGCGAGCGAGCGGTGTGGGGCTGTTTTCTTTCCTTGGTTGGGGGCGAGGAGGGAGGGCTCCGCCGTGTTCCTGGGGCTGAACCCGAGGAGGAGGGGGCTGCGGGGATGGAGACTCCACTTGCTGCTACTTGTGTCCTCGCCGCCTTTCTCCACCTCGCCCTCCCTCGAAGGAGAAAGGCGGCGAGGGCCCACGGGAGAGAGAGGGGGGGGGAGAGGGTGGCTCTTCAGAGCCAGCTAGGAAGAGCCACCCTCTCTCTCTCTCTCTCTCTCTCTCTCTCGTGGACATGGACTGCCACCAGTGGGAGGGGTCCTCCTTCCTGCTAGCCGTCCACTTGGGCATCCTTTCTGAGTGACACCCTTGAAAGGAAGGAAGGAAGGGCGCCTCCCCCCGCTGCATCTGTCACTATGGGGAAGCACCTCTTCCACTCTTCCTTCTCCTGCCCAGGTAAGGAAGCCTCGAGGGAGGAAAGAGGGGGGGAGGCTGCCGTGGGAAGGCTCCAGCCTCAGGTGGGTCCCTCACTTGGTTGAGTTTTCCGGCCCAGGCAGCAGCCAGGCCGCCCCTCTTCCCAGCCCTGCGCCTTCCGAGCCGCCGCCGAAGCCATATCTGGCTGGAGCGCTGGTGGGTGCGCCTATAAATACCCTCCTGCTGAATACGTGGGAAGGGCCTGCTGTGCATGCAAGCAGCAGGACGGGATGGGGGACTTCCTGTCAGATTATTGCATTTTTAATAGCAATTCATGAGTCAGCACAAGATATATTTTCGCAGTTTGAGATGACCTGCAGTGTGACATGTTTGACACCAGATGGCGCTGTCTCAAGACTGCTAACTGGAACCTTGAGGAATGTCAGTTACAAAGTGACAGTTGGGATTTAATATCTGTGAGGAAAGGATGTTTAGAAAGGTAGCTGTGATGGCTGTTGTTTTTCGATGTTTTGCCAGTTATTGTTAAATACAATTCAATACAAAGATATATATTTACCTTGTGAATTGAATGAGAGTTTCATTATTCACTCGAACAGAGACTGGAGTTTTTGGGCCGATGGGGAATTAAACTTCTATATTTCTGTTGCCTATCCGCTGTGACATAAATACTCAACGCCGAAGACTTCCTGCTTTGCGAAAGCACGCAGCAGGAAGGAGGATGGCAATAAAGACATTAAGAGAGAGCGCACGCGCGGGCAAGGAGGATCCCCTTCCCGGGTGCGCGTTACGGCGAGTTCGTGGGCAGGCAAGAAAGAAGCCCTGCGCTGACGGAAGGCTGCAGTAGGAGCATGCGCGTGCATGCGCGCACACACATGCACAACAGGTGATCTTTTCAACTTGATTGTTCATATAGTAGCTCGCATGATGAAAAAGTGTGGGCACCCCTGCTTTGGAAGATAGTGCAAAGAGAGCAACGCAGACTGTAATGCCACATTTTTAAACAAAGTCTCCTAATTTCCAGTTCGGCTAGAAATTCTGCAAAGAGTTTCTTTGCATGTCGAACTCTGCACCAAGCATAACAAAGAAGGCAGACAGACTTGGGCAGATCCTGTTTATCTTAACATCTGGAGAAGCCAACCGTAGCCAAGTAGCCAGGAAATTTTTGAATTCTTTCGAAACTTGGGCCAGTTTTCAAATCCCCACCCAATCGACCTAAGAGGATTCTTGTAAAGATACAACCAGATAGAAATCAGGTACACGTCAACTGGCTTCTTGGTGGGATGTATTAAGTCTGGGATGAAAAGTGTATTATATAAGGCATTGCACACGCGGTGGGATGTCATTAATAGTTGGGGAAGGACTATAACTTGGGGGCAGACCACAAATTTTGGATGCCAAAGGTTCCAGACGCAAGGTGCATCTACACTGCAGAATTAATTCAGACTGACATCACTTTAATGCCATGGCCTAATGCTATATGGAGTCATGGGAGTGGTAATTTTACAAGTGGCATCTCACCAAACTACAGCTCCCAGGTTTCCAGAGCATTGAGCCATAACCATTGAAATGGTGTCAAACGACAGTGTAAATGCATCTAAAGCAGTGCCCCCAATTGAATACTGGTGAGGTTGGGGAGGGGAATTGATTTTGTCATTTGGGAGTTGTAGTTGCTGGGATTTATAGTTCACCTACAATCCAAGAGCATTCTAGACTCCACCAACGATGGAATTGGACCAAACTTGGAGTACAGAACTCCCACGACCAATAGAAAATACTGGAAAGGTATAAGAGTTGTAGTTCACCTACATCAAACAATGGATCTGGACTAAACTTGGCACGAATACTCAATATGCCCGAATGTGAACAGTGGTAGAGTTTGGGGAAGCTAGACCTTGACAGAAAATACTAGAAAGGTTTGGTGGGCATTGAGTTTTGGAGTTATGGTTCACCTATATCCAGAGAGCACTGTAAAATCAAACAATGATGGATCTGGACTAAACGTGGCACGAATACTCAATATGCCCGAATGTGAACAGTGGTAGAGTTTGGGGAAACTAGACCTTGACATTTGGGAGTTGTAGTTTCTGGGATTTATAGTTCACCTACAATCCAAGAGCATTCTAGACTCCACCAATGATGGAATTGGACCAAACTTGGAATGCAGAACTCCCATGACCAACAGAAAATACTAGAAAGGTTTGGTGGGCATTGAGTTTTGGAGTTATAGTTCACCTACTTCCAGAGAGCACGGTGGACTCAAACAATGTTGGATCGGGACCAAACTTGGCACGAATACTCAATATGCCCAAATGTGAACACTGGTAGAGTTTGGGGAAACTAGACCTTGACCTTTTGGGGTTGTAACTGCTGGGATTTGTAGTCCACCTACAATCCAAGAGCATTCTAGACTCCACCAAGGATGGAATTGGACCAAACTTGGAATACAGAACTCCCATGACCAACAGAAAATACTAAAAATGTTTCGTGGGCATTGAGTTTTGGAGTTATAGTTCACCTACTTCCAGAGAGCACGGTGGACTCAAACAATGTTGGATCGGGAGCAAACTTGGCACAAATACTCAATATGTCCGAATGTGAACATCGATAGAGTTTGGCGGAAATAGACCTTGACATTTGGGAGTTGTAGTTTCTGGGATTTGTAGTTCACCTACAATCCAAGAGCATTCTAGACTCCACCAATGATGGAACTGGACCAAACTTGGAATACAGAACTCCCATGACCAACAGAAAATACTAAAAAGGTTTGGTGGGCATTGAGTTTTGGAGTTATAGTTCACCTACTTCCAGAGAGCACGGTGCACTCAAACAATGATGGATCTGGACCAAACTTGGCACAAATACTCAATATGCCCGAATGTGAACATCGATAGAGTTTGGGGAAAATAGACCTTGACATTATGGGAGTTACAGTTTCTGGGATTTATAGTTAACACACAATCAAAGAGCATCCTGAACTCTTGCAACAATGGAATTGAACCAAACTTGGCATATTGAACTCTCATTACCAACAGAAAGTACTGAAAGGGTTTGCTTGGGAATTGACCTTGAGTTTGGAAGTTGTAGTTCACCTTACAATCAAAGAGCATTCTGAACCCCACCAACAATTGAATTAGGCCAAACTTCCCACACAGAACCCTCATGACCAACAGAAAATACTGTGTTTTCTGATAGTCTTTGTTGATCCCTCTGGCACCCCCTCACAACCCTCCTGGGGGTCCGGACCACCAGGTTGAGAAACGTTGGTCGGAATCTCGTTCCACAGAGATATTGCAGACTGACTTCAGCAAAACTCCTCTAGTTCATCCCAATTAGAAACCTGGCATATGCATCAAACTATATATTTACTCCAACCAAGTTAAGTGGAAAGAGGGCATGTGAATTCACTTCCTCCCCTTGAGTTGCAGAGTGGCCCCTTGGTGCTATATTAAGTCTCCTCCTCTCGTCCTGGAAAGATCTCCAATGGAATCTATTTTGGCCAGAAAGAGTGAGATCCTGTCCCCGCTTCCACCTCCTTCCTCCTGCTCAAAGGTTGCTCCTCTGAGTTGTCAAGACTGACCTGTGTGAAATCTGAGAAGAGGAGGGATGTGAATCAAAGGGGCAAAAAGTAATAAAAAAGCTCTCCGCCAGACTTGATGATACGTTGATAATGTTTTCGTCCCGGAGTCAGGGTGACACCAGCCCGAAGATGATATATAGAACTAAGCCCGCATACCACACGATTTACTGGCCCAACGACAGCTTTCATTGATCCGAGGCCAACAATTACTGGATCCGGTCCCGCTGCCTATTTTGGTATCTTGCCCTGGCTTACAATCAAAACATTAACCCTGCTTCTCCACAGTTCCTCTGCCAACTCCACGGCTGCAAACTTCAGCCAAGGAAGGGATGATATGCAAATCTGGCAGGTGTTAGGGGCATGCCAATGCTGTTTGCAAGCCTAGACCTTTTTCCCCCCTTCTCTTCTTTTTTAATGAAAGCCAACAGAAGAGAGCGAAGGCATTCCATTTAAGTGCAAAGGCATTCTGCAGAAACACAGTAGGTGGGTCTCAGCAGTCAGACGGGAACCCCCTATGCAGCAAATGGGTCATTGAGTAGAGCACAGGTAGGGAACCTATGGCTCGGGAGCCATATGTGGCTCTTTTAATTATTGCATCTGGCTCTCCAGAGCAGCCCAGGCCTCGGTTTCCCAGCATGTGCCCTTTCCTTCTTTCCTTCTCCTTCTCTCCTTCCTTCTTTCCTCCATTCCCCCTCTTCCTTCCTTCCTTTCTTTCTCCCCTTCACCCTTTCCTTCTCCTTCTCTCCTTCCTTCTTTCCTCCATTCCCCCCTCTTCCTTCCTTCCTTCCTTCCTCTTCCTTCCTTTCCCCCTTCACCCTTTCCTTCTCCTTCTCTCCTTCCTTCTTTCCTCCATTCCCCCTCTTCCTTCCTTCCTTTCTTTCTCCCCCTTCAACATTTCCTTCTCCTTCTCTCCTTTCTTCTTTCCTCCATTCCCTCTTCCTTCCTTCCTCTTCCTTCCTTTCTTTCTCCCCTTCACCCTTTCTCCTTCTCTCCTTCCTTCTTTCTTCCATTCCCCCTCTTTCTTCCTTCCTCTTCCTTCCTTTTTCCCCTTCACCCTTTCCTTCTCCTTCTCTCCTTCCTTCTTTCCTCCATTCCCCCTCTTTCCTTCCTTCCTTCCTTCCTCTTCCTTCCTTTCCCCCTTCACCCTTTCCTTCTCCTTCTCTCCTTCCTTCTTTCCTCCATTCTCCATCTTCCTTCCTTCCTTTCTTTCTCCCCTTCAACATTTCCTTCTCCTTCTCTTCTTCCTTCTTTCCTCCATTCCCCCTCTTCTTTCCTTCCTTCCTTCCTTCCTTCCTTCCTTCCTCTTCCTTCCTTTCCCCCTTCACCCTTTCTTTCTCCTTCTCTCCCTCCTTTTTTCCTCCATTCCCCCTCTTCCTTCCTTCCTTCCTCTTCCTTCCTTTTTCTTCCTTCCCCTTCACCCTCTTTCTCCTTCTCTCCTTCCTTCTTTCTTCCTTTCTTCTCCATCTTCCTTCCTTTCCTCTTCTTCCTTCCTTTCTTTCTCCCCCTTCACCCTTTCCTTCTCCTTCTCTTCTTCCTTCTTTCCTCCATTCCCCCTCTTCCTTCCTTCCTTCCTTCCTACCTTAACCCTTTCCTTCTCCTTTCTTCTTTCTTCCCCCTTTCCTTCTCCTCCCCTTCTTCACCCTCCTTCCTTCCTTCTTCCTTCCTTTCCTTTCATCCCCTTCCTTCCTTTCTCCCCTTCACCCTTTCCTTCTCCTTCTCTCCTTCCTTCTTTCCTCCATTCCCCCTCTTTCTTCCTTCCTCTTCCTTCCTTTTTCCCCTTCACCCTTTCCTTCTCTTTCTCTCCTTTCTTCTTTCCTCCATTCTCCCTCTTCCTTCCTCTTCCTTCCTTTCATTCTCCCCATCACCCTTTCCTTCTCCTTCTCTCCTTCCTTTCCCCTCCCTCTCTCCCCTTCCTTCTTTCCTCCATTCTCCCTCTTCCTTCCTTCCTCTTCCTTCTTTTCTTTCTCCCCTTCACCCTTTCCTTCTCTTTCTCCTTCCTTCCTCTTCCTTCCTTTCCCCTCCTCCTTCCCTTCTTCCTTCCTTCTTTCCTCCATTCTCCATCTTTCTTCTTCCTTCCTTCCCTTTCTTCCTTCCTTTCCTTTCCCCTTCTCTCCCCCTTCCTTCCTTCTCCTTCTTCCTTCCTCTTCCTTCCTTTCTTTCTCCATTCTCCCTCTTCCTTCCTTCCTTCCTTCCCTTCCTTTCTTTCTCCCCCTTCACCCTTTCTTTCTCCTTCTCTCCTTCCTTTCCCCTCCCTCTCTCCCCTTCCTTCTTTCCTCCATTCTCCCTCTATTCTCCCTCCCTCCCTTCTTTCCTCTTCTATTATTTTTCCCAAGTCTTCATTTCCTTCTCATTCCTTTCTTTTCACTTCCTTCTCTCCTGGAAGGGTTTGATATGCATTGAACTTGAGTTTTGGAGTTGTAGTTCACCTACATCCAGAGAGCACTGTGGACTCAAACAATGATCAATCTGAGCCAATTTTGGCATGAAGACTCAATATGCCCAAATGTGAACACTGGTGGAGTTTGGGGAAAATAGATCTTGCCATTTGGGAGTTGTAGTTGCTGGGATTTATAGTTCGCATACAATCAAAAGCTTTCTGAACCCCATCAACAATAGAATTGGGCCAAACTTTCCACACAGAACCCCCATGCCTTGAAGGTACTTGTTGGCATGAGCCTCCATGCAACATCACACACTCTCCCTCACCCACACATGTGCCGAGCATGCCCGCTCCCCCCCCCCCACTTGGAGTCTCAGAAATAGCCCTCGTCTTGGCTGAGAGGCCAGACAATCACAGCGGAGGAGGGCTTTTGGTGGGAGGATTTGCTATGTTTCCAAAAAGGAAGAGAATGACAGACAGAAAGATCTTCAGTCTTCTCTGCCAAAGGGTTCCTAAGACAATCGGATATATATGTTTTCTGGTCTTTGATGATCCCCCTCCCGCAGAGGTCCAGACCCCCAGGTTGAGAAACACTGGTGTAGATGCACCCTATGTGTGAGATGCTCAAGGTGACCAGAATTAATTGATAGCAGTGGCCAACACACATTTTGATGTCTCAAATATTAGACTCCTTTCTGGATATATTTGACCTGCTGGTTCCAAAAATGGCACCGGTTTCCCCCTGTCAGGTCTACTTTCTGGGATATAGAACAGGGGTGGGCAATTATTTTTTCCAAGGGGCCACACGAGAGCCAAAAAATATTATGGAGGGCCGCACCTAAAGGCTGAACTACATTCTAATCTACATTATTTATTTATTTACTATATTTACTATATATTACACATCATTAATATTAACATATTAATATATCAAGAAATATTCATATATTAGTATTAATATCATAATTATTACATTATAGTATATATATAGACATTATAATATATTGAAATTATAATATAACATTATTATATTATATTATATATTATAATAAAATTATTATGAAATAATAATACAAACCACTAAAATAAAATGAATTTCAAGAAGACAAGGTGCGATCCAAGATGGAGGCTGACATCCTCAAGAGAGGAAGGATCCCAAGATGGAATGGCCCAATGGACCCAGCCCAGAGGATGACAAAGCGGACCCAACCACCGCCGCAGCAGAGCAGAGCAGCAGACGATCAGAGGCTGCGGGCCTCCGCCCGCTCTCACCCCCAGCCATTCTGTCAGAGGCGTTCCCGATCGGCTGATCGCCCTGCCATGGAGTGCCTGCCATCCCGGGAGCGATCCGGGCCTGCAGCGGGAGCAGTCGGCGACCTGCAGCAGCTGATCACCCTGGTGACCCAGAAGACGATTAAGTCTTCCGGGTCGCCAGGGCGATCAGCTGCCGCAGGTCGCTGACTGCTCCCATTGCAGGGCCCCGGATTGCCTCCCAGGATGGCAGGCACTCCAAAGCCGCCGCTCCTCCGATCGTTCACCGATGCGGCAGGCTGTCTGCCGATGCAGGCCCCACCGCCCGCGATGGGATGACGGCAGGGGCAGCCCTTCCTCTTGCAGAAAAGGCCCCGCCCCCGACGCACTTCTCCCCGGGCCGGTCAGAATCGGTCGGCGGGCCGCATTCAGCCCGTGGGCCATTGGATGCCCAGGTCTGATATAGAACATATGGCATCTATCAGTCATCACCTGTTTGTCCACAGAAAACCATAACCATCTCTAAAAAATTAGATCTGATGAAGTCTAGCCAATGCTGTTTTCTGAATCAGCATCCCAAATAACCCCAAGAACAAGTCTGAAAACCAAGGCACCAAGATTTTTTTGTTTGGGCTGTATAGTCATTGGAGCTCCAAAATAAAGCAATGGGGCTACTGGAGGACATGCAAAGGCAGCTGTCAAGAGCAGGAGTTGAGTATAACCATTCTGTCCCAGGATGAATTGTACAAGGGGAAGCTCAGGGTGTGCTTTCTTTAAAAGAGCAGGCTTTACGTTTACAGTACTATCTCTTGCCCTTTTGCCTGCGTAATGCCCATCCGCAAAAGGTCTTGTGATGGCCGCGTGGCATCAAATGGCCTTTGAGCAGATCTGAAGAGACGGCCCTCATTAAAACTTTTGAAAGGGACAGCCGGCGGCCAGGCTGTGTCAGACTTTGGGGGAGGGAGAGGGACCATAGCTGAGCGGCAGAGCACATATTTGGCATTCAGAAGGTTCCAGGCTTAATCCTTGGCATTTCCATTTAAAAGGATCTCGGGTTGCAAGTTTCAGAGTAGACCTCTGCCTGAGAGCAAAGAGGACCGGTGCCAATCAGAGCCGCAAACAGAGCAAGAAGGACCCCTGGTCTAATCTAGCATTATGTTGCATTCTCTTTTTGTCTGGTTCACAGCTGAAATATGATTTAAGCTAATATGTTAATTAGGCTTGTTTGAACCCCCCCCCCCCCCCAAAATGGTTCAAAAGATGTTTCGTATGTAGGGGGTGCTGGTGGTTCGAATCTAAAGTCAATTCCGAAGTTCAAAACTTTTTGAAACTTCCGAGACTTCCGAATCCTTCGTTAATTGTTTCAAAGTATTATTTCCTGTTTCATTGGGTGGTCTTTACTTTGAAAGTAGTTGCTTTACTCCAAAAGGGGGGGGGGAGCAAAAGGAAGAAATCCGCACCCAAACTGGGTTAAACACAGCTCTCGCCCCAGGTCTGATGCGGGAGAGAAGGATATCCGCATCCAAACTGGGTTAAACAGCTCTCGCCCCAGGTCTGATCGCCCCAGGTCTGATGGGAGAGAAGGATATCCGCATCCAAACTGGGTTAAAAACTCGCCCCAGGACTGATGCGGAGAGAAGGATATCCGCACCCAAACTGGGCCGCCCCAGGTCTGATGCGGGGAGAAGGATATCCGCATCCAAAGGACATCTGCAGGTCCAAAGGACATCTGGGTTAAACATGGCTCTTGCCCCCGGTCTGAAGCGGGAGGGAAGGACAACCGCATCCAAACTAGGTTCAATACGGCTCTCAGAATAGTTGTTTTAGTCCAGAAGCAGCGAAAGGGGGGGGGGGGGAATCGCGGGAGGGAAAGGAAACCGAAGGGAATCCATCCAAACTGGGTTAAACTGCATCTCTCGCCCAAGGCTGACCCAAAGGGAAAGGAAACCAAAGGGAATCCATCCAAATTGGGTTAAACTGCATCTCTCGCCCAAGGCTGACCAGGAAGGAAATGCGACCGAAGGGAATCCATCCAAACTGGGTTAAACTGCATCTCACGCTCAAGGCTGACTGGGAGGGAAAGGAAACCAAAGGGAGCCCATCCAAATTGGGTTAAACTGCATCTATTTTCCCCAAACTACACCTGTGTTCACATTTGGGCATATTGAAAATTGGTGCCAAATTTGGTCCAGATTTATCATTGAGTCCACCTTCAGGGGTTGAGAAGGACGGGGTAGAAATACTGGAAATAAATAAATAAATAATTGTTTGAGTTCTGCTCCCTCCCCCCGGCTTCAGCTCTCCCACAGCTTCTCCAGCCTTGAGGGGACAGTGCTAAGCCAGCATTGTGCTGGCTCTGCCACCGCTGGCTTGGCACTGCCCCCTCAAGGCTGGAGAAGCTGTGGGAGAGCTGAAACCGGGAGGAGGGGACAGGGCATGGCACAGCCTGGCTCCGCTCTTCCCCCGGCTTCAGCTCTCCCACAGCTTCTCCAGCCTTGAGGGGACAGTGCCAAGCCAGCATTGTGCTGGCTCTTCCACCACTGCCTTGGAACTGCCCCCTCAAGGCTGGAGAAACTGTGGGAGAGCTGAAGCCGGGAGGAGGGGGCAGGGCATGGTGCGGCCGGGCTCCGCTCTTCCCCCAGCTTCAGCTTCTCCTCCAGTGCTAAGCCAGCTTCTCTAGCCTTGAGGCTGGGAGCTGTGGGTGCAGGAGGCCAGCATTGTGCTGGCTCTTCCACCACTGCCTTGGAACTCCCCCTTCTCCAGGCTGGAGCCAAGCCAGCATTGTGCTGGCTCTTCCACCAGCTGAACTGCCCCTCAAGGCTGGAGAAACTGTGGGGGCAGGGCAGGGCATGGTGCGGCCGGGCTCCGCTCTTCCCCCAGCTTCAGCTCTCTCAGAGCTTCTCCAGCCTTGAGGGGACAGTGCCAAGTCAGCATTGTGCTGGCTCTGCCACCGCTGGCTTGGAACTGCCCCCTCAAGGCTGGAGAAACTGTGGGAGAGCTGAAGCCGGGGGGAGGGGTGGGGCATGGCCCCGCCTGGCTCCTCCCCCTCCCCTGGCTGCAGCACTCCCAGCAGCTGCTCCCAGCAGGCCACCATCCCCCAGGCGTTCTTTACTGTGTTAGAGTGTCATTTTGTGTCATTTTGTTTGGTGGTGTGCCCCCCGTATTTTTTTAATGTGAAAAGTGTGCCGCGGTTCAAAAAAGGTTGGGAAACACTGGTTTAGAGAGATTCTCTCTTTGCTATATGAGCCTAATATAGTCTTAGAATGCTCCCTCTGGAATACTTCAGACTTTTCTCATTCATAGCACATGACGCGGTGCTTAAGAGTCAACAATAAATCTATGCTGCTCAAATTCACATTAATAGAGGGCACTGGGTCAGAGGCTGAAGCTGAAAATGGAGAGCCTAGATCACAGTGAAAGAGGACTCCAGGGCCAGCCCTTCCATTAGGCAATAGATTTAGGAGATCCTAAATAATTGTTGATTAATTTTGCTTCTATTGTATTTTTACTGTCTGGATGGAGGGAAGGGCTTGTGGAATTGTATACTTCAGATACCAAAACAAGTGGTTAGCTGTTAATATTATATTATACCTTGATATATTATACATTCCCATATTGTACTATACCAGTATACTATAATATTATTAGTAATATTACATGTAATATGAAATATATAATTATTAAGTTGTATTATTATTAGTATTATATTGTATTACATTATAATAATATTATTATTAATATTATATGTGTATACAATATATTATATCATTACCACAGCACAATATTATGTATTAGTACAGTGTTTTTCAACCTTTTTTGAGCCACGGCACATTTTTTACATTTACCAAATCCTGGGGCACACCACCAACCAAAATGATACAAAATGACACTCTAACACAGGGCTGTCCAACATCTTTTGGGCCAAGGGCCGGAGCCCTGGCCACTGATGACCTGGGGGGCCGGAGCAGGGGGGCGGGCCGCCCCTGACGGCGCGCTGACGTCACCACGTCTGACGTCACCACGCCGGCGTCCTGCACGGCCCGCCCCTTTTCGGGCGAGGCTTGCTGACGTCACCAAGCCCCGCCGAAGGGGCGGGCCGTGCAGGACGCCGGCGTGGTGACGTCAGACGTGGTGATGTCAGCGCGCTGTCAGGAGCGGCCCGCCCCGCCTCCCCCACCCTCCCACCGTGACAGCCAGGGCGGCAGAACCGGCGATGCCGCTCGGTTCTGCTGCCCCGGCTGAGGCTGGAAGAGGAAGGGCAACGCGGAGGAGAACCCTCCTCCTCAGCTTCGCCCTTCCAGCTAAAGGCACACGCCAGCCTCAGAAGCAGCGATTTCCCGCTTCCGAGGCTGGCGTGTCCCATTAGCTGGAAGGGCCCCGCCTCTCCCCCCGGCGCACCGATCGGAGCGCCGGGGGGAGAGGCGGGACGGAGGAGGCGGGCCTATGGAGGAAGAAGGGAAGCGCTTCCCTTCCTCCCCTTTAGGCCCGCCTTCTCCCTCCTCCCTCCCCCGGCGTTCCCGATTGGTGCACCGGGGGAGGCGAGATGGAGGAGGAGGAGGAGTGGGAGGGGCTGGGTGACGTCAGGCTCGGCGCTGGCACCACGCCTGACGTCACCCAGCCCCGCCCCCCGGAGATCGAAATTTTTTTAATTTTTTTTTTCAGGGTAGGCTGGGGCCGTATGGTAGGGGCTGGGGGGCCGTATACGGCCCAAGGGCCGCCAGTTGGACAGCCCTGCTCTAACACAGTAATACATATAGTTAATATGTTTTAAAATGTATTTATACACTCAGTGTGGAACCTGGGCCTCGTTCGATGAACACAACATAGATATCCTGGCAGGAATGGCAGAAAGACACAAACTTCCCACACAGAATTCCCATAACCAAGAGAAAATCCTATAAGAGTTTGGTTGGCATTGACCTTGGGTTTTGGAGTTGTAGTTCACCTATATCCAGAGAGCACTGTGGACTCAAACAATGTTGGATCAGGACCAAACTTGGCATGAATACTCAATATGCCCAAATATGAACGCAGATGAAGTTCAGGGGAAATGGACCTTGACATTTGGGAGTTGTAGTTGCTGGGATTTATAGCTCCCCTACAATCAAAGAGCATTCTGAACCCCACCAATGATAGAACTGGGCCAAACTTCCCACACAGAACCCCCAGGAGGCAAGAGGAGGTCTCTACTTGGGGAAAGGGAGGCGGGCCTTCCCAATGCATGGAGACGGAGAGACCAAGGAGACAACGAGTGGGGAGGGGGGTGGTTGTAATTTTGTGCCTTTATCGAGGTAGGTTTCTTAGAGTTTTTATACTTCAACACACTAGACTCTCCCCCCCCCCCCTTCCTGGAGGTTCCAATATCCCACGGCACACCTGATGATCGCTCACGGCACACTAGTGTGCCCCGGCACACTGGTTGAGAAACACTGTATTAGTATATTGTACTATACCACTGTACTGTAATATTATTAGTAATATTACAAGTAATACAAAAATATAATTATTATATTTTATTATTAGTATTATATTATATTGCATTACATTATATTATTATCAATATTATATGTGTATACAATATATTATATTATTAGCACAGCACAATATTAGCATTATGTATTACTATATTGTACTATACCATTATACTGTATTATTAGTAATATTACAAGTTATATAAAATATAATTATTATATTTTACTATAAGTATTATATTGTATTACGTTATAATATTATTATCAATATTCTATGTATATACAATATCTTATATTATTACCACAGCACATCAGTAATATAATATAATATATTAATATATGAGCCTTAAAGCGCTAGTTGTTGTGATTCATAGTTAGCCTTCAATCAAAGAGCATTCTGAACTCCACCAATGATGGAATTGAACCAAACTTAGAACACAGAACACAACAGAAAATACTGGGTTTGGTGAGCATTGACTTGAGTTTTGGAGTTGTAGTTCACCCACATCAAGAGAGCACTGTGGACTCAAAACAATGATGGATCTGGACCAAACTTGGCATGGATACTCAATATACCCAAATGTGAACATAGAAGGGGTTTGGGGAAAACAGACCTTGACATTTGGGAGTTGTCGTTGCTGGGATTTATAGTTCACCTGCAAATCAAAAATCATTCTGAACCTCACCAATGACAGAATTGGGCCAAACTTCCCACACAGAACCCCCATGACCCCCAGAAAATACTATGTTTTCCGATGGCCTTTGGCGACCCCTCTGTCACCCCCTCATGACCTCCCCACGGGTACCGACCCGCAGGTCGAAAAACGCTGCCTAGGGATGACTCTGTAATTTGCTATCAAAATCTACTGAGATTAGATCAATATTACAGCCCAAGACAATTAATTCTATAATTAACGATTAAAGCAAGTGTTAAATAAACATTACTCCCCTTTGGCCATTCAAAGTGATTGCTTTTTAAAGATTTACCGTTCAATTGTATTCCCTTTTACTCAGAGGTAAGTTCCTCTGAGTTGATTTAAAGACAACATGCATGCTTTAGATAGGCAAAGAATATATATTTTAAAAGAGAACAAAATAATAATAATACTATCACGTACTGTTAGAATGGAATACGGCAAAACACAATGTTGTTTCAATTGGCAAAGGAGTTGGCATTTATCCCTTTATCATCCTATCTGTTCAACTTGTATGTTTAATATATCATACCTAAATAGGGATTAGACTCAGGGGGAAGATGCACGGAAAATAAGAGGACGGAACATCAATAACTTAAGACAGTGTTTCCCAACCGCCGTGACGCGGCACACTAGTGTGCCATGACGGACCTCCTGCTGTGCCACGAGAAAAGCTCTCTGCCCCCTTCTTTCCCCCCTCCTCCTGCCAAACTCCTGCTGCTTGGGGGAGGAGGAGGAGGAAGGGCCGGACGGCAGTGAAGAAAAAGAAGAAGGGACCGGGGCGCCACCTCCTTCGGCAGTTTCCCCAGCCAGCCTCCAATCCACCATGACTCCCTGCCCCTCGCTCGCTGAAGCCGCGCGGAGGAGGAGCCCCACCCACTGAAGCTCATCCACCGCTCATGCTCCTCTGTGGAAGAGCTGAAGGGGGGAGGGGGGAGGGGGCATCCAGCAGCTGCTCCAGCCTTGAGGCGACAGTGGCAAGCCAGCATTGTGCTGGCTCTGCCCCCCCCCAGCAGCTGCTGGAGAGCCCGGAGGGAGGAGGGGCCACCATTCCCCAGCCTGTTCCCCAGCCGTTCTTTACTCACATCAACACAATCACCATAAACAGTTTGCATTGTCTGATTAATCTTCTTTGGGGTGACACCTTCTGCTGTCAAAAATTCAATGACTGCACGTTGCTTAAGTCGCATTGACCGACCGTATGCGCAGGGTTCCATACTTCGCACTTTAATAACAAACCGTTCAATGCTAAGGCTTCCCACCAAAATGGAACTGTAGAGGAGAGTCTACTGAACAAGCCAGTACCTGAGGCTTACCAGTACTGCCGTCTGTGGAGGAGTTATGAAGGTGGAGGCATTACTTTTCATTCAACCCTCGAATAGGCTTACTCCAAACTGTGCTAAGGCTTCCTGCCAACATGGAACTGTAGAGGAGAGTCTACTGAACAAGCCAGTACCTGAGGCTTACCAGTACTGCCGTCTGTGGAGGAGTTATGAAGGTGGAGGCATTACTTTTCATTCAACCCTCGAATAGGCTTACTACAAACTGTGCTAAGGCTTCCTGCCAAGATATAACTGTAGAGGAGAGTCTACTGAACAAGCCAGTACCTGCCGAATACCAGTACTGCCGTCTGTGGAAGAGATACGAAGGTGGAGGCATTACTTTTCATTCAACCCTTGAATAGGCGGGGGGGCAAACTGTGATAAGGCTTCCTGCCCATGGAACTGTAGGGTGGGAGAAAAGGCCTTACTGGTACATTATTTAAACTGTTATGTTTATTCTGCCATCTGATCTGAGTTACGAAGGTGGAGCTCATTATATTCATTCAACCCTGAGGTTATTAGGATAACAATACAAAGGTTTGCTAGGCTAGACCCCTTCCCAAGTCTCAGAACTGTAGACCAGAGTCAGCTGAACAAGCCAAACTCAGCATACCTGTATCAAAATCTGTGGAGGCCCTGGGTGGTGGAGGCATTACTTTTCATTCAACCCTCGTATCTCCTGAATGAGGGCATAATTATCTTTTCCTCCCTATTTAATTTCATTGGATCCTAGAACAAATCAAGCCTGAACTCTTCCTAGAAGCCAAGATGACTAAACCAAAGCTGATGTGCTTTGGCTATACAACGAAAAAACATGGCTCACCAAAAAAATACAATAATGCATTTCTCCCAACCCACACAGAAAAGCGACACCAATTGCTACCGTTATTTTGTTCCTTCCGAGAAGTTAAAATGTTGATGAACATTCTTTGGCATCACAACAATAGAGCCAATGGGTACGACGGGCGAGCAAGCCCCAAAGATATATTGGCACAACCCAATTTTTTATTGCAACATATATTTCAGATACACACATATATTTCAGTGCTACCTCTTGAACTAGAAACATGGATAGAAATATGAAAACAACAGCCCTTCGGGAGAGAGCCAACTAATTACAACACTCAATCAAGATTAGTCTTGCAACATTAAGCAGAGTTCATCACATGCAGCTTGTTCCAGAGCAACATTAAGAATCCAGTCCAAAGTGCTAGTAGGCAAGGACCTCCTAGGGTTTCCATAACAAGCTGCCTGTGGTTCAGTGTGGTTTATCTTTGGTGGAAGCAAAACCAGAGGCTGAATAAAATATCCAGAGGACTGGAATGCCTCCAATGATACTATCAGAGCACAACCAACAAAGGGGGGGGGGGGGACCAAAGCAAGCTTCAGAAATGTTCCAAATGATATGGATGGATGATTGTGTCTTTTTCAGTTTCTGCGATGTTCAGATTTTTAAAACTCTGTCTAGTTTTTGCTTTGGTTTGTGATTTTTTTTATTTTAAAAAAGCACATACAGGGATTTCTACCAATGCATATAGAAAGGGAAACAGGCAGAAATGTATTGTCAAAGGCTTTCGCGGCCAGAATCACTGGGTTGCTCTAAGTCAGGGGTGCTCATTAGGTAGATCGAGATCTACTGGTAGATCGCTTAGGGCAGTGTTTCCCAACCTTTTTTGAGCCGCGGCACACTTTTGACATTAAAAAAATCCGGGGGCACACCACCAACCAAAATGACACAAAATGACACTCTAACACAGTAAAGAACGGCTGGGGGGTGGTGGCCTGCTGGGAGCAGCTGGTGGGAGTGCCGAAGCCGGGGGAGGGGGCCGCGCCATGCCACACCATGCCACGCCCCCTCCCCCCAGCTTCAGCTCTCCCAGCAGCTGCTCCAGCCTTGAGGGGGAAGTGCCAAGCCAGAGGTGGCAGAGCCAACACAATGTTGGCTTGGCACTGTCCCCTCAAGGCTGGAGCAGCTGCTGGGAGTGCCGAAGCCAGGGGGAGGAGGTGGAGCCAGGGCGTTCCAGGCCCCGCCCCCTCCCCCAGCTTCAGCTCCCCCACAGAGGAGGAGCATGAACGGTGAACGGGCTTCAGTGGGCGGGGCTCCTCCTCCATGCAGCTTCAGCGAGCAAGGGGCAAGAGTCATGGCAGGAGTCATGGCGGATTGGAGGCTAGCTGGGGAAACGGCCGAAGGAGGCGGCGCCCCGGCCCCTTCTTCTTTTTCCTTCACCACCGCCCGGCCCTTCCTCCTCCTCTACAGGCCCGGATCAGGCCCTTTTGTCGCCCTAGGCCAAAGGGTCTGCCTCTGCCCCTCCCCGCCCCCGGCTCCGCCCCTCCCCTGGCTCCGCCCCTTCCCACCCCCGGCTCCGCCCCTCCTTGTCGGATTGAAGGAAGGAGGGCGGGGCAAGGAGAAAGAGGCGCCCTCCCGCCGCGTGTCCTGTGCGCCGCCCACCCTTTTTCGGCAGGGCTGGCGCGACACAAGTGGAGAGGCGGCGGCGGGACTCCTCTCTGCCTCCTCCCTGGCGTGGCCTGGCCTCGCCAGGCAGGCAGGAGGAGGCGAAGCCGCGCTGCCGTCCCTCCTCCCTTGCGTGCCGTGACGACGCAAGGGAGGAGGGGCAGCAGCGCGGCTTCTCTCCGCCTCCCTGGCTTGGCGTCGGAGAAGGAGGCAGGGAGAAGGAGGTGGAGAGAAGTCGCGCTGCCGGCCCTCCTCCCTTGCGTCGTCATGCCACGCAAGGGAGGAGGGGCGGCGGCACGGCTTTGCAGGAGCGGAGCCAATCCTCCCTCCCTCCTAAAGCAGAGCAAAGGGAGGGGGCAGCCGCGCATGCGCCCTTTTTTTGGGTGAATTTTTGGGGGATTTTTTTTAATTTGGGGGTCCGGATCCGCTGCCCCCCCCCAAACGTGCCACTCGAGGCCATGGCCTCGGGTGGCCCTATGGGTAATCCGGGCCTGCTCCTCCCCCAAGCAGCAGGAGTTCGGCAGGGGGGGGGAGGAAGGGGGGTATAGAGCTTTTCTCGCGGCACAGCAGGAGGTCCGTCACGGCACACTAGTGTGCCACAGCACACTGGTTGAGAAACACTGTCTTAGTGAATGTATTTTTTATCAGAATATTGTCCTGCAATATTCAGAGTATCACTGAAATGGAAAGATAATTTCATTCTGGTGTGATTATTCACGCAGCAAATGTGAATTGACTTGGTTCATATTGAAACAAAAACCGGATGCATTTCCCTCCCATTTGATGATTTCTCCAGAGAAGCGGAGAATCAAAATTGCACTGCAAAGATCATTTCATTCTGGAGAATGCGAACGAAGATGGTTCGGATTAAAAGCAAAACAAAATTTCTCTTGCATCGGCTGAATTTTAGAAAAACGCATACAAGTCAGTGGGGTGGAGCAGGGTGAGGGAGGGTGCGGATCAAATATTCAACACAGAAAAACGAAGCTATAAATTGTTGCGCTCCATTTTCAGTTACACAACACCCGGTTCCTCCTCTGAGAAAAACCCAAGAGAGTTCATGGAGCTTCAATTGCCTTTGAACCACTTTGTTCAGAAACAGCCAAGACATATTTGACAGATCCATGTCAAAGCTGGAACCTCTCTTTTGAAATGAAAACCAGCAATGGAGTCTCCTCTTTGCTGACATTTAACAGAGGTTCATGTTCGGCTGTCATCTCGAGAGCAACGGAGTGGTACATTGCGTGTCTTCTCATGTGTGGCAAACCCAAAAATGCATTCTTGGCTTCCCTCATAAACTTCCTGATTGTTAGTCTGCCTCCAATTCAATCCGGGTGGTGAACCACCACAAAGCCGAACCGGAGGAAGACAGACGCTTTTGCGAACCAGGGAAAAGACAAATATCTTCTGAGTTGTTGGTATTTAACCCATGTGTTGTTCTAATTTGGAGAGCGTCAACACAGACAGACTGGGCCTTGCTTGCAGCTCTGTAGGAATAGTCTCCAGCAAAACAACAACAACAAAGGATTGGAGCATGTAAGAAATCAGTTTGTGTGTGTGTGTGTGTGTGAACTGTAAAATAAGATGCACAAAGCAGCACTCAGGGAGCGCACAACACCTCTGTTGTGCCAGCTCCACTGGCTACCAGTTTGCTACCGGGCACAATTCAAAGTGCTGGCTTTGGCCTTTATAGCCCTTAAGGATTCTGGTCCAACTTACATGTCCAAACGCATCCCTTCCTATGAACCTTCAAGATGATCATCAGGACAGGCCCTGCTCTCGGTCCCGCCTGCTTCGCAGGCGCGATTGGTGGGGACGAGAGACAGGGCCTTTTCAGTGGTGGCTCCTCGGCTTTGGAACGCCCTTCCTAATGACATCAGATCGGGCCCCTACCTCCTGTCATTTCGCAGGTAGGTTAAGACCTGGCTTTTTGACCGGCATTTGCAGATGTAGTATGATTGTCAAATTGAGACCTAAGGAACGACGACGATGCAATTGGAAGTCGATTTAATTAATGAGACGCTGATATTGTGTTTTTTATGTTGAATGCTAATTTGTATATGTTGGAATTGTATTGCATTGATAATTGTTGATATGTTTGTCTTGAGCAGTTTTTGCTGTTGTACACCGCCTCGAGTCGCCTTCGGGCTGAGAGAGGCGGTCTAGAAGCAAAGTAAATAAATAAATAAATAGGTTGAGCTTTGCCCAAGGAGCTGGCTGAGCCTGGGACATTTGGATACTGTTACATTTTTTTTAGGCTTGAGCTATTCAAGGGCTGGTAGAGAAGCAAAGAGAAGCAAAAGGAGACAGTTAGGTGTGTGCTCTTCCTCCATGAGCTGCTGGAGGAAGATTTTCCACACGGAGAAAGAAAAACCATTTTAAATCTCTCCCTAAAATGACATTATGTGAGTTGATGCAAATGATCACATGGTTGTATATACGAGGGTTGAGTGAAAAGTAATGCCTGCACCTTCATTTGGATGGGAATATTTCAATAAATCAAGTGCAGAAATCATTCTTAGAATGTGCTCTTTATCAACCACCATTCATTTTTCCACATAATCACCAGACAATTGGATACATTTCTGCCAACGATGAACTTTTCTGAAGCCGTCAAGGAAGAAGTCAACACTCTGTTTCCACAACCAGCGTCTCACAGTTCTCTCAATGTCTTCATCAGAAGCATAATGATGTCCCCGCAGATCTTCTTTTATTATTGGGAACAGATGGAAGTCATACGGTGCAAAATCTGGACTGTATGGAGGATGCCGTACGGTGGTGAGATCCAGTCTCTGACGTTCTGCTGTGTACCCATTGTGCACAGATCTTCCGATAGCCAAGCAAAGCAATAATGTGACCTAAACATTCTTGTGAAATGCCGATTATGTTTGGAATTTCTCTCTGAGTGATACGATGATTGTCCTGAATCAATCTTTCAACCTTTTGCTTGTGAAACACAGTTGCTGTCACAGGACGTCCAACTCCTTTTTTGTTACACAAGTCAGATGTTCCCACCTCTACATCTTTAAACTTACTCGCCCAACAGAGCACATTACTCACATCAACACAATCACCATAAACAGTTTGCATTCTCTGATGAATCTCTTTTGGGGTGACACCTTCTGCTGTCGAGAATTCAATTACTGCACGTTGCTTAAGTTGCATTGGCCAACCGTTTGCTTAGGGTTCCATACTTTGCACTTTAACAACACAACCGTTCATTGCTAAGGCTTTCCACCAAAATTGAACTATAGAGGAGAGTCTACTGAATAAGCCACTACCTGCCGCATACCAGTACTGCCATCTATTGAGGAGTTATGAAGGTGGAGGCATTACTTTTCATTCAACCTTTGTATGTTGTTCTGAATTACGAAGAGTACAAAAACTTGTTCTTTATTGATCATCTCCGTGGCAAAGTTTCTTTCTCTGGCAAGACAGTGTGTGGACAAATCAAACATGAACCACACATGGTTTATTTTACATTACGCCACAAAAGGAATGTTCTGAATCTGGAAAGTTTTAAAACAATTTCTCTAGAACGGCAAAGTAATACGCAAAAAGTTTATCATGGGCACGTCTAACTAGCACCAAGCCATCGCCAACCCTACAGGTTGAAAGAAATGGGAAAGCTATATTCAATACACGTGAAGTACATCAAAGTCCCATCTTTAGTTCTGCTTGTCTGTGGCAAGCAGCAAGGCTTCCCTGGAGGATACAGAGTTGTGATGTTTGCTCCTGAGCACCACAACTTCCATTAAACGGAGAGAAAAAGAGTTCAAGCCCCGTGATAAGTTTCAAACCGCTGATCCAATAAGAAGCTTAAAAGAGACTCTTGATCTCTCAATATATATATATATATATATAAAAAATATATATATATGCTTCAAGTTTCAAGTTTCATTTTCAATTTCAAACATCTGGGGTTTGTGGGGGAGGAAGCATCAAGGTACAGCAAGAGGAGGGAGTTGGAGAAAGTAGGAGGCATAAGAGGAGAAAAACAAACCAGTGGCCTGGACTCTGCAGAGAAACGATGCTGCTGGAATTCTTTAATCCTCCAGCATATCCCACGTTTACCTTGTGGTAGTAAAGATAAGCCCGGCACAAAATCTGATAGTCTATCTTGTGCATGCAGAGAAACATCAGTGACATGAGGACAATCTGCATAGTATTCCTGATCTTGCGGCGCAGGAAAATTACATTCCGCGCACTCAGGCATTCATCTTCTAAGATGGTGGACACCTTGAACCTTGAATCGATGGTCCGTGGTGGAGACCCTCCACATTCCCTGCAACAGAAGACCCCACCACCACCACCAAAGTGGAAAAGTTGTGAATTTGAAAATACTATATATTTTTCAACCTGAAAGAATCCTCCCCTGGGAATCTCTTTGTCCTCTGATGCAACTGGATGGTTAACTTCCGCTAGCTAAGATAGGTTGAAACTGGCCCAAGAATGCCAAGTACATCATGGTTTAAAATACTCTAAACCAGTGTATTGTTGATGGCTTGCATGGCTGGAATCACTGGGTTGCTGTATGGCCATGTTCTAGAACAGGGCTGTCCAACTTCTACTGGCCCAGGGGCCTGAATACCGGTCACTGATGACCTGGGGGGCCGTAGGGTCTCCCCCCCCCGGCTCCGCCCTCTCCCCTGGCTCCGCCCCCGCCCCTGCATGCATACAGTCAAATATAATCTTTTACTGAGATAAAATGCAGGGTGGGCATTCAAAGGGGGCATCCATACAGTTAAATATAATCTTTTACTGAGATAAAATGCAGGGATAAGATATTAAATTATTTTAATTTAATATTAAATATATTTAATTCCATCCTCCCTCTCCCCTTATTTTAATTTAATATTAAATATATTTAATTCCATCCTCCCCTCTCCCCTTATTTTCATTTAATATTAAATATATTTAATTCCATCCTCCCCTCTCCCCTTATTTTAATTTAATATTAAATATATTTAATTCCATCCTCCCCTCTCCCCTTAATGTATCCCATCTCCCCTTATTTCATCTTTAAATATATTTAATTTTATATTTAATACATGAGGGGAGATGGGGAGGGAATGAGGAGCCCCTGAGGAGCCCCCTGCTCGCCTACCTTTTCCAAATGCGCAGGATCCAGGAGTACCCGGACGATGACAGAGGCGACGACTACGTTGACAGCGAAATCCCGTGTGGATTGCGTATTCTCGTGATACTTGCTCCGAACCCGGAAGTAGGTATTTTTTAAAAAATATTATTTAGTTTATTTTTCAATTTTTATTTTTTATTAAAAAGCTTAGGGGCCGGAGGGAATGGGGCTGGGGCTGGGTATACTTCTAATAAAACCAAGTCTGAAAGATCTTCCAGGGCGGATTTTTTTAAAAGGGAGGGGCAATTTTTTTTTTATTCGTGCAGCCTGGCTCCGCCCCTCGAATAAAACCCTCTGAAAGATCTTCCAGCGTTTGGCACAGCTTCTGGAGGCAGCTTCTGGAGGGGGAATGCCAAGCCAGTAGTGGCTATCTATGCCACTACTGCCTTGGCATTCCTCCCCTCTTGCCTCCAGAAGCTGCGGAAGCGCTAAAGCCGGGGAAGAGGGCGGGGCTTCATGCGCCCAGACTCCGCCCCCTCCCCCTCTGGCTTTAGCGTTTCCACAGCTTCTGGAGGTAAGAGGGGGAATGCCAAGCCAGTAGTGGCTATCTATGCCACTACTGCCTTGGCATTCCCCCCTCTTGCCTCCAGAAGCTGCGGAAGCGCTGAAGCCGGGGAGGGGGCGGGGCTTCGCGCGGCCTGGCTCCTCCCCCTCAGAAGTGCCCCATCCAGCTGGGATCGACCTCCTTTGGTCCTGGGATCGACCAGTCGATCGCGGTCTACCTAATGAGCACCCCTGATCTAGGAGGTCTTTCTGGTAGAAGAACAAATCCGTTAACACAGTGGTTCCCAAAGTGGGCGGTACCGCCCCCTGGTGGGTGGTGGGGCGATCCAAGGGGGCGCTGTGAGGCTCAGGAGAATTTGGGGGGGGGTGCTGAACCTCTGTAAGGAGACGGCGGCGTGAGCCAGGCTTGCTTGCTACTTGCAGGGTCACGCGCTTGCGAGGACGTCCTCGTTGGAAAAAAGAGGTGATACACAGGATTGTGCCGTGGCCGGGGTTGACGAGAGGAAGGAGGTGTGTGCTGCGGTTTCCATGGCAATGCCTGCCCAGGGATTCCAACTCGCAGGGACACCGCCGCAAGCGCGCGATCCCCAGGCAGGCGTTGCCGTGGAAACCGCAGCACGCGCCTCCTTCTCATCAACCCCGCCCACGGCACAGTCCTGTGTATTGCCTCTTTCTTCCAATGGGGACATCCTCACAAGCGCGCCTTGCTGGGCCCGGGGCGGGGCGAGCGGGAGGCGCTTTACAAGGTGGGCCTCGCTTGTCCAGTGCCGGCCCCTTCTTTTTTCAATGCCATAAAAACAACATGCAATTAAAATAACATTTAAATTAAAATTTAAACACATTAAAACATTTAATTTTACAAAAAAGGTAAATACATATATCTTTCTGTTTAATAGCTATTAAAATTTAAAAAATAATTTGGAGGGGGGGCGGTGAGTAAATTTTTTTCTGGAAAGGGGGCGGTAGGCCAAAAACGTTTGGGAACCACTGCGTTAACAGAATGAGCTCAGCTCCCAAACATAGAAAGAGGGCCTTCAAACAATGATCAAAATCGCTGCAGAATTTATGAAAAGACCATCTTCAAAAGCAAGCAAGTTGCTGTAATGAACTCCCCGGCTGCAGCTGAAAGGTACAACACAATTCCTGAATTGGAGCTGTTAAAAAGTGATCTGCTAAATGGATTATCTTTTCATGCAACAGCCAAGCCACCTTCCCAGGAACAATAGCTTCCTCTCAGACAAATGGCCAATGAAAAGGGGACTGATTTTCTGCTTTGTAAGGCGACAACAGCCTAATCATAATATTAATTCCGCACACAAATGCAAGCATGTTAACTTAACAACTAGATTAGACAATTGTAATCTCCTATACTTTTATGAACAGGAGTCAAGGTTTGAAAGAGCTCATGTCGGAGGAGAGCAGGGACCCACAATTAAGATTTGCTCTCAGAGGAACAGCCTTTTGTTGTTGTTCTTCAAGTCATTTCCGACTTATGGCAAACCTTAAGGCAAACCTATCATGGGGGTTTCTTGGCAAGATCTTTTCAGAAGGGGTTTTCCCTTTCTTTCCTCCAAAGCTGGGACAGTGACTTGCCCAAGATCACTCTTTAGAGCAGTGTTTCCCAACCTTTTTTGAGCCGCAGCACACTTTTTACATTTACAAAATCCTGGGGCACACCACCAACCAAAATGACACCAAATGACACTCTAACACAGTAATACATATAGTTAATATGTTTTAAATGTATTTATACACTCAGTGTGAAACCTGGACCTGTTTCAATGAACACAACATAGATATCCTGGCAGGAATGGCAGAAAGACACAAACTTCCCACACAGAACTCCCATAACCAAGAGAAAATACTATATGAGTTTGGTGGGCATTGACCTTGGGTTTTGGAGTTGTAGTTCACCTATATCCAGAGAGCACTGTGGACTCAAACAATGCTGAATTAAGACCAAACTTGGCATGAATACTCAATATGCCCAAATGTGAACACAGATGGAGTTTTGGGGAAAATAGACCTTGACATTTGGGAGTTACAGTTTCTGGGATTTATAGTTAACACACAATCAAAGAGCATCCTGAACTCTTGCAACAATGGAATTGAACCAAACTTGACATATTGAACTCTCATTTGCCAACAGAAAGTACTGAAAGGGTTTGCTTGGGAATTGACCTTGAGTTTGGAAGTTGTAGTTCCCCTACACCCAGAGAGAAGGAGGGGGAAGAAAGGGTATTGGAGGTTCCAATTTCCCACGGCACACCTGATGATTGCTCACGGCACACTAGTGTGCCGTGAGCACACTGGTTGGGAAACACTGCTTTAGAGATTGCAAAGAGAAGCAAAGGGTGGAAGGCACACTCAAGCTCTCAGAAGGATTACCATCTGAACATTGAGAAGACTGCTTCTGCAATCTGTGGTATATCTTCACTGCTGTGTGCCTTCAAATTGTTTCCAACTTATAGATACCATAAGGTGACCCTATTATAGGGTTCTCTAGGGTTGGAGGGTGTGTGATTTCCCCAAAGCCTTCCAGGGGTTTCCATGGTTGAATGGTTAATCAAACACATAAAGAACTCCAGGAATCACTGAGGATTGCGGAAGAACAACAAGGGACGCTGGAAAATGCTGAGAGAGATGAGGAGTGCGTCAGCTCCCCCTGGTGGCCAGATGTTTGCCTCTGTTTGTCTATGTTCGTCTATATATGTTGAACTGCAGGGATTGTCTGCAAGTATGTGTACTGTAATCCGCTCTGAGTCCCCCTTCAAGGTGAGAAGAGCGGAATATAAGTAAAATAAATAAATAAGTAAATAAACCCGGGTCTCGAGAATCATAGTCCAACAAGCAAATCTCTGCATCACAGAACACATTATCTCCTTCTTCTGGGGGAAAGGACAACCTCTCCTTTTTGTTTGCACTGAATTGTGGAGAGGTGCATCTACAAGTCATTTCTGGTTGTGAAAAAAAAGGTTACACTCCTAACCTTTAAAAAATATAGAAAAATGGAGGTGTGTGAAGGAGGAATGGACAAAATCCATGTAAATTGGGTGTTGTTGTCCAGAGGATTTTTCTGAGGATTCAGAGGAGGATGAGGAGGAGGATGGGTTTCAAAGTGAGGAGTGTGAGTGATCGGAGAGAATTTCAGGCAGATGAGGCCAATGTTTTGGATTCCTGTGCTCATTCTGGGGAAAGTGAAAGTTCCCTGGAGAAAGCCCCTTGGGCAGATGGAGAGGTTTCCAGGGAGGCTAGATTAGACATGAGAACACAAGGAGTGAAAACCAGACAAACTAGGTATTCCCAGTGGATCCAAGATAAGACCCTGAAGTTCAGGTGTGTCCGGCATGATCTCATGGGAGTCTTAGAGTGGTTTGGTGTCAGGCTCCTCAGAGGCCAACGTTGCTACAGAAGATTGTTCTTCTGTTTCTGCTCTCTGGTTCTTGTCCAAATGTTCCCAAGTTTCCTGTGCCCGCTTAAGCCTTTGTTTCCTTGGAGAGCTTGCTTTGGAAAAGTTTCTGTTTTCATGTTCATGGATTTATGTTTAGAATACTGCTGTGGATTTTGGTATCCTTGTCATTTTTGGATTACTACTATTTTGTATTTTCTACGCTGCCAATTCTTTTAGAATTGCCAGTTTCCCCTTTTTAATTTGCTTTCTTTAATAACTATTTTTGATAGGATACTGGTCTCTGGTGTGGTGCTGGGTGAGAAGGTGTTTTGGTGCTGGAGTGCAACATTGGGCTGGCTAGATCTTGAGCTGGCATTCCATCCAATGCAAGTTACCCACGATAAGCTTGCTTCTCTTTCTATATTGCAAGCAACTGAACATTCCTAGAAATCCACTCGTTGGGAGTAGAACTGACAAAGAGCTATGCTTTATGCCCTTCCGAGTTACTCCAGGTGGTTCTCCAAACTATCGTTTAATCCTTCACTGTAGCAAATCAAAAGTAACACATTACCAAGCTGGCAGGAGGGTTTTGTAAGTGTCAGTGCATCTGAACACTCCCGGGAGCTGGGAAGAGGGAGGGATATGTTAAATAAAAGATTTATTTAGGAAAAGACAAGAGTATAAAATCAAGCGTGTAAGAGAAGGTACATGAAATAGCATTCTAAACTAGTATTGTGGCTTAGCGTCAGATGTTAAGCACTAAGACGGCAGGCAAAAAAATGTTTAAAGACTTTCTAAAGTTTCCAGAAATAGTAAGAGACTGGCATTCTTTTCTTTTCACCCCCCCCCCCCCAAGTAAAAATGTAGAATGGAGATGGGAAATGAGGGACCACGGGTTACACGTAGTCTTCCAGGTATTTTTCCCTTACGTTTTCCACTAACCAGGGGCAGTCTAAGGTAATTTTAAATGGTAAGCGAACATTATTTTGGCGCCCCGCCCCAAAACATTATTTTGGTGCCCTCCCCCTCCACGCATGCCCAGAAACTCCTGTGCGCAGGCGCAGAAGCCTGTAAACACAGCACTCCCTATTCGGCACGCGCCGCCCCCTCCGCGCATGCCCAGAAGCTCCTATGTGCAGGTGCAGAAGCCTGCACACAGCACTCCATATTCAGCACCGTGCCGCCGGCACGCAGGGAGGTTTGCTACGGTGTGGCGTCGGAGCACACAAGGCCCAAAAGCGGAACATCGGCTAGACGCTGTCTGGCGGGCGGGGGAATGCGCCCTTTACCCAGATGGCGCCCCACGCAGCGGCATTCTTTGCCTACCATAAGAACATAAGAACATAAGAAGAGCCATGCTGAATCGGGCCTCAGCCCATCTAGCTCTGTGTCACGCAGGAATCGGGCCTCAGCCCATCTGGTCCAGCATTCTGCCTACCATAAGAACATCACTGAACGGGCCTCAGCCCACTGTGTTGGCCCACTAGTTGTACACGGGGATCTCTAGCAGAAAGGAGGGCAAAACCCTCACCTGCTCCCGACCCCCCACAACCAGTACCCGGGGAAATCCTGCCTGCCTCAATCAACACAGAGGTGGCACTTGGATGTCAGTAGGACCGCCCCTGCCACAAACCCTAGTGAGTATCCCAAAGTCCTGTTGAACTCCTTAACCATCTCCCAACTGCCCCCCCCCCAATAACAAATATCTACTCCTTCTGATACAAGGACCCCCTTCCCAAAAATGGATCTTTTGACTACAAAAATCAGCCACAAACAGCTGGAAATTGAAACCAAAATTCTGATAATAGAGAACCAATGGGACCAGCTAAGGCAGACCTCTCAACACTTCACAGTTTTGCAATTCAGATTCATATACTGTATTCATGTTATTTGAACCCTTGGGAAGGGTGCTAACAACCACCATATTGAGTGATTCTTGTTACAAGGAAAATGACTTTATCCCATCATTATGTTGCATCCCATATGATGTGTATTCAACAACAAGCCTTGTGGTTGTTGGCTTTCCAGTTCACAGCAGAAAAGTCAGTATGGTGAAGAGATGAGGCAAAGTCTACAAACCCAATTGGACAACAGAATATTTTGGATGAATTTCTGATTTAAAAATGCAAATACCGGATACAGGTGGAAGTATGCTTTACGCAAAATGTTTGGGACCAAAAGTGTTTTGGATTTTTTTCTTCAGATTTTGGAATTTCCGAATTTACATATAGGGAAATATTGTGTTATCTTGGAGATGGGATTAAAATCCAAACACAAAATTCCTATATGTTTCATATACATCTTACATACAAGGGTTGAATGAAAAGTAATGTTTTCACCTTCGTTACTTGGGTTTGGATGGGAATATTTTAATAAATCAAATGCAGAAATAATCCTTAGAATGTGATCTTTATTTATTTATTTACGAAATTTATATACTGCCCTTCTTACCCCAAAGGGGACTCAGAACGGCTTACAAGTAAAATGTAAATACAACATATTATATTATTGCCATAGCACAATATTAATATATATTACATTGTACTATAGCATTATACGGTAATATTATTAGTAATATTACATGTAATATAAAATATATAATTATAATCTCATATTATTATTAGTAGTATATTGTATTACATAATAATATTATCAATATTATATGTATATACAAAATATATTATATTATATTATAAGGACAATGCAGGAGGCAACATGGAACTGTCTTCCTGGCCCCTTCACTCTGATCTCAGAACAGCGGTTGGTGCTGGGGGCTCCCAACTCTTTACCTACCACTATTCACTTTTCCACATAATCACCAGACAATTGGATACATTTCTGCCAACCATGAACAAGTTTTCTGAAGCCAGCAGTTCTTTCAACATCATCAGAAACATAATGATGTCCCCACAGATCTTCTTTCATTATTGGGAACGGAAATGCCAATTATGCTTGAAATTTCTCTCTGAGTGATACGACGATCATCCTGAATCAATCTGTCAACCTTTTGCTTGTGATACTCGCAAGACGTCCAACTCTTTATTTGTCATGCAAGTCAGATGTTCCCACCTCAACATCTTTAAACTTACTCGCCCAACGACGCACAGTACTCACATCTACACAATCACCATAAACAGCTTGCATTCTCTGATGAATCTCCTTTGGGGTGACACCTTCTGCTGCCAAGAATTCAATGACTGCACGTTGCTTAAGTTGCATTGACTGACCGTCTGCGCAGGGTTCCATACTTCACACTTTAACAACACAACCGTTCAATGCTAAGGCTTCCCACCCAAATGGAACTGTAGAGGAGAGTCTACTGAAGAAGCCAGTACCTGCCGAATACAAGTACTGCCATCTGTTGAGGAGTTACAAAGGCGGAGGCATTACTTTTCATTCAACCCTCGTACATAGCTTGAAGGCAATTTTATACAACAGTGTTAAAAATTTTGTGCATGAAACAGTGTTTGTGTAAACCAAGCCATCAGAAAGCAAATAGGTCAGCCATGTGGACAATTTCTGGAGTATTTTGGATAATCATTGCTCAAATGCTCTTAATATATACATCCCAGAACAAAGACTTTCTCACAGTCAAAACCACCTATTTGATGGGGCAATCTTGGGTTCAAACCTGTATCTCACCAAGAATTCACAAAAGGCCCCTGAGAAGCAAAAGGAAAGAGATCTTCAAATGAGTAAAACACACCAAAAAGGACCAGAAAGAAAAAGGATACTGCCTTGAAAAGATCTATTCTTGAAGCCATGTTCTCTATATGAGTCACCGGAGACTGGTATTTTTTGATGTAACCATTGGAATTTCGTCTGGAAATTGTAACTACTACTGATGAAGGCCACTTGAAACAACTTCATAATCCTGGGAGTAGTCATCTCAGACCTTTTGTGGTACACAGCCTATCTCGAGATCACTATTTGTTTGTACATTCAGCCAGCAGGCGGATTTTGAATGGATTTGGATACCAAATGTGGTTTAAAGGTCAATTGTGGAATCATCCAGAAGGATTAAAGCCTTTTTAAGAACCTAAGCTTCACCTACAACATAGTTCTTTAATAAATAGCATTCCTTCTTTCTAAACTATTTTCCCATGGAGGGGTTAGCATTGTTACTGTTGTTTCCACAGGGTTTTGTTTTGGGCATCCTTAGATCTCAGGTTGGCAGCACGCATGTCTTTGTTGATGGTATCCATCCATCTTTTCTTTGGCCTTTGTCCATGTGGTCACCGTCCTGCAATCTCCAAATGTTGTGCTGTTTGTGCTCCTGTGAACAACAATGGGCAGGCTAGAGTACTACTAAGAACACACAGGTGCTAGGAAATATAACAAGTAGGCTGTAGACCTATAATATCAATTATATTCAAAATAGAAAACAGCTTAACATACATACGTTTGACGATCAACCACACTGTAGTAGCTAGGTTAGACATATAATAGTCCCGGAAGTCCTTAGAACCATAGATTGGCCAAGTCCATAAGTCGAGATGTGACCCAAGGATTCACGAAAAAGCGGTAAATAATTCCAAGGTAAATCCCAGGTAGGTATAAATCCAAAGGTAACGGTCTACATAGTCACCCAAAGTGGCAATAAACCAGGAATCCGTGTGAGGAAAATCCCAAGGACGTCGGGATCGCAGATGTGGCGTCTCCCGTGCAAATGTGGATAATCAAAGAGGCCGACGGTATGCAGTAGTGGCCAAAAAACCGTTTCCCATTAGCTTCTTCAAGGCACAAAATAATCACATTAATTAAGATGTTCAATACATGTTAGGAGATAAATATAGCAATGCACAGTATCGGAATAACGGCATATAACAAAGATAGTGAGGTTATGTTATAGGAAATACACCACATGGTACGTATTACTTGAGGCTATTGGGTGTATCTTTGTTATGTGTCGTTATTACTACAGGGTGGTCAATTGTCAAACGTATGTATGTTAAGCAGTTTTCTATTTTGAATATAATTGATATTATATGTCTACAGCCTACTTGTTATATTTCCTAGCACCTGTGTGTTCTTACTGTTTGTGCTCCTGACATTGGTTCTCTTCTCATGCAGTCTTGCTTCCTGCATTTTCACGCTGATCACTTTGATTCCTAGTCATCGGATGTCATCATTTGTCACATGGTCAAGAAGTGTCAAGGCAAGTGTCAAGGCATTTTCATTCCCATTATGTTAAGGGCTTGTTCATTTTCTGTAACTTTTTCAGGCTTGTGATCCCGCCAGTTCTTTGTCGCAGGCAGATGGTATTTGTAGCACAAGTTCCAATGAATCACCTGAGCAACGGTGCTATGCCTCTGCTTGTAGTCTGTCTGCACGATCTTCAGCAGCAGCTGACGATGTGAGGATTATTATTATTATTTTACTGACACAAAACCACAGTATGTCACAGCAAATGAGATCTATATGCTGGATTTCGTATCACAAAGTCTCAAGTCGAATACTTCCCAAGCGTCTAGGACTGTGTGATGTATTTCCGAATGATGCGCGCAGATCCAAGTCCGGTCGCCTTTTGCAGTTGACAAATCATGATTTTGTCAACGTTTATTGTTTCCAAATGCCAGCTGAGATCTTTTGGAATGGCACCCAGTGCGCCAATGACCACTGGGACCACCTGTAGTGGTTTATGCCAGAGCCTTTGCAGTTCGATTTTGAGGTCTTGAAAACGGTTGAGTTTTTTGCGTTGTTTTCCGTCAATTCAGCTGTCATCTGGTAAGGCAATATCAATAATCCAAACTTTTTTCTTTTCCACAATTGTGATGTCTGGTGTATTGTGTTGTTATTATTATTTTCACTGAGTCTATCCATGTCTGCAGCTGTTGTTGGAAGGTTGCATGTTTTTGGTGGCCAAGTTCTATGTCATCTGATATATGAGAAATGAGACTGACTGTCCTCCTTTCTCCACAAATGGAAGTAGCGAGTGCAGAGGGGTGGGCTGGTTTCCAGGGGTTCCCCCCTGTCTTGCGGGGTCCCTCAGGGAGCCATCCTTTCCCCTCTGTTATTTAACATCTATATGCGACCGCTCGCTCAACTGGTGCGTAGCTTTGAGCTTGAGTGTCATCAGTAGGCTGACGACACTCAGCTCATTCTGAGGATGGAAGGCCGACCGGAGTCCGTACCCAAAAATTTCCATCTGTACCTTGAAGCCGTTACTGGATGGCTGCGAGCCAGTAGGTTGAAGGTGAATCCAGCGAAGACGGAGATCCTCTGGCTGGGTCATCCGGGAAATAGGGAAATCCAACTGCTAACCCTGGATGGTGAGGCATTACGCCCATCATCATCAGTAAAAAGCCTGGGTGTCCATTTGGACCCTCTGCTGTCAATGGAGACCCAAATCTCCAATGTCAGCAGAATCACATTCTTCCATCTGCGACAGGCGAAGCGTCTGGCTCCCTATCTTTCACGGAATGACCTAGCCACGGTAATCCAAGCCACTGTCATCTTAAGACTTGACTACTGTTACACTCTTTACATTGGCCTACCCTTGACTATGATCTGGAAACTTAAGCTAGTGCAGAATGCTGCAGCTAGGCTGCTCGTGGGGGAGTCCGCGAGCTGCCGCATAACACCTATATTGCGGAGTCTGCACTGGCTGCCAATTGAATGCCGGATTACTTTCAAGGTGTTAGTTCTTACTTTCAAGGCCTTACATGGTCTGGGGCCAGTGTACCTACAGGATCGCCTGATTCCATATAACCCTCCAAGATCACTCCGCTCTGAAGACCAGAATCTTCTTGTCATTCCTAGTGTGAAGTCTTTTTATCTGACTTCGACAAGACGCAGGGCTTTCTCAATCATTGCCCTGGTCCTTTGGAATATGTTACCACCAGAAACGCGGGCTCTACGAAATTTGGCCACCTTCCGTAGAGCCTGCAAGACGCATTTGTTTTGACAAGCTTTCGAAAGCCTGTGATTTAAACATGTTTTATCTGCTGTTTTATGTATACTGTATTTTATGTTTTACCCATTGTCTGTTTATTGAACTGTGTTGTAAACTGCCCCGAGCAGGAGTGGCGGTATACAAGCCTGAATAAATAAAAAAATAAATATAGGAGTGTCCAGGGATGCATAGTCCAGTGTCCATGCAGAGCATGAATAGTAATGGTGAGAGTGCTGATCCCTGAGGCACGCCAACAGTGATGTTATAGGGTGATGAAATCCCTGCAGGGCATTGGACTATACTTGTTGTATTATTGTTTAGTAGCTTTATCCATGTTACATAGTCTCTAACCCAGTGTTTTTCAACCTTTTTTGATCCGCGGCACATTTTTTACATTTACAAAATCCTGGGGCACACCACCAACCAAAATGACACAAAATGACACTCTAACACAGTAAAACATATAGTTAATATGTTTTTAAATCTATTTATACACTCAGTGTGAAACCTGGGCCTGTTTCAATGAACACAACATAGATATCCTGGCAGGAATGGCAGAAAGACACACACGATGGTCTTGCTCAACAGCTGGGAGTTATAGTTCACCCGCAATCAAAGAGCATTCTGAACTCCACCAATGATGGAATGGAATCAAACTTCCCACACAGAATTACCATAACCAAGAGAAAATACTATAAGAGTTTGGTGGGCATTGACCTTGAGTTTTGGAGTTGTAGTTCACCTATATCCAGAGAGCACTGTGGAGGGGAGGAAGACGAGGGGCGAGTCTGCGCAGTAGTGCCCGCAGGGGTCACGTCTTCCTCCCTACCCCCCTCCTACAGAAGTGGCAGCGTGAGCAAAGCGAGTAGAGTGAGGCTGGGAAGAAGGGAGCCCGAGTGGAGAAGGAAAAGTGTTCGGCAGGAGGAGGAAGAAAGAAAGGGTATTGGAGGTTCCAATTTCCCACAGCACACCTGATGATCGCGCACGGCACACTAGTGTGCCGCGGCACACTGGTTGGGAAACACTGCTCTAACCAATAGAACTGTTCCTCAATATTTTTCTGTAAGATGTTGTTGCATTACCTATAAGGTCTTGACTTTCAATGCTATTTGAGATTGATATGTATAGTGTACCTTATGGTAATTCATATCTCTTTGAAGTATCCTTCCCTATGACCTCATGATTGATTTCCCGGCTTTTGTATAAGGTTCCTCTTCATTCTAGAGACCAAAATATCATTTGTAACACTCGGGGTACATCTGCAATGCAGAATGAATGCAGTTTGGCCCCACTTTAACAGCCATGGCTCAATGCTATGAAATCCTTGGAGTTTTCGCTTGGCGGAGAAGGAGAAAAATCTTGTAAAACTACAACTCCCATGTTTGCATAGTATTGAGCCATGGCAATGAAAGTGAGGCCAAATGGGATTGATCCTACAGTGCAGATGCACCCATAGTTAAGAGAGTTATATAACAACTTAATATGTTTCTCTAATTCCATTCATACAAGCTACTTAGCTTACCCAGCAAGTGTACCATATTTGAAGACCTCAAAAGTCCTTCATTTCTCTCACATTTTTTCCGCCATGTATAATACTGCTGTTTCAGCAACTTTCAGCAATATGTATATATATATTCTCCTGAGCGCAGTGAATCTTCCACTCTTCAGAGAGAGGCTCAGATCTAGAGAAGAAAGGATTCACAAGGGCTGGCATGTCATTTTCCCCCGTGATCATCTCCTCCTCTCAGTACTTTGTATTGGTCCTTTAAATCTGAACATCTGAATATGAAATATGTTCTAACGTTGCTCCCTTTCCCCCTTTCCTGTACATTTGTTGCTGCCTATAGCATCTGGCCTTCCTTTACTTCCTTTATCATTAAACTGGGTCCAGATTATGGATCGAAGGCTTTTATTGTACTTTGCCTCATTTCATTGAATTTTACAGGAAAGGGTTTTCGTTGATGACCCTCCAGCAATTTCCTAAATTCTTCTTCATCTTCATCAAAAGAGTCTGTCAAAAAGGAAAAGAGTAGTTGTACAAAGCCTTTCAGAGCTGGGAAGAAGTTTCTTTCTTTCTTTCTTTCTTTCTTTCTTTTTCTTTCGGGACGTTTTTCCAAACTCTTGTTGCCTTTTGACTGACAGATCTCAAGAGTTCTTTGTCTGGAAGGATTCTAAATTAGTTGAAGTCAGATCCAACACAAATCAAGCTAGTCATGCCTTCCCTCCCACTGATTTCAACGAAACCTGATTTCAATGTATAGATCTCATTCTGTCTATACGTTTGGAAAATAACAGTTGAACTTTCCATATCCACAGAATCCACAGAGGTAATACGGCAGGGCTGTATACTCTCACCCTACCTATTAAACTTGTATGCAGAACAGGTAAGTTGGACAGGTAAGTTGGGCCACAACCATCTAGGGCTTTATAGGCTAAAGCCAGCACTTTGATTCGTGCCTGCTAGGAAGCTGGCAGCCAACGGAGCTGGCGCAACAGAGAAGTTGTATGCACCCTGAGAACCGCTCCTGTTAGTAATCTGGCTGCCGTCTGTTGGACCATTTGAAGCTTCCGGACAGTCTTCAAAGGCAACCCCACATAGAGTGCACAGTAGTAGTCTATACGGGATGCAACCATAGCAGGGACTACCATGGCCAAGTCAGACTTCCCAAGGTACGGGTGCACCTGGCACACAAGTTTTAACTATTCAAATGCTCCCCTGGTCACTGCCGAGACCTGAGGTTCCAGGCTCAGCGATGAGTCCAGGATCACTCCCAAGCTGCAAATCTGCGTCTTCAGGAGGAGTGTAACCCCATCCAACACAGGCTGTAACCCTATGCCCTGTTCGGCCTCACAACTGACCAGGAGTACCTCTGTCTTGTCTGCATTCAGTTTCAATTTGTTTGCCCTCATCCAGACCATCACAGCGGCCAAGCACCAGTTCAGAACCTGAACAGCCTCCTTAGTGGCAGGTGGAAGGGAGTGACAGAGTTGGATGTCATCTGCGTACATGTGACACCACACCATGAAAAACGCCGGATGATTTCTCGGAGCGGCTTCATGTAGATGTTAAACAACATGGGAGACAGTATTGAACCCTGAGGAACCCCACAAAACAATGGTTGTGCAATTGAACAGGTGTCTCCCAATAACACCTTCTGGAAGCAACCCTCTAGGAAGGATCGGAACCACTGTAAAACAGTACCTCCAGGGCCCATTCCTGTGAGACGTCCCAGAAGGATACCGTGGTCAACAGTATTGAAGACCACTGAGAGGTCCAGCAGAACTAACAGGGACACACTCCCCCTGTCTAGCTCCCGGCGTAGATAATCAACGAAGGCAACCAAGGCTGTTCCAGTTCCATGTCCCGGTCTAAAGCCAGACTGTGCCGGATCCAGATAACCTGTGTCTTCCAAGAATACCTTGAAGAATACCATAGAACAGTGTTTCCCAACCACTGTGACGTGGCACAGTAGTGTGCCGTGATGGACCTCCTGCTGTGCCACAAAAAAAGCCCTCTGCCCCCCTTCCTTCCCCCCTCCTCCTGCCGAACTCCTGCTGCTTGGGGGAAGAGGAGGAAGGGCCAGGTGGCAGTGAAGAAAAAGAAGAAGGGGCCAGGGTGCCTCCTTCGGCCATTTCCCCAGCCAGCCTCCAATCCGCCATGACTCCGGCCATGACTCTCGCCCCTCGCTCGCTGAAGCTGCGCGGAGGAGCCCCGCCGACTGAAGCCCATCCACCGCTCATGCTCCTCCTCCTCCACGCAGCTTCAGCAAGCGAGGGGCGGGAGTCATGGCGGAGAGCGGGGACAGGGGCCATGACTCCTGCCCCTCGCTCACACTGCCCCCTCAAGGCTGGAGAAGCCGTGGGAGAGCTGAAGCCGGGAGGAGGTGGGGCATGCCATGCCATGCCCCCCTCCCCCCGGCTTCAGCTCTCCCACAGCTTCTCCAGCCTTGAGGGGACAGTGCCAAGTCGGCATTGTGCTAGATCTGCCACCGCTGGCTTGGCACTGCCCCCTCAAGGCTGGAGAAGCTGTGGGAGAGCTGAAGCCAGGGGAGGGCGGGGCATGGTGTGGCCTGGTTCCGCCCCCCTCCCCAGCTTCAGCTCTCCACAGCTTCTCCAGCCTTGAGAGTGGGGCAGTGCCAAGCCAGAGGTGGCAGATCTAGCACAATGCTGGCTTGGCACTGTCCCCTCAAGGCTGGAGAAGCTGTGGGAGAGCTGAAGCTGGGGGGAGGGGGAGGGGCAGGGCCTGGCCTGGCTCCTCCCGGCTGAAGCTGGGGAGAGGGAGGGGCGGGGCCTGGCACTCCCAGCAGCTGCTCCCAGCAGGCCACCATCCCCCAGCCGTTCTTTACTGTGTTAGTGTCATTTTGTGTCATTTTGGTTGGTGGTGTGCCCCCAGATTTTTTTAATGTTAAAAGTGTGCTGCGGCTCAAAAAAAGGTTGGGAAACACTACCATAGAAGAATACCAAGAATACCATAGCAAGAAAACTTCTGCTACAGGCAGACACATATGCAATTCAACTCAGAAGAAGATTTTTTTTTCCCTTACCAAAATGCATTTGCTACTATATGATTTTTTTTTCTTTTTTCTTTTTTACAAAAATTGACGAACCCCAAGCCCGAAGCATTTAATGGTTTATGCAACAAATGTATGTGAAATGTCTACTTAAAAAGTTAAACCCCCGGAAGGACTTGTGAATCTTTTAGCTGTAACGCAGCCTTGGAGGATTTTATTTTGTATCTGCCCTGCATGAAGCTAAATGCACTTTCTTAACATGTTTGCTTTCCTTGAAGCCGAAATCCGGGTTGTTTAGCGGGGAGGGGAGACAAGGGCAGCGGAGAGTCAAATAAATCTCAGAATATACCTCTTGGCAAGAGAGCTACTTATTGGTGTCACGAAGAAACAACTTTACTGCTCTCTAAAGAAATATTGGTTTCAGAAGTTAGTATTGTATTCAACACACATGGTAGCTACATCAAATCAAGCTGTGAAAAGTACTGGGGATATGCTTTTAAAGTTGCTTTTCTCTTTTGGAAAAAAATATATCTTGAAACAGATCTTGACATGCACAAAAGGGGGAGAAAAGAACGAGGGAGGGGGGAAGACTTTCGGAGGCTTCCATAAATTCTGAGGAGAGGAAGTTTAAAACTTGGGTGTTCTTAAGTTACATTCCAAATGGAAACCGCTTGCTTGAAGAGCAAATGCTTAAATATATTAAAATCCTTAATACTGTACTAAAACTGGGCCGGGGGGGGGGGGGGGTTGTTGGGGGAATGAAAAGTACTTTTGCAGAGTCTGGAAATATGTGTTACATATTTATATGGAACCTTAATGAGAACCAAACTCTCGGGAGCCTCGTCCCGAAATGAAAGGGAGCCTCTCGGAGACAGAAATGGACGTGTGGAGTGAGGACGGGAAGAATTACACAGCCCAAAAACAACAACAACAAAAACTTCTTAGTGTATCGGTTTTTAGGTTTGTTCCGGGGGTTTTTGAGTGCACTCATTCAGAAAATTGCATTGGATAGACAACATCAGCTCTAGTTTCTTATATGTGGTCATCATTTTAATTTTTTGTGTGAAATGGTTTCTCTAAAACTGGTAAGTTGACCCAGGTTTTTTGAGTTGATTTTTGCCTATATTTTCTTGTATAACCTATACAAGGATTGAATGAAAAGTAATGCCTCCACTTTCGTTGCTTGAGTTTTGATGGGTATATTTTAATAAATCAAATGCAGAAATAATCCTTAGAATGTGCTCTTTAACTGTCTGTATATGTGGTATGTTGTGACGACCTGGCCCTTGGGATCTTGGGGCAGGGTGGACCCTTCTATTTTAGATCCCACCCTAAACGCCAAAAGTCACTAAGTTGAGGCTTTAACCACTTAGAACGCTGCCACCAACCTAAAAAAAAAGTTTTTAGGATTACTTTAAAAATAATAGCTGAGCTAGGCTCCTAAACTGAAGGTAAACTAAGAGGATTTCTGAGGCGAGATATCTTCTCCCAGACTGGGAATATGGGAAGGCTAGAAATGGCACACTCTGATGTAATGAGGCACACTGAAAGCTTTCTTGTAAAGTTAACAAACAGAACGTTTATTAACTTAACAGGCTGATCTTAAAAGCACAGAAGCGTAATAGTTATGCAGAACAGTACTAGAACATGTTGGTTTCTTAAGATTGGTTTCTTAACTTTGTTACAAAACTAGATAGTTCAAAACATGTCTATCCACACTTTCTCACTCTAATACCAAAACTAGACACGAGTAGTCTTCAACTAACTAACCTAGTTAGTTCCCTGAGCTAACACTCAGTCTTCCAGAAGCACCCTAGCTACTAACACTTTCCTAGAGTTTTCCTGTAGCTGGCTTCCCCAGAGACGTGAGCTAATCCCTAAGCCCTAGAGATTCCAAAAGCCTGTGACTGACTACCTGTCAGCTCCACACAGAACTTTTCCTGTCAGGTTACAAGACAACTGTCTACTCTGACTGCTCACTCTCAGCTCTGAGAAGAGACTCCTAAATTATCTACACTTTTCCCCTCTCAAGCAGCTCGGCTTCTCCCCTCAGCTCTGAGCCACTCCCAGGCAGCTCTCTCTCTCTCCCTGAGAAGGATCCAAGCCACTCCCCCTTCCCTGGCTATCCTGTTTTACCATGGATACCAAACTGTCATGCTGGTCTCGGCCTAGCATAAAATGGGTGAGTCCTCACATGGCATTGTCTGTCTATATATGTTGTATGTCTATGGCATTGAATGTTTGCCTGTACATGTGCATTGTGATCCGCCCTGAGTCCCCTGCGGGGTGAGAAGGGCGGAATATAAATGATGCAAATAAATAAAATAATTCATCTTCATCATCATCAGTTTCTCACTTGTTAATCGCCCTCCATTAAAATGCTCCAGGAGATTTACATAAAACAATTGCATTAAACAACACACAATACCAATAGACTGCATTAAACATTAAAAGCTCTGCTAAAAAGCCAGGTCTTGAGTGCCTGAGCAAAGGGTCGCAAGTCACGCATGGCCCTCAAGTGGGGAGGCAAGGAGTTCCACAAGACAGGGGCAGAGATGGAGAAGGCCCTATGTCTTGTGCTCTCGAGACGTACTTCCCTGGGGCCTGGAACCTAAAGTAAGTTTAGTTGGAGGAGTCGTGGTGACCACTGGTGGAGAAGAAGGTGCCTCCACCTTCGTTACTTGGGTTTGGATGGGAATATTACAATAAATCAAACACAGAAATAATCCTTAGAGCGTGCTCTTTAACTACCATTATTCACTTTTCCACATAATCACCAGACAATTGGATACTTTTCTGCCAACAATAAACAAGTTTTCTGAAGCCGTCACGGAAGAAGTCAACACTCTGTTTCCACAACCAGCATCTCACAGTTCTCTCAACGTCTTTGTCAGAAGCATAATGATGTCCCTGCAGATCATTATCGGGAACAGATGGAAATCTGGACTGTATGGAGGATGCCATATGGTGGAGAGATCCAGTCTCTGGAGTTCTGCTGTGGTGTGCTTTCATTTCAGGCATCAGCATCCTAGGTACCCATCGTGCACAGATCTTCCGATAGCCAAGCAAAGCAATAATGTGATCCACACATTCTTGTAAAATGCCGATAATGCTTGAAATTTCTTACTAAATTATACGACAATCATCCTGAATCAATCTGTCAACCTTTTGCTTGTGAAACTCGGGGGTTGCTGTCACAGGACATCCAACTCTTTGTTTGTCATGCAAGTTAGATGTTCCCATCTCAACATCTTTACATTTACTTGCCCAATGATGCACAATACTTGCATCAACACAATCAGGATAAACAGCTTGCATTCTCTGATGAATCTCCTTTGGGGTGACACCTTCTGCTGTCAAGAATTCAATGACTGCACATTGCTTAAGTCGCTTTGGCCAACCGTCTGCACAGGGTTCCATACTTTGCACTTTAAAAACACTACCGTTCAATGCAAAGGCTTCCCACCAAAATGGAACGGTAGAGGAGAGTCTACTGACTGAGCCAGTACCTGCCGCATTCCAGTACTGCCATCCGTTGAGGAGTTACGAAGGTGGAGGCATTACTTTTCATTCAACCCTCAAATAGGCTTACTCCAAACTGTGCTAAGGCTTTCTGCCAACATGGAACTGTAGAGGAGAGTCTACTGAGCAAGCCAGTACCTGCCACATTTCCGTACTGCCATCCGTTGAGGAGTTACGAAGGTGGAGGCATTACTTTTCATTCAACCCTCAAACAGGCTTACTCCAAACTGTGCTAAGGCTTTCTGCCAACATGGAACTGTAGAGGAGAGTCTACTGAGCGAGCCAGTACCTGCCACATTTCCGTACTGCCATCCGTTGAGGAGTTACGAAGGTGGAGGCATTACTTTTCATTCAACCCTCAAATAGGCTTACTCCAAACTGTGCTAAGGCTTTCTGCCAACATGGAACTGTAGAGGAGAGTCTACTGAGCGAGCCAGTACCTGCCACATTTCTGTACTGCCATCCGTTGAGGAGTTACAAAGGTGGAGGCATTACTTTTCATTCAACCCTCGTACATCCTTCTGAATAAGCATACATAGGATTGCACTACATTATTTGGATGTGTCAGAGAGAAAGTTGTTTTTGCATATAGCCTAGAAACCATGCATCTGTTCTTGCGAAGTGTCTGTCATGTGCTTCTGAAGACAAAAGGCTCATTCAGTCAAATAAAAGTTACTTAAAAGAACAAAAATTGCACAATTCTGGCCTTTGGGCTCCTTCGTTTCTTCTTCGTCTTCCCAGAAAAAGAAAAACTCCAGATTTTCTGGGAAAAGAAGATTCTGTCTTCATCAAATTGTTTAATCTTTCTTTCTGGACAATCTGTTGTTAATCATGTCCCAAGTACATGACGTGACTCTTGAACTCAAAGGCGTTTGTGGCACAAAATGATTTGTCCCCAAAACAAAATGCCTTGAAACTATGTCCCTAATCCCCAGAACCCCTTGGTACTGGGGCCCCGCTCCAATCATCCCCATTGAGCATTGACAAAATTGTTGTGCTCCGACACATCTGGAGAGCATCCATTTCGAAAATGTGGCTTCCAAACATAAGAATTACATATACAGGGACATATGGGAATGGAGGAAGGGAATGTGCAAAATGTTAAAAGAGGATTCTTAGACAGTTGAGTCTGATGATGTTGGAACACTTTCAATGCTAAGGAATGCTTTCTTCGGAAGACACATACTTTTGGCCGCCACATGCAGGAGGATGCTGTGTCTCACTGCCACAAAAGGAAGCATTTGAACACAGTGGTCATGCCATGCATGCACAGGCATTTTGGGGGTGCCAGAACAAGCCAACACTGGAAACCCAGGCCAATGAGTTTCTATTGTGTTTAGGAAATGTCTTTGTACAAACTTCCTGATCGCGCCTCATAACTAGTAACCAAACCACGGAGCTTGGCTATTTTGCCATCCACATGGGCCCTTTCTCCTCTCTGGCTGGTTTCTCTCCCATCAAACTTGGGAAACTATCCAAGGTTGGGTTTCAGTTAGTGTTTTTCTGGTTTCTTGGAAGAGGAAACAAACCAAAGGCAAGAAAGCACATGCTTTTCAGATGGCTACACAGATAAGCCGTGTAATGAGGTGTGTTACATGGACAGAGAAGCATGATCCATGAGCTAGATCAGGGCTGTCCAACTGGCGGCCCTGGGGCCGTACACGGCCCCCGAGCCCCTTCCCTCTGGCCCCCTAACTTGTTTTAATAAAATACAAATAAAAAATAAAAATAAAAATAAATACATACTTCCAGGTTTAGACGCCCAAGGTCTTCTTGGGCTTCCTTGGCTTTTCCAGTGCTAATTCTGAAACATTTTATGCCCCTTTTAGGTCATTCTAGAGCAGTGGGTCTCAGCCTGTGGGTCCCCGGGTGTTTTGGCCTACAACTCCCAGAAATCCTAGCCAGTTCGTTACTGTGGTGTTTCAGCCTGGTGTTTATGTGCATGCTAGGGATGATGGGGCTGATTATGAAAATGCTGTTAATGTAAATGCTAATGATGAGAACTCTGAACTGCAAAGTGAACTGTCAGATGAGGCTTGCTTTCCTGAGAATCGGCCAATTCCCAGGGCTGTATTAGATGAGAATTCTTGTGTTCAGGAGTCTGAAGGCCTTCAGACTGATAACGCAACACCTGGGAATTTTAACGAGCTTACATTCAATCATAGGGATAACATTCGTGAATCTCGGCAGGCTGCCAGTCTACAATGCAGCGGCCGTTTGGGAAATCGAAACTGTGTTGTCCTTATTAGAGTTTGCTTGGGAAATTGTCTTTTATTATTATTTATTTATTATTATTTATTATTTACTTTGCTTCTAGACCGCCTCTCTCAGCCCGAAGGCGACTCGAGGCGGTGTACAACAGCAAAAACTGCTCAAGACAAACATATCAACAATTATCAATACAATACAATTCCAACATATACAAATTAGCATTCAACGTTAAAAACACAATATCAGCGTCTCATTAATTAAATCGACTTCCAATTGCATCGTCGTCGTTCCTTAGGTCTCAATTTAACAATCATACTACATCTGCAAATGCCCGGTCAAATAGCCAGGTCTTAACCTTCCTGCGAAATGTCAGGAGATTCCAGGCTTCGGTTAGAAAACCATGCCAGATCTTGTCTTGACTCCAAGCTCCTGATTTTTTGCCTAGGGCTTGTGCACTGTTTTGCTCCATAGCTGCCTTGTATTACTCATGGGATTTTCATCAAGCATTATACCTTGCCTTTGGATTTTGGAATTATATCTTTGCCTTGAATTTTGGGACTATTAGAGCTGTGTATTTTACCTTGGACATATTCTACTATTGATCTTCTTTTGTTGGACACTATATTTGTTTTCAATAAAACCCTATTATTCAGAGATTGTCTGTTGTGTGTGTGAAGCCTTACTGTCAAATCAGGTTGTGGCCTAGTCTGGGAAATTAAGTAGAGGAAGCCTTACTGTCAAATCAGGTTGTGGCCTAGTCTGGGAGATTAAGTAGAGGAAGCCTTACTGCCAAATCAGGTTGTGGCCTAGTCAGGATAATCAAGTAGAGGAAGCCTTACTGTCAAATCAGGTTGTGGCCTAGTCTGGGAGATTAAGTAGAGGAAGCCTTACTGTCAAATCAGGTTGTGGCCTTGTCTGGAAAATCAAGTAGAGGAAGCCTTACTGTCCAATCAAGTTGTGGCCTAGTCTGGGAGATTAAGTAGAGGAAGCCTTACTGCCAAATCAGGTTGTGGCCTAGTCAGGATAATCAAGTAGAGGAAGCCTTACTGTCAAATCAGGTTGTGGCCTAGTCTGGGAAATTAAGTAGAGGAAGCCTTACTGTCAAATCAGGTTGTGGCCTAGTCTGGGAGATTAAGTAGAGGAAGCCTTACTGTCAAATCAGGTTGTGGCCTTGTCTGGAAAATCAAGTAGAGGAAGCCTTACTGTCAAATCAGGTTGTGGCCTAGTCTGGGAAATTAAGTAGAGGAAGCCTTACTGGCAAATCAGGTTGTGGCCTAGTCTGGAAAATCAAGTAGAGGAAGCCTTACTGCCAAATCAGGTTGTGGCCTAGTCTGGGAGATTAAGTAGAGGAAGCCTTACTGTCAAATCAGGTTGTGGCCTAGTCTGGGAAATTAAGTAGAGGAAGCCTTACTGGCAAATCAGGCTGAGGCCTTGTCTGGAAAATCTAGTAGAGGAAGCCTTACTGGCAAATCAGGTTGTGGCCTAGTCTGGAAAATCAAGTAGAGGAAGCCTTACTGCCAAATCAGGCTGAGGCCTAGTTTGTTAAATCAGCTGAAGGAAGTCTTTTTTTTAAAGTGCACTCTCTGGCACCTTTGAGATTTTGGATGTTGGAATGTTGGCCATGCAGAGTCCGTTATGCAATTTTTCCCTCAGTGGCAACCAATCTCCTCTGTCTGGTGCCTTAGAGGGTTGGAGTTCTGAGGCTGGCCAGTCTGAGCCATTTATGCAAATAATCCCGGAGTGGCAGCCAATCGAAACGCTGGCACATATTCCTCCCGTCGCTCGGCCCACCCGCCCACAAACACTGACTTTTATTATATGTAATCGATATTTTGGACTATTAAAACAGCCAGAAAGTAAGTGCTGTTTTAATTAAACCGTTTGATACAAACTGGGTGCTTGTTTGGTTCATCTCTACCTGAATCAGGCAGAGCCCTGGCATTGTGACAGGATTACGTTTTTTCCAAAAGCCAAGGGCGAGTGTGGAGAGAACTTTACCGACTCCTAGTTCTTAAATCGCAGTACACGAGCTTTCTGTTGAAAGAAGGATTAAAAAGAAACACCAGCAAACAAAACATGAAAATACCAAGCCGACTGGATTTCAAAGAAGGCGGGTTTTATCTCTTAATTACGAAAAATGCACACTGCCAAACATATCAGCCGCGATCATAACAAAAGTCAGATTGAATTTTCGCAAGAGGGGAGGCGAACCCAAGAATGTTTACCAGAAAGCCCCGTTCGGCCAAAAAGACTTGGAAGCCGTTCCAAAAAAGCACATTTCTATAGCTCTCGGGAGGTACGAGATAAACCCTCACATTTGACAAAAACAACAACAAAAGACGAACACAAGTGTGCCATGTGCGCACCCCCACCCGCGTATCTTGGAAAAGATCGCCAGTCCCTCTACAAAAAATTTAAAAAAGAAAGCATGAAAAGGGTTTTACATCTGAAGCAAAAAGGCAGTAATAATGATTTGCTCTTATCGGGGAAAATTTCCACTAATAAGCGCTAAACAAAACAATTTGGCAGCTGCGCCTCGGAGTCCTTTGTGAGTCGAGAAAGAAGGGGGAGGAAAGGAAGGGTCGCTCTCCGGGGTCAAAACAATTCCTGGTTCCCTACAACAAAGGGACTTTTTTTTGCCAAATTTCAACAAGAAAGAACAGAGGAGGACAAAAGTTCCATCCCTTCTGTGTCATCTCTCATTTCCGTAGGGTTTCTCCCCCCCCCCTTTCTTTTAACAACATCGTCTTTAAGACAAGACCGACACATGGAAATAGAAGCCCAAGAGCACTTCACAATGCAAGATGGTGACATTGCTTGGCTTGAGAATGTGCCCACTTAACAACTCATCGAAGGACTCTCTCCATTCCAACACTGTGATGGACCACTCTGACAACCTTCTAGACCAGTGTTTCTCAACCAGTGTGCCGTGGCACACTAGTGTGCCATGACGGACCTCCTGCTGTGCCGCGAGAAAAGCTCTCTCCCCCCCCCCCCTGCCGAACTCCTGCTGCTTGGGGGAGGAGGAGAAAGGGCCGGGCGGTGGTGAAGGAAAAAGAAGAAGGGGCCAGGGCGCTGCCTCCTTCAGCCGTTTCCCCAGCCAGCCTCCAATCCGCCATGACTCCTGCCATGACTCTCACCCCTCGCTCGCTGAAGCTGCATGGAGGAGCCCCGCCCACTGAAGCCCGTCCACTGCTCATGCTCCTCGTCTGTGGGAGAGCTGAAGCTGGGGGGAGGGGACGGGGCATGGCGCGGCATGGCTCCATCTCCTCCCCTGGCCGGCACTCCCAGCAGCTGCTCCAGCCTTGAGGGGACAGTGCCAAGCCAACATTGTGTTGGCTCTGCCACCGCTGGCTTGACACTTCCCCTCGAGGCTGGAGCAGGTGCTGGGAGAGCTGAAGCTGGGGGGGGGCGGGGGCATGGTGCGGCATGGCTCCGCCCCTCCCGGGCCGGCACTCCCACCAGCTGCTCCCAGCAGGCCACCCCCCAGCCGTTCTTTACTGTGTTAAGAGTGTCATTTTGTGTCATTTTGGTTGGTGGTGTGCCCTGGGATTTTTTTAATGTCAAAAGTGTGCCGCGGCTCAAAAAAGGTTGGGAAACACTGTTCTAGACCAGTGTTTCCCAACCTTTTTTGATCCGCGGCACACTTTTTACATTTACAAAATCCTGGGGCACACCACCAACCAAAATGACACAAAATGACACTCTAACACAGTAATACACATAGTTAATCTGTTTTTAAATGTATTTATACACTCAGTGTGAAACCTGGGCCTGTTTCGATGAACACAACATAGATATGACTTCCTCTCACATACTTATACATGCTATCATATCTTCTCTCAGCCTTCTCTTCAGGCTAAACATGCCCAGCTCTTCAAGCCATTCCTCATAGGGCTTGTTTTCCAGACCCTTATCGATGAATTGGGCAGTGAGTGAACCTGGGAGCATCGAGAGGCTGAAGCAGCCCTGAGCGGGAGCTGGAGCCAGGCTGAGTCGAGGCTCCTGAAGGCTTTCTCAAGACGGGCCTGGCACTGGCACTTGGCGGAGCCCTTCCTTTGCCTCGGGGAGGACCTTTGGGGAGGGAAATAGGGAGAAAAAGCAGCTAGGAGGGGGAAGAGTACCAATTTCCCAAGGCACGCCTGATGATCCCTCACGACAAACTAGTGTGCCCCGGCACACTGGTTGGGAAACACTGTTCTAGACCAGTGTTTCCCAACCTTTTTTGAGCCGCGGCACACTTTTTACATTTGCAAAATCCTGGGGCACACCACCAACCAAAATGACACAAAATGTCACTCTAACACAGTAATACATATAGTTAATACGTTTTAAAATGTATTTATACACTCAGTGTGAAACCTGGGCCTGTTTCAATGAACTCAGCATAGATATCCTGGCAGGAATGGCAGAAAGACACAAACTTCCCACACAGAACTCCCATAACCAAGAGAAAATGCTATAAGACTTTGGTGGGCATTGACCTTGAGTTTCGGAGTTCTAGTTCACCTATATCCAGAGAGCACTGTAGACTGAAACAATGTTGGATCAGGACCAAACTTGGCATGAATACTCAATATGCCCAAATATGAATGCAGATGGAGTTCAGGGGAAATAGTCATTGACATTTGGGAGTTGTAGTTGCTGGGATTTATAGTTCGCCTACAATCAAAGAGTGTTCTGAACCCCACCAATGATAGAACTGGGCCAAACTTCCCACACAGACCCCCTAGGAGGCAGGAGGAGGTCTCTACTTGGGGAAAGGGAGGCGGACCTTCCCAATGCATGGAGAGGGAGAGACCAAATAGACAACGGGTGGGGGGGGAGTGTTTGTAATTTTGTGCCTTTATCGAGGTTTTTATTCTTCAACACACTATACTCCCCCCCCCCCCCCCCAGGTTCCAATTTCCCACGGCACACCTGATGATCGCTCACAGCACACTGGTCCACACTATGCGGACTATGGCTGATAGAAGTTACAATCTAACAGTATCCATAGAGCCACATGGTTTCTGCCCATCTCTACTGAACAGCCTCTACTCTGCCTATATTCAATGTTTGTGTCCCTGACTTCAGGTTGTCTATTGACAGAAATGTTTTGCCCAGTTCTTTCCTCTGAAAGAACTGAATATCGGCCTACAGTGCTGTAGCACAGCAGTTCTCGTTTGTGCCTGGAGGGCAGGGAACGGGTCCCGGGATGCCATTAGCATTAGGGCCTGCAGCAGCAGATGTGGATTCAGAGGATGAGCTAGATGACTGGGGGGAAGCACAGGGCCCTGCGGATGGGCCTCAATCGCCTACAGAGAGCCTGGCATGGGATGAGATGATGTTTGGGCCTAGCATAGATTCCGATCACCAGGTGGAGATGGGAAGCAGCGAAGAAAGTTATGAACACCCAGGGGGGAGGAATTCCCAAGATAGAGATAGTGTAAACATGGAAGAAGCCGAATGGGAAAGTGCAAGGGAGGAAAGCTCTCAGGAAGATAGTGACACAGCTGTTGAGAGGCAAGGTCGTTCCTTTGATAGGAGACGAGACATTGAGTCTTCCCGAAGGGCTTGGTCTAGGGTCCTAGACCGACCGAGGTCCGTGAGCAGAGATTGGAGACGGAGGAGCCTAGAGCGTCGCGGACCTCGGCCGAAGGATTAAGTACAGGGGCCGTGGGAACGCATCCTCAGTTCTCCGGCCACGTCGTACCTGTACTGGCGAACGGAGTAAGACCACCGGCAGTGGTCACCAAGCATTGCCTTGCTTTACCTTGTCTTGGTCCTGATTCGCATTGGTTTGCGAAGCCTTGCCCTGTCTCCTGATTCGCAGTGGATTGCGAAGCCTTGTCAAGCCTTGAGCTCCTTGCTACCTTTGGACATTGTACGCTAAACCTTTTGGATACTTTTGGACATTATTTTGATACTGAACTATATTCTTAAGCTGTTATTATACTCAATAAAGTAGTTAGCCTCTAGTACGTCTCCGTGTGTGTGTTTAAGGGGCCGGTAAGTCCGTGATTGTGACAAGTGCCCACTATTCATTGGTGATCTTCCACCCAGGTACAAAGCAGGTGAACATAGCATTGAACAAAACATGCAGAATAATCACAGGATGTCTTAAACCTACACCTGATTAAAAACTCTACAAGGTAGTTGCCATTGCCCCCATTCATGTGCGCTTGCAGGGGTCGGGAACCTTTTTGACCCAGAGAGACATGAAAGCAAAATATTTGGCAATTTATTTCAGTGAGAGCCGTATAATATATATATAATATATTTGAAGACTGAATTTGACTAAATGTGAGTATATACATACATACTATGAGGAAAGGATTCCCCCGGCAGAATGACGGGACACTTCAGACCTGGCTCTGCAAAAGGCATGCTCAAGTCTCTGGGAAGGAAGACGGAAGGAAGGAAGGAAGGAAGGAAGGAAGGAAGGAAGGAAGGAAGGAAGGAAGGAGGAAGAAAATAAAGGAAGGAAAGGGAGAGGAAGAAAGAAGAGAAGAACAAACTATTGAAAAGGAAGAAGAGAAAAGCAGGAGAGGGACAAGGAGGGGAAAAGAAAGAAGGAAATGGGAAGGGAGGAAAGGAAAGGGTGGGGAAAAGAAAGGAAAGGGAGTGAGGAAAAAGTAAAATAATGAAGAGAAAAGAAAAAAGGGGAGAGAGAGGGAAGTGAAAAGAAATGAAGAAGAAAATGAAGACTTGGAGAAAAGAATAGAAGAGGAAGGAAGGAAGGGAGAGGGAGGGAGATTGGAGGAAAGAAGGAAGGGGAGAGAGGGAAAAGGAAGGAGAGAAGGAAAGAATGGAAGAGGAAAGAATGAAGAGGGAGGGAGGAAAGAAGGTAGGGAGAGAGGGAAGAAAAAGGATGAAAGAAAAAGAGAGGGAAGAAAGGAAGGAAGGAGGAGGAGGGCGCGGGGCCAAGGTGGACCTTGGTGTCGACGTCGGCAAGGCTGTCCCTCTGGAAGGCGTCGAAGAGGCAGCAGCTCTAGAACTGCCCGACGATGAGAGCGATGAGCTGGGCATCCCCCGGGGGCAGCAAGGCCAGGTCCGCGGCGCCAGGACCAGGCCTGCCTCTGCCGCCTCCCCCAAGGCCCATGGCGGAGGACAAAGAGGATGACAGGATGACAAGGAAAAGCCGCCGCCGCCAGGCTCTGCCATCCCCGGCGAAGAGGGTGCAGGGCCCTGAGAGCAGCAGGGTATGAGGAAGGGGCGGCAATGGCGGCGCAGAAGCAGCAGCAATTGCGTCACTCCTCTCCGCTGCATGCTGGGAAACTGAGGCCCAGGCTGCTCTGGAGAGCCAGATGCAAACATGAAAAGAGCCACATCTGGCTCCCGAGCCATAGGTTCCCTACCTCTGTGCTATTGGAAGTTGCTGCTAAATGTGAGAGAAATAAGGTTAAACACTGTGAACGCTATTCACTATATGGCTACCAGCCTCCTCCCAGTAGACTCAAATCAAGGGAAAGCTTTATGGGAACTACCACTCCTCTTGGCGTCCCCCCAGCAACAGCAAGGGTATCCCTCTGGGCAGCTAAACCAGGAAATCCCAACTGGATGGCCCCCCATGAGAGGGGATCTTCCTCCAGGGGCAAACCAAGAATGGGAAACTTGGAAGTCCTTGAATAGACTCAGAAGCGGAGTGGGCAGATCAAAAGACAACCTGGCAAAACGGCACGACCTAAATTTAAAGAATCCCACACCTTGTGTGACTGTGGAGCAGAACAGACAACTCTGCACAGTCCACTGTGCCGTGCCTCATGTATGGAGGAAGAATTGTTGGAGGCAGGCATGTAGCCGGGGGCTAAGGGGTTGGTGGCTGAAAAGGCCTTACTGGTACATTATTTAAACTGTTATGTTTATTTATATCATGATCTGATCACCATACTCATTATATCCCACATTAATGGGGTTATTGGGATAACAATACAAAAGGTTTGCTAGGGTAGACCATCTTCAACCCAGTCTCAGCCCCCCGAACCAAACTCAGCCCCGAATCAAAATCCTGGCTACGGCCCTGGTTGGAGGCTACAGACAATGCCGTTGCTGTTGCCCATTTTTGGTCAAAAGATATTTCGCCGCCTGTGCTCCTTCTATTTTTATCAGTTTTATACTAATTTATGCAATGCTTTTGATACGAAACAATAATAACCCAGGTACTAACCAAGGGTGACCCAGCTTAGCTTCCAAGATCGGACCGGATCTTGTGCTTTAAGGCTATTCAGGCACGTCTCCATTCCAAAACACAAGGCAGGAGTTCATAACTGGGGATGCTTGTGTTGAAGAGGGAACTGGTGTTGACACATCAGAAATCTGGCAAAATATATGAAGCTGAGAAGGAAGAATTTCCTGGCACAGCTAAGCAAAGAAATCTGTGTTAATCTTCAGAGGAGGGGAAATGGAAGGGGGAGAGAAAAGGGAGGAGAAAAGCAAGACCAACAGCTCCGATTAGTACAGCCAGATTCGCTGAGCCCTTTGAAAGCCACACAGCGCTTGGAAATAAACCCATCCCTATAATCCAATATTCATCAGAGAAGTTGTCTTTATTAATGTCTTTAAAGTGCCTAAAGATGCTATTAACTCCTTTTCAGACAGAAGGAAATTGTCTTAATTCTCTTAAGCTTTAAATAATACAGGACATGCAAAAGAGAGAGAGAGAGAGAGAGGGGAGAGAGAGAGAGAGCAAGTAGAGAGAGGGATGAATACACTTCCAAAATTACAAAAGAGGGAAAGTGAGCCCAAAATTACAGATAACACTAGGCGGAAAAGAGGACCACCATGTTCCTTTTCTAAGCATTTAATTTGCACATATTTACAAATGCAGAGCTCATTCTGGGCAAAAATTTGGATGAGCTAGAACAGGGGTGCTCATTAGGTAGATTGCGATCTACTGGTAGATCGCCTAGGGCGTCCTGGTAGATCCCAGGCAGGGCGGGAGGAAGGCTCAGTCCCGCCTCGCAGGCTCCCAACGCCGCCCAGGTGCTGTCGGCTAGTCAGCGTGGTGGCGGTGTGACCGGCGTCGCTATGGCCCATATGGGAGCCATACATGGTGTGTATGGCTCCCATAAAACTATAACATGAGCGGTAGTTGTGAGGAAGCGGAAGAGTTTCTCATTCTCTTTACTCATTGCCCTTGTCTCTATAAAATTCAAAAGAAAAGTTTCTGGTTTTAACTTCACCTTAATTTGCATAATTTCCTGAACTAATTTTTGTACCATTGTCCAAAATTTTTTGCCACTCCACAGGACCACCATTGATGGGAAAAGGTGCCTCTATCCTTTTGCCACTTCCAGCACCTATCATTACCATTCTTAGCAGGGGCGGTCTAAGGTAATTTTAAATGGTAGGCGAACATTATTTTGGTGCCCCCCCCAACATTATTTTGCCGCCCCCATGTAAAACAAATATATAATTATAATATCACAATACCATTAGTAGTATTACATTGTATCAATGTATATACAATATATTATACCATACTCATACTATATTACCGTATTTTTCGCACCATAAGACGCACTTTTTTTCCTCCCAAAGTGGGAGGAAAAATCAGCCGCGTCTTATGGTGCGAATATGCAGGCGGGGGGGGGGGGGGGGCGCTGGAGCAGAGGGAGGGCGGCGATATACGCACCCGGTCGCCGCCTCTCCTCTTCTCTGGTCCGTTACGGCGGCGGAGGGACGCTGGTTCGCTCGCCATCTGCCTCCTTTGCTCCCCCCACCTTTGCGTCCCTCAAGGAAGGGCGGAGGGAAGCAAAAGGAGGCGGAGGGCGGAGCGAACCGCGTCGCTTCACAGCTGACGCGACGCGGTTCGCTCTCCCTCCACCTCCTTTTGCTTCTCCCGCCCTCAAGGAAAGGGCGGAGGGAAGCAAAAAGGAGGCGGCGGCGGAAGTAACCGCCGCGTCCGCGTCGAGCTGACGCGACGCGGTTCGCTCCGCCCTCTGCCTCCTTTTCCTTCCCCCACCTTTTCTTCCCTCAAGGAAAGGGTGGGGGAAGGAAAAAGGAGGCAGAGGGCGAGCAACCAGCGAGCCCTCTGAGAAGACGCACCTGCTGATAAGACTAACCTAGATTTTAGAGGGGGAGCGAAAATATTTTTTTTCCTATTTTCCTCCTCTAAAATCTAGGTGCGTCTTATCATCCGGTGCGTCTTATGGTGCGAAAAATACGGTATATCATAATTATATTATACTACATTACAATATAATTATATTATAATATATTGACATTATAATACAATATAACATTCTATTATATTATTATTATTATTATAAAATAATAAATAAAATTATTTATTTCAATAAAATTATCCTCTACCAAATATTTTCATGACTCCTATAAAACTCAAATAACCCAAAATAAACTAAAATAAAATATTATATATTACTATTTTGTACAATATCACTATACTGCAATATTGTTTGTAATATTGCAGGTAATATAAAATATATCATTATTCTATTGTTATATTGTATTTTTATTATATTGTATGACACTATTAAGCAGAACTGTATAATAATCAACCAGAAATGCAATGTAAATGCATCAAAATCAGAATATATTACCTATCACCCATCTCATAATCCATAGGAGTCTCCCATAAGTCCAAAATTAGGATCCCAATGTAAATGTAAATAGAAAAAACAGCCAAAATGTTCAAATGAGGTCGAATACAGGCAGCGCGGCCTGGGCAAACTTGGGTCCTCCCTCCCTCCTTCTAAGTGTTTTGGCCTCCAACTCCCACAACTCCTCATAGCCTCAGGCCCCTCAGGTCTAGACAGAAATAGAGCCGAAGAAAGGAAGGAGGGAGAGAAGAGGTCACAGAGGAGGAGGGGGAAAGCCCTTCATTCATTCCTTCACTTACACTTCCTTCGCTGATTCTTTTCTCCTTCCCCGCAAACGTGCGCGCGGTGGAGATAAAGGGAGAGGGGAAGCACTCCCTGCCTGACCGATAGGGAGTGCTTTGCTTACAGGCTTCTGCACAAGGGAGCTACTGGGCATGCGGGGAGGTTTTCGCGCATGTGCAGTTGCTCTTGCACTCAAGTTCAGTTCTGGAGCAACTGCGCCTGCGCGAAAACCTCCGTGCATGCCCAGAAGCGGCGGCGGAGCACACAAGGCCGGGGCCCAAAAGCAGGCAGCTGTGGCACTGCCTGAGGAACATCGGCAGGGCCAGAATGGCGCCCCATGTGACCAGGATGGTGCCCCCTTCCCAGATGGCGCCCTAGGCGGCCGCCTACTTGGCCTACTTTGTAGGACCGCCCCTGATTCTTAGATATTCTCGCTAGCTGGACTGGGGTGTTGTACCATCTGTACAAGACTTTCATCATATTTTCCTTTAGCGAATATGAACACTAGTATGAATACCGCTAGGATTGTATGGGCCAGATACTGGAAAAGTCAAGACTCCCCGGATGAAGAAGAAGTAATACATAAACTGCTGGAAACTGTGGAAAATGATAAGCTGACTTATTTGTTAAGACTGGGAACAACTAATCAATTTACAGAGACTTGGAAACCAATGGTTACATACGTTAAGGAGAAGAAAAATATTAATTTGACAGGGTTTTGGATATAAATAGCGAAATTAAAAGGACATATACCACGGCTCTGGGAGAGAAAAAACTAACAAATGTATCTGTACCATCGGGTGAAGTTAACCAGTTTGTTTTTAGTTAGTTGTGTCATGCTGAATGTAAACCCTCCCCTTCCTACCCCCCTAGCCAGGCATGGAGCCCGGGGGGGCTAGGGCTTCAGCCCCCGAAATTCTCAGGGTGGTCCGCGAAAAGGCCTTACTGGTACATTATTTAAACTGTTATGTTTATTCATATCATGATCTGATCACCATGCTCATTATATCCCACATTAATGGGGTTATTGGGATAACAATACAAAAGGTTTGCTAGGGTAGACCCTCTTCCACCCAGTCTCAGCCCCCCGAACCAAACTCAGCCCCCCCCCCCGAATCAAAATCCTGGCTACGGCCCTGCCCCTAGCCCTAACCCTAACCCTTCCCATCCCCACCTTTCCTAAATTGTTTGTTGTCCAATGTCATATGTTGTTACTGTTGTATTTTAAACAATAAAAATTCTTTATAATTAAAAAAAAACAAAAACAAAAAAAACTATAACATGAGCAAGGGTTTTAGGAAATTAGGAAAAAATACACAGTAAGGCTTATCCACTATAAAAATATAGAGATTTTTTTCATATCATAAACAGAACTAGAGAAATAGTAGGCATATCAAGGTTCAAGACATACCATAAACCCAGAGGCATATATGGGTGTTGTGGTGACCAGGATACAGGTGGTAAATTACCATATAGCAGCTTCACAATAAAATCGCAGCTTCACAAAGATAGAATTCGCAGCTCCACAACGTAATACCGGTAGTCCAGATAAATCCAACACAATATAGTCTCTAGTCTGATAATCAGTCCAATCAGTCTAAGGACAAAAGGAGACTCCAATAGCTCCAAAATAAGGCATACAGAGTTAGGCCGACGGGCTGGCGATGCCAACGATGGGGGGCCCGCTGGTGCTCCGTTTCGCCCCCGGGCGGGGCTTTATCAAGGCCTTCATAGATGTACCGTAGTCCTTATCTATATGGAAGTGGCCAGATACTGGTCAAAGGACATTTAATAGAATGCCAAGTTTGCAAACTTTGTGTTTTGTTTGTTTGTTTGTTTTTAATGCAATACAACTGTTTGGTTCGCTCCTGACATGATAAATAAATAACCATAGCTGTGGGCATGATTCCCATCTTTGGTCAAATTATACTTGGATCAAGAAACAACTTGAAGGCACAGCCACAAAGGGGTCACTACTGCAAAGGCCCTGCTTTTAGAAACTGAACAAAGTCCTGCTACTCTTGCATTCACAAATGGCAATCGCAAAACCGACCTCCAAATTCCTTAAGTCATCAGTCAAGGAAAGACTAAATGAAGGTATGGCATAAATTAACAACCCTGGGAAGGCCAGCCGGCAGTATTTCTTTCCCAATCGCTCTCTTATTTGCATAGGGATGAGTCGAAATTATGGGATGGCGCCTTGGACGTAAAATCGCAGCTAGGTGCTTCTCCCGGAATATATTTACACATATCCAACGCACTCCTAAGGCAAAGTTCTGAAGCAGCTCGGAATTCATTATAATATAAAATAAGGTAGCAAGAAGCAAAGAAGAAGAGGGGAGAAATCTCCGAAGGGGGGGGGGAAGGTCTGCCCCCCCCTCCCGATCCGTCCCCACTTGCTAACATTCCCAATTCACTCTGAAACTCCTTCACAAATTCTCTTTAAAGTTTCAACAACAAAAATGAACCACTTCGCTGACACTATATATATATATATATATATATATATATATATCCCATACAAAGGAGCTCCTTCTCCAAAGAAGTGGGGGAGCCAGAAGGAGAGGAAATGAAGACTAATGATGGAATATTTCCTGCGACTTAATCACCAAGCTATTAAGGCGGGTGGCATAATAAGGTACGTTTGGTCACAGCCGCTGGCTTCGCATTCAGCAGCCATTGGACATTACATCATATTCTGAAAGAGTGAATTGCAATAAGGCTCGTCCAAGGCGCCATCTATTCACCCCATTCAACTTGTATGCAGAACACATCATGCGACGTCCGGGACTTGACGAATGCAAGGCTGCAAGAAACATTAACAACCTTAGATATGCAGATGATACCACTTTGATGGCTGAAAGCGAGGAGGAGCTGAGGACAGGCCCAGATTGCCCATAAGGCCACCCTAGGCCATGGCCTATGGGCGAAAGCCGCGAAGGGGGGGGCACGCAGATTCACGGACCTTCCCCCTCCTCCTCCGTTCGCTGGTAATCCCAGCCTGGCTCAAGCACCACCCCTATTGGCTGCCGCCGCCGCGCTAAGGCATAGCAGCAGCAGGAGGAGCTGGCGCGGTAGCGACAGCCAATGGGGGCGCCCGGGGCGGCGCTTAGCAGCTAAGCACCGCCTCGGGCGCCACCCTTGGCTGCTGCCGCAGCGTTCGTTTTTCCTGCTGCTGCTAAGGCAGCAGCAGCATGAGGAGGAAGAGGAGGAGCATCGCGACCAGCATGGGCTGAAGGAAGAGGCCTCCTCCGATTGGTTCGCGATTGGTTCCTGAGGCGGAGGAAGGCCACGACTCTCTGCAGCCGCTGCCCTCCGCGCACCCAGCGCGAGGCCGCAGAGCCACCTTCAAGGCCGCGGGGGCTGACGGGATGAGGCGGCAGCGCCAGCCTCTCAGCCGTAGGGCATGCTGGGACCCGTAGTTCTTTGGGATCGCCGGGCGCGCGTTCCCGATGCGGGGAGGAGCCTCAGCGGTGAGTGGATGGATATTGGGGGAGAAGAGGAGGAAGGGCTGAGGGGGAGCGGCGGCGGGAATGGGAATAGGCCTCTCTAATGCGGCGGCGCGAGCCGGGAGCGTGGGCGTAATTCCAAACTGTGGCCTAGGGCGCCAAAAGGTGTTGATCCGGGCCTGGCTGAAGACCTTTCTAACCAAAGTGAAAAAAGAAAGGGAAAAGGCTGGGTTGCAGTGAATCATTAAAAAAAACCCAAGATTGTGGCAACCGGATTGATTGACAACACAATTTCCAGACTGTTTAACAGTGGAACTCTCTGCCTTGGAGTGTGGTGGAAGCTCCTTCTTTGGAGGCTTTTAAACAGAGGCTGGATGGCCATCTGTTTGGGGGGGGGGGGCGGTGGCGTTTAGTTAATTGTACTTTTGCTGAATAGCAGGAGATTGGACTAGATAGCCCATGGGGTCTCTCTTCCAGCTCTATGCTTCTACACTGACCATATAATGTAGTTTCAAGCTATGTTACATAGAGGTGTAGATGGGACTTCCTACTTCAGTGGTTCTCAACTTTCCTAATGCTGTGACTCCTTAATGCAGTTCCTCAAGTTGTGGTGGCCCCCAACCATAAAATTATTGTTGTTGCTACTTCACAACTGTAATTTTGCTACTGTTATGAATCATAACATAAATATCTGATATGCAGGATGTATTTTCATTCACTGGACCATATTTGGCACAAATATCCAATACGGTCAAATTTGAATACTGATGGGGCTGGGGTGATTGATGTTGTCATTTGAGAGTTTTAGTTGCTGGGATTTATAGTTCGCCTACAATCAAAGAGTATTCTGAATTCCACCAATGAGGGAATTGAACCAAACTTGGCACACAGAACTCACATGACCAAGAGAAAATACTGAAAAGGTTTGATGGGCACTGACCTTGAGTTTTGGAGTTGTAGTTCACCTACTTACAGAGAGCACTGTGGACAGACACAATGATGGATCTGGACCAAACTTGGCACAAATGCTCAATATGCCTAAATGTGAGCACTGGTGGCATTTGTGGGAAACAGACCTTGACATTTGGGAGTTGTAGTTGCTGGGATTTATAGTTCGCCTACAATCAAAGAGTATTCTGAATTCCACCAACGATGGAATTGATCCAAACTTGGCACACAAAACTCCCATGACCAAGAGAAAATACTGGAAAGGTTTGGTGGGCACTGACCTTAAGTTTTGGAGTTGTAGTTCACCTACCTACAGAGAGCACTGTGGACAGACATAATGATGGATCTGGACCAAACTTGGCACAAATACTCAATGTGCCTAAATGTGAGCACTGGTGGTGTTTGGGGAAAATAGACCTTGACATTTGGGAGTTGTAGTTGCTGGGATTTATAGTTCACCTACAATCAAATAGTATTCTGAATTCCACCAACGATGGAATTGTACCAAATTTGGCACACAGAATTTCCATAACCAACAGAAAATACTGGAAGGGGTTTGGTGAGCATTGAACTTGAGTTTTGGAGTTGTAGTTCACCTACCTACAGAGAGCACTGTGAACTCAAACAATGATGGATTTGGACCAAACTTGGCACGAATATCCAATATCCCTTAATGTGAACTCTGGTGGAGTTTGCCAGGATTTATAGTTCACCTACACTACAATCAAGAGCATTCTGAACTTCACCAACGATAGAATCGGGCCAAACTTCCCACACAGATCCCCCAGGACCAACAGAAAATACTGTGTTTTCTGATGGTCTTTGGCGACCCCTCTGACACCCCCTCGCAACACTGTTCTACTTGATCTCCAAGGAAAGGGGCACGTAAAAAGGACTCTTATGCTTTAATTTTTCCCCATTTGTTTTCTCAGTAAGGAACTCTTCTTTTTGATGTGTATTTGAAATCTTGCTTTCCTATCTTGTACCACCATCATCTGAAATACTAAAAAAAAAATCCTGGTCCGTACATTACATGTTTGTGTTTAGACGCTCAAGGAGAAGCGGGGAGGGGGTTCACTGCAAGGCAGGTTGGAGCTGCTTGAAGGAAAACATCACAGGCCCCCAAATCACACACGGTTCAACGCATCACGAGCAAAAAATATTGCGGACTCAGTCTGAGAGGCTCGGAGCCAGCCTGCAAAACCCTTTGAAGTTAGAAAAACATCCTCCGGTCAGGGCACATTTGTGAAACGGTGGGACAGGCGCTTTAAATAACATCTCACTCTGCGATTACCTGCGGTGTGCCGGGAGATTGGCGCCGGAGTAACTTAAACAACACAAGACCTTATGCTGCAAAATCAGAAGTCGCCGTCGCCTCTGAGTGTGTCTACATCAGAAGAAAGGGCCTTCGCGAGGGAAAGTTCCTCAAAAAGGGAAAGACATCTCCATGCTGAAATTGGCCAACTTGGGGCAAGCCCACTGCAAACCAAGGCTTCCCACGTATGAAAGTGGTCGGTACGCATCGCATAAACATCCATCAGCATTGCTGGCCTTAAAAGGATGTAAATATACCAGTGCTCCAATTGCCCTTGCACTCTACCCATGTTTTCATACTTGGCATTCCTTCATATTTTCCCCCCTTTGCAATAGCAGATTGAAGAGCAAGTTGCATTTAGAAGCGTGGGGGGGGAGGAAACTACACTCCACTCTCCACATTTGCGGGTTTGACTTTGGTGGTTTGGATGATTCACGGATTTGATTGAAATGTCCTCTCTCAGATCTCTATGATCAACTTCCTCTGGAGGTTGACCCTATATCACTGGTTCTCAACCTTTTTAATGCCGCTACCCCTTAATACAATTCCTCACGTTGTAGTGACCCCCAACCATAAAATTATTTTCGTTGCTACTTCGTAATTGTAATTTTGCTGGCTGGCTCTTTGGCTACCAGAGGTTGCCCGCCAGCCATTCCAGGGACACAAAGGGGGCGGGGCCAAATGAAGCAGTCCCGCGACCCCTCAAAAATTGCCAGGCGACCCCTCTGGGGGTCGCAACCCCCAAGTTGAGAACCACTGCCCTATATAGTGTTCTCTCACTTATTGCGGAAGTTACGTTCCAGGACCTCCCGCAATAAGTGAAAAACCGCGATGTAGGGACGCTCTATTTATTTTAATATTTATACATTATTTTAGTACTTCTACACTATTTTAAGTCTTTATAAACTTAAAATAAAGTGAAGGAAAGGAAGGAAAGGCCCTTCAAGGCTTGAGGGAGGGAGAGAGGACTGAGGAGGGAAAGCGCCTCGGAGAGCGGTAGTGGCAAAATCCAACAAAACAGCAAAAATAACATGATATATATTTTAAATTAATTTTTTTTAACTGCAAAACAGCGAGTCTGCCAAAAGCGAACTGCAAAGTAGCGAGGGAACCTAGGCAAGTGAGGTTTATATATCTGCGGAAGGTCCAGAGTGGAAGAACGAACTCTTGTCTGTCGTCATATAAACACAGTAAATACAGTAAATAATAATCTATATAAATAAAAATGTAATGTTCGTTTGTGGGATTGACATAACGCAAAAACCACTGGATGAAATGACACCAAATTTGGACGCAAAACACCTATCAGGCCAACGAGTGATCATCACTCATCAAAACACTGGAAAACACAGCAGAAGGGACTTTAAACGCCAAAAAACATAAGGTACATTACAACGCATGCGCAAAACCACACACACACACATATATATATGCAAAGGCATATACACATATACACAAATATATATATATACACACACACACACATACACGCAAAGGCATATACACATATACACAAATATACACACACACATATACACAAAAAACCAAAAGTACATTACAACGAAAGTGCAAAACCATAAAAGCCAAAAAACAAAAAGTACATTACAACGCATGTGCAAAACCACACACACACACACATATATTCAAAGGCATATACACATATACACAAATATATATACACATACACACCATATATATATACACACACACATACACATACACATACACGCAAAGGCATATACACATATACACAAATATATACACACACATATATACACAAAAAAACTAAAAGTACATTACAATGCATGTGCAAAACCATAAAAGCCAAAAAACAAAAAGTACATTACAATGCATGTGCAAAACCACACACACGCACACACACACACATATATGCAAAGGCATGTACACATATACACAAATATATATATATACATACACACACACAAAGGCATATACACATATACACAAATATACACACACACATATATACACAAAAAAACTAAAAGTACATTACAACGCATGTGCAAAACCATAAAAGCCAAAAAACAAAAAATAAATTACAACGCATGCGCAAAACCACACACACACACACATATATATGCAAAGGCATATACACATATACACAAATATATACATACACATATATATACACAAAACATATACACAAACTGGGACACAGCAACGCATGACAGGGGAAAGCTAGTCTATATAAATTAAAAATGTAACATTCATTTCTGGGATTAACATAACTCAAAAACCACTGGACAAATTGACACCAAATTTGGATACAATACACCAACCAGGCCAATGAGTGACCATCACTCATAAAAAAATACTGAAAAACACAGCAGAAGAGACTTTAAAAGCCAAAAAACAAAAAAAATACATTACAATGCATGCGCAAAACCACATATATATTCGCAAACACACATATACACAAAATATACACACACAAAACACATACACACAGACTGGGCCACAGCAACGCGTAACAGGGGATGGCTAGTAAATAATTATAAGACTGTGCAACTCAGCCATTGTCTCTTGATAGACCCTATATACTATAGAACTGACTTCACAACCCCTGAGGATACCTGCCAAAATAATAATAATAATAATAATAATACACTTTATTTATATTCTGCTCTTCTCAGCCCGAAGGGGACTCAGAGCGGATTACAGGTACACATACTTAGCAGACAATCCCTGCCGTTTTCCACATACACACATATAGACGAACAGAGGCAAACTCTGGCCACCAGGGGGAGCTGACGCACTCCTCATCTCTCAGTGTTCCCAGCGTCCCTTGTTGTTCCTTCTGCATTCCTCAGCGTTCCTGGAGTTCTTTTAATGACCTCATAATTCAGTCAGAAACTCAGACATATACAGACAGACACTCAGAGGCTATTTAACATTCCTGCTTCTGGCCACCAGGGGAGCTGTCGCTTCCTCATTCTTTGCATACTTCCTGGAGTTTTTATGGTCTCATAAATCAGTTAAATTTGCCTCCCCACTTAATGTGGTACCTTTATCACCTACTTGACAGATGCAACTGTCTTTCGGGCTGCAAAGGTCGAGAGCACGCTACACTTAAGGTCGAGCACCCACCTTGACCCGGGCAGGCCTCAAACTCATGACCTATTGGTCAGAGAGATCTTATGCAGCGGACACTTAGCCAGCTGCGCCACATTCCCTGTGCAATAGATGCAGGCAAAATGTCAGGAGAGAATGCTACTGGAACATGGCCATACAGACTGAAAAATTTACAGCAACCCAATGAGTCTGCCATGAAAGCCTTCGGCAGCGTAAGCCAAAAGACAGCTTTGTTTCTCCAGGTCAAGACGCCACTGTGTGCATAAATTGTGTGTCAATTGCAGAAAGCGTGTGCCTTGCCGAAGTCAGAGCCCTAGCTATCTTGATGAAGGTTTTAACATAATTATTGCCGAGACCATCCAAGCTTTCAGCAAGTTCAGAGGATAAAGAGCAATATAACGCTTGGCATTCGCTCCAAGAGTATCCGCTTTCAGGGAGATGAAAGATGAAAACCGAAACCAAGGACAGAATCAAAAGGCCCCGTCGCTTTCCTTCAAAACAAGGGCTGGGCCGCCCCCAGACTCAACTCCTCCTTGCTCCAGATTCTGGCTCCAGGTTTCATTCACTTCAAATTCATCTGTGTATCGTTCAACCGGAAAAAAAACCACCAGGGCGCTTCCTAAACATCCCAATTGTTTCTGCCGCCCGCTGATCCATTGTTTCTGCCACCTGCTGCCACATTTCAGACACGCAATGGTTGGGTTTTTGATGCTCGCCGAAAACCAACTTTGCACGCAACGTAACAGAAGTAACACATGTGTATCTTTGGGATGTAATTCAGCCATACACTACCGCATTTGGAAGTGAAAACCTTCCGTCTTACAGAGTTTTTCAGTGGACATGCCTACTGCAGTTTAGAATTACTAGATGAACTTGCCCTGTAAACTATATACAGGGTTCCCTCACCTATGATGATTATACTATGTGTTGCTATACTGTTCATCTTATTTGTCATTTTATATATTTTATTATTATTATTATTATTATTTATTTCGATTTACTAAACTGCCCTTCCCGAGGCTCAGGGAGGTTTCCAGACATATAAAAAAAACACATCAAGATTTAAAACATCATAAAATACCATTATATTATATTATTTACTTTATTTCTACCCCGCCCTTCTCCCACAAGGGGACTCAGGGCGGCTTCACAACCGCATCGATGATGCCATATGAATACACTCAATAAAAACGGTTAATACATATTATTATAAAACAACAATAAAACCATTAACTTCACCGGGAAGTGGCGCAGCTGGCTAAGTGTCAGCTGCATAAGATCTCTCTGACCTGTAGGTCATGAGTTCGAGGCCTGCCCCGATCGGGGTGGGTACCCGACCTTAAGTGTAGCCAATTGTAAAATAGGATGTGTGGAAGGGCCCTGGCAGAAGGGGGTTGGACTGGATGGCCCTTGGAGGTCTCCTCCTAGGAACCCCTTGTTGTTGTTGTTGTTGTTATTAGAGGCTCAATGACCATCTCTGAGGAATGTTTTGACTGTGTTTTTCCCTTATGGCAGAAGAAGGTTGGGCTGGATGGCCCTTGGAGGTCTCCTTCTACTCTAGGAACCTGTTGTTGTTTTTATTATTAAAATTAATAATTTTAATAATAAAATATTATTAATAATATTATTAAAATTAATAATTTTAATAATAAATATTATTAATAATATTATCATCATTATTATTATGAATAAATTCAGGGGCTTATTACACTCACATTTAGTTGAATTCAGTCTTAAAATATATTATATGGCTCTCACTGAAATAAATTTCCAAATATTTTGCTTTTATGGCTCTCTGAGTAGTGGGTAGGGAGATCATTTTGACTTGGTTGTTTTATAAGTAGCTCACATGCTGAAAAAGTGTGAGCACCCCTGCTCTTGAAGGTTCATAGAGGAGAATACGTTCGGACAGGTAAACTGGGCCAGAACCGTATAGGGCAGGGGTGGGCAATTATTTTTTCCAAGGGGCCACACGAGAGTCTAAAAATATTATGGAGGGCCGCACCTAAAGGCTGAACTGCATTCTACATAATATCAATTGAATTTCTTTAATAATAATAAAAAGGCACTACATTGCGTTTTTGATATATTAATAAGACTGATAAGAGTATATGTTGTGAGCAATGACAAAGAGAGGTTGTCATAGAAAAAATGACATTTATCCACTAAAATTTTACAAAACAAAGGTTAACAAAATGTTAACAAGAGCTTCAGTGGAGACACCTTCTGCCATGATAATAACTCTCTTAAAAGCAAATTTCCCCTTCCTAGGGGTAATTTCTCTCGCTTCCGCTTGTCTCAGCCTTGTTCTTAATTGTGAGTCATTTGTAAGTGGGGTGTGTGTAACTCAGGGACTGCATGTACCTCACAAAGCCCAGGATTCTCTATAGCGGTGGGTGTGAGGGGCCAAGCTGGGATCACCCTGCAGCGCGTGTGTGGCCTGCCTCAGAGAGACTGCCTGCCTGCCTGCCTTCTTTCCTCGCCCTCTCTGCCTGCCTGCCACTCACCCGCCGGGGGAGCTCAGAGGAAGGCGGGGACTCTTTGGGCATGGAGGCAGGGGCGGTCTTACGTATACGCGAAGGCCGTGGCTGCGTGGGGTGCCATCTTGGAAGGGCGCTGTCGCGCTGGCCGCACCACCGTAGCAAACCTCCCTGCTGCTGCATCGGTTTCAGCACCTGCAGGAGCTTCTGGGCATGCGCGGAGGTTTTCACGCATGCGCATTGGCTCCGGAGCTGAGGTTGAGCTCCAGCGCCACTGCACATGCGCGAAAACCTCCGCGCATGCCCAGAAGCTCCTGCAGGCACTGAAGCCGAAGCCTAAACAGGCTTAACATGCTTCAGCGCCTGCAGGAGCTTCTGGGCATGTGTGGAGATTTTCGTGCATGCACAGTGGCTCTGAAGCTGAAGTTGAGCTCCGGAGCCACTGCAAATGAGCGAAAACCTCCGCACATGCCCAGAAGCTCCTGCAAGCACTGAAACCGAAGCCTAAACTGGCCTCACGCGAGGCTGGGGGCGGTGCGGGGCACGTGAGAAAGAAGGGTGTGGCCTCGCGCGAGCCACTACACAGCCACCAGTTCGCCGCTGCGTTGTGAGGGTGCCTTTCTCTCCCTTTTCCTTCCACGAAGCTGGTAGTGAGTGGTGGTTTTCTCCTGAGGGGCGCCTTCAGGCAGGAGCTTCTGGGCATGCGCAGACGGGGGGGAGGGCAAAATAATGTTTGGGGGGGGCACCAAAATAATGTTTGCTTACCATTTAGAATTACCTTAGACCGCCCCTGCATGGAGGTCAGCGGCCCCTCGGGGAGCTCGGCCACTTTGCCGCCCTCGTCACCCGAGGCCTCCATGACCCGCTTGAGGCGGGGAAGCAGGTCTTCCTGGCCGCCTCCCTCCTTCTTTCCTTCCTTCCTCCAATCTGCCCTTCTCCCCTTCTGCCCTCTCTCTGCCTCCGACACACCCTCAGCCGCTCACTGCAGGGAACGAGCACGAGGCAAGAGAGAGGGGGGAGAGAGCGCACGGTAGGGGGGAGCGCGCGAGAAGGTGCTTGCTCCTGGCCTCCTCCTCTTCTCGCCCCCTCCCTTGGCCGCTCTGCTTGCCTGCCTGCCGGGCCCTTATGCGGGCTGGACAGAATCGGCCGGTGGGCCGTATGCGGCCCATGGGCCGCAAGATGCCCAGGTCTGGTATAGGGTTTTGTAGGTTAAAACCAGCACTTTGAATTGTGCTCGGAAGCCTTCTAATCCCTATCCCCACCCATCCCTTTGTAAGTCAGGTTTATTAAGCTTTTTTTTTAAAAAAAAACCATTTAAAATTCAGTCTAAGATTTCCTGTTCTCATTTATCCATAAAAATTAATTACATTTTTTTACTTATCCACACAGATGACAGCATTGTGGTTTTGCTCTTTCAGTTTTCCCTTAAGGAAAAAGAGAGAAAGTGTTGTTTATTTTGCGCTAAGTACTTGTTTTGAAAAGCTCCTTGCTCCCCACCTGGTTTTGAATTAAAGCCACCGTCAGCAGCATAACTGGACCCAACCTACAAACTTTCTCTCTTTTTCAAAAAGAGCAGGCTATGATCTACTTTCCGGCGTACAGCATTTCTGAAGCTGACCATAAAGAACTCGGCAGTCTCCCAGTATAAACTCACCAGGATTACATCAAAGGCTTTTCCCTAGGATAAGACGATTGATTTCTTCAAGGCCTTTTAGAAATTCATCTAGGATATTTTGGGTTATTGCATTAGGCCTTACTCAGCGAGAAATTATAGCTATTCCGATTACTGGACTGAGATAGTCTTCCTAGTAGAAGAGAAAAAGGTGCCTTTGTGTCCCGGACGTATACGACAACTTGGCCATTTATAGGTCCACCTCGGTCGGAGAAGTAGGTCTCTTTTGGGGCATTTTGGAGTGCCGTTTCCATTTGTTTAACATAGAATTTTGCACCAGAGGCAAAAATAACATGAAAAGAGCAAGGGTTGTGTCCTGTTACTCATAAAAAGAAGAGGTCAACCTGTTTCAGCAAACTATTTATACTCATTCCACCGCATTCACTGGGGTGAGAGGAACAAGAACCGCCATGAAAGTGAAAAACACACATAAAGACATTGCTGTGAGTTTTCCGGGCCGTATGGCCATGTTCCGGCAGCATTCTCTCCTAACATTTCACCTGCATCTGTGACTGGCATCTTCAGAGCTTCTGTTGGCAGTGAAGAAAGTGGAGTGTACAGTGTTCCCTCCCAACTTAGCGGACTCGCCGTTTTGCGGTTTTCAAAAAATATTAATTTAAAATATATATTGCTATTTATTTATTTACTTTATTTATATTCCGCTCTTCTCACCCCGAAGGGGACTCAGAGCTGATTACAGGTACACATACTTAGCAGACAATCCCTGCCGTTTCCACATACACACATATAGACGAACAGAGGCAAACTCTGGCCACCAGGGGGAGCTGACGCACTCCTCATCTCTCAGCGTTCCCAGCGTCCCTTGTTGTTCCTTCCGCATTCCTCCGTGTTCCTGGAGTTCTTTAATGGCCTCATAAATCAGTCAAAATTTGCCTCCCCACTTAATGTGGTACCTTTATCTCCTACTTGACAGATGCAACTGTCTTTCGGGCTGCAAAGGTCGACAGCAGGCTACACTCCTCGCTGTTTCGTGGTCATTTCCGAATTTTCTTGCTGATTGCTCATTGGCTGATGGCTAACAGCTGACTTTCCCTTCTGCTGATTTTTTTGCCCATTTTTAAAGCGGACGCCATTTTTGAAGACTTCCAAATTTCGGAAGTCTAAATAATCTGAAACGCAATCTATGACTACATCTGAAACGAATTTTGAAACTTTTTTTATCAAACAGCCCTACTGTACACATATACAGACATATATGCACACATAGATACACAAAAAACACATATACACAGAATGGGCCACAGCAATGTGTGGCAAGGGACTGCTAGTAAATAAATTAAATAATTAAATAAATAAATAATGCCAATCGGTGGGGTTTGAGAGAATGCGCCAAGACCAATATCAGACAGCGTGTTTCATTATTATTATTAGTAGTAGTAGTAGTGATGCTGCACTGTTCTCCAAAGCCACAACCCAATGCTCAAACCACTCAAAAACATTTGGTTCTTATCTGCTAAATAACACTATATAACACATTTGGGGGGATCTGTTCAGACACAATCACAGGTTGAACAACACCACCTTTGTATGGAAGTTATATTTATTTTAATATTTATACATTATTTTAGTAGTTATACACGATTTTAAGCACCTCGGAGAGCGGAGGCGGCAAAAACCCGTGAAAGAGCAAAAATACAGTGATATATATTTTAAATTAATTTTTTTTAGCCGCGAAACAGCGAGTCCGCTAAAAGTGAACCGCAAAGTAGCGAGGGAACACAGTACACATATACACACATATATACACACATATATACATACACAAAACACATATACACAGAATGGGCCACAGCAATGTGTGGCAGGGAACGGCTAGTAAGTATTTATTTATTTATTTATTTACATCATTTATATTCCACCCTTCTCACCCCGCAGGGGACTCAGGGCGGATCACAACGCACATATACAGGCAAACATTCAATGCCACAGACATACAACATATATAGACAGACACAATTGGTCGAGAGTTCACCCCGACCCAGGCAGGCCTCGAACTCATGACCTTCTGGTCAGTAGAGATCTTATGCAGCTGACTCCCAGCCAGCTGCACCACGTTCCCGATAAATAAATACCACCACTACCACCTTCCAATCACTTCCATAATATGCCATCCACCATTCTTTCCCCCCTCCCAATTGTCCTTTTATATGCACTTCCAACACTGATGCGGCTTTCTATTTCCCGGAGGAAGCAGTGAATCCCCCAGGCACTCTTTAGCCTGCCTTTCCTCCCATGCTGACAGCGGGACAACAGTGCCATGTCCTTGGCTCCTGGCATCTTCACCCATTGAAGGATCTGACATGGCAAGTTACCTCCAAGGGCACCCCGACACGCCCTCCGAGACCAAGACAAAAAATGAGAGAGAAAGAGCGAAGCCCTTGCCTCTGTATCGCGCCTCGTTCACATCACACGGCAGATCAAAAGATCCAAATCTGCTCCCAAATCCCATTCCTCCTGCAAGACAGCACTTTGTACTGTCACTTCCCTACCGAGCGCATCCCCTTATTTCATACCTCACAGCATGTGCCGCTGCACCCCAAGATCAAACACCCAGGCATGATTTCCTTCCACAGATCTTGAAATCACAGAGTTAGACTTTAATGGGAACCTCAATATGCCTAATCCTCTAAAGCTGGCACAGTAATGCTCCGAGATACATTAAACTCTGCCGTAATCACAAAAGCAAAAAGAGAAAGAAAGGGAAAAGAGAGTCTCGCTTTCTCTCTTTCCCGGATGTACAACACGCACACACATATAGGCACAAAAGGTCCAGAAATTACATATCAAGCCATCTAAGATGTGACACGGTTAACAGATGTTGGGAGGCATCCGTGTCGACCGAAGGCCAAGTGGCTTGGCGGAAAATCCAAGAACTGGAGACCGGATTTCACCGCTCTGGGTCGAGCGTCCTCAAAGGGACTCTCTTTCTCTGATACACATCATAAGAAGAACATTCTTGTGACATCCGAAGCCACCGCGACCCCTAAATGTGTCTCATGCTCAACTTGGAACAACTAGTTATAAATAGTTAGTTAAGCATCCACTTGCGGTTATTATTTTTTTCACACAAGCACCTTAAAGCAGTGTTTCCCAACCAGTGTGCCGGGGCACACTAGTGTGCCGTGAGCAATCATCAGGTGTGCCGTGGGAAATTGGAACCTCGGGGGAGAGTCTAGTGTGTTGAAGTATAAAAACCCTAAGAAACCTACCTCGATAAAGGCACAAAATTACAAACACCACCACCCCCACCCGTTGTCTACTTGGTCTCTCCCTCTCCATGCATTGGGAAGGTCCGCCTCCCTTTCCCCAAGTAGAGACCTCCTCTTGCCTCCTGGGGGGTCTGTGTGGGAAGTTTGGCCCAGTTCTATCATTGCTGGGGTCCAGAATGCTCTTTGATTGTAGGGGAACTATAAATCCCAGCAACTACAACTCCCAAATGTCAAGGTCTATTTCCCCTGAACTCCATCTGCGTTCATATTTGGTCATATTGAGTATTCATGCCAAGTTTGGTCCTGATCCAACATTGTTTGAGTCCACAGTGCTCTCTGGATATAGGTGAACTACAACTCCAAAACTCAAGGTCAATGCCCACCAAACTCTTATAGCATTTTTCTTGGTTATGGGAGTTCTGTGTGGGAAGTTTGTGTCTTTCTGCCATTCCTGCCAGGATTTCTATGTTGAGTTCATTGAAACAGGCCCAGGTTTCACACTGAGTGTATAAATACATTTTAAAACATATTAACTATATGTATTACTGTGTTAGAGTGTCATTTTGGTTGGTTGTGTGCCCCAGGATTTTGCAAATGTAAAAAGTGTGCCTCCGCTCAAAAAAGGTTGGGAAACACTGCCTTAAAGGCACAACTTATTGGAAGCTAGACATGTTCATCCACTTGCGGTGATTTTTTTTTACACACAAGCATGTTAAAGGCACAACTTATTGGAAGCTAGGCATGTTCAGTTCTGGTTATTATGAGGGTTGAATGAAAAGTAATGCCTCCACCTTTGTAACTCCTCAACCAATGGCAGTACTGGTATGCGGCAGGTACTGGCTTGTTCAGTAGACTCTCCTCTACAGTTCCATTTTGGCAGCAAGCCTTAGCACAGTTTGGAGTAAGCCTATTTGAGGGTTGAATGAAAAGTAATGCCTCCACCTTCGTAACTCCTCAACAGATGGCAGCACTGGTATGCGGCAGGTACTGCCTTCTTCAGTCAACTCTCCTCTACAGTTCCATTTTGGCAGCAAGCCTTAGCACAATTTGGAGTAAGCCTATTTGAGGGTTGAATGAAAAGTAATGCCTCCGCCTTCGTAACTCCTCAACAGATGGCAGTACTGGTATGCGGCAGGTACTGGCTTGTTCAGTAGGCTCTCCTCTACAGTTCCATCTTGGCAGGAAACCTTAGCACAGTTTGGAGTAAGCCTATTTGAGGGTTGAATGAAAAGTAATGTCTCCACCTTCATAACTCCTCAACAGATGGCAGTACTGGTATGCGGCAGGTACTGGCTTGTTCAGTAGGCTCTCTTCTACAGTTCTATTTTGGCGCGAAGCCTTAGCATTGAACGGTTGTGTTGTTAAAGTGCGAAGTATGGAACCCTGCGCAGATGGTCGGTCAATGAGACTTAAGCAGCAGAAGGTGTCACCCCAAAGCATCAGAGAATGCAAGCTGTTTATGGTGATTGTGTTGATGTGAGTACTGTGTGTCATTGGGCGAGTAAGTTTCAAGATGTTGAGGTGAGAACATGTGGCTTGCGTGACAAAGAGTTGGACGTCCTGTGACAGCAACAGCTCCGTGGCTTAAAAAAACTCCATGGTTGAAAAAGTTTTGAGAACCCCTGCTCTAAAGGTACCATATCCTATCTGATCTTGGAAGCTAAGTGGGGTGAGCCCTGGTTATTACTTGTATATGGACAATGGCAACAAATACCAGAAGTTTCAGCTATTTTAGAGGAAAATTCCATTTTATTGAGCTATAGTAGTTGAAGTGGTGTCAAACTGCATTGATTCTACAGTGGAGATGTATCATTGGAATAATGAGAGAAGCATTTCTGGTTGTTGAGCAACCAGGAGCCGTATTGGCCATTTTTTCGGTGTTGGGTCTCAGACCTTCTCTGAAGGATCAAGGACAATATTTAGGACAAAGGGGACCTTCCTATTTCAGGTCTTTTTTTCCTTTTTTGCAGCAGCTGGAAGCTATCATCATGTGTTTACTATTTCAAACGTATTGTTTCAAGTGTATTGCCATCTACCCAAGCCTTCCAGGCATGGATTGGAGGCAGAAATAAATAAAGCAAGGCAGAAATAAATAAGACGTAATTCATTTCCATGCTTCTTGCAGATGTTTGTGATGAATTTCAAAGTGTCCCTTCCAAGCTCAGTGGGGAAGATAAATGACACTTCTTTTACGATCGCATATTGACCTTTGACTCGGGCACCTTTGGCTCCGGATATGGTGCAGCATTGCATTTTGGGACAGACATTCCCAGGCACGCTAGGCAGCGAGACGAGTCTTTGCTCACCTGCTGAGTCTCTGAGCCAATGTGGGTTGACCCAAAGACCTGCAAATGCTGACATACCATCATGCAAATCCACCACAATTTCTCACAAGGACAGCAAAGCTTAGTGAGCAAGATCATTCCAGGTTTAGTCTCACGACTAAAGCTTTTAAACCAGCATTTCTCATCCTAGGGGTCAGGACCCCTGGGGGGGTCCGCAAGGGGGGTTTCAGAGGGGTCACCAAAGACCATCAGAAAATAAAATACCCTTTAGCAGAGAAGGTTGAAGATCTCTCCAACTGTCCTGAGAGTTCTGTGTGGGAAGTTTGCCCCAATTCTATCATTGGTGGGGTTCAGAATGCTCTTTGATTATGGGTGTACTATAAATCACAGAAACTGAGTTGCCTCTGGGCTGAGTAAGGCAGGATACAAACACCATAAATAAATAAACTACAACTCTCAAATCTCAAGGTCTATTTTCCCCAATATCCACCAGTGTTCACATTTGGGCATATTGAGTATTTGTGCCAAGTTTGGTCCAGATCCATCATTGTGTCTGTCCACAGTGCTCTCTGTAAGTAGGTGAACTACAACTCCAAAACTCAAGGTCAATGCTCACCAAACCCTTCCAGTATTTTCTGTTGGTCATGGGAGTTCTGTGTGCCAAGTTGGCTCAATTCCTTCATCGGTGGAGTTCAGAATGCTCTTTGTTAGTAGGTCAACTATAAATCCCAGGATCTACAACTCTCAAATGTCAAGGTCTATTTTCCACAAACTCTACCAGTGTTCACATTTGGGCATATTGAGTATTTGTGCCAACTTCGGTCCAGGTCCATCATTGTTTGTGTCCACAGTGCTCTACCTGGATGTAGGTGAACTACAACTCTCAAATCTCAAGGTCTATTTCCCCCCAATATCCACCAGTGTTCACATTTGGGCATATTGAGTATTTGTGCCAACTTAGGTCCAGGTCCATCATTGTTTGAGTCCACAGTGCTCTACCTGGATGTAGGTGAACTACAACTCTCAAATCTCAAGGTCTATTTTCCCCAATATCCACCGGTGTTCACATTTGGGCATATTGAGTATTTGTGCCAACTTCGGTCCAGATCCATCATTGTTTGAGTCCACAGTGCTCTATTTGGATGTAGGTGAACCACAACTCCAAAACTCTAGATCTATTTTCCCCAATATCCACCAGTGTTCACATTTGGGCATATTGAGTATTTGTGCCAACTTCGGTCCAGATCCATCATTGTTTGAGTCCACAGTGCTCTATTTGGATGTAGGTGAACCACAACTCCAAAACTCTAGGTCTATTTTCCCCAATATCCACCAGTGTTCACATTTGGGCATATTGAGTATTTGTGCCAACTTCGGTCCAGATCCATCACTGTTTGAGTCCATAGTGATCTCTGGATGTAGGAGAACTACAACTCCAAAACTCAAGTTCAATGCCTACCAAACCCTTCCAGGATTTTCTGTTGGTCATGGGAATTCTGTGTGCCAAATCTGATTCCATCATTGGTGGAGTTCAGAATGCTCTTTGGTTGTAGGTGAACTATAAATCCCAGCAACTACAACTCCCAAATGACAAAATCAAACTCCAAGCCATTCTGGTGAGAGAGAGCTGGCCGTCTGCAAAGACATTGCCCAGAGGACGCCCGGACGTTGGGATGTTTGACCATCCTTGTGGGAAGCTTCTCTCATGTCCCCGTATAGGGAGCTGGAGCTGACAGAGGGAACTCCTCCGTGCTATCCCCGGATTCGAACCTCCGACCTGTCGGTCTTCAGTCCTGCCGGTACAAGGGTTTAACCCAGTGTTTCTCAACCTGGGGGTCGGGACCCCCAGGGGGGTCGCGAGACGGTTTCAGAGGGGTCGCCAAAGACCATCAGAAAACATATATTTCTGATGGTCTTAGGAAGACTTTTGGCAGAGAAGGTTGAAGAGCTCTCCGCCTCTCTTTCTTTTTGGAAACAGACTGCGAATTTTCCCATCTAAAGCTCTCCTCTGCTGTGATTGGCAGGCCTCCCTGCCAAGGGGATGGCAGTTTCTGAGACTCCAAGTGGGAGGGGAGAGCAGGCATGCTCGGCGCATAACAGCATGATGCACATGTGTGGGTAAGGGAGAGTGTTTGATGTGGGATGGAGGCTCATGCCAGCTAGTCCCTTCAAGGCATGAGGGTTCTGTGTAGGAAGTTTGGCTTAATTCTATCATTGGTGGGGTGCAAGGGGCTCTTTGATTGTAGGTAAACTATAAATCCCAGTAACTACAACTCCCAAATGTCAAGATCTATTTTCCCCAAACTCCACCAGTGTTCACATTTGGATATATTGAGGGTTCATGTCAAGTGTGGTCCAGATCCATCATTGTTGAGTCTATAGTGCTCTCTGGATGTAGGTGAACTACAACTCCCAAACTCAAGGTCAATGCCCACCAAAACCTTCCAGTATTTGCTGTTGGTCATGGAAGTTTTGTGTACCAAGTTTGGTTCAATTCAATTGTTGGTGAGTTCAGAATGCTCTTTGATTGTAGGTGAACTATAAATCCCAGCAACTACAATTTCCAATTGACAAAATCAACCCCCACCCAAAAAAAATACAGTTATGAAGTAGCAATGAAAATAATGTTATGGTTAGGGGTCTCCACAACATGAGGAACTGTATTAAGGGGTCGCAGCACTAGGAAGGTTGAGAAACACTGGTTTAACCCATTGCTGCACCATAAGTAAAATTAAATGCAATTTTTGTGGACTCAGCATTAAGAATAATCTCTCCCATTATCAACAGAACCACGGGCACTTTTTCGATGCATTTTAAATATGGGTTTAACATCTCAGCCTTCTCTTCCACAAAAGCAAGGAAGGTGAGCCTCTCAAGGCCCCACAGAAGGAGTTCTTCCAGCTGTAAAGCCCTCGGAAAGGAGAGAGAAACACAAACACCACCGCCATAAACGCTTCCAAAAATGCTTCAACATCTGCAATTTACTTTTCAACCAGGTTTTGAAGCCTAGCAAGAAGGAAACAGAACCCGTGGCCTTTTCAAGAATGTGTCTATAAAGGCCAACAGCTGGACGGGCGGGAGGTTTGCCGAGCGAACCTTCTGCTTTGTTTTAAAAGATCATCACGGAATTATATTTTTCTTCTTCTGAAGGAAGTTTCAATACTCCAGCGGCCTCTTCTCTTTTTTTTCTTTTCTTTGTTTCCTCCCCTTCTCCCCTCTCTGTTTCCAAGCCAGTTCAAAGAAAACCATAAAAAGTCATCCTCGCATCTTCTGGAATGGAAGACGCAAGGCTATAAAAATACCACTTAGTTAGGCCCCTCCTGGGTCTTATTACAGAATTGCGCAAAAGCCTATGAAGAATCCGTTCTTTAACGCAGTGTTTCCCAACCAGTGTGCCGGGGCACACTAGTGTGCCATGAGCAATCATCAGGTGTGCCGTGGGAAATTGGAACATCCGGGGGGGGGGAATGTCTAGTGTGTTGTGTGTTGAAGTATAAAAACCCTAAGAAACCTACCTCGATAAAGGCACAAAATTACAAACAACCCCCCTCCCCACCCGTTGTCTACTTGGTCTCTCCCTCTCCATGCATTGGGAAGGCCCGCCTCCCTTTCCCCAAGTAGAGACCTCCTCTTGCTGCCTGGGGGATCTGTGTGGGAACTTTGACCCAGTTCTATCATTGGTGGGGTTCAGAATGCTCTTTGAATGTAGGGGAACTATAAATCCCAGCAACTACAACTCCCAAATGTCAAGGTCTATTTCCCCTGAACTCCATCTGCGTTCATATTTGGGCATATTGAGTATTCATGCCAAGTTTGGTCCTGATCCAACATTGTTTGAGTCCACAGTGCTCTCTGGATATAGGTGAACTACAACTCCAAAACTCAAGGTCAATGCCCACCAAACTCTTATAGCATTTTCTTTTTTTTTTAATGTAAAATTCTTTATTAGTTTTCAAAGAGTTAAAAACAGAAAGAAGAAAAAAAAGAGATATAACAATTGACATACAGAAAAACGAAAATGTTGCCACGGGAGCCCAGAAATGGTTCCCCTGGTTACATGGACTCCAGAGATGGAGCGTGATAAAGTGTGCACAGACAAAGTTGGGTGGAGAGCTGAGACTGCATCCTGTTTTCCCATTCTTCGTTTCCCCCCATATAGATCTTTTCTTTAGTTTCCTGTATTAGGATATAAGAGCAATATGTTTTAGGCTTAGTCTAATATCAAATCAACATTGAACTCCTTCCTAGAGTACCCTCTAATTGCCTCCCAGTCCGTTCTTTTCTGATCCTTTTTATTTTTGTTACGTATCCTTTCCGTTAACCAGTCCATCTGTACTGTTTCTATGACTTTGATGAACCACTCCTCCTTCGTTGGGATTGTCGATGATTTCCAGTACTTTGCGTACAGGATTCTAGCTGCCATTATTCCTATCCCTAAAATTTTTCTTTCCCCAGGAGACGCGGCCTCTCCCCCCATTCCCAGTAAGAAGGCTTCTGGCTTCTTCTCCACCTTATAATTAATCATCTTGTGTATTTCCCTTTGGATCATCGTCCAGTATTTGGACGCCTTGGGACACGTCCACCATGCATGAAAGAAGGTACCATTTTTGTTCCCACATTTCCAGCATTTTGGGTCCGCCCCTCTGTACATCTTGGCTATCTTCTCTGGGGAGAGGTACCATCGATAGATCATTTTGACCCAGTTCTCCCTGAAGGAGTTACTTAGTGAACTCTTAACTGTGTTGCACCAAATGTTTTTCCACATCTGGGGTTGGATCTTAAAGCCTAGATTTCTGGACCATTTGGCCATGTATTCTCTTTCTTGATTATCTGCTGTATCAATTTCTAGTAATACTTTATAGATCTTGCCTAATGGTTTGACTTCTTCCTCAAGAATTATTTTTGCATTAAAGAACTGGCGAGTAACAACTGGATAACATACAAAGATACATTAAGAGGGAGTGAGGGGAACCAGACACTTAAAGCAAAGGAGGAATTAGAAAAAGAAGGAATACATCTGGGGTGGTTCCCATATCTACAAATGAGAGAAAAGTTTAGAGAGGACCTGAAAAGAGGATTTATGGACGAAGAGACAGAGTTGGGGAAAAAAATTCTTATAGCATTTTCTCTTGGTTATGGGAGTTCAGTGTGGGAAGTTTGTGTCTTTCTGCCATTCCTGCCAGGATATCTATGTTGAGTTCATTGAAACAGGCCCAGGTTTCACACTGAGTGTATAAATACATTTTAAAAAACCTATTAACTATATGTATTACTGTGTTAGAGTGTCATGTTGTGTCATTTTGGTTTGTGGTGTGCCCCAGGATTTTGCAAATGTAAAAAGTGTGCTGCGGCTCAAAAAAGGTTGGGAAACACTGCTTTAACGAACGCTGGTGTAAAGGACACTTCCAGAAGAGCGTTCCCCGTTTTCTCATCCTCCGCGTTTACTCGTTGGTGAGGCAACCATCGGAAAGACTGAACATATTTGCAGGAGTATCCTATATTTCGCCATTGAGCTCAATGCAGTTTAGTGCCAGATATGTCAATGAATACCAGGTGCTGTGAGCTGTATTTCAGAAGAAGGAAATGCCAAAACCTCCTCAGAGTATCCCTTGCCTAAGAAAACCTTGTGAAATCAATGGAATTATCCCAAAGCCAGAGACAACTCGAAGGCACATGCATCTACACTACATAATTATAATGCTTTTGTTCCACTTCAACTGCCATGGCAACATACTCTAGGACAGTGTTTTTCAACCTTTTTTGAGCCATGGCACATTTTTTACATTTACAAAATCCTGGGGCACACCACCAACCAAAATGATACAAAATGACACTCTAACACAGTAATACATATAGTTAATGTGTTTTTAATGTATTTATACACTCAGTGTGAAACCTGGGCCTGTTTCGATGAACACAAGATAGATATCCTGGCAGGAATGGCAGAAATACATACACGAAGGTCTTGCTCAACAGCTGTCAGTCATGGGAAAACTTCGACCCTCTGGGTGCTTTGGACTTCAACTCCCACCATTTCTCACAGCCTGAGGCCCTTTCCTGCTTAAGTGGCTGAGGGGGGAAAGGAAAAGGGCCTGAGGCTGCTAGGAATGGTGGGAGTTGGAGTCCAAAACACCTGGAAGGTCCAAGTTTGCCCATGCCAGCTTTCGATTCCATCGCCACATCTATCTTCAGCCTTTGGCGGTTTGAATATATGTGATTATCTACGTGATTTTCTACCTTGTCGCTATGATTGTGGTGCTGCTTCTTTAAATTGTCCGCAAACTGACTGTGTTATTGTGCGGATCCTGGAACCGACATTGGATAACATTGTGAGGATACACTTTGTTTTTTGCACTCACTTCCGTGATTTCATCAAATATCGCGAGTTTTCCGTAGAGGAGTGCTCCGTGAACTCGCTACTTCCTGGTTCGCAACTCTTCTGCTCTCTGTGGCGACCACCCCAAAGTACCTTATGTAAGACTTTTGATTTTCTCCAGCAGGATTGGGTACTTTGAATGTGTTTTTTTGCATATGATTATGTATGATTAATTGTGCATTTTGTACTGTGATGTAGCAGCGCTCCTTTAATAAGTAAGGCTATTGGAGGTTCCAATTTCCCACGGCACACCTGATGATCGCTCACTGGTTGGGAAACACTGCTCTAGGATACCTTTTTTTCATATCAGGAGCAACTTGAGAAATTGTAAGTCGCTTCTGGTGTGGGAGGATTTGTCGAATTTGAGATGACAGATGGGAGCTTACCCTGCTCCCCGGATTAGAACTGCCAGCCTTTTGGTCAGCAGTCCATCTGGCATAAAAGTTTAACCCATTGTGCCACCAGGGGCTCCTTCAACGAGGGTTGAATGAAAAGTAATGCCTCCACTTTCGTAACTCCTCAACAGATGGCAGTACTGGTATGCATCAGGTACTGGCTTGTTCAGTAGACTCTCCTCTACAGTTCCATTTTGGCAGGAAGCCTTAGCATTGAACAGTTGTGTTGTTAAAGTGCGAAGTATGGAACCCTGCGCAGACGGTCGGTCAATGCGACTTAAGCAACGTGCAATCATTGATTCTTCACAGCAGAAGGTGTCACCCCAAAGGAGATTCACCAGAGAATGCAAGCTGTTTATGGTGATTGTGTTGATGTGAATACTGTGTGTCATTGGGTGAGTAAGTTTAAAGATGTTGAGGTGGGAACATCTGACTTGCGTGACAAACAAAGAGTTGGACGTCCTGTGACAGCAACCACCAAGTTTCACAAGCAAAAGGTTGACAGATTGATTCAGGATGATCGCGTATCACTCAGACAGAAATTTCAAGCATCATTGGGATTTCACAAGAACGTGTGGGTCACATTATTGCTTTGCTTGGATATCGGAAGACCTGTGCACGATGGAGACCCAAAACAGAGTGTCAACTTCTTCCGTGACGCCTTCCGAAAACGTGTTCAGCATTGGCAGAAATGTATCCAATTGTCTGGTCATTATGTGGAAAAGTGAATAGTGGTAGTTAAAGAGGACACTCTAAGGATTATTTCTGTGTTTTATTTATTTAAATAGTTCCATCCAAACCCAAGTAGCGAAGGTGGAGGCATTACTTTTCATTCAACCCTCGTACATTCTGCAACACCAAATGCTTGCATTTTTCGTTTCCCCCTTCCTCTTATAGGCCTATTTCACCTCCGGCAGAAGGCTTTGAAATTCAGACCGCTAACCCTTTCCATATGTCCATGACAATGTGGCTTTCAATGTTATCACTCTTTATCATGTGAGGATAATTGCCTTGGAATCCAGAGTTTGGCAAGATTGCTGGCCAATGCGCCAATCTCATCTCCATGACACTCCTGCTTTCTGATAAGTAGATGATTAATGTCCACATTGCTATGTTCCCAGATAGCAGTGTGGATCGTGCATTTTCCCTCACAAGCGCATCTTCGAAGGCCGCCACATTTCATTAGCCCATTGCACAATTTTCCGACCATGTAAAGCTGTTGCACTTCAGACAAGGAGCACCCCCCTAGTTCACACACACAACAGACAGTCTGAATAATAGGCTTTTATTGAACCAAATATAGTGTCCAACAAAAGGATTAAAAGAAGATCAATTGTAGAATATATCCAAGGTAAAATCACACAGTTCAATTAGTCACAAAATCCAAAGGCAAAGGTAGAAAGCTTGATGCAAATCCCATAAATAATACAAGGCAGCTATAGAAGCAAAACGTGCACAGAGGCCTAGGCAAAATCAAGAGCTTGGAGACAAGATAAAGCTTGGCATGGTATTCTGAACGAAGCCTGGAAACTGAAGACAATTTCCCTAGCAATCTAATATAAAGACAAATCAGTTTCGGTTTGCAAACCGGCTGCTGCGTCGGAGGCTGGCAGACTGCCTAGCAGGCCCGGATTAAGCCTTTTTGGCGCCCTAGGCCAAAGGCTCCGCCTCCGCCCCGCCCGCGGCTCCGCCCCACCCATAGCTACGTCTCTTCCTCCTCGCCGGCGCGAGGAGGAGGAAGGAAAGCCCCACCCCCGGAGTCAATGCCGCGCATGCGGGGTAGCGGCCCTGAGGGCGGGGCTTCCTCCGCCACCTCCTCCTCCTCCCGCATCTGGAAAACGGCCGCGGGGAGAGGAGGAGGAAGGGAAGCTGCGCTCCAGGGCCACTGGCGGGCATGCGCGTCAGCAGCCAGAGGCCCTGTGACGCGGCTCCCCTCCGCTCCTCGTTTGCCCCTCCTTTCTTCCTTGAGTGAAGGAAGGAAGGAGGGGCAAGCGAGGAGGAGCAAGAAGCGGCGCGGAGGGGCGACCCGTCAGAAGCCCGGCTGTGACGCGTCGCCCCTCCGCTCCGCCTCTTGCTCCTCGCTCGCCCCTCCTTCCTTCCTTGAGTGAAGGTGCTGAAGCACCCGAAAAATCAACCTTTTAAAAAAAATTGGGGGGTCCGGATCTGCTGCCCCTCCATGGCTGCTGCCCTAGGCCAGTGTTTCTCAACCAGTGTGCCGTGGCACACTAGTGTGACGTGAGCGATCATCAGGTGTGCCGCGAGAAAAGCATGCTCTGCCCCTTCCTTCCCCCCTCCTGCCGAACTCCTGCTGCTTGGGGGAGGAGGAGGAAGGGCCGGGCGGCAGTGAAGAAAAAGAAGGGGCCGGGGCGCCGCCTCCTTCGGCCGTTTCCCCAGCCAGCCTCCAGGACTCCCACCATGACTCTTGCCCCTCGCTTGCTGAAGCTGCGCAGAGGAGGAGCCCTGCCCACTAAAGCCCATCCACCGCTCATGCTCCTCCTCTGTGGGAGAGCTGAAGCCGGGGAGGGGCTCACAGCTTTGCCAGCCTTGAGGGGCAGTGCCAAGCCAGCAGTGGCAGAGCCAGCACAATGCTGGCTTGGCACTGCCCCCTCAAGGCTGGCGAAGCTGTGGGAGAACTGAAGCTGGGAGGGAGGTGGTGGGGCATGGTGCGGCCTGGCTCCTCCCCCTCCCCCGGCTTCAGCACTCCCAGCAACTGCTCCCAGCAGGCCACCATCCCCCAGCCATTCTTTACTGTGTTAGAGTGTCATTTTGTGTCATTTTTGTTGGTGGTGTGCCCCCGGATTTTTTTAATGTTAAAAGTGTGCCGCAGCTCAAAAAAGGTTGGGAAACACTGCCCTAGGCCATGGCCTAGGGTGGCCTTATGGGTAATCTGGGCCTGCTGCCTAGATTCCTGAATGCTATCTCGGCGGTTGAGTGGAAACTCGTTAAGATTCCCAGGTGTCCCGTTATCAACATCAAGACCTTCAGAGTCCTGAACACAAGAATTGTCACCTAATGAAGCCCTGGGAAGAGAACTGTTCCCAGGAAAGCAAGCCTCATCTGAAAGGTCACTTTGCATCTCAGAATTCTCACAAAGCATCCCATCATCAGCATTTTCAGGAACAATCCCATCATTCCTAGCATACACATGAACACCAGGCTGAAACACCACAAAAGGTTTGCGGAAACTTAGAAGTCCATGGGCCTTGTCACTGCCAATTGTCCAACCCAGCTAGCCCAAGCATCCTGCCTCTAAGGATATACATGCTGAGGCTTCCTACATCTCAATATCTGGGGAGAAGAACCTTTCTAATTCAATGTTCCTCAACCTTCCTAATGCCGCAACCCCTTAATACGGTTCCTCCTGTTGTGGTGACCCCCAACCATAACATTATTTTCATTCCTACTTCATTACTTCCATTTTGCTCCTGATTTGTCTCGTCACGTATATGCAGGATATATTTTTATTTACTGGATCAAATTTGGCACAAATACCTCATTCACCCAAATTCAAATACTGCTGGGGATTGATATTGTCATTTGGGAGTTGTAGTTGCTGGGATTTATAGTTCACCTACAATCAAAGAGCATTCTGAACTCCACCAATTATGGAATTTAACTAAACTTGGCACACTCATCAAACTTCCATGACGAACAGAAAATACTGGAAGGGTTTGGTGGGCATTAATCTTGAGTTTTTGGAGTTGTAGTTCACCTACTTCCAGAGAGCACTGTGGACTCAAACAATGATGGATCTGGGCCAAACTTGACACAAATACTCAATATGCACAAATGTGAACACTGTTGGAGTTTGAGATAAACAGATCTTGACATTTGGGATTTATATAGTTCACCTACAATCAAAGAGCATTCTGAATCCCACCAATGACAGAGTTGAGCCAAACTTCCCACACAGAACCCCCATGACCAACACTGTTTTCTGATGGTCTCTGGTGACCTCTCTGAGACACCCTCATGACCCCCCCAAGAGTTCTAACCCCCAGGTTGAGAAACGCTGAGATAAAGGTTTGTGGAAACGTAGCAGTCCATGGGCCTTGTGACTGGCAATTGTCCAACCTTGTGACTGGCAATTGTCCAACCCAACTAGCACAAGCAGTGGATGTGGCTCTTACTGGGATGTGGCTCTTAATGAGACATGCTGCATTATCACAGGGTGTCTGAGCCCTACACCACTGGAAAAATTACACTGTTTAGCCACCACCTGACATCTGGCGGGAAGTAGCAACCAATAGGGAAAGGACCAAGGCAGTGACATCTCTGGCCCATCCCCTGTTTGGGTATCAGCCAGCACACCAGTGATTTAAATCAAGAAATAGTTTTCTAAGATCTAAAGAGACACTCGCTGGAACACCTCAGCAACCAAAAGTCCAAAGGTGGCAGGCTTAAACCTAAAACCACAATCAATGGCTGATACCAAAGAGGCTCCCTCCTGGGCACACAGAAAACTGGGTGACTTGGAAAGCACTGAAGAGACTGCGAGATGCAGGGCCGCCTTTAAGAAATGGGGCTACAAAATGGAGTCCACGACATGAGCGCATGGAGAAGAGCAAACCACAGACCACCTACTGCAATGCAACCCGAACGCTGCCACATGCACAATGGAGGACCTTCTGGCAGCAACACCAGAAGCACTCCAAGTGGCCAACTACTGGTCAAAGGACATATAATCGAATACCAAGTCTGCAAAGTTCGTGTTATGATAAATAAATAACCTCTAAGTGACACTGAGTTTATCTTCCATCATGACCAATGATCCGCCCTTTCTTCTCCTCTTGCTGCTGCTGCCCACACTGCTTCATCCACTGGCATTCCAGATTGCGACATTGCCACAAAGTGCCCAAGGCTTCCTTAGTACCTATACACCCAAGTGAACGAACAAGATTCCAGCTCCAATACATAGCCAGTGGAAAACACCCTGACACATTGGCCTGTTCTACTGGTATTTTCTTGTCTACCTGGTTTTGTTTAGAAATATCCAGACAGCTGCTGGCACATACATTTCAGATAAGCTTTTTCATCCAAAAATAGAGAAATGGCTGCAGGGAGAAACTGAGACAATCTATTTTCACCTCCTTACTGCCAATTCCGATGGCCTGCCACCTAAGTGGCAACCAACCTCGTGTTTGCTAAAGACTTTTTGGGTGCTACAAGAACATCACAATGTCACATGCAACAAAAGCCACCCAATTGTGCCTGTAGGTGCAGATCTTTTACTATCCTTCCCAAATCCCACTTGAATCTTCAGCCATTTGCACAAAGAGCTCATGGGTTTACCTATCCGAATATATCTTCCCCTTTAAACCGTCAAGGACCTTAAGATATTCCGGAAAGGCCCTGCTCTCGGTCCCACGACCTTTGCAGTCGCATTTGGAGTCCATGCTCTGGTTACATCCCGTATAGATTACTGCAACGCTCTCTACATGGGGCTGCCTTTGAAGACTGCTCGGAAGCTTCAATTGGTTCAGCGGACAGCAGCCAGGTTGATAACAGGAGCGGCACTCAGGGAGCGTACAACTCCCCTGTTGTGCCAGCTCCACTGGCTACCAGTTTGCTATCGGGCACAATTCAAAGTGCTGGTTTTGGCCTTTAAAGCTCTAAACGGTTCTGGTCCAACTCTGGTCCATACTCTCCCCGCTGTTATTTAACACTCACCCAATTGGTACGGAGTTTTGGGCTGGAATGTCATCAGTACGCTGATGACACCCAGCTCATTCTGAGGATGGACCCCGGGGTGGACTCTGTACCCGATAATTTCCATCTCTGCCTAGAAGCCGTAACTGGATGGCTGCGAGCCAGTAAGTTGAAGGTGAACCCAGCGAAGACGGAGACCTTGTAGCTGGGCCACCTGGGAGGGGTAGAGACCCAGTTGCCGACGTTTGACGGCGTGGCTCTTCGCCCGCAACCGTCAGTAAAGAGCCTAGGGGTCCGGCTGGACGCCCAGCTGTCTATGGAGGCGCAGATTGCCTGCGCCTGCAAGATCGCTTTCTACCACCTACGACAGGCAAAACGTCTGGCTCCTTACCTCTCCCGCTGCGACCTGGCCACGGTGATCCAAGCCACGGTCATCTCGAGGCTCGATTACTGTAATGCGCTGTAAATTGGCCTACCCTTGCCGACGATCCGGAAACTCAAGCTGGTGCAGAACGCTGCAGCACGTCTGCTCTCAGGAGCATCAAGATCTGCCCACGTGACTCCGCTCTTGCGCGAGCTGCACTGGCTTCCTATTGAATTCCGGGTCACCTTCAAGGTGTTAGTTTTAACTTTCAAGGCCTTATATGGTTTGGGGCCAGTGTACCTGAGGGAGCGGCTTACCCCTTATGTGCCCAGGAGAGCACTGCGCTCAGAGGGGCTCAATCTATTGGATGTGCCGGGCATTAAGGTCTATAGACTTGCTAGCATGCGGCAGAGGGCGTTTGCCATAGCTGCGCCAACCCTGTGGAACACCCTCCCCGAAAAGCTGCGAGCCATCCGGGATTTAATGCCGTTCCGTAGAGCCGCAAAGACCTGGCTATTCAGACAGGCATTTGGTCCATAACCAATGCCATGTTATCAGCATCCTGTTGTGTTGCTGTCAGCATATTCCTACTGTTATTGCAGTTCTGCTGGAATTTGATTTTAACTGGGGGTTTTATCTGGTTTTATTGCATTTTATGTGGTCATCTGTTTTTAACTCTGTAAACCACTCTGGGCTCCAGAGAGAACGGTATATTAAGTCGAACGAATAAATAAATAAATAAATAAATAAATAAATAAATAAATAAATAAACTTATTTGTCCGAACGCATCTCTCCCTATGAGCCATCAAAATGCTTAAGATCATCCGGAGAGGCCCTGCTCTCGGTCCCGCCTGCTTTGCAGGCGTGCCTGGCGGGGACGAGAGACAGGGCCTTGTCAGTGGTGGCTCCTCGGCTTTGGAACTTCCTTCCTAGTGACATCAGATCGGCCCCCTCCCTCCTGACATTTTGTAAGAAAGTCAAGACTTGGCTTTTCGAGCAAGCATTCGCAGACGAACTTTAATCGAGATCAAAGATTAGTATGACGACAAAACGATTTTAAGATTGTGGAGCTGAGATTTGTATTTTGTAGTTTTTAACTGTTAATTTTATATGTTTTTATATGACTGTTTTTATCTTGTGATGTATTGTATATGGGCACTTGTTGCCGCTTGTTCACCGCCTCAAGTCGCCTTCGGGCTGAGAGAGGCGGTACAGAAGCAAGGCAAATAAATAAATAAATAAATAAACAAACTTTGGTGGGGATGAGAGACAGGGCCTTCTCTGTGGTGGCTCCCTGGCTATGGAACTCTCTTCTCAACGAAGTTAGGCCTGCCCCCTCCCTCCTGACCTTCAGGAAGAAACTGAAATCCTGGCTTTGGAATCAGGCATTTGCAGACTGATGGATTGAACTGGTAAAGACTAATGTTTGGATTGAGTTGGATGTTGTTTTAACTCGGCAAACTGCCTTTTAAATGCAGTTATAATTTATTTATTATGTAGGTTGTTTTTAAAGTGTTATTTATTGTGTTGCTGTTGTTAGCCGTTCTTGGAGGTAGAGAAGAACAGGCTATAAAAGTTCTAAATAAATAAAATAAATAAATAAAAGTAATACGATTCATAGAATTATAAAACCGTAAGAGACCACAGGGGCCACACATTTCTCCCACGCAGGAAAAGCACAATCAAAGTAACCCCAAAATATGGCCATCCAGCCTCTGGTTAAAAGCCTCCAAAGAAGGAGCTTCATCCATAATCTGAGGCAGAGAGTTCCACTGCTGAACAGCTCTTCTCACGGTAAGGAAGTCCTTCCTAAATCTCCTTTCCTGTAAATTGAAGCCATTCTTCCAAGCCCTAGTTTCCAGAGCAGCAGAAAACAAGTCTGCTCCTTTATGACATCCTTTTATATGTTCTGAGTTCCAGATTTCAGTACCAAATACAGGCAAACACACACGCTTCATGCTTACACCACCTTAAAGCAGTGGTTCTCAACCTTCCTAATGCAGTGACTCCTTAATACAATTCCTCATGTTGTGGCGACCTCTAACCAAAACATTGTTTTCGTTGCTACTTCATAACTGTAATTTTGCTACTGTTATCCCAGCAGCTACAACTCCCAAACGTCAAGGCCTATTTTCCCCAAACAATCATCAGTGTTCACATTTATCCATGCCAAGCTTGGTCCAGATCCTTCATTCTTGGAGTCCACAGTGCTCTCCGGATGCGGGTGACCTACAACTCAAGAACTAGCAGCACGTGTTATGGCTCTGAAGGCAGAAGAAGACTGGACTGAGCAAATGCCACCTTTAAAAGTCCATCAGTCCTGTCCTGTCCCCCAGCACTGAACCAATGATGGGGAAGGGAGATCACCTATCAATAATGTAGCTTTGCAAAAACAGTTGGTAAAAATAAACAGCTGAGTAAAGGAGAGATAATCCATCCATAGAGACAAGAAACACCTTATTCTTTTTGCTTTAGAAGCAAAATCCTTTCCAAAACAGCCATTGGGGATATATATGTATGTGTGTGTGTGTGCGTGCGTATACACATACATACACTGGACCGACTATGTCAGTGTTTCTCAACCTGGGGGTCGGGACCCCTGGAGGGGTCGCAAAAGGGTGTCAGAGGGGTCGCCAAAGACCATCAGAAAACACAGCATTTTTGGTTAGTCATGGGGGTTCTGTGTTGAAAGTTTTGCCCAATTCTAACTTTGGTGGGGTTCAGAATGCTCTTTGATTGTAGGTGAACTATAAAGACCAGGAACTACAACTCCCAAATGTCAAGGTCTATTTTCCCCAAACTCCACCAGTGTTCACATTTGGCCATATAGCGTATCCATGTCAAGTTTGGTCCAGATCCATCATTGTTTGAGCCCACAGTGCTCTCTGGGTGTAGGTGAACTACAACTCCCAAACTCAAGGTCAATGCCCACTAAACCCTTCCAGTATTTTCTGTTGGTCATGGGAGTTCTGTGTGGGAAGCTTGGCCCAATTCTGTCATTGGTGGGGTTCAGAATGCTCTTTGATTGTAGGTGAACTATAAATCCCAGCAACTACAACTCCCAAATGTCAAGGTCTATTTCCCCCAAACTCCACCAGTGTTCACATTTTGCCATATAGAGTATCCATGCCAAGTTTGGTCCAGATCCATCATTGTTTGAGCCCAGAGTGCTCTCTGGGTGTAGGTGAACTACAACTCCCAAACTCAATGTCAATGCCCACTAAACCCTTCCAGTATTTTCTGTTGGTCATGGGAGTTCTGTGTGGGAAGCTTGGCCCAATTCTGTCATTGGTGGGGTTCAGAATGCTCTTTGATTGTAGGTGAACTATAAATCCCAGCAACTACAACTCCCAAATGTCAAGGTCTATTTCCCCCAAACTCCACCAGTGTTCACATTTGGCCATATAGAGTATCCATGCCAAGTTTGGTCCAGATCCATCATTGTTTGAGCCCAGAGTGCTCTCTGGGTGTAGGTGAACTACAACTCCCAAACTCAATGTCAATGCCCACTAAACCCTTCCAGTATTTTCTGTTGGTCATGGGAGTTCTGTGCACCAAGTTTGGTTCAGTTCCATCGTTGGTGGAGTTCAGAATGCTTTTTATAGGTTAACTATAAATCCCAGCAACTACAACTCCCAAATGACAAATTCAATCACCCCGCCAACCCCACCAGTATTCAAATTGGGGCAATTTGTGCCAAACGTGGTCCAGTGAATGAAAATACATCTTGCAAATCAGATATTTACATTACGATTCATAACAGTAGCAAAATTACAGTTATGAAGCAGCAGCGAAAATAATGTTATGGTTGGGGGTCACCACAACATGAGGAACTGGATTAAGGGGTCACGGCATAAGGAAGGTTGAGAAGCACTGGACTATGTGATGAATGTTGCTGTCCTTGAGAAAGCAGGGATCACCAGCATTGAAGCCATGCTATTGAGAACACAGCTGCACTGGGCAGGGCACATCTCTAGGATGAAGGACCACCTTCTCCCAAAGATACTACTCTACCGTGAACTCGCCATGGGTCAGCGCAAGAGAGGCACCCCCAAAAAGAGATATAAGGACTCCTTGAAGCAACATCTCAGGCTCGGCCAGATTGATCACCAAAAATGATCTACCCTGGCCTCACATCAGGAGGCCTATTTCGAGAAGACACGCAGAACGGGTCTCGAAGAGAAACGACAACGCAGAAAGAACCGCAACTTGGAAACAACATCACCCAAGGAGACTTTCTGCAGTGCTTTCTGCAACCGGACTTGCCTATCTCAGATTGGCCTTTTTAGTCATCAACGCGCTTGCAAAATGCGTGGGATGAGTCCTTCCTAAAAACTCTTCATTCGCAAAGTAACGCCGATATATATACTCTCTCTCTCTCTCTCTCTCTCTCTCTCTCTCTCTCTCTCTCTCTCTCTATATATATATATATATATATATATATGGCCTGGGTAGGTTCGGTCGGAATGCTCGTAAATCGGAATGAATTCGGATTAAATCCACTTTTGAAGTGGTTTCGAAGCAATGTAAGCAACTTGGAAGTAAATTTGCCAATTCGAAGCCATTGCCGCCATATTTTTTTTTTGACCCACTTCCTGGATTGGAAAGGAATAAGCCTTGGATTCCCGCCCTTCCCAAGGTGGTTTCCCCTCATTGGCTGGAGGCAAGCAGCTGTAGAGATTGCAAAAGGTCCTGTAGTTTAACAGCAGTTAAAAACTCGTGGTTTCCCTCCCCTGGCGATGCAAAGAAGGATGAGGTGGGCGTGGCTAAACACAGGCCACGCCCCCAGTGGTAAAGAACGTATATTTAAGCTGGGTCAGTCTATAAAAACCTTTAATAAAAACTTTGAAAATTTGCCAAAAATCCATGGATAAGTCAAAAGTTATGAAATTTGGTGAGCTAGCAGCGATCCGTGTGTTCTACCACTGTAGCAAGTTTCATCACAATTGGACTAAAAACGAGGGAGGGACAATCCCCTGAAGTTTCCCCAGCGTCAGTGCTGTTGCTTTCCTACTGCACATGCGTGTCTGCCCTTAATGAAGCAATTCTGAAATTTCTGAAATTTCGAACTTTTTCCCCAGAAAATTTCAGAAATCATTTCAAAATTGAATCGCCAGTGCCCCTAAAGTTGAAACAAGTTTTGAACCTTTTAAAAAATCAAACAGGCTATATATATATGTATGTATGTATGTATGTATATACAGTATATATATATATATATGTATATACAGTATATATATATGTATATACAGTGTGTGTATGTGTATATATATATATATATATATATACACACACACACACATATGCCTAAAATAATTTTTCAATTTGAAAACGAACACACACACACACTAAGCTTGTCAGAACAAAATTACATGAGCACCAAAAAAAACATGCCACAGATGTGGGTAAACGTCAGGAGAGAATGCTTCTGAAACATGGCCATACAGCACATAGGATGAGTAATGTGGGAGATATCGGCAATGCATTCTTTAAGCATGTTTCAGTGGTTAGAGATAAAGATCCAGGTTCAGCTCAAGTCCATACAACAACATGAAAGCCACTCCACGACCTAGGGCCAGTCACTATCTCTGACCTACATCGCAAGTTTGTTTGAGAGGATAACATGGGAGGAAGGAGAGCAATGAGCACCATCTTAAGACACACTGGGGGAAAGGTGCCCTATAAAGGCAACAAATTGATAAAATACATACACAAAAGCATTAGGGTTTCTTTATTATAGTACCATGGTTCCACATTCATTCTGACAGCTGCACCCTATAGAAGAGGCATGGGCAAACTTTCCAACTTGGGGGCTTTGGGGCAGGCTGGAGCAGGGTTGGTGGGCCGGGAGGGAGGGACTTCTCCCCAAGTCCCCTCTTTGCACTGCCCTTTCCTCCCCTTCCGTTTGTCTTTTGGAGACAGAAGGAAAGATGGGAAACGTTTGGATCCCAAAAGGGTTGGCGTTGGTCAGGATGAGATAGTGGATGGGAGAGAAGTGTATCCATGATACCCCGCATTCCCTAGATCAGTGTTTTTCAACCTTTTTTGAGCCGCGGCACATTTTTTACATTTACAAAATCCTGGGGCACACCACCAACCAAAATGACACAAAATGACACTCTAACACAGTAATACATACAGTTAATATGTTTTAAATGTATTTATACACTCAGTGTGAAACCTGGACCTGTTTCGATGAACACAAGATAGATATCCTGGCAGGAATGGCAGAAAGACATAAACTTCCCACACAGAACTCCCATAACCAAGAGAAAATACTATAAGAGTTTGGTGGGCATTGACCTTGGGTTTTGGAGTTTTAGTTCACCTATATCCAGAGAGCACTGTGGACCGAAACAATGTTGGATCAGGACCAAACTTGGCATGAATACTCAATATGCCCAAATGTGAACACAGATGGAGTTTGGAGAAAATAGACCTTGACATTTGGGAGTTACAGTTTCTGGGATTTATAGTTAACACACAATCAAAGAGCATCCTGAACACTTGCAACAATGGAATTGAACCAAACTTGGCATATTGAACTCTCATTACCAACAGAAAGTACTGAAAGGGTTTGCTTGGGAATTGACCTTGAGTTTGAAAGTTGTAGTTCACCTACAGCCAGAGAGCACTGTGGACTCAAACAATGATATGTTATGTTGTGGTTTGTTTTCTATCCAGAATCACAATGTTGGAAGGAGGCTCACCACTTTAAGGTACCTAAAATAGGCATGGGAAAACTTCGGCCCTCTGGGTGCTTTGGACTTCAATTCCCACCATTCCTAACAGCCTGAGGCCCTTTCCTGCTTAAATGGCTGAGGGGGTGTGGAAGGAAAAGAGCCTGAGGCATCTCCTGGGCAATGTCTGCAATGTCCTTGCAAATGGCCAATTCTCTCACACCAGAAGCGACTTGCAATCACTCCTGACACAGAAAAAAAAAAAACCCATAAAAATCAGGTTCTATAAGTTCACCTTGCAATTTTTTCCCTAAGCCATTCCACCCTTATTCCCTTCTTCATCTGTATTTAATGATAGGAAAAAGTTTAATCTTGCTATACAGGAAAAGCTGAGAGACACACCTCTAGAAAAGTAATTAAAGGACTGGTAGTCCGCTCCCATGCATATTGATTCACGAACACACCCCATTTTGTCCAATGGGATTTGGTCCCGTGTTAACAATCCACAGAACTGCAGCTTGAAGCAATACAATAGAGTCTCGCTTATCCAACATAAACGGGTCGGCAGAACGTTGGATAAGAGAAAACGTTGGAAAATAAGGAGGGATTAAGGGAAAGCCCATTAAACGTCAAATTACATTCGGATTTTACAAATTAAGCACGAAAACATCACGTTTTACAACAAATCGACAAAAAAGCAGTTCAATACACGACAACGTTATGTAGTAATTACTGTATTTACGAATTTAGCACCAAAACATCACAAGGTATTGAAAAAGCTGTGGATCCAGGCGGGAGGCAGACTGCATTGGATAATACAGAACGTTGGATGAGCAAAAGTTGGATAAGCGAGAGTGTACTGTACAGGTTCCATATTGGAGAGACTTCTGAAAACAAAGAAATCTTCAGAGAAACCATTCTGGAGTTCCAATTCATTCTGAGCCTGACAGCAACATTCAAGGTGCATCTACACCAGGGCTGCCCAGGAAGTCAATCGCGATCGACCAGTCGATCCCGGGACCAAAGCAGGTCAATCCCAGCCGGATGGGGCGCTTCTCAGAGGGGGGCAGAGCCAGGCGCAGGCCAAGCCCGCCCCAAGTGGCACCCAGCAGCTTCCCCAGGCTTGAGGATGGCAGTGCCAAGCCAGCCTTGTGCTAGCTATGCCACTACTGGCTTGGCATTGCCATCCTCAAGCCTGGAGAAGCTGCTGGGAGCTCCAAAGCCAGAGGGGAGGGGGGGCTTGGCGTGGACTGGCTCCGCCCCCCCCCTCTGGCTTCCACTCTACCAGCAGCTTCTCCAGCCTTGAGGATGGCAATGCCAAGCCAGTGGTGGCATAGCTAGCACAAGGCTGGCTTGGCATTGCCATCCTCAAGCCTGGAGAAGCTGCTGGGAGCTCCAAAGCCAGAGGGGAGGGGCGGGGCTTGGTGTGGCCTGGCTCCGCCCCCTGGCTTCTGCTCTACCAGCAGCTTCTCCAGGCTTGAGGATGGCAATGCCAAGCCAGTGGTGGCATAGCTAGCACAAGGCTGGCTTGGCATTGCCATCCTCAAGCCTGGAGAAGCTGCTTGGAGCTCCAAAGCCAGGGGCGGGGCTTGGCGCAGCCTGGCTCCGCCCCCTGGCTTCCCCTTTACCAGCAGCTTCTCCAGGCTTGAGGATGGCAATGCCAAGCCAGTGGTGGCATAGCTAGCACAAGGCTGGCTTGGCATTGCCATCATCAAGCCTGGAGAAGCTGTTGGTAGAGCTGAAGCCAGAGGGGGGCGGAGCCAGGTTGTGCCAAGCCCCACCCCCGCCCCTCCCCTTTCCAGCCTTGAGGAGGTAGGTAGATCTTTCTGACTTGGTTTTATTATAAGTAGCTCGCGTGCTGAAAAAGTGTGGGCACCCCTGATCTACACCATAAAATTAATGCAGTTTGACCCCACTTTAACTGCCATGGCTCAATGGAATCCTGGGAGTGTGATTTCATAAGGTCGTTCACCTTCTTTGGTGCCTCACCGAACTACAAATCCCAGGATCCCATAGCACGGAGCCATGACACTTAAAGTGGTATCGAACCGCATCCGTTCTACCCGTGGATGCACCTTTAGTTGCGCCAGACCACTGCAAACATGAGAACAATGGTGTGAAGAACAATAGAGACGAAGCACATGCACTCCGTTCCGTTTCGCCTCCCTCTAGATTCATTTTGTCTCTCGAGACGCAGAGCGGAGAGTGAGTCATTACCAGAGAAGAAAAAAAGACTACCCTCTCAGGGCCTTTTGGAGAGGCCAAATCATATACTCCGAAGTAGCCCAAAGCCCCCAGAAACAGCCAACGGGACCACAGCAGAAGCCATGTGGCGCTCTCGTGAAGACAAAGTCCACAAGATAAGGCAACGTTCTCTATGAAGTTAGCTTCAGGTAAGAAATGGCAATACATGAGGTCACCACACAGACCCAAAAGGCAGGACTCCCCTCTTGTTTCTGCTAGCATCTGAAAACATTATCAGAAACATATCTCTCTCTCTCTCTATCTCAGGCCCCACCTACACTGCCATATCAAATCCAGATTTAAACTGGATGATATGAATCTGCACTACCATATAATCCAGTTTAAAGCAAATAAACTGGATCTAATATGGCAGTGTACCTGGGGCCTCAGTCAACTCCCAAAGGGTCCACGAGGAGGAAAGATGTGGGGGAGGTGGTAGACCAGGGGTACCTACACTTTTTCAGCATGAGAGCAACTTATAATAAAACCAAGTCAGAAAGATCTACCCAGGCCTGGATTACGCGATTGTGGCACCCTAGGCCACACTCTTGAAGTGCCGCCCCCACTCTGCGGGGCGGGGCTGCTTACTGGGGGCGGGGCCGCTTGCGGGGGTGCCCCCGCTGCTCGTGCTGGCCCCGCCCCTCTTCCTTCACTGTCTGAAGGAAGAGGAATGGTGCCGGCGCGAGCAGCAGGGAGGGGGCGCCGCCGGAACTTCCCTCCGCCCCCTCCTCTCTCTCGCGTCAGGAGGGGGCGGACGTCCTAAGCCCCCCCCGCTGCTCGCGCCGGCACCGCCCCTCTTCCTTCAGTCAGTGAAGGAAGAGGGGCGGTGCCGGCGCGAGCAGCAGGGAGGGGGTGGCGCCGGGACTTCCCTCCGCCCCCTTCTCTCTCTGACTGAAGAAAGAGAGGCGGGGCTGGCATGAGCAGCAGGGAGGGGGCACTTCTGCTGCCGCGTGCATGCACACTTTTTCCCCGAATTTTTTGTGAATTTTTTTGAACTTTTTGGGGGGTCCGGATCTGTTGCGCCCCCCCCCCCAAAGATGCCGCCCTAGGCCCTGGCCTAGGGTGGCCTTATGGGTAATCCGGGCCTGGATCTACTGAGAGAAGCAGGGCAGAGCAGGGGGAGGGGGCGGGGCTTGGCACGGCCTGGCTCCGCCCCCTCTGGCTTTAACTCTACCACGGCTTCTCCAGGCTAGATGAGGGTAATGCCAATCCAGCGGTGGCATAGCTAGCCACTACTGGCTTGGCATTACCCTCCTCATGCCTGCAGAAGCTGTGGTAGCACTAAAGCCAGAGGGGGCGGAGCCAGGCTGCACCAAGCTCCACCCCCGCCCCGGCTTCAGCACTACCACAGCTACTTCGGTCTTGAGGAGGGCAATGTCAAGCCAGTGGTGGCATAGCTGGCTTGGCATTACCCTCCTCATGCCTGGAGAAGCTGTGGTAGCACTAAAGCCAGAGGGAGAAGGGGGCGGAGCCAGGCTGCACCAAGCCCCGCCCCCTCCCCCAGCTTCAGCGCTACCAGAGCTACTTCAGCCTTGAGGAGGGTAATGTCAAGCCAGTGGTGGCATAGCTAGCCACTACTGGCTTGGCATTACCCTCCTCATGCCTGGAGAAGCTGTGGTAGCACTAAAGCCAGAGGGGGGAGGGGGAGGGGGCGGAGCCAGGCTGCACCAAGCCCCGCCCCCTCCCCCAGCTTCAGCGCTACCACAGCTACTTCAGCCTTGAGGAGGGTAATGTCAAGCCAGTGGTGGCATAGTTAGCCACTACTGGCTTGGCCATACCTTCCTCAAGCCTGGAGAAGCTGTGGTAGCGATGAAGCCGGGGGAAGGGGCGGGGCTCTGAGAAGCGCCCCATCCAGCTGGGATCGACCTCCTTCGGTCCCGGGATCGACCAGTCGATCACGATCAACTTCCTGGGCAGCCCTGTGTTAGACTATGGGTGCATCGGTATTGTAGAATACTCGCAGAAACACCTCAGCAAGCAAGAGTCCAAAAGTGGCAGGCTAAAACCCGGAATCAAGCCATGGCTGATGCCAAATGAGAGACTCCTTCCTAGGCTATACAGAAGACTGGGCAACTTGAAAGACACTGAACAGACACCACGAGATGCAGAGCCAATCTTCAGAAATGGGGCCACAAAGTGGAGTCCACGACATGCGAGTGCGGAGAAGAACAAACCACAGACCACCTACCGCAATGCAACCTGAGCCCTGCCACATGCACAATGGAGGACCTTCTTATAGCAACACCAGAGGCACTCCAAGTGGCCAGCGAATGGTCGAAGGACATTTAGTATAATGTCAATTGATTCCTTTCCCACCCCTCTCAATAAAAATTAGAGAGTAAAAAAGAACCCAGTCCTTACCCTGGAGCCTGCAAACCTGCCGAGAGCTCGATGCTGGCAACCTTGGCCCAATCCGAAGCTAGCACTACTTCCGCCAGAGTGCTTCTGGCTCACCATCCAGTCCTCCAGTCCTTTGCGTGCCAGAGAGGCATTCACGGCAAAGCTATCACCTGGAAGGGAGAGAAAGCAAAGCCAGAATGGGCACCTGGGCGACAGGCGATGCTCAAGAAACCACCATCCACACTGCAGGAGTATCAAAGTTCCATACCACCTATGGTCACTTGGGATTTGGAGTTTGCTGCGGCACTGACAAAGATACCGAGAGACCACCCTCCACACTGCAGAAGTATCTCAGTTCCATACCACTTATGGACACTTGGGATTTAGAGTTTACTGTGACACTGGCAGAGATGCCCAGAGACCACCACCCTCCACACTGCAGAAGTATCTCAGTTCCATACCACTTATGGACACTTGGGATTTAGAGTTTACTGTGACACTGGCAGAGATGTCAAGAGACCACCAGCCAATTCCATACCACCTATGGACACTTGGGATTTGGAGTTTACTGTAGCATGGGCAGAGATACTGAGAGACCACCATCCACACTGCAGAAGTATGACAGTTCCATACCACCTATAGACACGGGGATTTGGAGTTTACTGTGGTACTGGCAGAGATGCCGAGGGACCACCACTCAATTCCATACAACCTATGGACACCTGGGATTTGGAGTTTGCTGCGGCATGGGCAGAGATGCTGAGAGACCACCATCCACACTGCAGAAGTATGGCAGTTCCATACCATCTATAGACCCTGGGGATTTGGAGTTTACTGTGGCACTGGCAGAGATGCCGAGAGACCACCACCGAATTCCATACCACCTATAGACACTTGGGATTTGGAGTTTACTGTGGCACTGACAGAGATGCCGAGAGACCACCACCACCCAATTCCATACCACCCATACCACCTGGGATTTGGAGTTAACTGTGGCACTGGCAGAGATGCCGAGGATTTGGATTTGGAGTTTACTGTGGCACTGACAGAGATGCCGAGAGACCACCAACACCCAATTCCATACCACCTATAGACACTTGGGATTTGGAGTTAACTGTGGCACTGGCAGAGATGCCGAGAGACCACTACCCAATTCCATACCAGCTATAGACACTTGGGATTTGGAGTTAACTGTGGCACTGGCAGAGATGCTGAGAGACCACTACCCAATTCCATACCACCTATGGACACTTGGGATTTGGAGTTTACTGTGGCACTGAGAGAGATGCCGAGAGACCACTACCCAATTCCATACCACCTATGGACACTTGGGATTTGGAGTTACTGTGGCACTGAGAGAGATGCCGAGAGACCACTACCCAATTCCATACCACCTATAGACACTTGGGATTTGGAGTTTACTGTGGCACTGACAGAGATGCTGAGAGACCACCACCCAATTCCAAACCACCTATAGACACTTGGGATTTGGAGTTTACTGTGGCACTGACAGAGATGCTGAGAGACCACCACCACCCAATTCCATACCACCTATAGACACTTGGGATTTGGAGTTAACTGTGGCACTGGCAGAGATGCCGAGAGACCACTACCCAATTCCATACCACCTATAGACACTTGGGATTTGGAGTTTACTGTGGCACTGAGAGAGATGCCGAGAGACCACTACCCAATTCCATACCACCTATAGACACTTGGGATTTGGAGTTTACTGTGGCACTGAGAGAGATGCCGAGAGACCACTACCCAATTCCAAACCACCTATAGACACTTGGGATTTGGAGTTTACTGTGGCACTGAGAGAGATGCCGAGAGACCACTACCCAATTCCAAACCACCTATAGACACTTGGGATTTGGAGTTTACTGTGGCACTGGCAGAGATGCCGAGAGACCACTACCCAATTCCATACCACCTATGGACACTTGGGATTTGGAGTTTACTGTGGCACTGAAAGAGATGCCGAGAGACCACCACCACCCAATTCCATGCCACCTATAGACACTTGGGATTTGGAGTTTACTGTGACACTGGCAGAAATGATGAGAGACCACCACCCAATTCCATACCACCTACGGACACTTGGGATTTGGATTTTACTATGGCACAGGCAGAGATGCCAAGAGACCATCACTCAATTCCATACCACCTATAGACACTTGGGATTTGGAGTTTACTGTGGCATATGCAGAGATGCTGAGAGGCCATCACCCAAGTCCATACCACCTATAGACATTTGGAATTTGGAGTTTGCTGTGGCACAGGCAGAGAAAAGTAAACATCTCACCAAAAGACACAAGTAAACATCTCACGAAAGGACACACTGGCAGTTAAGGTGGAGTGCTATGATAATTCTGCAGTGTGGATGCAGGAGGGGGTGATAAAACGAAAAATTCGCCATAAATTATGAAGTGGATAGAATTGGTTGCGAATGGCAAACAAAGCATGAAGGAAGCCCCCCAAAATGTCCTTATTCTGACTCTGAACCCAATCGGTTTCCCCCTCCCCATACTCACCCATACCCCCAAAGGACCACCAAGGCAGAGCAAAAGAAGGCGAGGAAAGCAAGGAGGGGAAAGGGTTCCAGAAGCGAATCTGTGCCGGGGGAGCGTCCAGACAACGCACAGAGAGCGCAGCCACCTCGGGAGCCAATCCCTTCCCTTCCGAAGCAGCTCGCCTTTGACACATTCGCGGGAGCCGCGCGCAAACGTTTCTCGCGTGGGGTTGGAGAGCAGGTCGGAGGGGGTTGGGGGGGGGAAGGATGCAAGTTGGGAAAGAAGAGAGGAAAAGCTTTGGAAAAAGGGCTCACCTTCCGGGCTCTCTCGGGGTTTGCAAACGGCGGCTGTGGAAGCGTGGAAGTGGAAGGAAGATCCACGGGAAGATGGAGACATCAAAGGTTTCCCCCAGAAAAAAAGGAAAGAAAACACAACGAGACTATGGTTAGTTAGATCAGACGCAAAGACATCTCTGTCTTTGGAGACCCTTTTGAGCAGTGTTTCTCAACCTGGGGGTCGGGACCCCTGGAGGGGTCGCAAAAGGGTGTCAGAGGGATCGCCAAAGACCATCAGAAAACACAATATTTTCCGTTGGTCTTAGGGGTCCTGTGAGGAAAGTTTGGCCAATTCTGTCATTGGTGGGGTTCAGAATGCTCTTTGATTGTAGGTGAACTATAAAGACCAGGAACTACAACTCCCAAATGTCAGGGAATATTTTCCCCAAACTCCACCAGTGTTCACATTTGGCCATATAGAGTATCTATGCCAAGTTTGGTCTAGATCCATCGTTGTTTGAGCCCAGAGTGCTCTCTGGGTATAGGTGAACTACAACTCCCAAACTCAAGGTCAATGCCCACTAAACCCTTCCAGTATTTTCTGTTGGTCATGGGAGTTCTGTGTGGGAAGCTTGGCCCAATTCTGTCATTGGTGGGGTTCAGAATGCTCTTTGATTGTAGGTGAACTATAAATCCCAGAAACTACAACTTCCAAATGTCAAGGTCTATTTTCCCCAAACTCCACCAGAGTTCACATTTGGCCATGTTGACTTTCATGCAAGGTTTGGTCCAGATCCACCACTTGTTTCGAGGCCACAGTGCTCTCGGGATGTAGGTGAACTACAACTCCAAACCCTTCCAGTAATTTCGGTCTGTCATGGGAGTTCTGTGTGCCAAGTTTGGTTCGATTTCATCATTGGTGGAGTTCAGAATGCTCTTGGATTATGGATGAACTTCAAACCCCGAAACTACAACTTCCAAATGTCAAGGTCTATTTCCTCCAAACTCCACCAGAGTTCACATTTGGCCATGTTGACTTTCATGCAAGGTTTGGTCCAGATCCACCACTTGTTTTGAGGCCACAGTGCTCCCGGGATGTAGGTGAACTACAACTCCAAACCCTTACAGTAATTTCTGTTGGTCATGGGAGTTCTGTGTGCCAAGTTTGGTTCGATTTCATCATTGGTGGAGTTCAGAATGCTCTTGGATTATGGATGAACTTCAAATCCCAGAAACTACAACTTCCAAATGTCAAGGTCTATTTCCCCCAAACTCCACCAGAGTTCACATTTGGCCATGTTGACTTTCATGCAAGGTTTGGTCCAGATCCACCACTTGTTTTGAGGCCACAGTGCTCTCGGGATGTAGGTGAACTACAACTCCAAACCCTTCCAGTAATTTCTGTTGGTCATGGGAGTTCTGTGTGCCAAGTTTGGTTCGATTTCATCATTGGTGGAGTTCAGAATGCTCTTGGATTATGGATGAACTTCAAATCCCAGAAACTACAACTTCCAAATGTCAAGGTCTATTTCCCCCAAACTCCACCAGAGTTCACATTTGGCCATGTTGACTTTCATGCAAGGTTTGGTCCAGATCCACCACTTGTTTCGAGGCCACAGTGCTCCCGGGATGTAGGTGAACTACAACTCCGAACCCTTCCAGTAATTTCGGTTGGTCATGGGAGTTCTGTGTGCCAAGTTTGGTTCGATTTCATCAACGGTGGAGTTCAGAATGCTCTTCGATTATGGATGAACTTCAAATCCCAGAAACTACAACTTCCAAATGTCAAGGTCTATTTCCCCCAAACTCCACCAGAGTTCACATTTGGCCATGTTGACTTTTCATGCAAGGTTTGGTCCAGATCCACCACTTGTTTCGAGGCCACAGTGCTCCCGGGATGTAGGTGAACTACAACTCCAAACCCTTCTAGTAATTTCTGTTGGTCATGGGAGTTCTGTGTGCCAAGTTTGGTTCGATTTCATCAACGGTGGAGTTCACAATGCTCTTCGATTATGGATGAACTTCAAACCCCAGAAACTACAACTCCCAAATGACAAAATCAACCCAATGGGGGTTGATTATTCAAATTATTCAAATTTGGGTGCATTAGGTATTTGTGCCAAATTTGGTCCAGTGAATGTAAATACATCAGATTGCCTTTCATAACAGTGGCAAAATTACAGTTGTGCCCGTAGCAAGGAAAATAATGACAGTTGTGCCCGTAGCAAGGAAAATAATTTTATGATAGGGGGTCACCACAACATGAGGAACTGTATTAAGGGGTCGCGGCATTAGGAAGGTTGAGAAGCACTGCTTTGGAGACTTTGGGAAGCTCTTCCTTGTCTCCATCTCTTTCCTCCCACCCGAAGCTTTTGGGGACCCGAAACACTCACCGTGTTTGGAGTGAAGTTTCCCCATCGCTCCCGGAGGATGGGGAAGGGGCTGCCGGGCCGTCAGTGGGGGGTTTGGGCCGGCTTCATGGCCTCCCGGGGGTCGGGATGGCGCGCGTGAAAAAAAAGAGCGGCTCCTTTTCCCGTGCGTAAAAGCGCGACTCCTTTCCCGTGCGTAAAAAGCGCAATTCGGAGAGGCGATCTCTAAAGCGAGCTCCGCGCCCGGCCAGGCTTTGCTTCGGATCTTTCTCCGTCTCTTCCCTTTGCTCCGGCTTTTAGGAGTCCATGTGCTTCGAGCCTGGGCTGGAGGGGGTCGCGGGGGGAGCCCCAGCCGGCTTCCATGCGCGCCCAACTCAACGTCTCCAAAATCTCTCCAAGAGTCTCAGCCTCCTGCCTTCCTTCCAGCGTCTCCAAATCTCTCCAAGAGTCTCAGCCTCTCCTTCCTTCTCTCTCTCTCTCAATCTCTCCGTCCCTCTCTCTTTCTCTCACCCACCCCCTCTCTCTTCCTCCTCCTCTTTCTCCTTCTTCTCCTCCTTTTTTTCCTCCCCCCACCCCCCCAAAAAGGCAGAAGAGGCGGTCACAAAAGCCCTGCCTTCACCCAGCCGGGAGCGTGATTGACGCCTCCTGGAGCGCAGACCCCGCGCAGGCCAGGCGCCCGGGCCCCATTGGCGCGGGGCGGCACATGAAAGGCGGCCCGGCGGCCCTTTGGAGCCCGACCAACAAATAATCTGGAAGGGAGAGAGAGAGAGAGAGAGAGAGAGAGAGAGACCGCAGCAGCGGGAGGAGGAGGAGATCGAACGGCGGCGGGCTTTGGTGTCTTTCGTGCCGAGCTAGGCACAAGCAGCAGAACTCAGAGCCAGAGAGAAGAGGGGAAGAAAGAGAAGAGGAAGAAGGAGAGAGAGAGAGAAAGGGGGAAAGAGAAAAGAAGCAAAGAGGGAGGCGAGAGGAAGGGGCAAGGAGAGAGGAAAAGAGGAAAGAGAAATAGATGGCAGGGTAGGCTCATATCATCCAAAGAAAATAAGATGGATTTTTATCTGGCAGTGTACATGGGGCATCAGGGCCCTTCCACACAGCCCTATATCCCAGAATATCAAGGCTGGAAATCCCACTTTATCTGAGTGTGGACTCAGGGCCCTTCCACACAGCCCTATATCCCAGAATATCAAGGCAGGAAACCCCACTTTATCTGAGTGTGGACTCAGGGCCCTTCCACACAGCCCTATATCCCAGAATATCAAGGCAGGAAATCCCACTTTATCTGAGTGTGGACTCAGGGCCCTTCCACACAGCCCTATATCCCAGAATATCAAGGCAGGAAACCCCACTTTATCTGAGTGTGGACTCAGGGCCCTTCCACACAGCCCTATATCCCAGAATATCAAGGCAGGAAATCCCACTTTATCTGAGTGTGGACTCAGGGCCCTTCCACACAGCCCTATATCCCAGAATATCGAGGCTGGAAATCCCACTATATCTGAGTGTGGACTCAGGGCCCTTCCACACAGCCCTATATCCCAGAATATCAAGGCAGGAAATCCCACTTTATCTGAGTGTGGACTCAGGGCCCTTCCACACAGCCCTATATCCCAGAATATCAAGGCAGGAAATCCCACTTTATCTGAGTGTGGACTCAGGGCCCTTCCACACAGCCCTATATCCCAGAATATCAAGGCAGGAAACCCCACTTTATCTGAGTGTGGACTCAGGGCCCTTCCACACAGCCCTATATCCCAGAATATCAAGGCAGGAAATCCCACTTTATCTGAGTGTGGACTCAGGGCCCTTCCACACAGCCCTATATCCCAGAATATCAAGGCTGAAATCCCACTTTATCTGAGTGTGGACTCAGGGCCCTTCCACACAGCCCTATATCCCAGAATATCAAGGCAGGAAATCCCACTTTATCTGAGTGTGGACTCAGGGCCCTTCCACACAGCCCTATATCCCAGAATATCGAGGCTGGAAATCCCACTTTATCTGAGTGTGGACTCAGGGCCCTTCCACACAGCCCTATATCCCAGAATATCAAGGCAGGAAAACCCACTTTATCTGAGTGTGGACTCAGGGCCCTTCCACACAGCCCTATATCCCAGAATATCGAGGCTGGAAATCCCACTTTATCTGAGTGTGGACTCAGGGCCCTTCCACACAGCCCTATATCCCAGAATATCAAGGCAGGAAACCCCACTTTATCTGAGTGTGGACTCAGGGCCCTTCCACACAGCCCTATATCCCAGAATATCAAGGCAGGAAACCCCACTTTATCTGAGTGTGGACTCAGGGCCCTTCCACACAGCCCTATATCCCAGAATATCGAGGCTGGAAATCCCACTTTATCTGAGTGTGGACTCAGGGCCCTTCCACACAGCCCTATATCCCAGAATATCAAGGCAGGAAATCCCACTTTATCTGAGTGTGGACTCAGGGCCCTTCCACACAGCCCTATATCCCAGAATATCAAGGCAGGAAACCCCACTTTATCTGAGTGTGGACTCAGGGCCCTTCCACACAGCCCTATATCCCAGAATATCGAGGCTGGAAATCCCACTTTATCTGAGTGTGGACTCAGGGCCCTTCCACACAGCCCTATATCCCAGAATATCGAGGCTGGAAATCCCACTTTATCTGAGTGTGGACTCAGGGCCCTTCCACACAGCCCTATATCCCAGAATATCAAGGCAGGAAATCCCACTTTATCTGAGTGTGGACTCAGGGCCCTTCCACACAGCCCTATATCCCAGAATATCAAGGCAGGAAATCCCACTTTATCTGAGTGTGGACTCAGGGCCCTTCCACACAGCCCTATATCCCAGAATATCAAGGCAGGAAATCCCACTTTATCTGAGTGTGGACTCAGGGCCCTTCCACACAGCCCTATATCCCAGAATATCAAGGCAGGAAATCCCACTTTATCTGAGTGTGGACTCAGGGCCCTTCCACACAGCCCTATATCCCAGAATATCGAGGCTGGAAATCCCACTTTATCTGAGTGTGGACTCAGGGCCCTTCCACACAGCCCTATATCCCAGAATATCAAGGCAGGAAATCCCACTTTATCTGAGTGTGGACTCAGGGCCCTTCCACACAGCCCTATATCCCAGAATATCAAGGCTGGAAATCCCACTTTATCTGAGTGTGGACTCAGGGCCCTTCCACACAGCCCTATATCCCAGAATATCGAGGCAGGAAATCCCACTTTATCTGAGTGTGGACTCAGGGCCCTTCCACACAGCCCTATATCCCAGAATATCGAGGCAGGAAATCCCACTTTATCTGAGTGTGGACTCAGGGCCCTTCCACACAGCCCTATATCCCAGAATATCGAGGCTGGAAATCCCACTTTATCTGAGTGTGGACTCAGGGCCCTTCCACACAGCCCTATATCCCAGAATATCAAGGCAGGAAATCCCACTTTATCTGAGTGTGGACTCAGGGCCCTTCCACACAGCCCTATATCCCAGAATATCGAGGCTGGAAATCCCACTTTATCTGAGTGTGGACTCAGGGCCCTTCCACACAGCCCTATATCCCAGAATATCGAGGCTGGAAATCCCACTTTATCTGAGTGTGGACTCAGGGCCCTTCCACACAGCCCTATATCCCAGAATATCAAGGCAGGAAATCCCACTTTATCTGAGTGTGGACTCAGGGCCCTTCCACACATCCCTATATCCCAGAATATCGAGGCTGGAAATCCCACTTTATCTGAGTGTGGACTCAGGGCCCTTCCACACAGCCCTATATCCCAGAATATCGAGGCAGGAAATCCCACTTTATCTGAGTGTGGACTCAGGGCCCTTCCACACAACCCTATATCCCAGAATATCAAGGCAAAAACTCCTACATTATCTGAGTGTGGACTCGCATAACCCAGTACAAAACAGATATTGTAGGATTTTCTGCCTTGATATTCTGGGATGGACTCAGATAGATAACCCAGTTCAAAACATATATTATGGGATTTTCTGCCTTGATATTCTGGGATATAGGGCTGTATGGAAGGGCCCCTGAGATAGAGAGAGTGTGTGTGTGAGAGAGAGAGATGTGTGTGCGCTCTCTCTCTCTCTCTCTCTCTATATATATATATATATACACACTAGCTGAGGACCCGGCAGTGCCCGGGTTATTTGAGGAAGGCATTGTGTGCCAAATTGCACCAGGATGTAGGGGGTTCTGTGTGCCAAATTTGGTCTTGATCAGTCATTGAATGATGGTCGCAGCAGTCTCAGGAAGTGAGTGGAGGTACTTCAAGTCCCATCATCCATGGTCCATCCTCCTGAAAACTGCACCAGGGTATAAAGTGGGTCAGGGGGGCTCTATGTGCCAAGTTTGATCTTGATCAGTCACTGGATGAGAGTCGCAGTGGTCTCAGGAAGTGAGTAAAGGTACTGCAAGTCCCATCATCCATAATCCGTCCTCCCCCAAACTGCACCAGAATGCTGAGTTGGCCATGGGGGCACTCTTTGCCAAGTTTTTTTCTTTATTGGTAATTGGATGAGTGCCGCTGTGGCCTCAGGGAGTGGAGGTACTTCAAGTACCATCATCCATGGTCCATCCTACTCGAAGCCGTACCAGCATGTAGTGTAGGTCATGGGAGCTCTGTGTGCCAAGTTTGGTCTTGATCAATCATTGGATGAGGGTCGCAGCGGTCTCAGGAAGTGAGTGGAGGTACTTCAAGCCCCATCATCCATGCTCTGCTCTTCTCCAAACTGCACCAGGACATAGAGTGGGTCATGGGGACTCTGTGTGCCAAGTTTGATATTTATTGGTCTTTGTTGTGGGCCACAGTGGTCTCTGGGAAACAAAGCGCTTTGAAGTACTTCAAATCCCATAATCCGTGATTCATCTTTCTCAAACTGCACCAGGACGTAAAGGGCATCATGGGGGTTATGTGTGCCAAGTTTGGTCCAGGTCCATCACCCGTGCTGGTCAGAGTAAGTGAGTGAAGGTACTGCAAGTCCTTCAAACTGCACCAGAATGTAGAGTGGGTCTTGGGGGGTCTGTGTGCCAACGGTAGTCTTGTTCTGTCATTGTTGGGGGCCTAGTCAAGAAAATAAAGTTAAGTAAGCCTTACTGTCAATTCAGGCTGAGGCCTAGTCAGGAGAATCAAGTTGAGGAAGCCTTACTGTGAATTCAAGCTGAGGCCTAGTCTCGAAAATCAAGTCGAGGAAGCCTTACTGTCAATTCAGGCTGAGGCCTAGTTTGTAAAATCAGCTGAAGGAAGCCTTTTTATAAAGAACTCTGTCTGGCACCTTTGAGATTTGGGATGTTGGAATGCTGGCCTATCCATGGTCCATCCTCCCTCAAACTGCACCAAGACGTAAAGTGGGTCTTGGGGATTCTGTGTGCCAAGTTTGGTTTTGTTGTCTCATTGTTGGGGGCTGCAAAGTGTTTTGGACTGAAACTCCCACCATGCCTGACTGCCTGAGGCCTTTCCCTCCCCCCTGGCACTTTAGTGTCTCGGAATGTTCGTGTTGGCTGGCCAATGGGAGTCGTTTATGCAAATAATGCTGCCACATATCCTTCCGCCCTCCGGATACAAACATACATACATACAAACATTCCGCTTTATAAAGGTATAGAGATAGAGATAGAGATTCTCTCTCTCTCTCTCTCTCTCTCTCTCTCTCTCTCTCTATATATATATATATATATATATATTTCTAAGGTCCGTGCAATGTTGTATATAGACATTGAAACTATACATCCCAGAACCACCAAACTCGGCAACATAGCTAACCATACCACGAGGTACATACCGCGCCAAAAAAGGGAAGGAAAGGCCTGGACAGAGCTGCCCGCCGTCCTCCTCTCCGGCCGCCCCATCGCCGCCTCCCCGATCGCGGCGATGGGACGCCCGGGGAGGGAAGGAGGGAAGGAAAGGCCCGGGCAGAGCTGCCCGCCTTCCTCCTCTCCGGGCGCCCCATCGCCGCCTCCCCAATCGCAGCGATGGGGCGCCCGGGGAGGGAGGAAGGAAGAGAGAGAGAGAGAAAGAAAGAGAGAGAGAGAAATAGAGAGAGAGATACAGAGAGAGACAGAGTGAGAGAGATAGAGAGAAATAGAGCGAGAGAGAGAGAAAGAGAGAGAGAGAGTGAGAGAGAGAGAGACAGAGTGAGGGAGAGAGAGAGACAGAGAGAGAGATACAGAGTGAGAGAGATAGAGAAATAGAGAGAAAGAAATAGAAAGAGAGAGAGTGAGAGAGACAGTGAGAGAAATAGAGAGAATGACAGAGAGAAATAGAGAGGGAGAGATACAGAGTGAGAGAGACAGAGTGAGAGAGATAGAGAAATAGACAGAGAGAGATGAGAGGGAGAGAGAGACATGGCACAGCAACGCGTGCACAGGTACAGCTAGTAATATATCTATTATATAAATGGGTTCACGTCATGTGATGTATACCTCAAACAAAGAAACCATACAACGCAGAAAAACAATACTTGCCAACAGAAATAGGCCTCAAGCAAGGTACGTTTGTAGCAAAGAAACTTTCCCCCCCAAAACCTAAAAGGCCCCCAAAACAACGAGTAAAAATAAAACTACATTTCCCAGTATCCTCCGGGGCAGCCAACGACTCACCCAGCCTCTACATTCTGAACAACATGATTGGCTGCCAATAAGGGTGGATTTGCATAACTGCTGTAACCATAGCAACGCTGGCAAGAGCCATCCAAGGCTAGGATAGAATGCTGAGAGATTTCAGTTGGTGTTTGAGGGTTAAACTGCCAAAACCAAACTCTGAGGGAGCAATTCTCCAGCAAATTCCTACCCACACAACACAACACAACTTCCAATCACAACCCATCCCACCAACCTTACGGGACCCCGTACACACAACACCTACAAACACCACAAACTAAAACCATTCCTTCCTTCCACACAGACAGAAACTGACCCAAAAGACAAGCCATGCCTTCTAAAAATAACAGCATTGGACGACACACTCACAACGCTACATACATCAAACACAAAGAGGGCAGAACAAACGCCAGAACAGAAACACACTGCGCAGCAGAGACACAGACAACAGGTCACTGCACGACGCACAGCTGAGAACCAAATGCAAAGAACTGCACGACAAGAAGAAGCGCAGCCAGGAACAACAAAGACGCAGAAATGCAACACAACAGCAGCGCAGGAGGAGCGCAGAAACACGACGTCGCACAACACAGAAAACAAACTTCAAAACACCACTACCAATTCCACCGCCTAGCCTTCAGATACAACGCTGCAGAAGACTACAGCATGGTGCCAGAGGCCGACATTGGCACCCTAACGCACATCTGCACACACTGCAAAGCCCTGAAATACCCAGCAGAAACAACAGGAATGTGCTGCCTAGCCGGTAAAGTCTCTCTACCACCACTTGCCACTCCTCCACAACCACTACAGACTTTGCTGAGTGGACACACTCCAGAATCAAAACACTTCCTCCGCTATATAAGACAATACAACTCATGCTTCCAGATGACATCATTTGGAGCACACATAGAAAGTGCGCAATTCATGCCTACATGACCCCACCAAGACCGTAAGTAACATCATTTCCAACCCTTACATCTCGCATCTCCTAAATAGGGCACAGCAACGCGTGCCGGGTACAGCTAGTATATAATAAAGCGGAATGTTTGTATGTGTGTTTGTATGTATGTATGTATGTATGTATGTATGTGGCAGCGTTCTGATTGGCTCCCGGCCTATACATTCTGACAACATGATTGGTTGCCAGTGAGGGAGTATTTGCATAACGCCTCTAATTGGCCAGCCAACATGAACATTCTGACACTCTAAACTGCCAGAGGGGGATAAGGCAAAGGCCTGAGGCAGTCGCCAACACGAACATTCCGACACTCTAAAGTGGCAGAGGGGGTAAGGAAAAGGCCTGAGGCAGTCAGGCATGGTGGGAGTTTAAGGCCAAAACACTTTGCGACCCCTTTGCGACCCCAAACAATGAGAGAACAAGACCAAACTTGGCACACAGAACCCTCAAGACCCATTCTACATCCTGGTGCAGTTTGAGGGAGGATGGACCATGGATGATGGGACTTGCGGTACTTTAACTCACTTGCTTAGAGCACTGTGGCCCACACCATAGAAGGATCAGAACCACACTTGGCACACAGATGCCCACTGGCCTGCTTTACAACCTGGTGCGGTTTAGGGCAGGATGGGCCACAAATGATGGGATTTGCAGTACCTTCACCCGATTCATTTCCCACAGAACATTGAAGCCCCTACAAATCACAGACCAGGCCTAAACTTGGCACACAGAGCTCCCATGACCCACTCTACATCCTACTGCAGTTTGGAGGAGGGCAGACCATGGATGATGGGACTTGAAGTACCTCCAATCACTTCCCGAGACCGCTGCAACCCTCATCCACTGACTGATCAAGACCAAACTTGGCACACAGAGCCCCCATGACCCACACCACAACCTACTTCAGTTTGGAAGACATTGGACCACAGATGATGGGACTTGAATTACCTTCACTCACTTCCTGAGACCAATGCGAGCCAAATAAACAACTGATAAGGACCAACCTTGGCACACAATGCCTTTCTCAATTAACCCGGGCAGGGCCGGGTCCCCAAGCTAGTGTGTATGTGTGTGTGTGTGTGTGTGTGTGTGTGTGTGTGTGTGTGTGTGTGTGTGTGTGTGTATATATATATATATATATATATATATATATATAATCCAGTTCAAAGCAGATAATGTGGGATTTTATTCAGCTGTATGGAATGGGCCTGAAGGAAGGAAGGAAGTGAAAGGAAAAAATCAGACATAGGGCTGTTTGGAAGGGCCCAGAGAAAGGAAACAGACAGAGTGGGGAAGAAAGAGACAAGGGACAGAAAGAAGGAAAGAGATAAGGACAGATACGGAGGCCCCTTCTACACTGCCATATAACATTCAGATTATTTGCTTTGAACTGGATTATATGAGTCTACACCAGTGTTACCCAACCAGTGTGCTGTGGCACACTAGTGTGCCATGAGCGATCATCAGGTGTGCCGTGGGAAATTGGAACCTCCAATACCCTTTCTTCCCCCTCCTGCCAAACACTTTTTCTTCTCCACTCGGGCTCCCTGCTTCCCAGCCTCGCTCTATAACTTTATGATAGGGGATTGTGTCATAAAGTTTTCCCATGCCTGTTTTAGGGACCTTAAAGTGGTGAGCCTCCTTCCAACATTGTGATTCTTGATAGAAAACAAACAACAACATAACATAACAGTGTTTGAGTCCACAGTGCTCTCTGGGTGTAGCTGAACTACAACTTCCAAACTCAAGGTCAATTCCCAAGCAAACCCTTTCAGTACTTTCTGTTGGTAATGAGAGTTCAATATGCCAAGTTTGGTTCAATTCCATTGTTGCAAGAGTTCAGGATGCTCTTTGATTGTGTGTTAACTATAAATCCTAGAAACTGTAACTCCCAAATGTCAAGGTCTATTTTCCCCAAACTCCATCTGTGTTCACATTTGGGCATATTGAGTATTCATGCCAAGTTTGGTCCTGATCTAACATTGTTGAGTCCACGGTTCTCTCTGGATATAGGTGAACTACAACTCCAAAACTCAAGATCAATACCCACCAAACTCTTATAGTATTTTCTCTTGGTTATGGGAGTTCTGTGTGGGAAGTTTGACTCCATTCAATCATTGGAGATCAGAGTGCTCTGTGATTGCGGGTGAACTATAACTCCCAGCTGTTGAGCAAGACCTTCGTGTGTGTCTTTCTGCCATTCCTGCCAAGATATCTATGTTGTGTTCATCGAAACAGGCCCAGGTTTCACACTGAGTGTATAAATACATTTAAAAACATATTAACTATATGTATTACTGTGTTAGAGTGTCATTTTGTGTCATTTTGGTTAGTGGTGTGCCCCAGGATTTTGTAAATGTAAAAAATGTGCCACGGCTCAAAAAAGGTTGAAAAACACTGCCATGGAGTGTTTTAGAGGCCATAGAGGGAAAGAGCGGGCCGGGATGAGGAGGAAGCGGCCTCCGGCACCGCTGCTGCTTTTCCTTCGGACTCTGAGGGGGAAGGTGGCGCAGATGGCTTGGGCGAAGATGTGAGGAGGTGTGGGAACAACAGCAGTGAGAAGGACAACAATAACAACAGCAGCAGCTATAGCAGCCTCCTCCTTCTCCCACGGTACACCTGATGATTGCTCACGGCACACTAGTGTGCCGCGGCACAGCGGTTGGGAAACACTGATCTACAGGCACTATATCGCTGACAATGCAGGTCTGTGTAACCTGCTTTCCGTGTATAGGCTGTTAATGCGATGTGTTTTATTGTGTGTATATGCTCTGCTTTTATATGCTATTTTAACTGTGCTATTGTGTGTATATGCTGCGCTTTTATATATGTTATTTTGAACTGTGTTTTTAGTGTTGTAAGTCGCCCCAAGCCAGATGGGAGTGGCGACGGACAAGTCCAAACAAACAAATAAATAATACTCTAATTACTTCTGCAAACTACAAATCCCAGGATTCTATGGGAGGAAGCCACAGCCGTTCAAATGCAATCGAACTGCTCTTATGTATAGACAAGGTAGGATTACAAAAACATTAAGCATAACATGTAAATAAATAAATATGCATGCAGTTATTATCTTTCCCATGCCTTTTGTTGCCACAAATGCTTCCAGAAAGGCAAGGGGTGTTAGCACCACCTTGGAAATGGGATTCCCTTTTTTATTTTGAATCTGATAGAAAGAATTATTGTTATATTTATTTATGTATACCCCGCTTTATCTCTACCGAAGGAGACTCAAACAACAATGTCAAAAGTGCACTGCAGGACTACAGAAATACACGAGCCAAATAAACCAACAACAATGACCCACTTGACTGCATAATGCTTGTATTATGTTGGAAATTAAGTATTATTGTTATGCATTACGTATCTTTTCCTGTAATGTCCCAAAATCTCCAGTGACTTGCAGATTCTAAAGTAGGCATGGGCAAACTTGGGCCCTCCAGGTGTTTTGGGCTCCAACTTCCACAATTCCTAATGTTTATTTATTTATTTATTTGCAGCATTTATATGCTGCCTTTCTCACCCCAAAGGGGACTCAGAGCAGCTTACAAGTAAAATGTAAATACAATATATGTAAAATGTAAATACAATATATATTATATTTTTGTCATAGCACAATATTAATATTATATATTACATTGTACTATAACATTAGTAATATTACATCTATCTATCTATCTATTACATATAATAAAAGTCAGTGTTTGCGCTTCTCCTCTCTCTCCAGGCGGTGGTGCAGCCTGATTCACACACACACACACACGCGCGACGCTTCTCCCTCTCTCCAGGCTTCCCCCTCCTTCTCTTCCCCGTTGCTCTGCTGCCATGATGCCCCATTGCAGGGGGACGCGCTTCTCCTCTCTCCCCGGCGCTCTCAGAATATGTGCAAGGGACCGTTTCCAGGATGTTTTGGCTGCCACTGTGGGATTATTTGCATAACGAGGGGGCTCTGATTGGCCAGCCTCAGAACTCCAACATTCTACAGCCCCAGACAGAGGGGATTGGTTGCCACTGAAATGGTATTTGCATCAAAAAAAACGATTTTATCGCCCGATTTAGTTATCATGACAACCATATAATAAAACATTCTGCCATTCCAAGGTGGCTCAGAGGAAAATTGGTTGGAAATGCCTCAGGCAGTCACCAACTCAGGCAGTCACCAACGGCCCACAGCAATGACGGATCACGACCAAACTTGGCAAACAGAGGAACAATGGCCCACTTCACAAACTGGTGTGGTTTAGGGCAGGATGGGCCACCAATGATGGGATTTGCAGTACATTCACCTCATACACGTCCCAAACAACACTGTGGTCCCTAAAAATCACATACCTCATGGCCCCAGACAGAGGGGATTGGCTGCCACTGAAATCGTATGTGCATAACAGACTCCGAATGGCCATCCACATTCCAACATTCTAAGGTGACTCAGAGGAAAAAGGAAAAGCCTCAGTCAATCATACACTGCGGCCCACAGCAGTGACGGATCAGGACAAAATTTGGCAAACGGGCCCAATGGCCCACTTCACAGCCTGGTGTGGTTTAGGGCAGGATGGCCCACGAATAATGGGATATGAAGTAACTTCACCTCATTCACTTCCAAAACAACACTGTAGCCCCTATACATCACAGGCCCAAAATTGACAACAACCAGGCCCAAAATTGACAACAATGCATCCATGGGATATTGTTAGGCTCCCTTAACTTGATTTTCTTGACTAGACCTCAGCACATGGGATATTGTTAGGCTCCCTTAACTTGATTTTCCTGACTAGGCCCCGGGACTCGCAATACCTTCACTAAGTTCTTGAGACCACTGCAAGCCACATAAACATCTAATAGGAACCAACCTTGGCATACAATGCCTTCCTCAAATAACCCGGGCACCGCCGGGTCCTCAGCTAGTATAATATAAAATATATAATTATAATATATTATTATCATTAGTATTCTATTGTATTACATTATAATATTATCAATATTACATGTATATACAATATATATTATATTATAAGAACAGAGACCTTCTTGGCCCTTCTCTTCACTCTGATCTTCACTCTGATCACACATCCTACCGGTTGTTAGGAATTGTGGGAGTTGGAGTCCAAAACACCTGGAGGGCCCAAGTTTGCCCATGCCTGCTGTATAGGCTGCCATCCCCAAAAGTAACTTTTTCTCCCAACTTAGCAACACTGTATATTATACACAGTGAAGGTCAGCCTCCGAATTCCCTCTGAAATTAAATCTGGATGTTGGCTGAATCATGAAGTTTCTTCCACTGGCATCCATCTACATGCACATGCATACCAATATTATGCACCTGGCAAGAAAGCTAGAACAGGAGTGGTGATATTCAGTGTGGTGTTTACATGAACAAGGCAAATGGCCAACTTATTAAACACAGTGTAGCAAATTGCCACTTTATATGTTTCTCAAGTGTATGCGGAAAGAACTCACCTGCAAAAGGAGCGGTGCAAAAGTGGATTTGGCAACAGGCGCACGAACAGGATGTTCAGGAATATACAGGAAGTTGGCTCGTTGTACAAACACAGGCACCTGACTCTAGGGCCCCTTCTACACAGTTGTATAAAATCTACATTGAAGTGGATTATATGGCCGTGTGGACTCGGATAACCCAGTTCAAAGCAGATATTGTGGATTATCCGCCTTGCTATTCTGGGGTATAGGACTGTGTCGAAGGGCCCTAGCTCTCTATTGGCAAGGCAACAATTGTGGTTCTCAATTTTTGAGGCTGTAAACAGCCAAAAATACTGAACTAAAGAAATATGAAAACTGAAATCCAGAACACCTAGAACAGTGTTTCCCAACCTTTTTTGAGCCGCGGCACACTTTTTACATTTACAAAATCCTGGGGCACACCACCAACCAAAATGACACAAAATGACACTCTAACACAGTAATACATATAGTTAATATGTTTTTAATTATATTTATACACTCAGTGTGAAACCTGGGCCTGTTTCAATGAACACAACATAGATATCCTGGCAGGAATGGCAGAAAGACACAAACTTCTCACACAGAACTCCCATGACCAAAAGAAAATACTGGAGAGCTTTCAAGAAAATTTGGCACCTACCTAGCAGGCAGCCCTGTACTGGATTGGGTGAGGATCCTGGGAGGTGGCATGGAGCCAGGTGATGTAGGCTAAGGGGTTGGGCCTAGGTTTGGCATGAAGCCTCTTGCCCGTCTCGCATCACTTTCAAGCCCAGCTCGCAGCCCAGCTCAGAGCCTGGGCCCTGCGGGGAGCCTTTCTCCTAGTTCGTGGCTCCGCCGAGCCCGGCGGCAAACGCGATCCAGCCAAACCTGGTTTCCAGGGAGGGCCTGGGCCCTGCTAGGAGCCTTTCGCCCAGTTCGGGGCTCTGCTGACCCCACGGGAGACGCAAGCTAGCCCATCCCAGCTCCCAGGCCCTGCCTGGGAGCCGGGTTTGGCAAACCAGGAGAAAGGCTCCCAGGGAGGGCCTGGGCACCTCGGGGACCTGTTCTGGTTTGCGGTTCCACCACGCTTGGCAGAGCCGCGAACTGGGAGAAAGGCTCCCCACAAGGAACAGGCCATGCCTGGGAGCTGGGTTTGGCCGGCTTGCATTTCCCGCCAGGCTCGGCGGAGCCGCAAACCGAGAAAAGGCTCCCTGGAAGGGCCTGGACACCTCGGGGAGCCTTTCCCCCGGTTCGTGGCTCCGCCGAGCCCAGCGGAAGACGCAAGACGGCCAAACTCAGCTCCCAGGCAGGGCTTGGGCCCTGCGGGGAGCCTTTCTTCCAAGGCTCCCCGAGGTGCCCAGGCCCTCCCTGGCAGCCAGGATGGGCCGGCTGGCTGATGCGCGGAGGGGAAGCAGCCGAAGGAGCCCCTTCTTCACCGCCATCGCCCGGCCCTTCCTCCTCCTCCTCCTCCTGTCAGATTATTGCATTTTGAATAGCAATTCATGAGTCAGCACAAGATATATTTTCGCAGTTTGAGATGACCTGCAGTGTGACATGTTTGACACCAGATGGCGCTGTCTCAAGACTGCTAAATGGAACCTTGAGGAATGTCAGTTACAAAGTGACAGTTGGGATTTAATATCTGTGAGGAAAGGATGTTTAGAAAGGTAGCTGTGATGGCTGTTGTTTTTCGATGTTTTGCCAGTTATTGTTAAATACAATTCAATACAAAGTTATATATTTACCTTGTGAATTGAATGAGAGTTTCATTATTCACTCGAACAGAGACTGTAGTTTTTGGGCCGATGGGGAATTAAACTTCTATATTTCTGTTGCCTATCCGCTGTGACATAAATACTCAACGCCGAAATGGGCCGGCTGGCTGATGCGCGGAGGGGAAGCAGCCGAAGGAGCCCCTTCTTCACCGCCGTCGCCCGGCCCTTCCTCCTCCTCCTCCTCCTCCTCCCCCAAGCAGCAGGAGGGGGAAGAAAGGGGGGAAGAGAGGTTTTCCCACGGCACACCAGGTGATCGCTCACGGAACACTAGTGTGCTGCGGAACACCAGTTGGGAAAGACTGACCTAGAAGACCACAGTTGCAGAACACTAGTCTATAGGTGCTTGTATGCTGTAGAATTACTACAATTTGACACAACTTTGGAGTTGTAGGATTACAAGGGCCCCCTTGTGGTGCAGCAGGTTAAACTGATGAGCTGCTGAACTTGCTAACCTAAAGGTCAGCGGTTGGAATCCGGGTAGCAGGATGAGCTCCTGCTGTTAGCCCCAGCTATATGCCTTTGCTAATCTGTGATCTATCTCTTTATCAATCTTGGTGTCTGAAAAGATGATGCTTCCCTGGTAGGTGAACTGCTGAATGGACTTAAGCACAGATTTGCCTATGCTGACGTGGGGATGATGGTGTTCTTCCTGTGGTGCGGGCTGGTAGAGAACTTCCCTTTTCTTCAGGCTGACTTCCAGCCCAAACAGCTCTGCAGCTGTTGCAAAGCAGGATGTGAGGCACTGCAGGGCTGCTTCTGTGTGGGCGACAAGGGCAGCATCGTCAGCAAAAAGCAGCTCATGGACTAGAGAGTTTAGAGACTTAGTGCGAACCCTCAGATGGCTTAAGTTGAACAGGCTACCATCAGTACGATAGCGTATATATATGCTGTCTTCTTCATCGAGGTCTGCCGTAGCCTTTTGGAGCACCATGCTGATAATAATAATAATAATAATAATAATATCACCCTAATCATAAGCATAACCTGAAAACCAGCACGCATGTGGCAAAGCAACATCAGAGTGTGGTCAAGATGACAAAAGTTATTAATGTGGAAAAAACAGACAACGTTGCAGCAGATGCTGCAGTTTGCTTTTGGGAACAGACGGATTCCGCATTCTCGTTTCCTGCATTCCCCCCCCCCCCCCTTGAATATGAAGACTCCTTTATAAAAGAGTGTGTTGTAAATAATGGACAATACCTGCCTAGAATTAATATAGTTTCTGGATGGTCCCTTCTTTTATTCCTAAAAGAAGATTTTGGCATCACGGAGCAGCCAAAAACAAACTACTTAAGATATAATGGGTGAGGGATTTCTGAGATGGCGCTGAAATGCTGCGGGAAGACATGCAATTGCTCTTATCCCTCCTAACTTCTGGATTTGCTCCAGGATTGGACTAAACTTCGAAATAGGAATTTCCAAATCCTTAGGGCGAGGGGAGAGAATCGAAAATATTAGTCAGAGGTCAAAGAAAGGAATGTGCATTCAGTATGGATGCTGTGCTGTTTTGACTAATGAAAACAATTCCCACAGCTCAAAATAATTTAAAAACTGTGCAACTAAATGGAACATGTCAACACACTGGTCCATCTATGAGCGCCAGTATGAATGCAGCACCACAGGGCAGTTAAGTGTTTTTTGTATAGTTCAGACATGCCCATGTGTGCTCTCAGTGTTGTCTGAAATGCAATACGTTTTAATGGCATGGGTCTGTTTATATTTGTAGCTGGTGGTCAGTATAACAGTTGAGTACACAATGTGGCAAACCAATAGCCCAAAATCTGGTAGAAAGTGGAATCGCAGAATTGTTGAGTTGGAAAATACACTAAGAGTCAACTAGTCCAGTGTTTCCCAATCAGTGTGCCACGGCACACTACTGTGCCATGAGCGATCATCAGGTGTGTCGTGGGAAATTAGAACCTCCAATGCCCTTACTTATTAAAGGAGCGCCGCTACATCACAGTACAAAATGCACAAATAATCATACATAATCATACGCAAAAAACACATTCAAAGTACCCAATCCTGCTGGAGAAAATCAAAAGTCTTACATAAGGTAGTTTGGCGTGGTCGCCACAGAGAGCAGAGGAGTTGCGAACCAGGAAGTAGCGAGTTCACGGAGCGCTCCTCTATGGAAAACCCGCAATATTTGATGAAATCACGGAAGTGAGTGCAAAAAACAAAGTGTATCCTCACAATGTTATCCATTGTCAGTTTGCGGACAATTTAAAGAAGCAGCACCATAATCATAGCGGCAAGGTAGAAAATCACGTAGATAATCACATATATTCAAACCGCCAGAGGCTGAAGATAGATGTGGCGATGGAATCGAAAGCTGGCATGGGCAAACTTGGACCTTCCAGGTGTTTTGGACTCCAACTCTCACCATTCCTAGCAGCCTCAGGCCCTTTTCCTTTCCCCCCCTCAGCCACTTAAGCAGGAAAGGGCCTCAGGCTGTTAGGAATGGTGGGAGTTGAAGTCCAAAGCACCCAGAGGGACGAAGTTTCCCATGACTGACAGCTGTTGAGCAAGACCTTCGTGTGTGTCTTTCTGCCATTCCTGCCAGGATATCTATGTTGTGTTCATCAAAACAGGCCCAGGTTTCACACTGAGTGTATAAATACATTTAAAAACATATTAGCTATATGTATTATTGTGTTAAGAGTGTCATTTTGTGTCATTTTGGTTGGTAGTGTGCTCCAGGATTTTGTAAATGTAAAAAATGTGCCGCGGCTCAAAAAAGGTTGAAAAACACTGAACTAGTCTAACTCCCTTTAAGGAATCCACAACGAATGCATCCACAGCAGATGTCCAACCAAACTCCTTCAACAAAGAAGAGTCCACCAACTTCCAAAGTATTTCATTCCACTGTGGAATAGATACCTATCAGCAGCAAGTTCTCCCTAAAAGTTAGTCAGAATTTTTGGGTAGTTTGAATCCATTATTTTGGCTCATATCTCCTGGCACAGCAAAGAAAGAGTGTGATCCATTTATTTACACAATTGTCTTTAAATAATGATAATAATAATTATTATTTATTTATACCCCGCCACCATCTCCCCAAGGGGACTCGGGGCGGCTTACATGAGGCCAAGCCCAACAACACATCGATAAAGCAACAAAGCAGCACAGTTAATATAACTCGCATATAAGCAATAGCACACAAAAATGTAAAACCTTATGGCCAGGCCAGATATAATATTAAAATTTTAAAATAACACTTCTCAGTCCCCGAACCAGGCCAAATGTATCCGTTTCCCAAGTCACTATCCTAAGTTTTCCTTTTTTAATATGGACCCCTTCCACACAGCTGTATAAAATCCACACTGAAATGAATTATATGACAATGTGGACTCAGATAACCCAGTTCAAAGAAGGTATTGTGGATTCTCTGCCTTGATATTCGGGGTTATATGGCTGTGTGGAAGGGCCCTTTGTCACCTTTATCTGGAAACAATCCCGTTTCTGAACAACCTTGTTAAGTTGTGAGGTCTAGAAGTACATCCGACATGGAAGTCTGACTGAAGCGGAGCAGAGTGATACCGTGTTTACCCGAAAGTAAGACAGCGTCTTACTTTCTTTTCCCCCTGAAAAGTCCCCCTACGGCTTACTTTCGGGGTACGTCTTATATAACCCAAGACGTACCCCGTCGCCACGCCGCCGCCGCCGTCATGCCGCCGCTGCCGCAACCAGCCCCATCGGCCGCGGCACAACTCCGCGGCACACCTTTCCGCCAGGCCTCCAAGGAAGGGAGGGGAAGAGAGCCAGAGGCGTGGTGAAGCGGCGCGCCACCTGGACGCGGCACTGCCTCGCCACGCCCTGGCCTTTCCCCTCCCTTCCTGGACGAAAGAGGGGGGGAGAGCCAGGGGCGTGAGAGAAGCAGCGCCTGCGCCAGAGTGACGTTGAGCGGGCGCTTCTCCACGCCCTGGGCCCTCTCCCTCCCTTCCTTGGACGAAAGAAGGAGGGGGAAAGGAGCCAGGAGCGTGAGAAGCAGCACGCGTCACAGTGACGCAGCGGCGCTTCTCCACACCCCTGGCCTTTCCCCCCCTTCCTGGACGAAAGAAGAGAGGGGAAAGGAGCCAGGGGCGGCGGCGGCGGCGTCACTCTGACGCGGCGCTGCTTCGCCACGCCTGGCCTCTCTCCCTCCCTTCCTTGAGGCCTGGCGGAAAGGTGTGCCGCGCCGATGGGCCGGCTGCGGTGGCGGCGGGCGCGACGGCGCGATGAGGTACGGTTACTTTCGGGCACGGCTTATATTAGCCGACCCCTGACACCCCGACACGTCTTACCATCGGGGGTGTCTTACTTTCGGGGAAACACGGTACTATTACTACCTCGATCTATACTTCTGTTGATATTGTCAAGAATCACACTCTTGATCTCACCACCTCTGAGGATGCTTTCCATAGATGCAGGTGAAATGTCAGGAGACAACTTCTAACTTTATGATTCTATTATTCTATTACTGAGCCCAGTGAGAAAATACTGTAGAGCTCGACTATTTCATTAGGAGAACTCTCTGCCCCAGAGTGTGGTGGAGGCTCCTTCTTTGGAGGCTTATAAACAGAGACTGGAGGCCATCTCTCGGGGGTGCTTTGAATGCAATTTTCTTGCTTCTTGGCAGAATGGGGTTGGGCTGGATGGCCCACAACAGTGTTTCTCAACCAGTGTGCCAGGGCACACTAGTGTGCCGTGAGCAATCATCAGGTGTGCCGTGGGAAATTGGAACCTCCAGGAAGGGGGGGGGGAGAGAGTCTAGTGTGTTGAAGTATAAAAACCCTAAGAAACCTACCTCGATAAAGGCACAAAATTACAAACACCCCTCCCACCCATTGCCTACTGGGTCTCGTCCTCTCCATGCATTGGGAAGGCCCACCTCCCTTTCCCCAAGTAGAGACCTCCTCTTCCCTCCTGGGGGTTCTGTGTGGGAAGTTTGGCCCAGTTCTATCATTGGTGGGGTTCACAATGCTCTTTGATTGTAGGGGAACTATAAATCCCAGCAACTACAACTCCCAAATGTCAAGGTCTATTTCCCCTGAACTCCATCTGCGTTCATATTTGGACATTTTGAGTATTCATGCCAAGTTTGGTCCTGATCCAACATTGTTTGAGCCCACAGTGCTCTCTGGATATAGGTGAACTACAACTCCAAAACTCAAGGTCAATGCCCACCAAACTCTTACAGCATTTTCTCTAGGTTATGGGAGTTCTGTGAGGGAAGTTTGTGTCTTTCTGCCATTCCTGCCAGGATATCTATGTTGTGTTCATTGAAACAGGCCCAGATTTCACACTGAGTGTATAAATACATTTAAAAACATATTAACTATATGTATTACTGTGTTAGCGTGTCATTTTGTGTCATTTTGGTTGGTGGTGTGCCCCAGGATTTTGCAAATCTAAAAAGTGTGCCGCGGCTCAAAAAAGGTTGGGAAACACTGGCCCACAAGGTCTCTTCCAACTCTATGATTCTATGATTCCTAGAAGATAACCATTGAGAATCACCCTTTCAGATCAGTCCTGGAACCAGCTACATATTTACTTTTCTTTACTTGTCCTCCTACCTCTTGCTTACTTCCTTTGCTGCAAACTGTATTGATTCAGATACGTTAATTCCATTAATTCAGCAAGAGTGAGAGATAGGTAATGCTTGCCCTTCACAGTAAGGTAAAGGTTTTCCCCTGACATTAAGTCCAGTTGTGTCCGACTCGGGGGATTGGAGCTCTACTCCATTTCTAAGCCGAAGAGCTGGCGTTGTCCATAGACACCTCCAAAGTCATGAGGCCAGCATGACTGCATGGAGCACTATTACCATCCCACTGGAGCAGTACCTACTGTATGTTGCCTAACGATTTAGGATAGCCTGGCCCATAGGGGGCAGAGGCCCGGAAGTACCCCTAAAGCGAGGATTTCAGCAAAAATAATCTCAGGTGAGTTTTAAAAAACAACCTAAAAATCCCTTTCCCAAATGATCTCACCAAAGGAGTCCAGAAGAAGATGCCACTGAAGTTTGTATTCTTGTCAGCTGAGAAGGATGACCACTGCAGATTCCTTGTCGCAAAGCAGTCATAAAGTTACATTGAAACATATGCCATTTTTATACACTTTATAGAACTGTCAAATTCAAACTTTCCCGCCCCTACATGCTATAGGCTTCATGATAATTGGTTGGAACCTTGGAAGCCAGCTGTAGCAGGAACCAATCGTGAAACAGCACCCCTTTTGCCCTGGCGAATGGGAAGCGAGAGACAGGAATGTGTTCAAAACAAAGAGCAGCTGGAGTTTTCTGGATTAGATCATGTCCATATGTAAATGAAGATCCAAGCCTCTGACCTTTCGAGCCAAAGGAATTATTTTGTTCTTGGTGAAAAACAGGAATTTGTCCTTAACGACCCTTCCTTCTTAACAAAGGGCCATATGTAGATTTCCCATGAGAGTTTTCAGTCTTCTGGATGGTAAACAAATGAAATCCCTGTAGCCATGTGCTGGTTTCTGAGGCCAGCAGCGACGGCCGATCATGAAATATGAAATATAATTATGCCATAGGTTCTATAAACGCGGGATGAGGCTAATCTCAGAGGGTCCAGCGTTTATGGAACAGAAGGAGTCTTTCAAAAATGGGGAGAAGGGAAAGAAGTACTCCAAAACCAGAAAAAGTCCTCTGTCATGCAAATTGTTTTAATGATTGGATTAAAGGATGCAGCCAGGAATGTGGTTTCATCCTGATCTCAAAACAACAGCTAGGTCTTTCACAAACATGTAGCATTTCTTCATATTATTTTACACATGGTGAGGGGAAAACATGCAGGAAAATGGTTACATGGAAAGGGAGGGTTTCAGGGAAATACCACTACCAATATCTCATAATTATTTCATATGCAAGGAGTAGAAAGAAAGTCCATATGATCTTGAAAAGCATCAAATCCATATGCTTTGGGGAAAGTCCATCTGTGTCCTTGGGAAAACTATAAGGGAAACGTCCTTTTCACTAATAGCCTGAGGAGAGTCCAAATACATGAAAATCCTTGGAAAACTAGGTCTCCCAAACCGCTCAGGGCTTGCCCCTGTTGGCCTGTCCGCATGCAACTCCGTGCACAAAGAGTCCATGGCTTCAGGTTAAGTGAGGCAAGAAAACAGAGAGGTAGAAATGGCTGGAGGTCTTTTGATGCCAAAGCCCAGCTGTAATGGTCTGTCGATTAGAGCTGGGATAGCTCTTATCTCATACCCTTCCAGCAGGATAATCTCCACCAGGTGGTGGCCTTGGAGACAGGCACAGAGCTGGAAATGTGCCTTAGGTCACACCACACCAACATGAGTAGCACTGACTGGTATAGTGCTGATTCAGGCAGGATATGATGCAACCTTTCCTGTATATTGGAGTTGCTGAGTCAAAGGGGATATGATGCAACCTCTGCTGGGCATTGCATGCCATGGGGGTTGGGCCTTTGGGATGATGGACAGGTGATGGGGGTGTGTTTTGTATATAAGGTGTGTTTGTTCCTTGTGATGCCAATTCTGGCATCAAAAACGTTGTACCTGCAATAAATCTTGTTGGATCGTGAACCGCCTGCGTGTGATCCTTACGGAGTGTTGGAGTGTCCTCACACCCAGCCTTTGGTGTTAGAGATGCCAGACCACATGTGCAGGAACGTTGGAACTCCCTGCCGCAGGTCAAACCAATTAGGCTGCAGGTGAGCTCTTTCTGGGGCTCGCCTTCACTTATTGATTTACTCACATTTGCATGTTTTTGAACTGCTACGTTGGCAGAAGCTGGGCCTAACAGCGGGAGCTCACGCCGCTTCCCGGATTCGAACCTGCAAACTTTCCGTCAGCAAGTTCAGCACTTTAACCCATGGTGCCACCGGTTCCCAGTAGGCTCGGGCAAAAGCAAAGTGCTGCAGCTCTCTGAACTTGTGTATTCTTCCTTATGAGAAGGTTTCATCACTTTGGCCAAGCTCTAATGTTTCATCTTCACATGGTTTGTAATTTCCAAGCGCTTGTAACGAAATGCAGGGTGTACATCCTCATCCTGTACCAAGAACGCCCTGCTTCTTTATTTATCTGTTTTGTTATGGCTCCCCTCCCTGACAAAAGGAAACATATCCTCCCTTTTCAAACCTTTCTTTCCAGCTATAAATTAGGCCTCTGGGTTTGTTCGGAGGCCCGCAAAACTTCAGAGTGGGATTTTCCTTTTCTTCTTGCCTGATCTTAACTCTGGCCCACATTCAGCTTCCCATCCTGAGATGAGAACAGGTTTCTATTGCATGGAGGGTTCAAAAGGGTTTCTTTCAACGTCAGCTCTTTGCAAAAGTTTTCCTGGGCTCATGAAAGGGCGATTGGGGTGGGGGGAGAAAAAACAACAACGGCCACCCCTCTCCGCCTGCGTCACCGATTTCAGCCCTTCCAAAAAATTCCACTGCGGTCACGGGGTTAAACCGGAGGCCCCTTTAATCATTATTACAGTTTTATGAATGGCGTGCTTTACTCTTGATATTTCCCTTCTTAACATGCTCCATTGAAGGATGGGGGACGTGGGGGTGGGCAATAGCAAAGAGACAAAAGACTTTGTGTATCCGAAAGACCCTGTGGTTAGGAAGCCTCATTTGTCATGACGCTCCCTCCCCAACATTTCAAATCTTGGTTTTCACATCCTTTTGGTCCATCCACGTCTGAGGAGGATATCTACAAAAACGACAGAGCAAAGGCCCCGGGGTTTAGTTTTATATATGCTTCTCTTCTCAGATCTCCCTTCCTCTTTGGCTCAACTCTCTCATTTATAACCGAGGGGCTGCTGATAAGTCTTTGGCTTTGTGTTCGGTTTTTTTTGCTTCTGTGGTAACAAATGTTACATCACATGAAAGTCTTATGTGTCTCATATATGTTTGCAAAATTTCGTGTTTGTAGCTTATGGCAGTGTTTCCCAACTAGTGTGCCGTGAGCGATCATCAGGTGTGCCGTGGGAAATTGGAACCTCCAATACCCTTTCTTCCCCTTCCTGCCAAACACTTTGTCTTCTCCAATCAGGCTCCCTTTTTCCCAGCCTCGCTCTGCTCACTTCGGGGCGAGTCTGCGCAGTAGCGCCCGCACGGGTCACGTCTTTCTCCCTCCCCCCTCCCCTCCTGAACACGCTCATGCTGCCCCCTCGGATCAAAATGGTGGCAGAAGCGGCAGCATGACCAAAGCAAGGCAAAGTGAGCAGAGCGAGGCTGGGAAGAAGGGAGCCTGAGTGGAGAAGAAAAAGTAAGTGTTCGGCAGGAGGGGGGAGAAAGGGCATGAAGGGGGAGGAAGAGGTCCCTGTCAAAAGCTGGCATGGGCAAACTTGGACCTTCCAGGTGCTTTGGACTCCAAGTCCCACCATTCCTAGCAGCCTCAGGCCCTTTTCCTTTTCCCCCTCAGCCACTTAAGCAGGAAAGGGCCTCAGGCTGTTAGGAATGGTGGGAGTTGAAGTCCAAAGCACCCAGAGGGCCAAAGTTTTCCCATGCTTGTTTTAGGGACCTTAAAGTGGTGAGCCTCCTTCGAACATTGTGATTCTGGATAGAAAACAAACAACAACATAACATAACGTTGTTTGAGTCCACAGTGTTCTCTGGGTGTAGGTGAACTACAACTTCCAAACTCAAGGTCAATTCCCAAGCAAACCCTTTCAGTACTTTCTGTTGGTAATGAGAGTTCAATAGGCCAAGTTTGGTTCAATTCCATTGTTGCAAGAGTTCAGGATGCTCTTTGATGGTGTGTTAACTATAAATCCCAGAAACTGTAACTCCCAAATGTCAAGGTCTGTTTTCTCCAAACTCCATCTGTGTTCACATTTGGGCATATTGAGTATTCGTGCCAAGTTTGGTCCTGATCCAACATTGTTTGAATCCACAGTGCTCTCTGGATATAGGGGAACTACAACACCAAAACTCAAGGTCAATGCCCACCAAACTCTTATAGTATAACCTCATCCTGGAGAATCAATGAATTTAATCTAAAGCAGTGTTTCCCAACCGGTGTGCCGTGGCACACTAGTGTGCCGTGAGCGATCATCAGGTGTGCCTTGGGAAATTGGAATCTCCAATACCCTTTCTTTCCCCTCCTGCCGAACACTTTTTCTTCTCCACTCGGGCTCCCTTCTTCCCAGCCTCGCTCTGCTTGCTTTGCCTTGCTTTGCTCACGCTTCCGCTTCTGCGGCCATTTTGATCCGAGGGGGCAGCGTGTTCAGGAGGGAGGGGGGAGGGAGGAAGACGTGACCTGTGCGGGCACTACTGTGCAGACTTGCCCCACATCTTCCTCCCTCCCCCCTCCCCTCCTGAACCCGCTGCCCCCTCGGATCAAAATAGCCGCAGAAACGGCAGCGTGAGCAAAACTCCAACATTGATCCAACATTGTTTGAGTCCACAGTGCTCTCTGGATATAGGTGAACTACAACTCCAAAACTCAAGGTCAATGCCCACCAAACTCTTATGGTATTTTCTCTTGGTTATGTGATTTCTGTGTGGGAAGTTTGATTCCATTCCATCATTGGTGGAGTTCAGAATGCTCTTTGATTGCGAATGAACTACAACTCCCAAATGACAAAATCAATTTTTTGACTGATGGTCCCTCCTTGGGTTAGTATTAGTATGTTTAGTGGCCAAATTTGGCAGCAATTTGTCCAGTGGTTTTTGAGTTATGTTAATCCCACAAATGAACATATTATATATATCTATATCTATCTATCTATCTATCTATCTATATATATATATATATAGCGAGAGAGAGCACAACAGCGCAGGCAGAAAAGCAAACATCACAGGATATCTATGTTGTGTTCATCGAAACAGGCCCAAGTTTCACACTGAGTGTATAAATACATTTAAAAACATATTAACTATATGCATTATTGTGTTAGAGTGTCATTTTGTGTCATTTTGGTTGGTGGTGTGCCCCAGGATTTTCTAAATGTAAAAAATGTGCCGTGGCTCAAAAAAGGTTGAAAAACACTGATCTAAAGCACGGATTCTCAAAGTGAGCGATATCGCCTCCTGGTGGTGAGACGATCCAAGGGGGTGGTGGGAGGGTCAGGGGAATTTGTGGGGAAGTTAACCCCTTTGAGGGGGCGGTGAACAATTGGCCATTTAGCAGGGGTCGCGCAGCCCTCTTCTTTGGCCCCGCCCCCTTCGCTTTGACCTGCATATTAGATATTTGGATTAGAATTCATAAGAGTAGCAAAATTATTTATGAAGTAGCAAGGAAAATATGCTTGAGAGTCACCACAACATGAGGAACCTTATTTAGGGGTCATGGCATTAGAAAGGTTGAGAACCACTGCATTAATACATATATCTGTTTAATTGCTATTCAATTTTTTAAAAATTAATTTCTAGGGTGGCGGTGAGTAATTGTTTTTCTGGAAAGGGGGCGGTAGGCCAAAAAGGTTTGGGAATCAATGATGTAAAGGAATAGCAGACATCATGGGGGTTTCCTGTGAGCGTGTTTGTGTCATCATCCATGAACATTTGAACATGAAGAAGCTCTATGCAATCTGGGTCTTTGATAACAGATTAGAAAAGCATGCGAGTGAAAACGTCCCGGTCCATTTGTCAACGTTTCCGGACTGATAAGAACTTCCTGGATCGACTGGTCTCTATGGATGAGACCTGGATTTATTTGCATGACCCTGAAACCAAGGAGCAGTCAAAAACGTGGAGGCACCGTGGTTCTCCTTGTCCAAAGACGATCTGTCGAAACCCCCACAGATGGCTCAAAGACACGCCAAGCTAGCAAAAGTATTTATAGTTTATTTTCAACAAAAACACAGCCACAGTCCGGCATAAAAGGAACCCACACAAAACAAAAAGCCCTGTAAACAAAAACAATGAAGACGTCCGTCTTTTGAAGTCCTTGGCTTTATTCCGGCTTGAAGTCTGCTGCGATGTGAAGACCCGTCCAAAAAAGGAAAGGAAGGGTGCTTCTCCAATTCCAGGAGCTAAGTATACAAACAAACACATCAAAGCCCCGCATCCCACAGCAACTCCTCCACCCATATACGATACCAAATAAGTGACAGACACTCACAGCAACACAGGAAAAGACCAAACGAAACGCGGTAGTCACTAAACATAAAAACACACATTAAAACCCCAAACCCCCAACATACAACATTTTCAGCTAGAGCTGCCATGGCAGCTCCCCCAGAACCCAGCATGGAAAACAGCCCAATACTCACAGCTTGCTGGAAATCAGGAACTGCGATACAAGAAACAAGAGCACCAAATACAAGAACCAGCAACCCACCAGCAACACCTTGGCCGACCGCAGAGTCCCAAATCCCCAGGCCTTACTTTAATACCCTTACAAATCAGAGTCATCAGACTCCCCACCCAACTCTGCCCCATTCCCCTCAGCTGCAGCACTGGGTGTGTTCCTCCAATCTTCCCACCTTTGCTGAGCAGTTAAAGGGCCCCAGTCCGATTCAACATCCCCACTAGGCCAAGCAGGGTCACTCGAAAAGCCAAAAAAGGAGCTTTTGCTGGACTCAGCATTTATCACATCCCTGACATCTTGCACCAGTGCTGAGTCCAGCTCGGTATCACTCTCTTCTGAAGGTAACTCTACGTCAAACCCCTCAAAAGTATCATCACTGGTAGGCTCCCTAAGTATTTGTCGGACCTTTCTCCTGTGCTCTGCCTCTTCCAAACTCTCAGCACTTGCAGCCCTTTTCCTCCCAGCTGCAGTCATTCTGCCCAAACCTCCCTCTTCCAGTGACATGTCCAACACAGAATCCTCCTCCGAGTTACTACCTGTAGCAACTACAGGCTCAGTTTGCTCAACTACAACACGATCAGAGTGCAAAAATCAGCCTCTAAGGTGATGGTGTCTGTGTTCTGGGATAAGGAGGTCTTGCTGCTAATGGACTTCCTTCAAAACGGTTCCATTATCAATGCAAGGTATTACTCTGAACTTTTGGAGGCAGCTCTGAAGGCCAAAAGGTGTGGCAAGCTGCCCAAAGGAATCTTGTTCCTGCAAGACAATGCCTCCGCTCACACTGCACAAGCGACCAGGGCAAAACTGGTGGAGCTAGGCTTCCAGTTGGTTGACCACCCACCTTATTCACTAGATCTAGCTCCCTCCGACTATCATGTTTCCAAACCTGAAGAAACACCTCAAGGGTACCAAATTTCAAACCATTTCTGATGCCATGGCTGCTACGGATGACTGGTTTGAAGCAAAACCAAAATCGTTCTTTTTGCAAGGCTTACAGAACTTGGAATGCCGATGTAAGAAGTGTGTTGATATCAGTGGAGAGTATGTGGAATAAATGTAAAGTTTCATCTTCTTATCTCGTTTCTTTCTGGGTAAAGCCAAAGACTCACCAGCAGCCCCTTGTAACGCCTTTCCCTCACATTCTTGGGGTTGCTTCTTCAGCCATTTCTCTTCTGTAGATTTTGCACATTGGACAGGGAAACGCGAGACAAAGGGAGTCAAACGCATCAAGCAGCAAATGATGGGGGATAAAGCAAACCCATTTTCCCTAAACCAGGGGTGCTCACACTTTTTCAGCATGCGAGCTACTGATAAAACAACCAAGTCAAAATGATCTACCTACCCACTACAAACATGTGGAACATATAACACCATATCTGCTTTGAACTGGGTTTTCTGAGTCCACACTGCCATATAATCGGGTTCAAAGCAGATAACATGGGATTTTATTCAACTGTGTGGAAAGGACCTCAGACAACCCAGGGCCGGCAGCACTTGGGTGGCGTCGGGAGCCTGCGGGGCGGGACTGAGCCTTCCTCCTGCCCTGCCTGCGATCTACCAGGACGCCCTACGCCAGGGGTGGGCAATTATTTTTTCCAAGGGGCCACATGAGAGCCAAAAAATATTATGGAGGGCCGCACCTGAAGGCGGAACTACATGCTAATCTACATAATTTATTTATTTATTCACTTACATATTTACTATATATTACACATCATTAATATTAACACATTAATATATCAAGAAATATTCATATATTATTATTATTAATATCATAAGTATTATATTATAGTATATATATAGACATTATAATATATTGAAATTATAATATAATATAACATTATATTATATTATTATAATAAAATTATTATACAATAATAATAAAAACCACTAAAATAAAATAATGCTTCCTTGTAGTCCCCTTCTCTGGAAAGTTTTATGCAGAGGCTTGATGGCCATCAGTCGGGGGTACTTTGATTGTGTATCCCTGGGGGTTGGGCTGGATGGCCCTGGGGTCCCTTCCCTCTCGATGACTTCCTGTTCCCAACTTTCTAAAAACCTCCTGACAGCGAGCCTCTGAGATTCGTGACGAAAAGGAAGAGATCAAACCCCATTGAAAGGATGGGAAACTCAGGACCAAACTTGGCACGAATCCTCAATATACCCAAATGTGAACACTGGGGAAAGCTCCCCTGCCTGGCCTTGCTGTTGCTGGCGCTTGGAGAGCCGGAGTGGGCGAGAGGGCGAGGCGAGCGAGCCTGCCTGCCTGCGGGGACCCTTAGGAGGGCTGGATAGAATCGGCCAAAGGGCCGCATCCGGCCCCCGGGCCGTAGTTTGACCACCCCTGCCCTACGCAATCTACCAGTAGATCTCGATCTACCTAATGAGCACCCCTGCCCCTAAACCTTCCTCATGCCACAACCCCTTTATACAGTTCCTCATGTTGTTCTGTCCCCCAACCATAACTGCCTGCCGGAGTCCCTGCAGGATCCAGGACTGGGCCACCTGCCAAGTGCAACTGCAACTCCCAAAAGCCTGGGTCTGTTTTCCCCAAAGCTCTCCAGTATGGTCATGGGAGTTCTATGTGTCAAGTTTGGTCCAGGTCTGTAATTTGTGGGGGTCTCAGTCATCTGTGGAAATCCGAGCTGAATTTATTGAATGTGCTGCAAATCCCATCATCCGTTGTCCATACTCCCCCAAACATATTGTTTTTGTGATTAATCACTATGCTTTAATTATGTTCAATTTGTAACAATGAAAATACATCCTGCATATTAGATAGTTGCCTTAGAATTTGTAAGAGTAGTAAAAATATTTATGAAGTAGCAACGAAAATATGGATGGGGTCACCACAACATGAGGAACCTTATTTATTTATTTATTATTTATTTAGACTTCTAACCCGCCACTCCCCGAGGGCTCGGGGCAGTTCACAGAAGACATAAATACAGGATAACAACAATATAACAGTAGCAACAAGGGGGAAAGGGGGGAAAGGGGGGGTATAAAGGGCAGGGAACACAATGAACAGGTCAGGTCCCCAGCAGGGCAATCGCTTGCTAGGTTAGGCCAGGCGGGATCGCCATGCAGTCAAAAGGTGGCAACCTGGGGGTTCCCAGAAGGATACCGGGAAGTAGCTTGTCCATGGGGGGGGGGAGCAGTTCTCTCACCGTGCAACGACCCACAAGGCAAGCTCCTGCTTGTTGGCGCCTCATCCCTCTTGGGCCTACGGCGATCCTGGGGGGGCTCCGGCCGTCAGCTTGAATTATGGAAAGTCCTGATGTGGAAGGTTCTCCAGGTCCTGGACCCAGAAGTTCTAAGTCTTCTCTCCTCTGGTTGAACGGTCGGCGATCTGCTAGCGGCCGGGGCACCACCGTTGGAACGGGGCAATGGCATCGTCCAGTGTTCCGCAGAGGGGTCGACTGGCGGGTGCCGACGTCTCCTTGCTCCACGATGTCGCCTCCGCGTTCTCCTGCGGCGGCGTAACTGCCGTAGTGGGCTGTTTCCGACTCTTCAGTCCTCCAAGGGCGGGAACCTTCGGGGTCATGGCATTAAAAAGGTTGAGAACCACTGCATTAATATATATATATCTTTTTAATTTATATTAAACTAGCTGTACCCGGCACACGTTGCTGTGCCCTTTTTAGGATATGCGAGAAAGTTCAATCATCCACGGTGTGCCCTCCTCTAAACTGCAGCTGGATGGAGTGTGGGTCATGGGGGCATGGTGTGCCAAGTTGGGTCTTTATTGGTCTTGGTTCTGGGCCACAGTGGTCTGTGGGGAATTATGGGTTTTGAAGTACTACAAATCCTGTTTTCCATGGTGGTACTCCAAGTCCCATCATGCATGGTCGGGGCTCTGTTCCAATAGGTTACTGTAAATTCAGGCCATACACAATGTCCCATGAGCTCTAGTTAGGAACAGCAAGTTAATCTTACTGTCAATTCAGGCCATACACAATGTCCAATGAGCTCTGTGTAGGAACAGCAAGTTAATGAAGCCTTACTGTCAATTCAGGCCATACACAATGTCCCATGAGCTGAATAGTTAGGAACCAAGTTAATGAAGCCTTACTGTAAATTCAGGCCATACACAATGTCCCATGAGCTGAGGAGTTAGGAACAGCAAGTTAATGAAGCCTTACTGTCAATTTTGGGCGTGGTCTGTGATTTTTTGGGGTGTAAATTTTCGGTTGGAAGTGATTTGGGTGTTTGTGTTGGGCTCAGGCCTTTTCCTTATTCTGTTTTGGCAGTTTATTATGGGTTCGAATTTTCATGTTGGCTGGCCATTGCAGCAGTTATGCAAATCCGCCCTTATTGGCAGCCAATCATGTTGTTCAGAATGTAGAGGCTGGGTGAGTCTTTGGCTGCCCCGGAGGATGCTGGTAAATGTAGTTTTATTTTTACTCGTTGTTTTGGGGGCCTTTTAGGTTTTGGGGGGGAAGGTTTCTTTGCTACAAACGTACCTTGCTTGAGGCCTATTTCTGTTGGCAAGTATTGTGTTTCTGCGTTGTATGGTTTCTTTGTTTGAGGTATACATCACATGACGTGAACCCATTTATATAATAGATTTTTTAAAAATTAATTTCTAGGGGGGCGGTGAGTAAATTTTTTTCTGGAAAGGGGGCGGTAGGCCAAAAAGGTTTGGGAGCCACTGGCGTAGATGCACTCCTTGTCCAACTGAATGAACTGCTACAACACGCTGTTCATGTTTCCCCGCTTTGCTTACTGCAAGCATTTTGCTGAAACAAGAATTCCTCCCTGAACTTACCATTATTTGCTGAGGAAGGAGAAAACTTCACTTTCTCTAGTAATCATGTACAGTGCATTCCCCCAAAATAACAAAACAAAAAAAGAGCTGGAAGGGGGGGAGAGAGAGAGATTGAACCCGGCAGTTCCAGGACTTCAATACTCCTTTAGCATCTAAAGAAATGACAAGGGAGGAAGTTTTAATATAGATGAGGGGAGTTTTATTTGCATCTCTGAACAATAAGGGTGGTTTATTCTCCACCTGGTGCCTTTTCTCCCATCACCTTTTATGAGCGCCTCTCGGTGACAAGTATCTTTGTACAAAGGTTTCCCTCTTTCCTCCCCTTCCCCCTTTCTTCCAGCTCTCTTCCCGGCTTCAGTATACAAGCACAATGGAAGCATTGAAAGACGAAAACACTAGGACACCTCTTTTGATCTTCTCTTCTAATCGCTTGTGTATGTTTGTGTCCAAAAACAATGCTCAGGGGGGGTGTTTTCTTCCCTCCTGAACCCCCGTCTTCTCTGCCTCCTCCATCACGACAAGGAAAGCAATTTCTCAACACAGGGCCCAGTGCTCAACGTTCAGTTGCATTCCATTTTTGGCCAAGGAAAACCTCTCATTCGTCAGCCATATGGATTGGAGTCATTGCAATTGAAACCATCCTCAGATCAAGTGCTGATTTGGACAAATGACTATGGGTGCATCGGCACTGTAGAATTAATGTAGAATTAAAAGACTGTGGCACAGCTGGCTGGGAGTCAGCTGCATTAAGATCACGACTGACCGAAAGGTCATAAGTTCGAAGCCAGTCCAGGTCGCAGTGAGCTCCCGACCAAAATTGTGTAGCTTGTTGTCGACCTTTGGACCCCTATACAAACGCACAGGTTCAAATATTTATGAATTAAAAATAAGATGCATTTATTACAGGATAGGCATTGTAATACATGGGTGCAACCCCCTCCTGATACACATCAACATAGAGAGCAAAAATGCTATAGAGAGTATGAGAAAAGGCAAACAAACAATACAAAGAGGAACATATGGAGGGAATTGTATGAGACTTTGGTGAACACTACATGTACCATTGGAACTTTGGCCGGATTTTGGTATGGGATTATTATGCATTTGCTTCCCTCCATATGTTCCTCTTTGTATTGTTTGTTTGCCTTTTCTCATACTCTCTATAGCATTTTTGCTCTCTATGTTGATGTGTATCAGGAGGGGGTTGCACCCATGTATTACGATGCCTATCCTGTAATAAATGCATCTTATTTTTAATTCATAAATATTTGAACCTGTGCGTTTGTATAGTGGTTCTCTGCCCAGCACCATTCTCTTGTTGTTTGACCTTTGGACCCCGACAGAAAGTTGCATCTGTAAAGTAGGAAATTTAGGTACCACTTTGTGGGGAGGCTAATTTAATTAATTTATTTATTTACTTTATTCATATTCTGCTCTTCTCACCCTGAAGGGACTCAGAACGGATTACAGATACACATACTTAGCAGAAAATCCCTGCCGTTTTCCACATGCACAGTACACACTATACACAGTACACACATATAAACGAACAGAGGCAAACTCTGGCCACCAGGGGGATCTGATGCACTCCTCATCTCTCAGCATCCTTTGTTGTTCCTTCTGCATTCCTTAGCGTTTCCTGTAGTTCTTTTATGGCCTCATAATTCAGTCAAAATTTGCCTCCCCACTTAATGTGGTACCTTTATCACCTACTTGACAGATGCAACTGTCTTTCGGGCTGCATAGGTCGACAGTAGGCTACACTTAAGGTCGAGCACCCACCTTGACCCGGGCAGGCCTCGAACTCATGACCTATTGGTCAGAGAGATCTTATGCAGCTGACACAGCCAGCTGCGCCACATTCCTGGTGCTCGACCAATTTACGAGGCCATAAAAATCTCCAGGAAGTATGCAAAGAATGAGGAAGCGACAGCTCCCCTGGTGGCCAGAGGCTGGAATGTTAAATAGCCTCTGAGTGTCTGTATATATATGCTGTGTGTCTATGGCATTGAATGCTTGCCATGTATATGTACATTTTAATCCGCCCTGAGTCCCCTGCGGGGTGAGAAGGGCAGAATATAAATACTGTAAATAAATAAATAAATAAATAAATAAGTTTATTTATTTATTTATTTATTTATTTATTTGGGCTTATATGCCGCTAAACTCCATACGGCTCGCAGCGGCTTACAAGGTTAAGAAACAAGTACAGAATAAAAAGACAAAACTGGACGATACATAACGACAGGAATTAGGGAAGTGGAACAGGGTCAGGGATGGACGACACAGGGTGGTCTGGGGCCTATACTAGACCCATCAGGCCATCAAAAGGGGGGAGGGAAAGGGGGCTCAGAAAGAGGCACCCCCGTTGGCCGAGGGAGAAAAGTGTGGGCCCGCCTCCTCCGTCCGGTGGCCTGATCGAAGGTGACGGGCACAATAAGTCAGAGTTCAATGGCTTCGGAAGTGGCCAGCAGGCGCGCTTGGCACCTGAACCCCAAAAGGTCCTCGAGCGAAACGATCGCCCAGGCCTGGGTCCTGGGTTTGACACTAACCCTAACCCTAACCAGTGACCTATAGGCTGAGACTGTTTGATTCATCCGATGTCACCCAATGTCATAGTCCAATGCTCAAACCATCATATTAGACTGAATTTTCCATCCAGTTATTGTAATGTCTAAAAGAATCCCTATACATTGAACTTTTCATCGTGTGTGTGTATTTGTGCTTTCAAGGTGTCTAATGACTTATGGTGATCCCATGAATTAAATATAGCCTACAACACTTGGCATTCATTCGTGATCTCCCATCCAAGTGTCACCCTGTTTCGCTTCCAAGATCAGATGGAATCTGGTGCCTTTACTATTCAAATCTTTGACCTGTTGGTCTTCAGTCCTGCTGGCACAAGGGCTTAACCCATTGTGCCATGATGGTGACAATGGCGATGACTATTTATTTACAGTATTTATATTCCGCCCTTCTCACGCCCCAGGGGACTCAGGGCGGATTACAATGTACACATACATGGCAAACATTCAGTGCCATAGACACACAACACATATAGACAGACAGTCAGAGGCTATTTAATATTCCAACTTCTGGCCACCAGGGGAGCTTTCACTTCACCATCTGCGACCCTGATGAAGTACTTTCCGCATTCCCCGCTTGCTTTTGCTGGAGATTTTTATGTTAAATTAGCCCCCCCCATAGGTGGTACCTAAATTTCCTACTTAACAGATGCAACTGTCATTCCGGTTGCAAAGTCGGCAACAAGCAAAGTCGAAACTCACTCCAACCCGGGCTGGCTTCGAATTCATGACCTATCAGTTAGTACTGATCTTTAATGCAGCTGACACCCAGCCAGCTGTGCCACAGTCCTGGTGCTATTATATCCTATATATTGGTCTGCCATTGATGATTACCATTATGTCTTATACGTTGGTCTGCCATTGATGGTTACAATTATGTACTATACGTTGGTCTGCCATTGATGATTACTATTATATCCTATATGTTGGTCTGCCATTGATGATTACTAATACGTATGTCCTATACGTTGGTCTGCCATTGATGATTACTATTATGTCCTACATGTTGGTCTGCCATTGATTATTACTATTATGTCCTACATGTTGGTCTGCCATTGATGATTACTATTATGTCCTATACGTTGGCCTGCCATTGATGATTACTATTATGTCCTACATGTTGGTCTGCCATTGATGATTACTATTATGTCCTATACGTTGGCCTGCCATTGATGATTACTATTATGTCCTACATGTTGGTCTGCCATTGATGATTACTATTATGTCCTATATGTTGGTCTGCCATTGATGATTACCATTATGTCTTATACATTGGTCTGCCATTGATGGTTACAATTATGTACTATACGTTGGTCTGCCATTGATGATTACTATTATATCCTATATGTTGGTCTGCCATTGATGATTACTAATACGTATGTCCTATACGTTGGTCTGCCATTGATGATTACTATTATGTCCTACATGTTGGTCTGCCATTGATGATTACTATTATGTCCTACATGTTGGTCTGCCATTGATGATTACTATTATGTCCTATACGTTGGTCTGCCATTGATGATTACCATTATGTCTTATACGTTGGTCTGCCATTGATGGTTACAATTATGTACTATACGTTGGTCTGCCATTGATGATTACTATTATATCCTATATGTTGGTCTGCCATTGATGATTACTAATACGTATGTCCTATACGTTGGTCTGCCATTGATGATTACTATTATGTCCTACATGTTGGTCTGCCATTGATGATTACTATTATGTCCTACATGTTGGTCTGCCATTGATGATTACTATTATGTCCTATACGTTGGCCTGCCATTGATGATTACTATTATGTCCTACATGTTGGTCTGCCATTGATGATTACTATTATGTCCTATACGTTGGCCTGCCATTGATGATTACTATTATGTCCTATATGTTGGTCTGCCATTGATGATTACTATTATGTCCTATACGTTGGCCTGCCATTGATGATTACTATTATGTCCTATACATTGGCCTGCCATTGATGATTACTATTATGTCCTATACGTTGGTCTGCCATTGATGATTACTATTATGTCCTATACGTTGGCCTGCCATTGATGATTACTATTATGTCCTATATGTTGGTCTGCCATTGATGATTACTAATATGTCCTATACGTTGGCCTGCCATTGATGATTACTATTATGTCCTATATGTTGGTCTGCCATTGATGATTATTATTATGTCCTATATGTTGGTCTGCCATTGATGATTACTATTATGTCCTATACGTTGGTCTGCCATTGATGATTATTATTATGTCCTATATGTTGGTCTGCCATTGATGATTACTATTATGTCCTATATGTTGGTCTGCCATTGATGATTATTATTATGTCCTATATGTTGGTCTGCCATTGATGATTACTATTATGTCCTATATGTTGGTCTGCCATTGATGATTACTATTATGTCCTATACGTTGGTCTGCCATTGATGATTACTATTATGTCCTATACGTTGGTCTGCCATTGATGATTATTATTATGTCCTATATGTTGGTCTGCCATTGATGATTACTATTATGTCCTATATGTTGGTCTGCCATTGATGATTACTATTATGTCCTATATGATGGTCTGCCATTGATGATTGCTATTATGTCCTATACATTGGTCTGCCATTGATGATTACTATTATGTCTTATACGTTGTTCTGCCATTGATGATTACTATGATGTCCTATATGTTAGTCTATAATGCTAAACCGAAAAGATAAAGGGGCAGATCTGAGCGCGTCTCCAATAAACAGTCGCAATGCAGCAATGTAGCAAAAGTATCAAAATCTATATTGTGGATTATAACAGTGCTATAATGCAAGGCAATATCATATTAGTACAATGCTATAAATAGCATGCAACATAAAACGCAATGTAATGCAAATATAACAACCAAATGGTGATACTGAGTCAAATACAATGGCAAAGGGTAATACACCCAAACACGCAGGTGAGGGCTAATGCGACGCAAATACAGAATCCGAATAACCCTGTGTGAGATCTGGAACCAAATAACTCATGGACTCAGGCCCGGATTACCCAAAAGCCAGCCTAGGCCATGGCCTCGGGCGGCAGGTTTTGGGGGGCAGCGGATTCGACCCCCCCCCCGGAAAACATAATTTTTTATTTAAAAAACCCGCCCCCTCGTAGCGCTTTCTCCCCACCCTCTCCTGAGAGAGTCATCATACCTTGGGAGAGGGCGGGGGAGAGCGCTGCGGGGGGCGGGGAGGAGGGATTGGCGCCCTCCCCTCGCCTGGGCCTCCCCCTTGCAAAGGAAGGAGGCGGCAAGGAGGAGGAAGGGAAGCTCCGCCCCGCCAGCGGGCATGCATGCGCACGCATGCCCGCCAGCAGGCTTCCCTTTCTCCTCCTCCTCCTAGCTGCCTTCTTCCTTTGCAAGGGGGCGGCCTAGGCGGCGAGGAGGAGGGCGGGACTTCCCTTCCTCCTCCTCGCTCCTTCCTTTCGATCACGGGAGGAGGAGGTGGACGGAAGCCACGCGGCACTGCTCATGGGGCTTCCGTCCGCCCTCCTCCTCCTCCTCCCGCGACCGAAAGGAAGGCGTGAGGAGGAGGAAGGAAGTCCGCCCCTCCTCGTGCCCTCCTTTTGGTCACGGGAGGTGGAGGAGACGGCGGACAGAAGCCCCACGAGCAGTGCCGCGTGGCTTCCGTCCACCTCCTCCTCCTCCCACGACTGAAAGGAAGGCGCGAGGTGGATGGAAGCCGTGGGGCCGGTGCCGCGCGGCTTCCGTCCACCTCCTCGGGCCCACCTTCCGGTCGGGGGAGGAGGAGGCGACGGAAGCCGCACGGCCGGGGCTGCTGACGCACATGCGCAGCAGCGCCCTGGGGGCGTGGCTTTCAGCACCCTGGGGGGGGGGGGCGGCGCGGGACATCTTGGCCTCGGGCAGCCAAAGAGGCTAATCCGGGCCTGCACGGACTGAAGACAAAGTCCATGGGGGAGCCTTGATGGACGGAAGAGCTGGCACATATGTCCTATATGTTGGTCTGCCACTGATGATTATCCAGATGTGAGCACACTGATATAGAATATTCAACCAATTTATGCATGGGTTGGATTTACTGGGAGGCCATTAGAGCAGGTGAAATATTTTAGTCAACGCAGGCCTAGGGCTTTAAGATGCTCAGCTTAGATCGGCCACCATATGGTAAGGGACTTTTCCCAGCTGGGAATGGGCTTAAGCTCTGAGTTTGCTTCTTAGGCCGCATCTGGAGTCTAGCGCACAGGGCAACTCTCAGCTTGAAGCTTGGTTGCCTTGACTGGCTTCTCTGAATTCAGCAGAGATTCCAAGCCGAGGATGAATATCTGACCTCACACAGACACCCCACTGCCAAAACGAGCTGCCCCAGACTTTACAGATTGGATGTGCAAAATAGACAGTTCTTGTTTCTAAGAGAAACCCAATTTGGTTGCAGATGAGCCTGCCGGTTCTATTCCAAGAATATCCACGGCATCTTTTCCCACCTCCGTAGAGAAAGCCTTTGGATTAAGGCTTTTCAACCATCTCAGCAGGAACAAGGCACACATATTAGGAAGCAGTGCGGCTCATTCAAAATTTGAAGTTGACCCAGGAGTCTGTTGGAATTGGGAAAAAAAGAAATGAAATCCAGAACGCAAGACGTCTGCAACACAATAGCAATAAAGGGAAAGTATATAATTCTTTCTTAACACCGAACAGGATGCCGAATTGATTTGAGTCAGAAAGTTAGCCGAAAGGAAGAGTCCAGTGGGTTACGGAGAGAGCAAGGAGTGCAGATAAGCACCCCAAATGTAAGGTGTTGGGGGTCCCCTCTCCCTACTCCTTATTTTTCTCTCCCCCCCCCCCCCCGAAATGCAAGGGATCAGGCTGTGTAGCGAATCACAGGGACCTGCGCCTTACATCAAGCCTTGTCTCCGACACATTCAGCACCAACCACGCCAAATGCAAACACAATTAGAGCATTCAGGATAAGACAGTAGGAGATTCCTTTTGATGTTGGGATAAATTGAGAATCGGCATGGTTTTGTCTGAGATGACAACCGTCCCAGGTTTTCTAATGGGTATCTAATGGTAAAAGAGAATTTTATGATGCTCATTAATTACCAAACTGTCATGTGCTCCTGGCAGAAAGAAAGTAATCCTCTTCCCCCAGCTTAGACAGCCACCACAAAGGACTTCAAAGGACTAGCTCTCCCCTCCCTTGAGAACTGCCTTGCGTAAACCTCCACGGCTCTAATGAAAAGCAGGGGAAGAGTTGACAAACCCATCCTGTTACATGAGCGGCCTATTCCGACTGGCAGCTGAGGCATTCTTCTGGAGCTAGTTAACACACACGGCACACAGGCACTGGAGCAGAGAGACACAACTTGGTGTCGGCCTCCAAGACGTTCCCAAAGGCACGGGAACTAAGTTTTCGTGAGCCGCGCAGATGGCACAAAACGTTTCCCTTCAAACCCAATGGCAGGTTGTCATCTCACCTTTTGTAGCCAGAATTAGTGGGCTTGCAATATCAGGTACCAGGATGTTCGTGGCTGCACTTTTATGTCACTTACCGTATGGAAGTCTGGGGTTTGTGGTTTGCCGAGGAACTAGACTTCCCAAGTAAAGCCCCAAATTGCAACCATTCCTATCACTTTAGGACAGTGTTTCCCAACCTTTTTTGAGCCGCGGCACACTTTTAACATTAAAAAAATCCGGGGGCACACCACCAACCAAAATGACACGAAGTGACACTCTAACACAGTAAAGAACGGCTGGGGGATGGTGGCCTGCTGGGAGCAGCTGCTGGGAGTGCCGAAGCCGGGGGAGGGGGAGGAGCCAGGCCATGCCATGCCCCGCCCCTCCCCCCGACTTCAGCTCTCCCACAGCTTCTCCAGCCTTGAGGGGGCAGTGCCAAGCCAGCGGTGACAGAGCCAGCACAATGCTGGCTTGGCACTGTCCCCTCAAGGCTGGAGAAGCTGTGGGAAAGCTGAAGCCGGGGAGGGGGCGGAGCCAGGCCGCACCATGCCCCGCCCCTCCCCCAGCTTCAGCTCTCGCACAGCTTCTCCAGCCTTGAGGGGCAGTGCCAAGCCAGCGGTGGCAGAGCCAGCACAATGCTGGCTTGGCACTGTCCCAAGGCTGGAGAAGCTGTGGGAGAGCTGAAGCCGGGGGAGGGGGCGGAGCCAGGCCACACCATGCCCCACCCCTCTCCGCGGCTTCAGCTCTCCCACACCTTCTCCAGCCTTGAGGGGGCAATGCGAGCGAGGGGCGGGAGTCATGGCCCCCACCCCCAGTGCTGCTCTCCGCCATGACTCCCGCCCCTTGCTCGCTGAAGCCACACGGAGGAGGAGGAGCATGAGCGGTGGACGGGCTTCAGTGGGCGGGGCTCCTCCTCCACGCAGCTTCAGTGAGCAAGGGGCGAGAGTCATGGCGGGAGTCATGGCGGATTGGAGGCTGGCTGGGAAAATGGCCGAAGGAGGCGGCGCCCTGGCCCCTTCTTCTTTTTCTTTGCCACCGCCCGGCCCTTCCTCCTTCTCCCCCAAGCAGCAGGTGTTTGGCAGGAGGAGGGGGGAAGGAAGGGGGGCAGAGAGCTTTTCTCGCGGCACAGCAGGAGGTCCGTCACGGCACACTACTGTGCCGCGTCACAGCGGCTGGGAAACACTGCTCTAGGATTCTTCTCATTTCAGTTTCTCAGTGCATGTTTTTGGGTTGTTTTTATAATATTTTTTTCAATATTTTTTCATCTCTACTGTTGACTTTTTGCAAACCCATGACTTTTGTCTTCTTCGATAAAGAATTCTCAGAAGTGTTTTTTTTATTGCCTTCCTTTGAACCTAATCTTCTTCTTCTTGGCATTTCTTTGCGAACCAAGATTCAGGAAGGACTCATCCCACACTTTCTACAAGAGTGTTGATGATTCGGAGGTTGGATGTGTCCTTCGAGCCTGTGCAATGGACCTTTCTGGTGGAGCGCAGCGTGCACAGAACTGGCCTCACCTTTTAAACCAAAGGTTCATCTGCCGGGGACTAGCAAGCTGGGAAGGTGGCAGCGAGGTCCTCAGGTTGTAGGTTTGGTTTGAGTTTCCTTCTCTTAGATGGTTGACCTTACAGGGTTAGATGAACACCATCTGCCCGGGTTTGAAATCAGAGTTTTCCTTCTCCTAGGATGGTTACCAAAAGGCTAGAGAGCCCATCCTGCCCGTTAACGCTCTTTATCAGACCCTTCGGTTGTGACCTGTCTGGCATGGGAGGCCCTGCCGATGGCTCGAAGGACACATCCAACCTCCGAATCATCAATGCCCTTGTAGAAAGCATGGGATGAGTCCTTCCTGAATCTTTGTTCGTGAAGAAAAGCCAAGAAGAAGATGCGGAAAAGTGAATAGTGGTAGTTAAAGAGCACATTCTAAAGATTATTTCTGTGTTTGATTCAGGCCAGGATTACCCATTAGGCCAACCTAGGCCATGGCCTAGGGGTGCAAGCCGAGGGGGGCGCAGATCACGGACCAAAAAAAATATGTTGAAACAAATAAAAACACAACGCGCATGGAGATGAGGAAGGAAGGATACCGGAGGTCCTCCTTTTCAGCGCCGCCCCTGCCCCTTCCTGAATACCAGCTCCTGCCTCTGCTATTGTTGCGCAAACGTCGTATGCGCAGGGGCTCGACACTGGTGTCGACGTTGACAGGAGGAACAATTAACTCTCTCGATGCCAACAGCATCCACTTGCTGGCTCCTTCAGTGCAAGTACAGGAAACTCCATTGCGCAGTCTGCGCATGCCCTAATACCATGAAAGCTGGTATTCCACCTCCAACACAAGGAAGAGACTCCTCCTTATTGGAGAGAGAAGTGCAACTGCCGGCTACGGCACATGCGCAAACCCCAGTACAGGAGAGAAGCCCAACGCGACAAGCCCCAGTATCAGGGAGACGTGTGGCATCGGTACATCTGCTGACTACAACGCATGTGCAATCCTCGATAATGGGTAGGAGCCAAGTGCCTCAAGCCCTGGCATTGGGGAGGAGGCTCCTCCCCCTATGCCTGCATCCATAGAGCCTGCCGAGAGGGAAACTCCTGTGGCGGACCTAGTGGGGCCATACCGGGAGAGCTGGATGTGGGGCCCTAAGGGGACGAGCGGATGAAAGGATGTGGGGGCGGTACAGATCGGCTTAAAGGGGGCGTAATTCCAAAGTGTGGCCTAGGGCGCAAAAAGGTGTTAATCCGGGCCTGGTTTCATTTATTAAAATAATCAGCTTAAATAAGAACATTTAAATATGAACGGAGGAGATTAGTAGCCCTCCAACGAGACACTATAAATCTCAAAGATCCACGGGAAGTCAATATACTCTTCAGTTTTTTACACTTTTCTTTTTTCTATTTTTATTTTATTTTTATTTTCATTTTCATTTTTATTTTTTCTTTCTCCATCACATATGGGCAACTCTCTCTCTCTCTCTCTCTCTCTCTCTCTCTCTCTATATATATATATATATATATATCCTCTTCTTTCCTACTTTACTATATTCTTATATGTTTCCCCCCCACTTTTGCTGTATCATCACCTTAAGAAAACAATAAAAAATTATATCGCAAAAATAATCCCATCCAAACCCAAGTAACGAAGGTGGAGGCATTACTTTTCATTCAACCTCGTATAAAGATTAAATAAATACCTATTGGTGTGATATGTCTTCCAGATATAACACATACAAAGAGGAGTTCAGAGTGAACAAAGGTAACAAAGGAGAACAAAATCATTACAATATCACGCCTTTGGAGCCATGATTTCCCCGTCTCTCTCATTGTGCTGGTTCCCGCCACCTCCCAACCCTGCCTGGCTTCTTTCACTCTTAATGCTCTTCTAGGCATCAAGGGTGTTTGTACACAGAAAATAATCCTAATGTTAACAGAAAATAGAAAACAGACTTTCTTCTTCTTCTTCTTTTCCAAATCAGCATAATAGCTGTTAAGAAGATCTATCTTTCTAATGATCCGCTGGAGGGTCAGAACAGCTAATCTCTTCTTAGGACTGTAAAGATAATATTAACACAGGGAGAAGTAGCTATGGGCAGTAGACAAAGCCACTCCGTAAATCAAAAGACCCTCGCGCTAAGTGATATTCAAGCGGTGTGCTATTCTGCACACATATCCCACGCCACATGCTGTCTGGATCTGGAGGACTTCAGCTGCTCTTCAGTTGCAGGGAGAAGATTGAAAATGTGTGGGCAATGCCTGCTGAAGGGTTCAGATGTACTTGGGAGCCTTTGTTCACGTTATTTAGGGGGCGTCGAAGCATGGCGTCATTCCCTAGGGATTTCCCCCCCTTCTGGACAAGTCAAACCCAGCTAAAACGACTCTGTTCTTACTTTGCAGGCTTATCTCATCCCAAACCCTACGCTTTCCATATCCGAGTTTGTTTGACGCCACGGGTCCTTCTCTGTTGCAATGCTAACCGAAGAAGTTTCTAGGGGTGGATATCTCCAATTTAAATACTTTGAAATCCGTTAATAATTCGTATTTGAAATTATTTTGACCTTATACCGACCCTCGGTGTCCAACCCAGAAGTGAAGTTTCAAAATCGAACCCGGGATCGCCATTTTTTTTGGGTAAAGGTCACGTTATTAGGTCGTTTCCCCCCCCCTCCTCAGTTCTCAACTCGCAAGAGGAGACTGAAGGGCAGAAGCCCCCTCCTTTCTCCTCTCGCCAGCCCTCCGCTCCTCCTCCCCTACCAAGATCTAAACCGTGCCAAGGCTTGCCGTGGTTTAGATCTTGGCAGGGGGGGCGTCCGCTTCTCCTCCCCTACCAAGATCAAAACCGCACCAAGGCTTGCCATGATTTAGATCTTGGCAGGGGGGGCGTCCGCTCCTCCTCCCCTACCAAGATCAAAACTGCACCAAGGCTTGCCATGATTTAGATCTTGGCAGGGGGGGGGCGTCCGCTTCTCCTCCCCTGCCAAAATGTAAACCGCGCCAAGACTTGCCGTGGTTTAGATCTTCGCAGGGGGGGGGCGTCCACTCCTCCTCCCCTACCAAGATCAAAACCGTACCAAGGCTTGCCGTGGTTTAGATCTTGGCAGGGGGGGGGCATCCGCTCCTCCTCCCCAACCAAGATCTAAACCGCGCCAAGGCTTGCCGCGGTTTAGTTCTTGGGAAGGAAGGAAGGGCGTCCGCTCCTGCTTCCCTACCAAGATCTTTTGCGCGCTAAGCTTTAGCGCGGTTTACATCTTGGGAGGGAAGGAGGGCCGTCCGCACCTCCTCCCCTGCTAAGATATATACCGCATCAAGCGCGAATGCTTCTGAGCTGGGGTGGGGGGAGGGAGGGAAGAGGGGAGTGCTTGCTCTCTCCTCTTCCCTCCCTGCCATCCCAGTTGAGAGGCATTGCACATTAAATATAATGTGTGATGCTTCTGAGCTGGGGCGGGGGAGGGAGGGAAGAGGGGAGTGCTTGCTCTCTCTGCTTCCCTCCCTGCCATCCCAGCTGTACCTTGGGAAGTCAGACTCGGCCACGGTGGTCCACACTCTCATTGCATCCAGGATAGACTACTGCAATGCTCTCTACATGGGGTTGCCTTTAAAGACTGATCGGAAGCTTCAAATAGTCCAACGAGAGGCAGCCAAGTTAATAACTGGGGCGGCATACAGAGAGCATACAACTCCCATGTTACGCCAGCTCCACTGGCTGCCAGTTTGCTACCAGGCACAATTCAAAGTGCTGGCTTTGGCCTATAAAGCCCTCAGTGGCCTCGACCCAATGTACCTGTCTGAATGCATCTCTCCCATGAACCATCACAGAGATTAAGATCCTCCGGGGAGGCCCTGCTCTCTGTCCTGCCATTGTCACAGGCGCGATTGGTGGGGACGAGAGACAGGGCCTTCTCGGTGATTGCCCCCCGGCTATGGAACTCCCTTCCTGGCAGGATCAGATTGGCCCCTACCCTCCTGTTCTTCAGAAGGATGGTAAAAACTTGGCTATGGGACCAAGCTTTTGGGACAGGGCAATAAAGCAGCAATAGGAAAGATTACCAGGCCAATTAGATTAGACGCAGAGCACCAAAACGGTATTAAATGGTGTATTTCAATTATTGAGATAAATGTTTTTAATGTTTATGCATGCGTATATGAATTCTTGTCCCAACATTGAATGTTTGCTGTATATATGCTGTGTTCTTCCCTGAGTCCCCTTTGGGTAGAGAAGCGCGGAATATAAATGTTTTAAATAAATAAAATAAAGAATTTGTTTAAATAGGTATTTTTCTATTTACTTTCCTGTTATTGTCAAGTGGCGCAGTGGGTTAAACCGCTGAGCTAATGAACTTGCTGACCGAAAGGTCGCAAGTTCGAATCCGGGAAGTGGGGTGAGCTCCGGCTGTTAGCCCCAGCTTCTGCCAACCTAGCAGTGTGACCAAAGACAAGACGGAATCCCAAGGAGGGTATATGAGGAAAAGAGAGTAGGAATATAAGGATCACCAAGTAACGAAAGATAAAGAAATATTTATATTGTTTGTATATAATATGCACAATCAAATGAACGACATGTTAAATGCAGTTATGCATGGGAGAAATACCATACATGATATATCATAAATATAACACAAAATATGCCTATGGGTTGTAAACTTTCATACTAACATGGTGGTATACAACAACCGAAAGGTATCAGGTTAATTCACCATCAAGCAATACAAGCAATATGAGTAAGTAAGTATATATATACAGGTATGTATCAAAAAATATCAAGTCAATAAGAATCAGGTCAATGTATCCATACCAGTAGATATAACACGCTATTACAAACTATAATATATAGCCCACAACCTGCGATGAAGAGTCGGTTGCTCCAAAGGCAGTTGTGGCAGTCCCAAGAAATCGAGCGCAGATAGTCCTATGTGCGCCTAGCGCATGCATATAATCAATAGTTGAGTTATAATTTGTGCTCCAATACGGACTTTAAAGGGAGCAAGTCAAGTCAACTGTACATAGATAAAGGTATATATATTGGCTTTTACATCTTTGGCATCTTGGAGGCTGTGCTTGGTTCTGGCCACAGGGGGTGCTGTTGCTCCGTCTTCCCTGCCAAAGAGCTTTGTTCACAAACTTTCTGTTGGAACTCAGCCTGTGATTGTGTTTCAGGATCAGGGTGCTTTGGATGTGGGGAGTGATGTCAATGAGTTTCAGGTTGGCAATGATATTGATGCAGAGAATGACCAGGAGATCCATGTTCAAAGTGGACCCTTCATGATAATATCCATGAAGGGTGTGGGGATGGTGGTATACTCCCTGAATTGCTACCAGAGAGTTCCCAGTATTTGGGGCAGGATTTGGTGCACGATGGGTACCCAGGGTGCTGACGACTGAAATGAAAGTGCACGGACTTCTTCCATGATGGCTTCAGAACACTTGTTCATCGTTGGCAGAAATGTATGCAATTGTCTGGTGATTATGTGGAAAACTGAATAGTGGTAGTTAAAGAGCCCATTATAATGATTATTTCTGCATTTGATTTATTAAAATATTCCCATCCAAACCCAAGTAATGAAGATGGAGGCATTACTTTTCATTCAATCCTCGTAACTTATGCAATGCTTTGGATAAGAAACGAATAAATAAGCTGAGATGCATGCCACTATTTGCCTGCAGCCGATACATTGCAAGGATGTCATCCGTGGGGACCTCCCAGTGACGTTCCTGCAGATAGCTTTTGCATTGCATCCCGCTACAGCAGTGGTTCCCAAAGTGGGCAGTACCACCCCCTGGTGGGTGGTGGGCAGGGGCGGTCTAAGGTAATTTTAAATGGTAGGCGAACATTATTTTGGCGCCCCCCCCAAAAAAAACGTTATTTTGCCGCCCCCATGTAAAACAAATATACAAATAAAATATCACAATACCATTAGTAGTAATATATTGTATCAATCTATATACAATATATTATACCATACTCATACTATATTATATCATAATTATATTATACTAAATTACAATATAATTATATTATAATATATTGACATTATAATATAATGTAACATTCTATTATATTATTATTATGAAATAATAAAATTATTTATTTAAATAAAATTATCCTCTACTAAATATTTTCATTACTCCTATAAAACTCAAATAACCCAAAATAAAGTAAAATAAAATATTATATATTACTATTTTGTACAATACCACTATACTGCAATATTGTTTGTAATATTACATGTAATATAAAAATATCATTATTCTATTGTTATATTGTATTTTTATTATATTGTATGACAATATTAAGCAGAACTGTATAATAATCAACAAGAAATGCAATGTAAATGCATCAAAATCAGAATATATTACCTATCACCCGACTCATAATTCATAGGAGTCTCCCATAAGTCCAAAATTAGGATCCCAATGTAAATGTAAATAGAAAAACAGCCAAAATGTTCAAATGAGGTCGAATACAGGCAGCGTGGCCTGGGCAAACTTGGGCCCGCCCTCCCTCCTTCTAAGTGTTTTGGACTCCAACTCCCACAACTCCTCATAGCCTCAGGCCCCTCAGGTCTAGACAGAAATAGAGCCGAAGAAAGGAAGGAGGGAGAGAAGAGGTCACAGAGGAGGAGGAGGAGGAGGAAAGCCCTTCATTCATTCCTTCACTTACACTTCCTTCACTGATTCTTTTCTCCTTCCCTGCAAACGTGCGCGCACGGCGGAGACAAAGGGAGAGGGGAAGCACTCCCTGCCTGCCCGATAGGGAGTGCTTTGCTTACAGGCTTCTGCGCAAGGGAGCTACTGGGCATGCGCGGAGGTTTTCGCGCATGTGCAGTTGCTCCTGCGCTCAACTTCAGCTCCGGAGCAACTGCACCTGCGTGAAAACCTCCGCACGTGCCCAGAAGCGGCGGCGGAGTGCACAAGGCCGGGGTCAAAAAGCAGGCAGCTGCAGCACTGTCTGTGGAACATCGGCAGGGCCAGGATGGCACCCCATGTGGCTAGGATGGCGCCTCCTCAGATGGCGCCCTAGGCGGCCGCCTACTTGGCCTATTTTGTAGGACCGCCCCTGGTGGTGGGGCGATCTAGGGGGGCACTGGAAGGCCGAGGAGAATTTGGGGGTGCTGAACCACTGTAAGGGGGTGGTGGGGGCGGTGGGGGCGGTGGCGTGAGCCAGGTGACAGGCTACCATCCATTTCTCTGTGTGTGTCTCTCTCTTCTTCCCTCCTCCTGCTCTCCCTCCTCCTCCTCTCGCCAAGCAAGGGATAATAATAATAATAATACCTTTGGGGTTCCCTTCCAACTGGTTGAGTCTTATAACAATAATAATGTCCTTCAATACATTTAGTGGAACGTGGATTCAGTCCAGTAACCAATTTATTAACAAAAAAAGGAAACCGATTGCAAAATAGTCAATTGCGATGATTTGAGATTTCTGCTGACGAAAATAGAGCCGAGGATGACTAGATTGGTAGCAGCAGACCAGGTTCATCCTTCTCATTGAGATGATTTTGAATATTTTAACTTTTTTTGTATTACCTTTCTATTCTAAGTTCAATAAATAGTTTCATAATTTCAAACTTCAATGTTTCTAATTTACAACTTTCTTTATTATATTTTACAAAAAAGGTAGGAATATTAATACACCGGGAATGTGGCGCAGCTGGCTAATTGTCAGCTGCATAAGATCTCTCTGACCAGTAGGTCATGAGTTTGAGGCCTGCCTGGGTCGAGGTGGGTGCTCGACCTTTAAGTATAGCCTGCTGTCGACCTTTGCAGCCTGAAAGACAGTTGCATCTGTCAAGTAGGAGATAAAGATACCACATTAAGTGGGGAGGCAAATTTTGACTGAATTATGAGGCCATTAAAGAACTCCAGGAATGCTGTGGAATGCGGAAGGAACAACATAGGATGCTGGGAATGCTGAGAGATGAGGAGTGCATCAGCTCCACCTAGTGGCCAGAGTTTGCCTCTATTCGTCTTTATGTGTGTATGTGGAAACGGCAAGGATCGTCTGCTAAGTAGGTGTACCTGTAATCCGCTCTGAGTCTCCTTCGGGGTGAGAAGAGCAGAATATAAATAAAGTAAATAAATACATATATCTTTCTGTTTAATTGCTATTAAAAATTAATTTCTAGGGGGATGGTGAGTAAATTTTTTTCTGGAAAGGGGGCGGTAGGTCAAAAAAGTTTTGGAACCACTGCGCTACAGGAAAATAGCTGCATGGATCTCCATCGATCATTTCCATCCTTCAACAAGGTCTCTCAACCTCTGAGGATGCCTGCCATACATGTGGGCAAAACGTCAGGAGAGAATGCTTCTGGAACATGGTCATACAGCCCGGTAAACTCACCACAACCCAATTGCGCTGGGTTTGCGCTGGAAGAGCTAGCTATGGAGACATAGCTGAATGCCAGACATATGTCTTCTGATGCAGGATTCCAGCTCTGTTTTCATTCTTTGTTTGCATTGTTTTTTGTGATTTATGTAAATGGCCTCAGACTTCATATTTGAGACAGGGATCTTAAAATGTCTCTTATGTAAACAGAGCAACAAACTTCTTGGAACGGTCCGGACTCCTGGCAAGGCCCATGGAATGAAGACATCCTAATCCCTTGGCTTGCTACAAACGATTTCTCCAGACATCAAACTCCATCGAGCCATGGAAACGGGGTAATTACACGGGACACACTTGGACACGCATTTACTGGACGGTTTTGATTTTTCATGATGGGGAGGATGTACCCCAAACAGACCCATGGATGTCGACATGGTAAGTAGTACATGTCCAAAGTGTCTTTTCGATCTTTGCTAAGTGATGCCAACGCTGACCTGAAGTAGACTTGGATGTAATCCTACCCAATGGCCATGCTCCCAATCCTTTCTTTAGTACGCATGGATTCCATTGTATCATATTTCAAAAGGAACTAAAATGGAGGGGGAGAAAGGTAGAAATTCTAGAGTTCCCTGGCAGCGAGATCAGAAAAAAGGAGGAGGGAAATAAAACATAACAGCTTGGCCTCTTTGCCAATATTATAGTGGAGCTCTTCAGAAATAGCAGCTCGGGGAAAAGGTCTATCAAATAGTGAAGGAACAGAGTTAACTATAAAAACAGCCGTAAAACAAGGTTGCAATTTTAACCTTCCTCTCAAAACCTCAAGATGAATATCATAGAGAAATAATTAGATATGCGGAACAGACACTTGAAATCAAAAGCCCTCCTTGTGCCTTCAACATTGTGCAAGCAAAAGGGTGGAGGGAGGGAAAGAGCCGGAATATCGGGCTTCAAGTTCTCCCCATGTGAACTGATCGAGGGAGATAAAGACCTATATAAATAGCACTTGAGCAGTTTTCATGTCATTATCTTCCCGCCTTCTCTTTTCTCTTCTCCGAAGAAAAATAAATTGCGCCAACCCAATAAGTAAAAACAGAAGGGTGGGATGGATGGAGCTGTTGGAGAAATGGAAAGGGATGGAAGAGGAGGCAAGGAGAGAGCAGCCACCCTTGTCCCAAAGATCCCTCTGGCCTTATTTATTTATTTATTTATATTTATTACATTGTAGAGCATCTTCTCCAAAAAAACAAAACCAAACCCAAACAACCCACCTTTGTTTATGAATTGATTTCTCAGGGAGGTCTCATGCCAATGAGGCAGACATTGAACTCACACCCAATGTGCCGCCCCCATGGGGCTGATCTTATACAGGGGCGATCTAAGGTAATTTTAAATGGTGGAGAAGCGAATCCAAAAACATTATTTTGCCCCAGGGGCGTGTGAAGAAAACACATTAAGTGAATGAAGCCCCGGTGCGATCACCATTCTGAGCACCCCTGTTGTAGAGCATCTTCTCCAAAAAAACAAAACAAAACCCAAACAACCCACCTGCCTGAGGCGCAGGCAGTTTCCTCCGCCCGGGGCCTTCTAAGGGGTGTTAACATTATTTTGCACACCCCCCAAACCTGGCAGTCACTGGGCCAGGTTTCCTCCGCCCGGCCTTGGGTGGCTTCCTGGCTCACCCCTCCACAGAGACATGGCGCTCCGTTTCCGCAGAACAAGAGAAGGCGGGCTTGAAAGTGCTGCCAATCTCTAGAGGCCTGGCGCGCGTTGCCAGGAAAACCCCGCCTCGCAGAGGGGGCGGGACTAAAGCTCAAAATGAGCATGCCCTTCCTCACGGGCGGAAGGAAGGAGGGGTGGGCAGGTCTCACAGGGAGACATACAGGAAGGCGTGACGTTACCTTAGCAGCACACATATTTTTAGCTGCGTGATGCTGTGATGTTTGTAATGTGCAGCATTCATTAGGAGGGGAAAAACACCTTCTTCCTCCCCTCTTACTTGGTAGTTAGGTAATACCGAGTCCTGGAGCCCTGTTGGGAAGAACACTGCATTCTGCAGACTGGCGAAGACAGCAAGCACAGACAGAGCCATATTTTCCATTGCACAAGGCCCAAAAGCGGAACATCAGCCGGATGCTATCTGGCGGGTGGGGGAATGCGCCCTTTACCCAGATGGCACCCTACGCACCGGCGTCCTTTGCCTACCAGTAGGACCGCCCCTGATCTTATATTTGTACTGTGTACCTATTTGCCTTTACATGCAAGGCCTTTGTCCCATTGTCCTGCCATGTGGGCACTTAGGGGCGGAGTTGGGTCTTGGCCCAAACCTGACGTCACCGCCCCTAACTCCTCCTCTTCCAGAGGTCACCTGAGAGGCAGGACTTCCTCTCTGGCCTCATTCCAGAGAACTCACGGAAATAGCAAGGTGGAATCTAAGCCATTGCTGCGACAAAAGCATCTTAGTTCACCTACTAAGCCTAACCTTCGTTCTCAACCAAGGCCTGCAGTACAAAGGAGAATCTGTCCTCAACATAGACTGTGGATTTTGGGGCTTATACAGGACTTCGTGGGCCTACAAGCCAGAGAGCAATAGGAACCTGGGATCAAAGAGAGGAACCATCACTCTGCAAACGCAGAGGCAAAGTGATTGCAATCCTTTTTCAAGGTCTTCCTTTTGCAACCAACTAAGCATTTTGGGCCACCAGCATTTTTACTGGTTGTTATTCAATAAATCTTGTTTGGTTCGCTATTTTTGAGTCTAGCACTCATTCTTAAGATATTCCAGGTCTCCCTGTATGAGGGACGACTTTACCTTCAGGGCCATAGCTTGCAATGTCTATCCTTTTAAAGCCCATTTTTAGGCCCTGAAGGCAGAAGACCCAAGTTGGGAAGCTTTCAAGTGACCAGGTGATGCTCAAAGATGCTCCAAGTGAAGCTATACCTATGGAAGGAGGATGAACAAACAGGCGATCAAAACAGGCAAGATTTAGGATAGTCAATAGCAATGAAAATGCAATGTGTGTTCCAGAATATGGCTGGGACTCATTGGTCAAATTCCATTCACGAACAGGCCTTTTTTTCCTTGTCTCACTTTGGCATTCCTTCCTTCCATGGCTTTAGTCTTGTCTTCATCTTCTCACTTAAATTAAGAAATAGTTTTCTAAGATCTACAGAGACACTCGCTGGAACACCTCAGCAAGCGAGAGTCCAAAAGTGGCAGGCTCAAACTCAGAACCTCAATCCATGGCTGATACCGAATGAGAGACTCTCTCCCGGGCACACAGAAAACTGGGTGACTTGGAAGGCGCTGAACAGACTGCGCTCTGGCACCATGAGATGCAGAGCCAACCTTAAGAAATGGGGCCACAAAGTGGAGTCCATGACATGTGAGTGTGGAGAAGAGCAAACCACAAACCACCTACTTTGATCCAACCTGAGCCCTGCCACATGTACAATGGAGGACCTTCTGATAGCAACACCAGAGGCAATCCAAGTGGCCAGCTACTGGTCAAAGGACATTTAGTAGAATGCCAAGTTTGCAAACTTTGTGTTTTGTTTGTTTGTTTTTTAATGCAATACAATTGTTTGGTACGCTCTTGACAAGATAAATAAAATCTTCTCACTTACTTGGAGCTGTAGTTCACCTACATCTGGAGAGCATTGTGGACTCAAACAATGATACATCTGGACCAAACTTGGCATGAATACTCAGTATGCCCAAATGTGAACACTGGTGGAGTTTGGGGAAAATAAGGCTTGACATTTGGGAGTTGTCGTTGCTGGGATTTATAGTTCACCTACAAGCAAAGAGCATTCTGAACCTCGCCAACGACAGAATTGGGCCAAACTCCCCACACAGAACTCCCATGGCAACAGAAAATACTGCGTTGTCTGATGGTCTTTTAAAAAAAAAAACTTTATTGCAAAATGTTTGATTTACATAAAAAGGAAGGGGAGGATAGGGCAAGGTCATCTTGGGGAGGCGAGATCGAGGGGCCAAAAAAAGGAGAGGGAAAGGGAAGGTAGGTATGCAGAGTAAGTTAGAAAAGGGTTTGTAGGCAAGTAGGGAGAAGGAAGGAGTACGTTGTTGACTTTGCGTCTTCTCATTACTGGGTCCAATCGTTTCGTTGTGTCTCATTTTTTCTGTATCAGTCTTTAGTCCATCTTTCCTTCTGATGGTTTTTGGTGACCTCTCTGACATCCCCTCACAACCCCCCCCCCCCCAAGGATCCTGACCCCCAAGTTGAGAAACACTGCCCTAGAAAAAGTTTTTTTCCTCTTTAGTTTCTGATGCATGCATAATTTTTGGCTCATTCCCACTATATAAATTAAACCCGTATGATTCTGCCATAATTCCACCTAATGCAGTGGTTCTCAACCTGTGGGTCCCCAGCAGGCCCGGATTACCCATAGGGCCAACCTAGGCCATGGCCTAGGGGCGCAAGCCGAGGGGGGGGGTGCAAATCACAGACCAAAAAAAATGTTATAAAATAATTTTAAAAATCATTGCTCGATTGGCTCCTGCCACCTGGTACCCAAAAGAAGGCGGAGACAAGACCGGGCTCCGCGGAGGCAGCACTCGTTCTCGCCGCGTCAGCCTCAGCCCATCCATCTACGCCACTGCTTCTCAGCCAGTGCTTCTGCGCCTGAGGGGAGGGGGCGCCTGGCCTGGCTCGGAGTGGCTTCCTTCGCAGGCTGCTGAGGGAAGAGGAGGCCGCAGGAAAGAAGGGTGGTGTGTGGCGTGGTGGCCCAGAGGGGAGCCGGAGGTGGAGGAAGGCACCGACTCTCTGCAGCCGCTGGGCCATGAACCGCACGTGGGGCCGCCTCTGAAGCCGCTGCCCTGGACGAAGAGCATGCTCTGGACCCAGCCTGGCTTTCTCCGTCCCTTTGGGCCTCGGCTCTGTGGCACTCGCTCACCCTCCTCTGCCTCCTTTCCGAGAGGTAACGAACTCGCTCCCCACCACACAACGGGGCCCGTTCCCTTCTCTTCAGTGACAGTGCATGCGCACCTTTCCCCTCAGCCCCATTGGCACATGACGTGAAGGATGCGGCGGCGTGAGGTGGAGGGGGGGAGAGAGGAGGGGGTGCGGTAGAGGTTGGCTTAAAGGGGGCGTAATTCCAAATTGTGGCCTAGGGCACAAAAAGCTGTTAATCAGGGCCTGGTCCCCAGGTATTATGGCCAATGTGATGAATTTCCTATATTTTGGGCCAGAAGAAGACCAGGAGGAAAACCATTTTTGGTGGGTTGGCCATGTAATGGTCTGTTTCGCATAAACAGCCATTTAAAGGTTGGGTTCCCAGTTTAGGCTGAGTTGGAGACAGCCTAGGGAAGGGAGCATAGAACCTTGGGAGGCCAGAGTAGGCAGTTAGGCCAGGCACCAGGGGTAAAAAGTCAGTTGGAATTTCGAAAACTGATAGTTGGAGCAGTTAGGCAGTTAGGGAGGCCACAAAACTCTGGAGGGAGTGGATGGTTGGTCTCTGACAGAGTAGGTCAGAGTTGATGGTTGGTCTCTGACAGAGAAGGTCAGAGTGAGTTTAGCTCTTGAGAGAGTTAGCAGCTTTGTGCTGGGTTTTGAGGACTGTGAGGAATCAGAGTCAGGTAGTTGTAGGCAGCAGATAATACTTTAGCAGTATTATCTGGGGTGCTATGTTGAATGTAACTGTTTTAAGTTTGTACAAGTTTTAAGTAACCACACGCTCCAACGCTTCATTGTAACCAATACGCTCCTGTGCCTGTGAATCTCTCACAAGTTGTTTGTTAAAATAAACCTTGTTCTTTCATTCATCTTCATCCTTGCCTCCCGGTGTTTAAATCCTCCCTGTGTGAATGGTGGCAGGGTAAAAGGAGAGAAACCTCTTCAGGTTTTAAAAATAAAAGTTCCCTGACACTTTGCCCAGCCTAGAGAATAAGGCGAGCTCTCGCCACAATCCCTGGTGGCAGCAAGGTATTAAAAACAGCCTGTCTCCACCACAGCCTACAACTCCCAGAAATCCCAGCCAGTTTACCAGCAGTTAGGATTTCTGGGAGTTGAAGGCCAAAACATCTGGAGACCCACAGGTTGAGAACCACTGACCTAATATGTTTCTTTATTCCAAGCAATTTTACATTGTCTCCTAATCACAACGGGCCTCCAAAGTGATTCACATTCCAAACAACACAGAAGATAATACGATCAGAGCAGGTAGATAAGATGAATAGATAATATGATATGGAAAGACAGTAATGGACACTTTAGCATTACAGAGATATGAAAGGGCCCTAATGTTTAAAGACCAAAACAATAAGGGCGTGTTTTAATTCAGCTTTGCACAATCTGATCCGTGGGGTTTTGGACTAGCTCTGAAGTGTTTGTTTGGGCATCACTTCCATCCATTGCTATTGGAGTTTTTCCCAAGTCAGAAATATGTAAAGATGTTAGGGTTTGGCACGCAGTCAACTTCAGCAAATAGCAAGCGATGGGTGATGCCAAAAGCATGTTCTGGGAAGGAAATGGCTTGGCTTGGTATTCATGGCAAAACATTCTCCGCTGTAGATTAATCCCTTTACAAAGGAAAGAATATAAAGCTCCCTGGTCCTTTGAGCACTGGATTGGGGGATGCATGTTCTGTGCATTTCTCATTGTGTCTTGCTTTCTACATTTGTATGTTTACATGTGAGATCTCAATCTAGTGGCTCAAAAACAAAGAATAGAGATTACCATAGGCTACAATCTTTACCATCTTTACAAAGTTCTGAAGAGACTTACCGTATTTTTCGCACCATAAGACGCAGTTTTTTTCCTCCCAAAGTAGGAAGAAAAATCAGCTGCGTCTTATGGAGCGAAGATGCAGGCAGGGGGGGAGGCGCTGGAGCAGAGGGGGGCGGCGATATACTCACGCTATATTCGCGCCCCCCCGGCGGCTCCCGGCGGCTCCCGGCTGTGCCCACGCATGCCCAGACTCCCGCCGCCGTGTCACCACAGCCAGCCGGCGGCGTGGAGGAACGGGGGCGGAAGAGGGGACTCACGGGGCGGGATCACCGCTCACGGACCCGAGGAGGAGGGGGGAGGCCACGAGGGCGGCCCCACGGCGACGCAGCGGCAGCAGCAGCAGCGACTTCCTCCTCGCCAGAGGCGCATCTTCGTGACGTCACTCGGTCGCGCTCTGCCGAGGAGGAAGGGAGGAAGGCCTCGCCGGCCGCGCAAGGGACGGCCGGAAGAGAGGCCCGAGGGAGGGAGGGAAGGAGGAAGAGTTCCTTCCCTCCCTTGGGCCTCTCTTCCGGCCGTCCCATAGCGCGGCCCGGCAGGCCTTCCTCCTTTCCCTCCTCGGCAGAGGCGCGACCGAGTGACGTCACGAAGATGCGCCTCTGGCTTCGGGCCCTTCCGGCGGCGCTGCTGCTGCTACTGCATGGGAAAACTTGGACCCTCCAGGTGCTTTGGACTCCAACTCCCACCATTCCTAGCAGCCTCAGGCCCTTTTCCTTTTCCCCCCTCAGCCAATAAAGCAGGAAAGGGCCTCAGGCTGTTAGGAATGGTGGGAGTTGAAGTCCAAAGCACCCGAGGGCTGAAGTTTTCCCATGCCTGTTTTAGGGACCTGAAAGTGGTGAGCCTCCTTCCAACATTGTGATTCTGGATAGAAAACAAACAACAACATAACATGACATTGTTTGAGTCCACAGTGCTCTCTGGGTGTAGGTGAACTACAACTTCCAAACTCAAGGTCAATTCCCAAGCAAACCCTTTCAGTAATTTCTGTTGGTAATGAGAGTTCAATATGCCAAGTTTGGTTCAATTCCATTGTTGAAAGAGTTCAGGATGCTCTTTGATTGTGTGTTAACTATAAATCCCAGAAACTGTAACTCCCAAATGTCAAGGTCTATTCCCCCCAAACTCCATCTGTGTTCACATTTGGGCATGTTGAGTATTATAGTATTTTCTCTTGGTTATGGGAGTTCTGTGTGGGAAGTTTGTGTCTTTCTGCCATTTCTGCCAGGATATCTATGTTGTGTTCATCGAAACAGGCCCAGATTTCACACTGAGTGTATAAATACATTTAAAAACATATTAACTATATGTATTACTGTGTTAGAGTGTCATTTTGTGGCATTTTGGTTGGTGGGGTGCCCCAGGATTTTGTAAATGTAAAAAGTGTGCCGCGGCTCAAAAAAGGTTGAAAAACACTGCTGTAAATCATAGCATTCTCCTGAGAAACAAATTATAATATCACAAAGGACTATCATCTCCCCCCTCCCTTCTGTAGATGCAGCCTAGTAAGGGTCTGCAGGAGGAGGTATTGCAGCCATCCCACCCTTATATCGTTGTGTTGTTGTTGTTGTTGTTGTTGTTATACATCTCCAAATCCCAGAACTAAAATAAGAACCCCGAAGAACAAAATCTTGGGAAACTACACCTCCTAGGTTTCCCTGGGATATGTTTTTAGGGATTTTAACTGATTTTTAAAAATACCAATGATATTTAATTCAGCTTTAATGTTTGTATCTTTTTTTAAAAAAATGGTATAGAAATGCAATAGAATCCTAGAGTTATGAGAGATCCCTCCAAAGGACATCTAGTCCAACCCCAATCTGCCTTCATTGCAGGAAGAGCACAATCAAAGCTCTTGGAGATAGAGCCCAATAGGAATAATAATAATAATCAACAACAACAACAACAATAATAATAATATAAACCAGTGGTTCTCAACCTGGGGTCCCCAGATGTTTTTGGCCTTCAACTCCCAGAAATCCCGGCCAGTTTACCAGCTGCTAGGATTTCTGGGAGTTGAAGGCCAAAAACATCTGGGGACCCCAGGTTGAGAACCACTGAAATAAACTATAATAATGATGATGATCCCAGAGCATATAAACGATAATGATGATGATGCCAATCTGGAAGATAGAGCCCAAGAGGAATATTAATAATAATAATCTATAATAATGATAATAATATAAACTATAATGATGAAGATGATGATGATGCCAGGGCATATAAACGATAATGATGATGATGCCAATCTGGGAGATAGAGCCCAAGAGGAATATTAATAATAATAATCTATAATAATTACTAAATAAGTTCACAAATCCATTCCGGATTTTAAGTTCGTTGGATTAGAAAAAGTGGAGATGCAACCCCACACGGACCTACAATCCACCCTACATAAAACTGAATTGAAACATATTGTACAATGTGCCTGTGAGCAACCTTATGGACTAAATGAGCCTGTCAGTTTAAATGCCTTATTGAATTAAATTACCGCACCTAGACCCATCCGCTGGGGCTCCAGCTGTATCCCATCTGCCTGTTAGGATAAAGCCTCCAGGGAGGCCTTAGCCTGGACCGGATCTTCGGTCATTGCGCCATTTGGCCCATTACTTTCCTTTACCGCATTGGCGGTTTTCTCCCATTGGAGGGACCTGAAAACGACATTTGGTAAGCCTTTCTTTCCTACCCTGCCCATCGACCCACCTATGCTTTAATAGAGGTTTTATATTGTGTTTATTTTGTACAGTTGTGTATTTTCCCGGTTGTGGATCGTCCTGAGGAAGCACCCGAAACGGGAAAGATCTCGATACTTCATCCCGTCGACGACACACCTCCTCCGCCTTGGATTTTATTTTTCATTTGGGAACCTCTCCACGCCGCATTTGCCAGGCCGTTTGCAACGCTCACGAGCATCCTTGTTTACAGAGCACCGCGCTCCGGCCCCCACCTTCGGGAGGGAGAAGTCACGTCCCGCCCTACGCGACCGCTTGATGCGCTCTTGCCCGGAGTTCCGGGTTTGACGGCTATTCAGCCACAGGTCACACGGGGGGCTTGTTTATTTTCATTTCAATTGTGGGGACCTATTTAGTGTCCTGAAGAACCATTGACTATATCGCTGGGAATCCCCAGTATTGCCTTATTGTATTTTGTTTTGATGTATATGGGGGGATGCTAGCACGCAACGGCCGTTGATTTTCCTTAAAGTGAGAGGATTGCACCTTATTATTTGTGGATATTTGGATACTCATGTATCACAATGCTGATGTTTGAAATACAATATTGATTTATGTTTGACTTCTCATCGCATTGCCTCTTTGTTTTCATATATACCTAATAATCTATAATAACCTATACTCTTATCAGTCTTATGAATATATCAAAAACGCAATTTAGTGCCTTTTTATACTTCTTATTAAAGAAATTCAATTGATATTATGTAGAATGTAGTTCAGCCTTCAGGTGCGGCCCTCCATAATATTTTTTGGTTCTCATGTGGCCCCATAGAAAAAATAATTGCCCACCCCTGCACCAAAGGCACTCCAAGTGGCCAGCATCTGGTCAAAGGACATTTAGCATAATGGCAAGTTCTTTTTAAAAATTTCATTTGTGTTTTTAAATGTATTTTAACTGTATCCTCAATCTCTCTTCTGATGCGACAAATAAACCATGGGTTGGGGGGGGGGAGTTTCCTATCCGTGCAGAATGGCACTTGAGTAGAGTAAGTACACTCTTAATGCAGTTTGATACCATTATAACTCTCATAGTTCAATGCTATGGAATTCTGAAAGTTGCAGTTTGGTGAGACAGCGGCACTCGTTGGCAGAGAATGCTAAAGGACTTGTAAAACTACAACTCCTAGGACTCCATAGCATTGCACCACAGCAGTTAAAGTGGTGTCAAACTTCATTCATTCTACAGTGTGGAATGAATAAAGTCAGATTTTAATAACCAGCCCACAAATAATATTTCATTTTATAGATGAAAGCCAAAATCTCAGATAGCTTCTAGTAACAGATCAAAGCAAATAAAGAAAGATCGAAGATGCTGCATTAATTTGTAGCCTGCCTGTGGACTCTGCTTTCAAGAAGAAATGGGTGAGGAGAAGTATGAATAATGTGTCCCAGCAAAAATGAAAAGGAATCTAATTTTGGGTGCTGTCAGGGCTGGTCCTAGTTTCGGCTCCCGGTGAAGGGGGTCTTCCCGAAAAATGTAGTCTCATAGAATTGTGGAGTTAAAAGAGACCCCAAAGAGCATCCAGTCCAAATCCCTTCGTCCCTGCAGGAAAAGGACAATCAAAGCACCCCTGACAGATGGCCATCCAGTTTCAGTTTAAAAGCCTCCAAGAAAGGCGCTTCCATTCAGGCCCGGATTACCCATAAGGCCACCCTAGGCCATGGCCTCAGGCGGCACTTTTGGGGGGGGGGCAGCAGATCCAGACCCCTAATTTTTTTAAAAAAAATCCCCAAAAAAATTCAAAAAAAATTCGGAAAAAAAATAAAATAAAGGGCGCAAGCGCAGCCGCCCCCTCCCTTTGCTCTGCTCCCCTCGGCTCTGCTTTAGGAGGGAAGGAGGATCGGCTCCACCCCTGACTCCGCCCCTCCTCGCCTCCGGCTCCGCTGCCACCTCCTCGCCGGCGCGGAGCCGATCCTCCCTCCCTCCTAAAGCCGGCCTAAAAAGTGCGATTTCGGCCGCTTCTCAGGCCAGCATGGTGGCTGAGGGAGGGAGGAGCAGCCGTGGGGAGGCCCCGCATCGGCTCCGGTGGTGGGGCTTTCCTTCCTCCTCCTCCTCGCGCCGGCGAGGAGGCGAAGCCGGGGAGGGGCAGAGCCGGGGGGCAGGGAGGGGCGGAGAGAACCCATGCCGCCACCCCTCCTCCCTTGCGTGGTGTGATGACGCAAGGGAGGAGGGTGGCAGAGCGGCTTCCCTCCGCCTCCTCCCTGGCGTGGCCTCGCCAGGCAGGGAGGAGGTGGAGAGAACCCGCGCCGCCGCCCCTCCTCCCTTGTGTCATGCCAGCCCCACCGAAAAGGGGTGGGCGGCGCGCAGGATGCGCAGCAGGAGGGCGCCTCTTTCTCCTCCTCGCACCGCCCTCCTTCCTTCAATCCGGCAAGGGGGAGGGGCGGAGCCAGGGGCAGGGAGGGGCAGAGCCGGGGGGCAGGGAGGGGCGGGGGCAGACCCTTTGGCCTTGGGCGGCAAAAGGGCCTGATCCGGGCCTGCTTCCATTGGACTCTGAGGCAGAGTGTTCAAGTGTTGAACAGCTCTTCTTGCAGTCAGGAAGTTCTTCCTAATGTTCTGGTGAAATCTTCTTTCCTGTAATTTCCAGGGCAGCAGGAAACAAACCTGCTTCCTCTTCCTTAGGAGAGCTTATCAGCTGTTTAGATATGGCGATCATGTCTCCTGTCAACCTTTGATCATTTGAGTCGTTCTCCTCTGGACACTTTCCAGCTTAGGGTCAATATGTCTCTTAAATTGTGATGCACAGAATTGGACACAGTGTGATTTCAAGCGAGGTCTTACTGTGCCATCGCACCTGGGCTGTAGATGCCTAGTAAAGGGCAAGGACATGGTCTTTCTATACCGGGGGATTGCTTCTTACCTTCCATTAAACCAGTGTTTCCCAACTAGTGTGCCATGAGCGATCATCAGGTGTGCCATGGGAAATTGGAAGCTCCAATACCCTTTCTTCCCCCTCCTGCCGAACACTTTTTCTTCTCCACTCGGGCTCCCTTCTTACCAGCCTCGCTCTGCTCGCTTTGCCTCGCCTTGCTCACGCTGCCGTGAGCGTAATCAGGAGGGGAGGGGGGAGGTAGGAAGACGTGGGGCGAGCCTGCGCAGTAGCGCCTGCACGGGTCACATCTCCCTCCCCCTCCCCTCCTGAACACGCTCACGCTGCCCCCTCGGATCAAAATGGCGGCAGAAGCAGAAGAACATTAAAAAAATAACAAAAACTTCTTTAAGTACATCAGAAGCAGAAACCCAACTAGAAAAGCAGTTGGGCCACTTGACGAAAATGGTAAGAAAGGGACAATAAGTGAAGACAAGGAGATTGCTGAGCAGCTAAATGACTTCTTTGCCTCCGTTGTCAGACAGGAGGACAGACAACATATGCCTGCAGCTGAGTCAGTTTTTTCAGGGAGGGAATTAAATGAATTAAACCAGATAGAGATAAACAAGGAAGATGTTCTCACATGCCTTACTAAACTAAATGTCAACAAATCACCAGGGCCAGATGGCATCCACCCCAGAGTTCTTAAGGAACTCAAGTGTGAAATTGCTGAAATTCTAGCCAAAATATATAACCTTTCTCTAAGATCAGGCACTGTACCCGAGGACTGGAGGGAGGCAAATGTAACTCTGATCTTCAAGAAAGGATCCAGGGGTGATCCAGGAAATTATAGGCCAGTTAGTCTAACCTCAGTTCCAGGCAAAGTGATGGAAACCATTATTAAAGAAAAAAATTACCAAGCACATAGAAGAACAGGCATTGCTGAAGGAAAATCAACATGGTTTCTGCAAAGGCAAATCATGTCTTACTAACTTGATAGAATTCTTTGAGGGTGTAAATAAACACATAGATAAAGGGGACCCAGTCGATATTGTTTACCTTGACTTTCAAAAGGCTTTTGACAAAGTCCCTCACCAAAGGCTCCTAAATAAGCTCTTCAGCCATGGAATCAGGGGACAGGTCTTGTCCTGGATTGGAACCTGGCTAAACTGTAGGAAACAAAGGGTGGTAATAAATGGACACTTCTCTGGGTGGAAAGAGGTGAGAAGTGGCGTATCCCAAGGTTCAGTTTTAGGACCGTTACTTTTTAATTTATTCATAAATGATCTGGATGTAGAAGTAAATTGTGAGGTAGCAAAGTTTGCAGATGACACTAAACTGTTCAGGGTAGTTAAAAATGAAACTGATTGTAAAGAGCTCCAGAAAGATCTCTCGAAATTGAGTGAATGGGCAACAAAGTGGCAAATGCATTTTAACCTAAACAAGTGTAAAGTCATGCACATCGGGGCAAAGAACCCCAACTACACCTACCAATTGATGGGATCAAAGCTTTCAGAGACAAACCAGGAAAGGGATCTTGGGGTTTTGGTGGACAGCTCAAGGAAGATGTCAACCCAGTGCGCTGCAGCAGTGAAAAAAGCAAATTCTATGCTTGGCATGATCAGGAAGGGAATCGAAAATAGGTCGGCAAATGTTGTATTGCCTCTCTACAAATCTATGGTGAGGCCACATCTGGAGTACTGTGTACAATTCTGGTCACCGCACCTCAAGAAGGATATAACGGAACTGGAAAAGGTACAAAGAAGGGCAACAAAAATGATCCAAGGGATGGAGCAGCTCCCTTATGAAATCAGGTTGCAACGCCTTGGTCTTTTCAGCCTTGAAAGACGGCGTTTAAGAGGTGACTTGATCGAAGTGTATAAAATCATGCATGGGATAGAAAAGGTGAATAAAGAAAAATATTTTCTCTGTCACCCAACACTAGGACTAGGGGCACTCCCTAAAGCTCCAAGGTAGGAAAGTTAGGACTAATAAAGGGAAATATTTCTTCACCCAGAGGGTCATTGGGTTATGGAACTCACTTCCAGAGGAGGTTGTGACAGCGGTCAGCCTGGACAGCTTCAAGGTAGGATTAGACAGATTCATGGATACCAAGGGAATCAGTAGTTACTGAAATGGACATCCAAGTGCCACCTCTGTGTTGATGGAGGCAGGCAGGATTTTCCTGGGAACTGGTTGTGGGGGGTCGGGAGCAGGTGAGGGTTCTGCCCTCCTTTCTGCTCGAGATCCCCGTGTACAACTAGTGGGCCACTGTGTGACACAGAATGCTGGACTAGATGGGCTGAGGCCCGATTCAGCATGGCTCTTCTTATGTTCTTATGTTCTTATGTTCAGTGAGAGCAAAGCGAGGCAGAGCGAGAAGAAGGGAGCCCGAGTGGAGAAGAAAAAGTAAATGTTCGGCAGGAGGGGGAAGAAAGGGCGCAAAGGGGAAGGGGGATGAAGAGGTCTCTGTCAAAAGCTGGCATGGGCAAACTTGGACCTTCCAGGTGTTTTGGACTCCAACTCCCACCATTCCTAGCGCCCTCAGGCTCTTTTCCTCCCCCCCAGCCACTTAAGCAGGAAAGGGCCTCAGGCTGTTAGGAATGGTGGGAGTTATCATCAACGCGACAGAGGGCTTTTTCTGTTAGAATGCTTTACCGCCGGAGGCCCGAGCAACCTGCGAATTGCTGGCCTTCCGGAAAGCCTGTACAACTGATCTCTTAAGACAAGCTTTTGGTCTCTAATTCTTGGTTGACTCAGGGCGGTTTACAATACATAAAATCACAACAATACAACGGTAAATGACAAAATAAAAACCCACTTCCCAGTAATCCCACTAAAACAGTATTAATCTACCAATTAATACTGTTTTAGTGGGATTACTGGGAAGTGGTTTTTTATTTTGTCATTTACTGTTCTATTGTTGTGATTTTATGTATTGTAAACCGCCCTGAGCCATCGGGAAAGGACGGTATACAAATTGAAATAATAAATAAATAAATAAGTCCAAAGCACGCAAAGGGCCGAAGTTTTCCCATGCCTGTTTTAGGGACCTTAAAGTGGCGAGCCTCCTTCCAACATTGTGATTCTGGATAGAAAACAGACAACAACATAACATAACATTGTTTGAGTCCACAGTGCTCTCTGGCTGTAGGGGAACTACAACTTCCAAACTCAAGGTCAATTCCCAAGCAAACCCTTTCAGTACTTTCTGTTGGTAATGAGAGTTCAATATGCCAAGTTTGGTTCAATTCCATTGTTGCAAGAGTTCAGGATGCTCTTTGATGGTGTGTTAACTATGAGCAAAATCCCAGAAACTGTGCCCCAGGATTTTGAAAATGTAAAAAATGTGCCGCGGCTCAAAGAAGGTTGGAAAAACACTGCTTTAAAGCACTGATTCTCAAAGTGGGCGGTACCGCCCCCTAGTGCACGGTGAGGCGATCCAAGGGGGCGGTGGGAGGCTCAGGGGAATTTGGGGGACAGTGAAGCCCTTTAAGGGGGCGGTGAACAATTGGACATTCTGTGTGCCAAGTTTGGCTCAATTCCATTGTTGGTGGAGTTCAAAATGCTCTTTGATTGTAGGTGAACTATAAATCCCAGCAACCACAGCTCCCAAATGAAAAGGGCTATTTTTTCAAAACTCCAACAGTGTTCAAATTTGGACATATTGAATATTTGTGCCAAATTTCATCCAAATCCATAGTTGTTTGGGTTCATAGTGCTCTCCAAATGTAGGTGAACTACATTTCCCCTAAATCACTGCCAATTCCTCCCAAACCCCTCCAGTATTTTCTGTTGGCCATGTGGGTTCTCTGTGCCAAGTTTGGTCCACTTCTGTAATTTGTGGGCGTCTCAGTGGTCTGTGGAGGTCAGAGCTGAATCGATTGAAGGTGCTGCAAATCCCATCATCCGTTGCCCATACTCCCCCAAACATATAGTTTTTGTGATTAATCACTATGCTTTAATTAGGTTCAATTTGTAGCAATGAAAATACATCCTGCATATTAGATATTTGCATTAGAATTCGTAAGAGTAGCAAAATTATTTATGAAGTAGCAACGAAAATATGGTTGGGGGTCACCACAACACAAAGAACCTTATTTAGGGGTCACGGCATTAGAAAGGTTGAGAACCACTGCATTAATACATATATATTTCTATTTAATTGCTATTAAATTTTTAAAAAATTAATTTCTAGAGGGGCGGTGAGTCCATTTTTTTTCTGGAAAGGGGGCGGTCAGCCAAAACAGTTTGGGAGCCACTGCTTTAATGGGTTAGGGCTCCCAAGGACCAAACTGGACACTCTTGTTAACTCATAGGTTTTATTGTTCACTAGCTTGGGACCCGGCGGTGCCCGGGTCATTTGAGAAGTGCAGCAGGATGTAGAGTGGGTCATGGGGGCTCTGTGTGCCAAGTTTGGTCTTGATCCATCATTATTGGGAGTTGCAGTGGTATCATGAAATTACTGAAGGTAGTGGAAGTCCCATCATCTCTGGTCTACCCTCCCCCAAAGTGCAGCAGGATGTAGATTGGGTCATGGGGGCTCTGTGTGCTAAGTTTGGTCTGTATTGGTGAATGGATGAGGGTTGAATTGTTTTTAGGAAGTGAGTGAAGGTACTTCAAGTCCCATCATCTGTGGTCCGTCTCACACAAAACAGCACCAGGATGTAGAGTGGGTCATGAGGGCTCTGTGTGCCAGGTTTGGTGTTGATCAGTCATTGGATTAGGTTTGTAGCAGGCTTGGAAAGTGAGGGAAGGTACTTCAAGTCCCATCATCCATGTTCTGGCCCCCTCCAAAGTTCAGTAGGATGTAGAGTGGGTCACTGGGGTTCTGTGTGCCAAGTGTGGTCTTTATCAGTGTTTGTTGGGGGCCGCAGTTGTCTGCGGGAACAGAGGGGCGTGAAAGTACTACAAATCCCATCATCCATTGTCATTCCTCCCCCAAACCTCACCAGGACATGAAGGCAGTCATGGGGGTTATGTGTACCAAGTGTGGTCTCGATCAGTAATTGGATGAGGGTCGCAGCGGACTTGGGAAGTGATTAGAGGTACTTCACGTCCCATCATCCATGGTCCACCCTCCTCCGAACTGCACCAGGACGTAGAGTGGGTCATGGGGGCTGTGTGTGCTAAGTGTGGTCTGTATTGGTCCTTTTTGGTGGCCTCAGTGGTCTGTGGGAACCATAGTGTTTGAAAGTACTACAAATCCCATAATCCGTGGGTTATGTCCCCCGAACCGCACCAGGATGTAAAGGGGTTAGGGGGGTTATGTGTACCAAGTTTGGTGCAGGTCCATCACCCGCGCTGGTCGCTGTGGCCTGTGAAAGTGGCTGCCACATATCCGCCCTCCCGCCCTCCTGCCCTCCACACACATACATACAAACATTCCGCTTTATAAAGGTATATACAGATTACATGAGTTAACTTCACTCAGGTTCTTCGCTTAATTCCCCAAACAACATAGGAATGCTCTTACTTAACAGTTTCTCTGCAGCTTTGGTCCAGATACTTTAGCCAGATGGCTCTCCGAGTCCTTTCTTTGTGGCCTCGAGGTAGGGACACTCGAAGCCCCAGTCAGATGGCCTATATTGAAGGCATGAAACCTTCCTCTGAATGCCAAATGACTGGTTTGAAGGTGCTTGGGACTCCTCCGGGTCATTCAGCCTTCCAATATGCTGAGCATTCAGTATGAGTCCCAAGGATAATCAGATAGCTGTATTGGAAGATAGCCTGACCAAGGGCCTGGTCTGGCAAACCTTCGGAAGGAGCTCTGATGGTCTATTGAATGTGAAAGTAGCTTGCTCCCAGATCCCTGGGAAAAGGGCGGAACAAACTCAACTACATGTCCCCTAAATCAGTGTTTTTCAACCTTTTTTGAGCCACGGCACATCTTTTAAATTTACAAAATCCTGGGGCACACCACCAACCAAAATGACACAAAATGACACTCTAACACAGTGATACATATAGTTAATATGTTTTAAAATGTATTTATACACTCAGTGTGAAACCTGGACCTGTTTCAATGAACACAACATAGATATCCTGGCAGGAATGGCGGAAAGACGCACATGAAGGTCTTGCTCAACAGCTGTCAGTCTCTCTCTGTGTTTAGTTTTTATCGCAGTCAAGCTAGAGAAGCTCATCTCACACAGATATGTGGTTGAAAACGGGAAAGAGTTTGGTGGGCATTGACCATGAGTTTTGGAATTGTAGTTCACCTATATCCAGAGAGCACTGTGGACTCAAACAATGTTGGATCAGGACCTAACTTGGCATGAATACTCAATATGCCCAAATGTGAACACAGATGGAGTTTGGGGAAAATAGGCCTTGACATTTGGGAGTTACAGTTTCTGGGATTTATAGTTAACACACAATCAAAGAGCATCCTGAACTCTTGCAACAACGGAATTGAACTAAACTTGGCGTATTGAACTCTCATTACCAACAGAAAGTATGTGAAAGTAGCTTGCTCCCGGATCTCTGGGGAAAGGGGCGGAACAAACTCAACTGAGCTCTGTAAACGATGATTGGCAGGTGCTAGGAACCAATCAATGCAACTAAACCTTTAGCAAACTGTGTAGGCTGCAAAAACACATTTTAACAAATCAAACATTTGCAAACTCAAGATATTCTATGTAGGTGGCGCTCACTGCGCCATCACATTTACCAAAGCAATATAGAGCAGCGAAGTGGTTATTTATTTAAAACTTTTGTATCCTGATCTTTTCACCTCCGTAGAGAGACTCAGAGGGTTGCGAGTGAGTTTCAGAGGGGTCGCCAAAGACCCCAGGCTCGGCCAGATTGATCACCAACAATGGTCCACCCTGGCCTCACATCGGGAGGCATGGAGACGCACTATCCACAATGCTGCGGCCTCTTTCGGGAAGACACGCCGAACGGGTCTCGGAGAGAAACGACAACGCAGAAAGAACCGCAACTTGGAAACAACATCACCCAAGGAGACTTTCTGCTGTGCTTTCTGCAACCAAACTTGCCTATCTCAGATTGGCCTTTTTAGTCATTGACGCGCTTGTAAAAAGCGTGGGATGAGTCCTTCCTAAGAATCTTCGTTCGCAAAGTAATGCCGAGAGAGATGTAGACTTGTGCATTGGGGAATTACTTTGATTCGTTTCATGTTCGCCTTTTGCTGGGGCCTTCAATCCGTTTTCGTCGGGACCTCCCAAAATCGAGAGGTCAGCCATTATTCTTTGGGGGGGAGTTCACCCATAGACCCAAAGCGCCCGGGCCTACGGGTATAGGCTTCCCGGCTTCCCGGCCCATCTACCTTTCGTATGGATTGCATTTTTGTTTCAGGAGGTCCTTTCCGTTTCGTGCCATCCGAATGTACGGTATGAAACGAAAACACAAATAGAAGGAATGGGACAAATTTTGGGCCCATGTCTAGTAATTAAAATGGTGAAATCAAGATCAGCTTTTTGTAAAATAATTTTTGAGGGAGGGGTATTTTCAAGCTGGATGTTACGATCTCTGGATGCGGAATTGGTTGATATGGGAGGGGCTGACTGTCATTTTACTGTCATAATAAGGAGTACTGAATACAACGCAGATCCGTAAGACTAGGTTATGAATCCATAGCTGCACTACTGAATGCCAGGGGTTTTCTGTTTTATCGAGAGAACAGTATTTCCATGATGGCGCATCCTGCCGTATGAGAATTCATTCCGAAGGAATTTCCTTCCCAGTGAGCCCAAATCAAAGGAAGGCGCAGCCAAGGAGTCATGGTGCTGCTTCTCAAAGAAAGTGGAACGTTTTAAATGAATGCAAACTGGGCTTTCCTTTTACGACATGCGCCTGCGGAGAGGACTGGAACAAATAATCGTGGACAAAGAGGGCAAAAAGGGTTTTGGAGGAAAGGGGGGGAAATGGAAGCAGGCAGAACGCTGACTTCATTTGGGATGTTTTGCCAAATGAAAAACAGGTGTTGTTTCCAACCAAGTCTTGTTTTATGAAAATTCCAAAGTCGGGGTTGGCCACCTGGAAACAAAAATATCCCTCTTTTGTTTCTTAGGCTTTGAAAATTGAGTTTGGGTATCAAATAATAATAATAATAATCTCTTATTTTCATTACTATATTTATTTATACCTTATTATCATTATTATTATTATTATTATTATTATAAACACAACAAGATGAGTCCACAGCAGACAAGATCACTCTGCCGGCTGTTGTATTGGATTACACGTCGGACACTTTCCAAGTGCCTAGGACTGTGTGATGTATCGGCAAATGTGTGCAGACAGGCCCGGATTACCCATAAGGCCACCCTAGGCCATGGCCTCGGGCGGCATTTTTGGGAGGGGCAGCAGATTCGCCCCCCCCCCAAAATTAAAAAAATCCCCCCCAAAATTCGAAAAAAATTCGAAAAATAAATAAAAAAGGGCGCATGCGCGGCCACCCCCTCCCTTTGCTCTGCTCCCCTCGGCTCTGCTTTAGGAGGGAGGATCGGCTCCGCCCCTGACTCCGCCCCTCCTCGCCTCCGGCTCCGCCCCCACCTCCTCGCCAGCGCAGAGCCGATCCGCCCTCCCTCCTAAAGCCGGCCTGAAAAGGGCGTGACGACGCAAGGGAGGAGGGCCGGCGGCGCGGCTTCTCTCCACCTCCTCCTCCCTGCCTGGCGACGCCAAGCCAGGGAGGCAGAGAGAATCCGCGCCACCGCCCCTCCTCCCTTGCGTCGTCACGCCACGCTAGGGAGGAGGGGCGGCAGCGGGACTCCTCTCTGCCTCCTCCCTGGCTTGGCGTCACCAGGCAAGGAGTAGGAGGCGGAGAGAAGCCGTGCTGCCGGCCCTCCTCCCTTGTGTCGCACCAGCCCCGCCAAAAAGGGGTGGGCGGCGTGCAGGACGTGCGGCGGGAGGGCGCCTCTTTCTCCTCGCCCCACCCTCCTTCCTTTAATCCAGCGAGAGGGCGGGGAGGGGCGGAGCTGGGGGAGGGGGGGGAGCCGGGGGGTGGAGGCAGACCCTTTGGCCTTGGGCGGCAAAAGGGCCTGATCCGGGCCTGTGTGCAGATCCCAGTAAGGTGGCCTTCTGCAGCTGGCAGATGGTAATTTTGTGTGTGCAAGGGTGATACATCTCACGCCATGAACAATAATGCAAAGACAAGTGGTTGGATGAAAATGGCCACAACTCATTTATTGAAAACATGCATGGCCGCCGATCCTTGTTCCTGTTTTCAATAAATGAGTTGTGGCCATTTTCATCCAACCACTTGTCTTTGCATTATTGTTCATGGCGTGTGGTGTATCACCCTTGCACACCCAGGGATCAGGGGTCGGACAACCCACACATGTCCTAAGGCGCTTGCAAGCCTTGGTGCCACCGACCCAATACTGGTCCACGGAAACTCGGCACCCCAGGGGGCCAGGGCGTTATCCCCCCTCACAACCAAGGGAGCAATAAGCCAGCCTGATCCAGGGCGCATGCGACACACCAGACACAGAGTTGTGACAACGAACACAAACAACAAACAGGAACTAATGCAACCATGAAAATAAATATATAAACCATGTGGAACAACCCAACATGCAATAAATGAAGTAGGGAGGGTGGGAGGAAAAAAACATCTCTGGCCCCCTCGTGCTACACGGAAGTCCAGGGCAGCCTTAAATGAGCTGCCCAGGCGGAAGTGAGGGCCAGCCGGCTGACGTCTTCCCGCCACCCCCAGGGGTTTCTTGGAAGAAGAAGCCCCCTTCCATCTAACAAGATGGTGGCGAGGACAACCACTGCCCCGCAACCTGCCCAGCCGGTAAGTCAGCCAAGCCCATTGTCAGCGCCAATTGTGTTTAAGTGCAGGTCAAGGTCTTTAGGCACTGCACCCATTGTGCTGATTACCACTGGGACCTCCTCGACTAGCTTGTGCCAGAGTCTTTGCAGTTCGATCTTTAAATCCTCGTATTGTGTCAGCTTTTCCAGTTGTTTCTCTTCAATCCTGCTGTCACCTGGGATTCCAACTTCGACGAGCCATACTTTGTTTTTGAACATGATCATGAGGTCAGGGGTATTCTGCTCCAAAACTCTGTCTGAATTCAGAAGTCCCAGAGTAGCTTGACGTGTTCATTTTCTGTATTTTTTTAAAAGGCTTGTGATCCCACCAGTTCCTTGTCACAGGCAGATGGTATTTGTGGCACGAGTTCCAATGAATCATCTGAGCAACGGTGTTGTGCCTTTGCTTTTAGTCTGTCTGCGCGATCTTCTTGCAGCAGCTGAGGATGTGATCCATCGTTTTGTCTGCTTCCTTGCAAAGACAACACTTGGGATCTGTCGTCGACTTTTCAATTCTGGCTTTGATGGCATTGGTTCTAATGGCTTGTTCTTGGGCTGCCAGAATCAGGCCCTCCTTTGTCTCCTTTTTCAAAGCTCCATTTGTGAGTCACAGCCATGTTTTTCTTTGTCAATTTAGCTCTCAGTTTTTCCCAGGAACTGTCCATAGAGTGCCTTCTTTCACCAGTTGTCTCTTCTGATGATGATGATGATTATTATTATTATTAATATTATGGTTATGATTATGGGCTTGGCCGACTTACTGTCCGAGCAGGTTGTGGGGCGAGGTTGTCCTCGTCGCCATCTTGTGAGTAAGAAGGGGGCTTCTTCCCAGAAGCCCCTGGGGTAGCGGGAAGGTTTCCCACCACCAACACCGGCTAGCCAGTGATACGGCTAGCCCCGCCCCCAATTGGCAGCCGGCCGGCCCCTACTTCCGCCCGGGCAGCTTATTTAAGGCTGTCCGGGACTTCCCCTGCAGCACGCTGGGGCCAGTTAATTTTTTTCCTCCCACCCTCCCTACTTCTGGCATTGTTTGTTGTGTACATTTTGTCCATTTATCCAGTTTCATTGTTGCAGTTGTTACGGTTATCCGTGATTATGCTCTTTGTCGCAACTCCGTGTTTGGCATGTGGCATGGCCCCTGAATCAGGCTGGCTTATTGCCCCTTGGTTGTAAGGGGGATAACGCCCTGGCCCTATGGGGTGCCGGGTTTCCGTGGACAGGCATTGGGCCGCTCGCACCCAGGCTTGCAAGCGTCTTTGGACATTCATGGGGCTGTACGACCCCTGATCCAGGACCCATGCGTGGCCGCCAATCCTTTGTTCCTGTTTTCAATAAACGAGTTGTGGCCATTTTCATCCAACGACTTGTGTTTGTGTTATTGTTCATGGTGCGAGGCGTAGCACCCTTGCACACGCAATTATCATTTGAAACGCAACAAGATTAGTACACAGCAAACAAGATCACTCTGCTGGTTCACTGATTCCTTGCATGCGCCAACACAGATCAGTACCTTGGACATCTCCTTTCAAGTTGGGACTTCAAAGCTGGGATGGATTCACTTCCCCACCGGACTGGAAGCCATGAGTTGCTACAATTGTGTCCTTCTTTAATACACAAATGGCTTCTGGAACTGGACGAGGGCACGGTGCAATTGTCCAGCAGCAACGCCCCTTGAGCAGCATCCCACGGAATTCTGTTCATCGTTTGGGACAATAGTGCAAACTCTGAGAAAGCAAGCAATTCTTGTTGTGGGCTTCTTCTCCTTCTTCTTTTTTCCAAAGCAGCCGCTCAGAGGACACCCCACTGGCTGTGTTGATTGAGGCGCATGTGGCGCTGTATACCGCCTGCCCTTGTCCTTCGCATGGAATTTGCTTTGATGTCATCTATAACTGTGTGAGCTGATCTACAGTGCCGTTCGGCCTTTGGTGTCTAAGCTAATCATGGCTTTGAGGCTCCTGCAGTATCTAGATACACAGCAGGAAAGAGAGTTTCATAGTTAAACTCTGAATTCACTTATTTTCATTCTTTGATGTTATTTTAATCTAGTTTTGATGGGACTTTTCTTCTCTATCCCCTTACTGCCCACTTCCCCTTTGTACACCAAAGGTCCGTTCCCCCCCCCCATGCACCACCTTCTTTTGCATGCGTAACATTATCGTTGAGAGTAAGACAGTTACTTGCTCACCATTATTTATGTTTTGCCATATGTAAAAATGGGTGCCAAATGCATTGATGGGGTGTGCTTTTACCTCCCCTGCAAATCTCTTTTCTAATGGGGTGCTTGGGCATCTCAATAATAATAATAATAATAATAATAATAAAACTTTATTTATAACCCGCATCCATCTCCCCAAAGGGGACTCGGAGCGGCTTACATCGGGCTGTGCCCAAACAACACATTACAAAAAATATCAAAAACATCACAAAACAATAAACACAATGAAATAAATACATCTTTAAAAACACAAGAACATAGGTGAATCATGCCTACAGACATGATTCACATATATATCCTATGCCTACAGACAAAGAGCATGAATTAACTGGGTTCCTGATTACCAAAGTAATCTATACCCACAAATACAACAGTATGTATAGATCAATAATCAATAAATAGGTATGAAATATAAACTTACATTGGGTAAACAAGTACAAATTTACAAGTATATGTAGCACAGCAGTTCTCGTTCGTGCCTGGAGGGCAAGGAATAAGTCCTGGGGTTCCTTTAGCATTAGGGCCTGCAGCAGCAGAGGTGGATTCGGAGGATGAGCTAGATGACTGGGGCGAAGCACAGGGCCCTTCGGATGGGCCGCAGTCTCCCACAGAGAGCTTGGCATGGGATGAAATGTGTTTTGGGCCCAGCTTAGATTCCGATCACCAGGTGGAGATGGGAAGCAGCGAAGGGAGTTATGAACACCCCGGAGGGAGGAATTCCCAGGAGCCCGAGAATGTAAACATGGACGAACCCGAGTGGGAAAGTGCCAGGGAGGAAAGTTCTCAGGAAGATAGCGACACAGCTGCCGAGAGGCAAGGTCGCTCCTTCGATAGGAGACGAGACATCGAGTCTAGCAGGAGGGCTTGGTCGAGAGTCCTAGATCGACCGAGGTCCGTGAGCAGAGATTGGAGACGAAGGAGCCTAGAGCGTCGCGGACCTCGGCCGACGGATTAAGTATGGGGTCCGTGGGAACGCATCCTCAGTTCTCCGGCCACGTCTTTCCTGAATAGGCGTGAAGCAGAGTGGGACCACAAGCCAGCAGTGGTCATCAAGCCTTGCCTTGTATTTGCCTTGTTTCTTGAGCCGCAGTGGATTGTGGAGCCTTGTCCTGTTTCCTGATCCGCATTGGTTTGCGGAGCCTTGCCCTGTTTCCTGATCCGCATTGGATTGCGGAGCCTTGCCACGCTTCCAGCTTATTTGCTACGTTACTTTGGACTACTTTGTTTATTACCTTTTGGACACTTACTCATTATTGGACTATTTACTCTTTGGAACTGTTTTTATACTCAATAAAGTAGTTAGCCTCCAGTACGTCTCTGTGTGTGTGATTAAGGGACCCGCTACGACCGCGATTGTGACAGTATAATGTTGATGCTCCATACATCAGAATGAGTAACAAACTAAACATACATTTGCCGCTTGTGGCTTCACCTATTTATTGATTATTGACCTTTATTTATTTATTTATTTATTTATTTATTTATTTATTTATTTGCAGTATTTATATTCCGCCCTTCTCACCCCGCAGGGGACGCAGGGCAGATTACAACGTACATATACATGGCAAACATTCAATGCCATACTATAGGCCAACAGCAGGAGGTCACCCCATCCCCAGATTCGAACTGCTGACCTTTTGGTCAGCAAGTTCAGCAGCTCAGAGGTTTAACCCACTGCACCACTGGGGGCTTCACATGAGCCTTACAGATCTGCAAATATTGCATCTGTCTTCACCTTGATTTCCTGTAATCGGGTGTTAAAAACTTGTCATCCGCTCCCCCAGCCAGCCAGCCAGCCTCAGATCTCGTAGTTCAGTTTAGCAAATGAATAACAGGAAACACACAAAGCTCCTTAACTTTTCTTTAATCTTCGCCAGTAATTGTATGGATGATCTCATTATTGTCAACAAGACTGAAACCTTGAAGTCCCAAGAGCTGGAACACGGATACATTTAGAGCGGAGGAGGAGGAATGATGCTTACATGTTGTTCCGTAAATAAATAAAAGCTGTAGAGGAACTCTCGAGATGAATGGACGCCATGGGAGAGCTTCGTCTTGTCAGAATTATACAGTGGCATTAATCATAGTCTAACAGGACTGCTGTGGGCTGTTCGCACAAAGTTCTCATTATCTTTTTTTTTAGTGTCTTACTTCCCAATTTCCAAAAGCCGTATTCCAACGCTGAAAACAGAAACCAAAATAAATAAATAAAAATCTGCCACACAATGTAAATTGGGTTTCTTTGCTACGAAGGATGGCAAACACACCAGAAAGCTTGTCATTTTGCATGTGGGTACCTATCCAAGGATGGTGAGAACTGAAGGCACCTTCTGCAGTAATAGAGATAATAGAAGAAGGGAAACCTTTAACAGGGAAGGCCAGATCATTAGCCGAAAAGAATCTGTAGTGCAACCCCATGCATATTTATTCCATAGTGAACAGGGCTATTGATAATAGGATGACTTGGAGACCTCTCATTCATGGGTCACCATAGGTCAGGGGTCAGGAACCTTTTTGACTCAGAGAGCCATGAAAACAAAATATTTGGAAATTTATTTCAGTGAGAGCCATATATATATATATATATAAATATATATGTGTGTGTGTGTGTGTGTGTGTGTATTCAACTACTGAATTCAACTAAATGTGAATATATAGGTACACATTATGAGAAAAGAATTCCCCCGGCAGAATGACGGGACACTTCAGACTCTGCAAAAGGCATGGGAAGGAAGAGAAAACGGAAAAAAGGGAGAAAGAAAGAAAGAAAGAGGAAATAAAGGAGAGGAAGAAAGAAAAGAAGAACAAACTATGGAAAAGGAAGAAAAGCAGGAGAGAGACGAGGGGAAAAGAAAGAAGGAAATTGGAAGAGAGGAAAGGAAAGGAAAGGGAGTGAGGAAAAAGTAAAATAATGAAGGGAAAAGGAGAAAAGAAAGAAGGGGGGGAGAGAGGGAAGAAAAGCAGGAGAGAGACAAGAAGGGGAAAATAAAGAAGGAAATGAGAAGGAAGGAAAGGGTAAGAAAAAGAAAGGAAAGTGAGGGAAAAAGTAAAATAATGAAGGGAAAAGAAAAAAGAAAGAAGGGGGAGAGAGGGAAGTGAAAAGAAAGGAAGGAGAAAGAAAGGAAGACTTGGGGGAAAGAATAGAAGAGGAAGGAAGGAAGGAAGGAAGGAAGGAAGGAAGGGGGAGGGAGGGAGGGAAAAGGAATGAGAGAAGGAAATGGTGAAGGGAGAGAAAGGAAGGAAGGGAGAGGAGAATGGAGGAAAGAAGGAAGGGGAGAGAGGGAGGGAAAAGGAAGGAGAGAAGGAAAGGGTGAAGGGAGAGGAAGGAAGGAAGAGGGAGAATGGAGGAAAGAAGGAAGGGGAGAGAGGGAGGGAAAAGGAAGGAGAGAAGGAAAGGGTGAAGGGAGAGAAAGGAAGGAAGGAAGGAAGAGGGAGAATGGAGGAAAGAAGGAAGGGGAGAGAGGGAGGGAAAAGGAAGGAGAGAAGGAAAGGGTGAAGGGAGAGAAAGGAAGGAAGGAAGAGGGAGAATGGAGGAAAGGAGGAAGGGGAGAGAGGGAGGGGAAAGGAAGGAGAGAAGGAAAGGGTGAAGGGAGAGAAAGGAAGGAAGGAAGGAAGGAAGGAAGGAAGGAAGGAAGGAAGGAAGGAAGAGGGAGAATGGAGGAAAGAAGGAAGGGGAGAGGGAGGGAAAAGGAAAGGGTGAAGGGAGAGAAAGGAAGGAAGGAAGGAAGAGGGAGAATGGAGGAAAGAAGGAAGGGGAGAGAGGGAGGGAAAAGGAAGGAGAGAAGGAAAGGGTGAAGGGAGAGAAAGGAAGGAAGGAAGGAAGAGGGAGAATGGAGGAAAGGAGGAAGGGAGAAGGGGAGGGAAAAGGAAGGAGAGAAGGAAAGGGTGAAGGGAGAGAAAGAAACAAAGGAAGGAAGAGGGAGAATGGAGGAAAGAAGGAAGGGGAGAGAGGGAGGGAAAAGGAAAGGGTGAAGGGAGAGAAAGGAAGGAAGGAAGGAAGAGGGAGAATGGAGGAAAGAAGGAAGGGAGAGAGGGAGGGAAAAGGAAGGAGAGAAGGAAAGGGTGAAGGGAGAGAAAGGAAGGAAGAGGGAGAATGGAGGAAAGAAGGAAGGGGAGAGAGGGAGGGAAAAGGAAGGAGAGAAGGAAAGGGTGAAGGGAGAGAAAGGAAGGAAGGAAGGAAGAGGGAGAATGGAGGAAAGGAGGAAGGGGAGAAGGGGAGGGAAAAGGAAGGAGAGAAGGAAAGGGTGAAGGGAGAGAAAGAAACAAAGGAAGGAAGAGGGAGAATGGAGGAAAGAAGGAAGGGGAGAGAGGGAGGGAAAAGGAAGGAGAAGGAAAGGGTGAAGGGGGAGAAAAGGACACAGGGCAGCGGGGCATGAGGAAGAGGCAGTGATGGCGGTGCGGAAGTGGCAGTCGCATCGCATTTGCGTTACTCCTCCCCGCTGCATGCTGGGAAACCGAGGCCCGGGCTGTTCTGGAGAGCCAGATGCATAGGTTCCCTACCCCTGCCACAGGTCTAAGTATCCCTATTGTCCTGAGGTTGTACTCTATTCCCTAGATATTCCACCATCCTGATGTGAGGGGTGAAAGAAAAGTAATGCCTCCACCTTCATAACTCCTCAACAGATGGCAGTACTCATATGTAGCAAGTACTGGCTTGTTCAGTAGACTCTCCTCTACAGTTCCATCTTGGCAGGAAGCCTTAGCATTGAATGGCTGTGTTGTTAAAGTATGGAACCCTGCGCAGACGGTTGGTCAATGTGACTTAAGCAACGTGCAGTCATTGACTTCTTGACAGCAGAAGGTGTCACACCAAAGGAGATCAATCAGAGAATGCAAGCTGTTTATGAGGATTGTGTTGATGTGAGTACTGTGGGAGAGTAAGTTTAAAGAGGTTGAGGTGGGAACATCTGACTTGCGTGACAAAGAGTTGGACGTCCTGTGACAGCAACCACCGAGTTTCACAAGCAAAAGGTTGACAGATTGATTCAGGACGATTGTCGTATCACTCAGAGAGAAATGTCAAGCAAAATGGGTCACATTATTGCTTCTGATGAAGACGTTGAGAGAACTGTGAGACACTGGTTGCAGAAACAGAGTGTCGACTTCTTCCGTGACGGCTTCAGAAAACTTGTTCATGGTTAGCAGAAATGTATCCAATTGTCTGGTGATTATGTGGAAACGTGAATAGTGGTAGTTAAAGAGCACATTTTAAGGTTTATTTCTGCGTTTGATTTATTAAAACATTCCCATCCAAACCCAAGTAACGAAGATGTAGGCATTACTTTTCATTCAACGCTCGTAGTTTATAAGCCCCAATATACACTATTGATTGCCATTGGGAAGGGCCAGCTTTAATTGAGTTTGAGAGTGTTGTATTCCCAGAGCAGGAACACCTCTGTCCTTAAAAACCACACCAATATGGTATAATCAGCAAGCAATTTATTGTAGGATATATTGAAGTAAAGCAATAAAAATGATACAAACAGTATAGTCCAAAACAATACCTTCCAAAGGTAACAGATAGTCCATGAACTCCAAAGTACATAGGTAAAAACCCAAGATTCAAGGATGTGAAATTGAAAAGAACAAGATAGCATAGAGATCCAATACCCAGAACAGAAACCTGGCAAAACTTGAAACTAGAAATCCACTTGGAGACAAGACAGTCAAAACAACGATGGATCTGGACCAAACTTGGCACGAATCCTCAATATGCCCAAGTGTGAACACTGGTGGAGTTTGGGGAAAATTAGACCTTGATATATGGGAGTTGTAGTTGATGGGATTTATAGTCCACCTACACTCAAAGAGCATTTTGATCCCCCACTAACTATAGAATTGTCCAAACTTCCCACACAGAACCCCCATGACCAACAGAAAATATTATGTTTCTGATGGTCTTTGCCGACCCATCGAACACCCCCTTGTGGCCACCCATGGGGGTCCTGACCCCCAGTTGAGAAACATTTCACTACGCCAGCTACTGCTACTTTATTCCAGGGGGAAAGAGCCAACTACAGTTCCTTTCCAACTCCTGCTCTCCTTCCTTTGAGCTCACCACCAAGCATTCCTTAGGGCAGTGTTTCCCAACCGCTGTGACGACTATTCTGGATCCACAAGGTCTTTCACATCGAGGACATAGATTTCCTGGTGGAGGGTGGTCACAACAAGGGTTCGCTTGACTAGTGTGCCATGAACGATCATCAGGTGTGCCGTGGAAGAACTGACCACCCTGCCAGGAGTCATCAGGGCAGCCTGCCTCTCACTCTGTCTCTCCGTTTCTCCATCTCTCTCTCTCTCTCTCTCTCTCTGGGGTTCCAGCAGGGCCAATCAATGCCGGCCAAGAAGCAAGCCCCGCCTCTCTAAGGGTCTCCCGCCCGGCACCACCATGTTTGTTCAGGGTGGAAGTCCCAAGGGAGGGAGGGGCGCGGCCTCGGCTTCCCTCCCTCCCTCCCTGCCTGAGGGAAACCCAGCAGCCTTGAAGCACCAGGTGGTGATGATAGGGCAGCGTCAGCCCAGACGACACAGTCCGAAGCACACAAGGCGGGATATCTATGTTCGAAGCACACAAGGCAGGATATCTATGTCCGAGGCACACAAGGCAGGATATCTATGTTCGAAGCACACAAGGCAGGATATCTATGTTGTGTTCATCAAAACAGGCCCAGGTTTCACACTGAGTGTATAAAAACATTTAAAAAATATTAACTATATGTATTACTGTGTTAGAGCAGTGTTTCCCAACCAGTGTGCCGGGGCACACTAGTGTGCCGTGAGCGATCATCAGGTGTGCCGTGGGAAATTGGAAGCTCCAGGAGGGGAGGGGGGAGAGAGAGTCTAGTGTGTTGTAGTATAAAAACCCTAAGAAACCTACCTCGATAAAGGCCCCCTCCCCACCCGTTGTCTACTTGGTCTCTCCTTCTCCATGCATTGGGAAGACCCGCCTCCCTTTCCCCAAGTAGAGACCTCCTCTTGCCTCCTGGGGGTTCTGTGTGGGAAGTTTCGCCCAGTTCTATCATTGGAGGGGTTCAGAATGCTCTTTGATTGTAGGGGAACTATAAATCCCAGCAACTACAACTCCCAAATGTCAAGGTCTATTTCCCCTGAACTCCATCTGCGTTCATATTTGGGCATTTTGAGTATTTATGCCAAGTTTGGTCCTGATCCAACATTGTTTGAGTCCACAGTGCTCTCTGGATATAGGTGAACTACAACTCCAAAACTCAAGTTCAATGCCCACCAAACTCTTATACTATTTTCTCTTGGTTATGGGAGTTCTGTGTGGGAAGTTTGTGTCTTTCTGCCATTCCTGCCAGGATATCTATGTTGAGTTCATCAAAACAGGTCCAGGTTTCACACTAAGTGAATAAATACATTTAGAAACATATTAACTATATGCATTACTGTGTTAGAGTGTCATTTTGTGTCATTTTGGTTGGTGGTGTGCCCCAGGATTTTGTAAATGTAAAAAATGTGCCGTGGCTCAAAAAGGTTGGAAAACACTGCTGTAAATGACCGTGACGACTATTCTGGATCCACAAGGTCTTTCACATCGAGGACATAGATTTCCTGGTGGAGGGTGGTCACAACAAGGGTTCGCTTGACCTGTTTTCCTCTTGGACCCTCTTCCCATTGGATCAAACTAATACTCATTGTGGTTTCACATCTCTGGCTTTGTACACAGCTCTGGCTGTGATCCAGTGTTGGTATGCACCTGTCCGTCCATCTGGATGTCTGATTGTACTGCTGGGAGCACCTTTCCAGGCTTTTACAAGGTGTGAAAGTGAATTAAAAAGGCACGCCGTCATTCGGCAAAGCAACGATGACTGCTGGGAACTTTGCAGTAATCATCAAGTGGCCAGGTTTATATTTACGGGGTCAGGAAAGCCAAGGGGATTCCTTGCATTTGCTCCTTCATTGGGGATTTTTCTCCCCTCACATGCCATAAGGAAATTAGGGTGGAAAAAAATCCTCCCTTACATCCTCTTACAAGTCAACAGATTGCTTAGCTGAGCCCCACAAAGCTTGAGATGCAGGGGGGAAAGGCAGGGGGGAAATAGCAAAGGGAAAGGGATGTTTATTAAACTCCCAGAGAAGGTGGTCAAAGCTATTAAGACCTGCAGCTGCTGCTCATATTCCAGTATCAGAGGAATTCCTGGCAGCTTCCCAGGTTCCTGCTGCAAGAACCGCTCTTCTTGTTACTTGCAGGTGTCCATGGCCATGGTTTTTCTCACTGCAAAATCAGAGCCCAGGGAGAAAGGGAGGGGGGGGGTCCATCTTAACATTGGCTTCCTTTGGAGATTAGAAAGTGGGCCATTTTGGGGGGTTTCGGCTTGCTTCTAGTTGCAAACAAAAGGTTCTTGAGCTTCAAAGATCTAAGCACCGTTCCTTGACGAATCGACACACACACAACTCATGCAGTTGATCTGCCCTTGACTTTCCTCTATAGTTACGGAGGAGCTTGCTTCACAAGTGTACAAATTGACCCTCCACACTTGTAGGTGTTGGAGCTCAGCCTGTGACTGTGTTTCAGGATCTGGGAGCTTTGGATGTGGGGAGTGATGTCAATGAATTTCAAGTTGGCAATGGTTTGGTCAATCTACTCACATTTGCATGTTTTCGAACTGCTAGGTTGACAGAAGCTGGGGCTGACAGCGGAGGCTCATGCCGCTCCCCGGATTCGAACCTGCAACCTTTCAGTCAACAAGATTAGTAGCTCAGCAGTTTAACCCACTGCACCACCCAGGCATGTAGCCGGGGGGGCTAAGGGGCTTCAGCCCCGAAATTCTCAGGGTGGTCCGCGAAAAGGCCTTACTGGTACATTATTTAAACTGTTATGTTTATTCATATCATGATCTGATCACCATGCTCATTATATCCCACATTAATGAGGTTATTGGGATAACAATACAAAAGGTTTGCTAGGGTAGACCCTCTTCCACCCAGTCTCAGCCCCCCCCCGAACCAAACTCACCTCCCCCCCTGAATCAAAATCCTGGCTACGGCCCTGGCACCACCGGAACCTCCAATAGGTTTTGGTCTATGGACCATAGTGGTCTCTGGGGAATGTGCAGGGAGAGGCGGTCCTTCAGATACACTGGCCCCAGACCATAAAAGGCCTTAAAGGTTAACACCAGCACTTTGAAGGCAATCTGGTACTCGATTGCATTCTCTGATGAATCTCCTCTGGGGTGACACCTTCTGCTGTCAATAATTCAATGACTGCACGTTGCTTACATCGCATTGACCAGCCGTCTGTGCAGGGTTCCATACTTCGCACTTTAACAACACAACTGTTCATTACTAAGGCTTCCTGCCAAAATGGAACTGTAGAAGAGAGCCTACTGAACAAGCCAGTATCTGCCGCATACCTCTACTCCCATCCGTTCAGGAGTTATGAAGGTGGAGGCATTACTTTTCATTCAACCCTCGAATAGGCTTACTCCAAACTGTGCTGAGGCTTCCTGCCAAAATTGAACTGTAGAAGAGAGTCTACTGAACAAGCCAGTACCTGCCGCATCCCAGTACTGCCATCGGTTGAGGAGTTACAAAGGTGGAGGCATTACTTTTCATTCAACCCTCGAATAGGCTTACTCCAAACTGTGCTAAGGCTTCCTGCCAAAATTGAACTGTAGAAGAGAGTCAACTGAACAAGCCAGTACCTGCCGCATACCAGTACTGCCATCTGTTGAGGAGTTACGAAGGTGGAGGCATTACTTTTCATTCAACCCTCGAATAGGCTTACTCCAAACTGTGCTAAGGCTTCCTGCCAACATGGAACTGTAGGAGAGTCTACTGAACAAGCCAGTACCTGCCGCATTCCAGTACTGCCATCTGTTGAGGAGTTACGAAGGTGGAGGCATTACTTTTCATTCAACCCTCGAATAGGCTTACTCCAAACTGTGCTGAGGCTTCCTGCCAAAATTGAACTGTAGAAGAGAGTCTACTGAACAAGCCAGTACCTGTTGCATACCAGTACTGCCATCTGTTGAGGAGTTACGAAGGTGGAGGCATTACTTTTCATTCAACCCTCATACTTCTCTGTAAATATTGCTTGCCTCCACTGGAGCAGGATTTTCATGACCAAACCCATTTCCCAGCCTNGCCCTCATGTTTGAAAAGCCTCCAGAGCTTTATCGCAGATGCTCCAGGGATCGTTTTCAGATTTCCACTGAAGCCGTGAGTTTAGCTATAGATCTGAAATTATATATTTGCATCCCTCCAAATAGGACATCTGTTTTGTGTTAGGCACACACTCCCTCTAGCACTACAAAAGGCAGTTGATATCAGGGGCAACCCTTTCTCACAAAAGTAGGGATTCTTTTCACATCTTTGGATGATTATTGGGATGAAAAGTCCAATGTGGACATCCGGCAGGACAGATTGAGGAAGGCAGCTTTGAGCTTCAGGTTTGACGAAATACCCCTCAAAATGATATGGCATCCTGTTCCCCCAAAACGAACAGAAAGAAACAATTTAGTTGCTGGGCGGATCAAGTACAGCCCTCTTGTTGGAGTGCAACTTCCATCAGCCATAGCTTGCACACCCAATGGTGGAGCTCTACATATTGCCCAACATAGTGTAAATTACACTATGTAACTCCAGAAACTTCATTTTTGTGGCTGCCACAAACTATGTTGAATTGGTTGAGACTCAATGAGATACTCATTGAAAAACTATAGCAAAAAAAAAAAACTCCTGCAGAATATTAAACTTTGTGTTTTCAAAGGCTTTTATGGCTGGAATCACTGGGTTGCTGTGAGTTTTTTCTGGGCTGTCTGGCCATGCTCCAGAAACATTCTCTCCTGACATTTCGCCCACATCTATGGCATGCATCCTCAGAGGTTGTGAGGTATATTGGAAACTAAGCAAGGGAGGTGTACATATCTGTGGAAGGTCCAGAGTGTGAGAAAGAACTCCTTGCTGTTGGAGGCAAGTGTAAATGTTGCAATTATTTATTTATTTATTCGAATTTATTTGCCGCCACTCCCAATGGCTCGGGGCAGCTTACATACAATCGAAGAAATACAGCTAAAAAAACATCATAATCATCATAATCATAAATAATCATCTTGATTATCATTGCAAAGCCTTGCAGCTTCAAGGCCTGGCTGCTTCCTGCCTGGGGAATCCTTTGTTGGGAGGTGTTAGCTGGCCCTGATTTATTCTTTTTTTTGTGTGTAAATTTTTTATTAAGAGTTTCACTTTTTTATACATATAACATATAGACATAGGAAAGTAACATACCTATGGGGCTAGGGAAAGGGTAGACATAGAAAAGGGGATAAAATTGACTTCCGCTCTCTTACCACACCATTCACATTAATTATCAGTAAAAACAGATTAATTAACCTGGAACATCCCAGATGCTCTTATTTTTGTCGTGATAATTCCTTTTATCACCTTATTTATTCCGTCTATCATTCAGCCATTATTCTTAATGTACTCAGCAACCTGAGTCCAGTCTGTTCTGATATTTCCTTTACCATTATTCTGTCTTAACCAATATGTGAGTTCATCCATATCTTTAATCTCAAGAATCTTCTCTTGCCATTGATCCTTTGTTGGTAGGAGATTCGTCTTCCAAATTCTAGCGAATATAATCCTTGCCGCCGTAGACAGGAATATAAAGAGTTTTTCAGTATTCTCGTTTTTAAATGTTTCATTTTCTGTAATGCCCAATAAATATAATTCTGGCTTCATTTGGAATTCAATCTTTAAAATTTCTTTACATTCCTTATGAATTAGTTTCCAATATTCATTGGTCTTAGGGCAGGTCCACCACATGTGAAAGAAAGAACCTTCTTGTTTATCACATTTCCAGCACTTATTATCCACATTTTTGTACATTATGTTTAGTTTCTTAGGTGTAATATACCATCGATGTATCATTTTTAACCAATTTTCTTTTAGATCAGTTGCATAGGTAATTTTAAGTTGTTTCGTCCATAACCTTTCCCATTCCTTTAATTGAATGGGTCTTCCGATGTTTCTCGCCCACTTTAACATAGTTTGCTTAATTACCTCCTCCTCTGAAACCCAATTCAGGAGCATGGAGTATGTTTTAGATATAGTTTTTCTTTCACTTTTAGAATTTTTTCCCATGGTCCTTCCATTGTACTAAATCCCTTAACCTTATCTTTGTTAAAACTTTCTCTCATTTGGAAGTAATGTAACCATAATACATTGCGATATAGTCCAACAATTTCTTCATGTGTCTTCATCACTAGTTTACCTTCCTTTTGTGTCACAATATCTTGGTATTTTGGCCATTCTGTCCAGCCCAGTAATCTTCTTTGGTTCGCTTCTAGAGGTGAAAGCCATAGTGGTGTCTTGGTATACATAAAGTCTTTATATTTTAACCAGATTTTCAGCAAAGCGGATCTAATGAAATGATTCCCAAAATTCTTTTCTATTTTGGCTCCTTCATACCCTGATTTATTCTTGTCTGAAATTCCCCTGTTTTCAGCGTCTTGCTCTTTCTTTACCATCCTGATTTTAGAGGGGTTTTTTTAAATACTGGAAGCCAGATTTTGTTCACTTTCATGGTTTCCTCCTTTCTGTTGACATTGTCCACATGCTTGTGGATTTCAATGACTTCTCTGTGTAGTCTGACATAGTGGTTGTTAGAGTGGTCCAGCTACCCCAGGTTAAGAAACAATGAAGTAGGTAAATAATAGGCCTGCTTGATCCAAAAAATTGGTTCAAAACTCGTTTCGGCTGTAGGGGGCGCTAGAGCTTCAAATCTGAATGACTTTCAAAATTTTCCCAAAAAAATTGCAGAAATTTTACGATTTTTTGGGAATTTTCGGAATGGCTTTGTTAATGGCAGGCACACATGCGTAGTAAGAAAGAAACAGCACTGGCAGTAGGAAAGAAATAGCACTGGTTAAACACCCAGTTTGGACGCAAATGTCAGAACGGGGACCTCTTGCCACAGGTCTAACGCGGAGGGAAGACATCCACATCCAAACGGGGTTAAACACCCATTTTCGATGCGGCGGTCCTTCTCTCCATGTCAGAACTGGTGCGAGAGTCGTTTGTGGCTCTTGGCACAGGTCTAATGCGGAAGGAAGGCATCCACATCCAAACTGGGTTAAACACCCAGTTTCGACGCGGAGGTCCTTCCTGTCCGCACGCCAGTGATGAAGTGAAGCCAGGTCTGAACTTAGAAAGTTCTTTTATTGATTAAGTAAAGCATTCTCACACAGAGCAATTCAGCAGCTTGCACCTCACAGCAGGATCAGCATGGCGACTGACTCAAGCAGCTCAGCGTCTCCCTTATCAGTATGTTTACACAGCTGAAGGTCAAAACAGTGCTGGACACCACTTGTGCTGTTTTAACTCTATACATGCCTGGTTACACAACACAGCATCTTATACAGTGGTTGAATTGCAGAAACATTTGAAAATCACACTCTGACAATCCCCTCCACGTCGGAACTGGTGCGAGAGTTGTTTGTGGCTCTTGGCCCAGGTCTAACGTGGAGGGAAGGCACCTGCATCCAACCTGGGTTAAACACCCAGTTTGGACGCAGAGGTCTTTCCCTCCGTGTCAGAACTGGCACAAGAGCCACACACGGAAGGGAAGGCCAGGGAAGGGAAACCCGCCAATTCCTTTCCGAAAATGGCAGCAGTGGCTTCGAAATGGCAAATTCACTTCTGGGTTGCTTACATCAGGGCTGTCCAACTGGCGGCCCCGGGGCCGTACACGGCCCCCCAGCCTGTTGGACACGGCCCCCGCTATGCCCCCGGCCACCATTTTTAATTTTTTAAATAAAAAAACAAATTTATAAAAATTTTGAAAAAAAATGGCGGCTGGGGGAGGGGGAGGCGGGGCAGGGAGGAGGAAGTGAGCCAGCTCCTCCTCCCTGCACCGCCCCCTCCCTGAACTCTCCCTCCTCCTCCTCCTCCTCTTTCCCGGGCGCCGCTGCTGTCCCGTGCGCCGCAGCCGGTGGAAGAGGAGGAGGAGGAGGGAGAACTCTCCCTCCTCCTCCTCTTTCCCCCCGCCCGCGCCCTTGCCCGGATCCCGGGCGCTGGCGCGCGGGAGAAAGATGAGGACGAAGGAGAAGGCAGTCAGCTGATTGCCTTCTCCTTCGTCCCTGCGCGCGGCGCCAGGATCCGGGCAGGCGCTCGGGGAGAGGAGGATGAAGGAGAAGGCAGTCAGCTGATTGCCTTCTCCGCCGTCTCTCTTTCCCCCCAGCGTGCCGGAGCCCGGGATCCGGGCAAGGGTGCGGGCGGGGGGAAAGAGCAGGAGGAGGAGGGAGAGTTCTCCCTCCTCCTCCTCATCCTCTACCCCCGGCGACGCTGCTTTCCCGTGCGCCGCAGCGCCGGTGGAGGAGGAGGAGGAGAACTCTCCCTCCTCCTCTTTTTTCCCCGGCGCCGTGACGCACGGGACACCGGCTGTGCCGGGAAGGGCGGGAGGGTGTGAGGAGGTGGGCCTCCTCCTCCTCCCCGGCGCCGCTGGTGTCCCATGCGCCGCGGCGCCGGGGAAAGAGGAGGAGGAGGAGGGAGAATGACAGTTTAGGAGGGGGCTGGGGGTGGGGCGGGGGCGGGGCTGGGGGAGGGGCCTGGGGCGGGGCCTGGGGCAGGGCCAAATGGCCCCCCAGGTCATCAGTGACCTCAATTCCGGCCCTTGGCCGGTTAGAAGTTGGACAGCACTGGCTTACATCGCTTCAAGACTGCTTCAAAGGTGAATTTAATCTGAATTCATTCCAATTTTATGAGCATTCCGACGAACCTACACGGGCCTAGTAAATAAGTCCCTTTAGACTCCCCTAAACATTTAATTTACCATCTTAGTTTGGATGTAAGCCTATATTCTTATTGCACAGGGTGGCCTTCCGAGGGGTAGAAAACTCTTACACTACTCATTTTTTTCTGAGCCAACAAACATAGGGCTACTTTGTGAGTAAAGAGCTTCAGATACATTTGGGCCATATAAAGTATGTCTCCAACAACTCCTCAATATTAGCAGAAGACGAGGAATGCCTCAAAGGGCAAAATCATGACCACGGCTGAAGAATGTGCAAATGGTTAAGGTGGGGAGACAACCACATATGCCTTTAATATGGGCTTCACATCCAGCAAAGCTTTGCTCACATCTGTTGTTTGTTTAAACAGCTTTTTCCTCCTTTGTAGTTGTGGAAGGAAAGAGGGGAGGGGAGAACTGGTGTGTTTGGGAAGGAGGCAGGATCAGAGAGGCTTTGACTTCTTAAAAAAAGAATATAAAGGGAAGGTGGGGTGGGGGATGGAGTTGTGTTATGTCTGCTCAAACATATATTGGTTTAATACCAGTTGAACTTCCGCACAGTTTCGCCTCACCCCATTTTGAGAATCTGGGGGATAGTTTTGGCGACATGTAAAGAATAGTTCCTTGTCATGCATCATGTTCTGCAGTTGATGGTGGTTGGTGGTGGTAGACCTAGCAGTTGGTGATGGAAGGGTTAATGTAAGTCTTACGAGGGTTAAATTAAAAGTAATGCCTTCACCTTCGTAACTCCTCAACAGATGGCAGTACTGGTATGCAGCAAGTACTGGCTTGTTCAGTAGACTGTCCTCTACAGTTCCATGTTGGCAGGAAGCCTTAGCACAGTTTGGAGTAAGCCTATTCGAGGGTTGAATGAAAAGTAATGCCCCCACCTTCGTAACTCCTCAACAGATGGCAGTACTGTATGCGGCAGGTACAGGCTTGTTCAGTAGACTCTCCTCTACAGCTCCATGTTGGCAGGAAGCCTTAGCACAGTTTGGAGTAAGCCTATTCGAGGGTTGAATGAAAAGTAATGCCCCCACCTTCGTAACTCCTCAACAGATGGCAGTACTGTATGCGGCAGGTACAGGCTTGTTCAGTAGACCCTCCTCTACAGCTCCATCTTGGCAGGAAGCCTTAGCACAGTTTGGAGTAAGCCTATTCGAGGGTTGAATGAAAAGTAATGCCCCCACCTTCGTAACTCCTCAACAGATGGCAGTACTGGTATGCAGCAAGTACTGGCTTGTTCAGTAGACTCTCCTCTACAGAACCATGTTGGCAGGAAGCCATAGTATAGTTTGGAGTAAGCCTATTCGAGGGTTGAATGAAAAGTAATGCCTCCACCTTCGTAACTCCTCAACAGATGGCAGTACTGTATGCGGCAGGTACAGGCTTGTTCAGTAGACTCTCCTCTACAGCTCCATGTTGGCAGGAAGCCTTAGCACAGTTTGGAGTAAGCCTATTCGGGGGTTGAATGAAAAGTAATGCCCCCACCTTCGTAACTCCTCAACAGATGGCAGTACTGGTATGCAGCAGGTACTGGCTTGTTCAGTAGACTCTCCTCTACAGTTCCATTTTGGCAGGAAGCCTTAGCATTAAACGGTTGTGTTGTTAAAGTGTGAAGTATTGAACTCTGTGCAGATGGTTGGTCAATGCGACTTAAGCAACGTGCAGTCATTGAATTCTTGACAGCAGAAGGTGTCACCCCAAAGGAGATTCATCAGAGAATGCAAGCTGTTTATGGTGGTTGTGTCGATGTGAGTAGTGTGCATCATTGGGCAAGTAAGTTTAAAGATGTTGACTTGCATGACAAACAAAGAGTTGGATGTCCTGTGACAGCAACCACCAAGTTTCACAAGCAAAAGGTTGACATATTGATTCAGGGCAATCGTTGTATAACTCAGTGAGAAATTTCAAGCATAATTGGGATTTCACAAGAACTTGTGGGTCACATTATTGCTTTGCTTGGCTATCAGAAGATCTGGGCATGATGGGTACCCAGGATGTTGACGCCTGAAATGAAAGCACACCACAGCAGAACTTCAGAGACTGGATCTCACCACTGTACGGCACCGTCTGACTTCCATCTGTTCCCAATAATGAAAGAAGATCTGCAAGGACATCATTATGCTTCTGATGAAGATGTTGAGAGAACTGTGAGACGCTGGTTGCGGAAACAGAGTGTCGGCTTCTTCCGTGACAGCTTCAGAAAACCTGTTCATCGTTAGTAGAAATGTATCCAATTGTCTGGTGATTATGTGGAAACATGAATAGTGGTAGTTAAAGAGCACGTTCTAGGGATTATTTCTGTGTTTGATTTATTAAAATATTCCCATCCAAACCCAAGTAATGAAGGTTGGAGGCATTACTTTTCATTCAACCCTCGTAGTAATGCAAATTTCACTAAGTATACTTTAGAAACACTTTAGAAACGAAGCGCCAGTGCGCGCCCCCCACCCCCCATTTTTGTAATGACTTTTGAACCTTTTTTAATGGGTCACCCATCCCTAGACGGTGTGTTTTCTCAGGTGCCGTAAAGGTCACTCACTAACCGTGTGGTGAAGACACTTCCACTCGTCCAATACTTGGCTAGAAGGTCAACAAGACACATTTGGCAAGAGAAAACGCAGAACAGATTTCCCCCCTTTCCTTCAGATACAAGCCATAAAACGCCTTGGTTTATAGTCTTCGGCCTCTCCTCCTTTTGGGGGGGGGGGGGTAGGATTTATGGACATCTTTCCTGCTTCTCTTCACCTTTCTTCAACTTCCTTTGAAGACATGAAGGTGAGTGATCTTACAGCCAGACATTAAGTCCCAAACAAGCTTTGACTGAAAGCAGAAGCTAAATATTATTTCTTCCCCTCTTTTTCTGTTTCGTTTCTGAAATAATTCTGTGCCCAGGCGGACACTCCACCTTCTTAGACGCATTTAATTCTTTGCTTCGCTTGCTGTATTTCATCCAGAAAAGGAATTTGATTCAGGCAATAGCTGGATCCGGTGTTTAGAAATCCAACTTGTGAAGTCATCTCTTCTACCCAGAGAGAGAAATAAAAGTGCTCATTTGTATCAATTAATGTATTTAAATGTTTGCAAATGGAATTTCCTATTAAAAAGCCAATTTATATGGTCAACCCTGCTATATAATCTGGTTTCTAATTATCTGCTTTGAACAGGATTATATGAGTCTACATTGCCACATAATCCAGTTCAAGGTGTATCATCTAGATCAGTGTTTCCCAACCAGTGTGCCGTGGCGCACTAGTGTGCCGTGAGCGATCATCAGGTGTGCCGTGGGAAATGGGAACCTCCAATAGCCTTTCTTCCCCCTCCTGCCAAACACTTTTTCTTCTCCACTCGGGCTCCCTTCTTCCCAGCCTCGCTCTGCTCGCTTTGCCTCGCTTTGCTCTGGGGCGAGTCTGCGCAGTAGCGCCCACACGGGTCACGTCTTCCTCCCTCCCCCCTCCCCTCCTGAACACGCTCACGCTGCCCCCTCGGATCAAAATGGCGGCAGAAGTGGCAGTGTAGAAGAAAAAGTAAGTGTTCGGCAGGAGGGGGAAGAAAGGGCGCGAAGGGGGAGGAAGAGGTCTCTGTCAAAAGCTGGCATGGGCAAACTTGGACCTTCCAGGTGTTTTGGACTCCAAATCCCACCATTCCTAGCAGCCTCAGGCCCTTTTCCTTTTCCCCCACCCCAACTAAAGCAGGAATGGCCCTCAGGCTGTTACGAATGGGGGGAGTTGAAGTCCAAAGCACCCAGAGGGCCAAAGTTTTCCCATGCCTGTTTAAAGGACAGCAAAGTGGTGAGCCTCCTTCCAACATTGTGATTCTGGATAGAAAACAAACAACAACATAACATCACATTGTTTGAGTCCACAGTGCTCTCTTGGTGTAGGTGAACTACAACTTCCAAACTCAAGGTCAATTCCCAAGCAAACCCTTTCCGTACTTTCTGTTGGTAATGAGAGTTCAATATGTCAAGTTTGGTTCAATTCCATTGTTGCAAGAGTTTAGGATGCTCTTTGATTGTATGTTAAGTTAACTATAAATCCCAGAAACTGTAACTCCCAAATGTCAAGGTCTATTTCCTCCAAACTCCATCTGTGGTCACATTTGGGCATAATGAGTATGGGTTTCATAATGAGTGAGGTGGGTTTCAGAGGAGTCACCAAAGACCATCAGAAAACACATATTTCTGATGGTCTTAGGAACTCTTTTGGCAGAGAAGGCTGTAGTTCTCCCCGCCTGTCCTTTTCTTCCTTTTTGGTGTTGGCGAACTACAACTCCGAATTGAAAAACACCCCGCCCCAACCCCATAAACATTCAGTGTTGGCCATGTAAGTAGTGTGCCAAGTTTGGTGCAGATCCATTGCGGGCTGGGTTCAGAGTGCTCTTTGATTGTAGGTTAACTATAAATCCTAGCAGCTACAACTCCCAAATGTCAAGGTCTAATTTCCCCAAACTCCACCAGTGTTTGCATTTGGGCATATTGAATATTTGTGCCAAGTTTGGTCCAGATTTATCATTGTTTTAGTCCACAGTGCTCTCTGGAGTTGGTGAACTACAACTCCCAAACTCAAGGTCAATGCCGACCAGTATTTTCTGTTGGTCATGGGAGTTCTGTGTGCCAAATTTGGTTCAATTCCATTATTGGTGGAGTTCAGAATGCTCTTTGATTGTAAGTGAACTACAAATCCCAGCAACTCCAACTCCCAAATGACAAACTCAATCCTCCCGCCAACCCCACCAGTATTCAAATTTGGGTGTATCGTGTAATTGTGCCAAATCTGGTCCAGAGAATGAAAATACATCCTTCGTATCAGATATTTACATGACGATTCATAACAGTAACAAAATGACAGTTGTGAAGTAGCAACCAAAATAATTACATGGTTGAGGGTCACCTCAACATGAGGAACTGTATTAAGGTTAGGAAGGTTGAGAACCACTGCCTTAGAAGTTCAGCACCCTATGGTTATTTTTAAAGGTGTAACAAATTGACTTAAGGACCAAAAGGAAGTGTTAGTTCACAGAAGGAGCCAACAAATGGCTAGTTTTCAAAGATATTTCCCCCCGGTTTAAAGGTGTTGCTCCTTTTCACCCTTGTACAGGCAGGACTGAGGATCAACAGGTTAGAGGTTCAAATTTGGGGAGAGCATGTGTGAGGACTCACCCATTTTATGCTAGGCCGAGACCAGCATGGCAGTTTGGCATCCATGGTAAAACAGGATAGCCAGGAAAGGGGGAGTGGTTTGGATCCTTCTCAGGGAGGGAGAGAGAGAGAGCTGCCTGGGAGTGGCTCAGAGCTGAGGGGAGGACCCGAGCTGCTTGAGAGGGAAAAAGAGTAGCTTTTTCAGGAGTCTCTTGACAGAGCTGAGAGTGAGAAGTCAGATAAGACAGTTGTCTTGTAAACTGACAGGGAAAGTTCTGTGTGAGAGCTGACAGGTAGTCAGTCACAGGCTTTTGGAATCTCTAGGGGTTAGAGATTAGCTCACGTCTCTGGGGAAGCCAGCTACAAGAAAACTCTAGGAAAGAGTTAGTAGCTAGGGTGCTTCTGGAAGACTGTTAGCTCAGGGAACTAACTAGGTTAGTTAGTTGAAGACTACTCATGACTAGTTTTAATATTAGAGTGAGGAAGTTAGATAGACAAGTTTTGAACTGTCTCGTTTTGTAACGAAGCTAAGAAACCAATCTTATGAAACCAATACGCTCTAGTACTGCTGTGCATAACCGTTATGCATCTGTGCTTTTAAGATCAGCCTGTTAAGTTAATAAACGTTCTATTTGTTAACTTTACAAGAAAGCTTTCAGTGTGCCTCGTTACATCAGAGTGTGCCATTTCCAGCCTTCCCATATTCCCAGTCTGGGAGAAGATATCTCGCCTCAGAAATCCTCTTAGTTTACCTTCAGTTTAGGAGCCTAGCTTAGTTATTATTTTAAAAGAAATCCTAAAAAGTATGTTTTAGGTTGGTGGCAGCGTTCTAAGTGGTAAAAGCCTCCACTTAGTGACTTTTGCCATTTAGGGTGGGATCTAAAATAACAAGGTCCACCCTGCCCCAAGGTCCCAAGGGCCAGGTCGTCACAGCATGGATGAGCTCCCTCTGCCAGCTCCAGCTCTCCATGCCGGGACGCGAGAGAAACCTCCCACAAGGATGGTAAAACATTTTTAAAAACCAAACATCCGGGCAATGTCCCCTGGGCATTGTCCTTGCAGACGGCCAATTCTCTCACACCAGAAGCGACTTGCAGTTTCTTAAGTTGCTCTTGACACACACACACACACACACACACACACACCCCAGCAAAAGAGGGACTGTGCCATTTCTCTTTTGTTAACTTGAGGAAGGGATGACGTCACTGGGTTTTATACTGCCGTTCTGTTGCCTGCTAGTCTATGGGAACATTCTTCTGGGTGAAAAGTACTGCCGTATTCCTCACCATTAAATAATTCCACATGGAGCCTTTCTTTGGGCCCTTCCGTGCTCCTATATGCAAGAACCAACAGTTCAGAAAAGTACTCCAGTCTGTATAATATTGCTGGCGTTCAAGCAGTTTCGCAGTCTTCAGTACGAAATAACTGGTTCCATTTGGAGCAAATGTCCTTATTTGGAATGGAAAACAACTCCAAGCGTACAGTAAATTAGGTCTTTTTTTTAAGCAGCCTATGGGACTCTTTCTGGTCCAATTTTGTTTATATAGCCAATTTAGATCAAAATGAAGTTGGGAATCCAAGCAGACACATTTCCCATCCGAAGACATGAAATGAGCTGGCTCAAATGCTATCTCCACTTTGGTTTTTACAACTGGAAGGAAAACAGTTCATTTTACTTATCGTGTCAGGAGCGAACCAAACAGTTGTATTGAAGGCGAGCCCCAGAAAGAGCCCATCTGCATCCTAATTGGTTTGACCTGCAGCAGGGAGTTCCAACGTTCCTGCACATGTGGCAGGCCCGGATTATCCATAAGGCCACCCTAGGCCATGGCCTAGGGCAGCAGCCATGGGGAGGCGGCAGGTCCGGACCCACCCAAATTTATAATAATATTTTTTTTAAAGTTCGATCTTTGGGTGCTTCTGCGTCTGCGTGCAGGGCGCCATAGACTCTCAGAGGCAGTTACGCTGCTTCTGAGAGTCTACGGCGCCCTGCAGCCAAAGATCGAACTTTTTCCCTCAGGCGGGCCAGCGTGGTAGCTTTAGTAGGGAGGGAGGAGCCGCGGGGAGGCTCCCCACAGCTCCTACCTCCTTCCTAAAGCTACCACGCCTGAGGAAAAAGGGCAATCTTTGGCATTCTTTGGCCACTCTTGTCAGAGGCCTGCCCGCAGGGGCGGCGTAGGCTCTCAGAGGCAGTTCTGCTGCCTCTGAGAGTCTATGGCATTTCCCTGCGCGCGCAGGCTCAGAGGCAGTTCTGCTGCCCAAAGATCGCGCCCTTTTTTCCTCAGCTGGCGCGAGGAGGAAGGGGCGAAGCCGCGGAGGGAAGCCCTGCCCTCGAAGCGGCAGAGGCGGAGCCTTTGGCCTAGGGCGCCAAAAAGGCTTAATCCAGGCCTGACATGTGGTCTGGCATCTCTAGCACCAAAGGCTGGGATTTGGCATCAAAAGACCTCCAGCCGTTTCTTCCTCTCTGTTTTCTTGCCTCACTTGACCTGAAGCCATGGACTCTTTGTGCACGAAGTTGCATGCGGAAAGGCTGACAGGGCCAAGCCCTGGGCGGTTTGAGAGACATAGTTTTCCAAGGATTTTCATGTATTTGGACTCTCCTCTGGTTATTAGCGAAAAGGACTTTTCTCTTATAACAGTGTTTCTCAACCTGGGGGTCGGGACCCCTGGAGGGGTCGCAAAAGGGTGTCAGAGGGGTCGCCAAATACCATCAGAAAACACAGCATTTTTGGTTAGTCATGGGGGTTCTGTGTTGAAAGTTTGGCCCAATTCTAACTTTGGTGGGGTTCAGAATGCTCTTTGTAGGTGAACTATAAAGACCAGGAACTACAACTCCCAAATGGCAAGGTCTATTTTCCCCAAACTCCACCAGTGTGCACATTTGGCCATATAGCGTATCCATGTCAAGTTTGGTCCAGATCCATCATTGTTTGAGCCCACAGTGCTCTCTGGGTGTAGGTGAACTACAACTCCCAAACTCAAGGTCAATGCCCACTAAACCCTTCCATAAGAAGAGCCATGCTGAATCGGGCCTCAGCCCATCTAGTCCAGCATTCTGTGTCACACAGTGGCCCACTAGTTGTACACAGGGATCTCTAGCAGAAAGGAGGGCAAAACCCTCACCTGCTCCCGACCCCCCACAACCAGTACCCGGGGAAATCCTGCCTGCCTCCATCAACACAGAGGTGGCACTTGGATGTCCATTTCAATAGCTACTGATTCCCTTGGTATCCATGAATCTGTCTAATCCTGCCTTGAAGCTGTCCAGGCTGACCGCTGTCACAACCGCTGTTTTCTGTTGGTCATGGGAGTTCTGTGTGGGAAGCTTGGCCCAGTTCTGTCATTGGTGGGGTTCAGAATGCTCTTTGATTGTAGGTGAACTATAAATCCCAGCAACTACAACTCCCAAATGTCAAGGTCCATTTTCCCCTCAACTCCACCAGTGTTCACATTTGGCCATATAGAGTATCCATGCCAAGTTTGGTCCAGATCCATCATTGTTTGAGCCCAGCAACTACAACTCCCAAACTCAATGTCAATGCCCACTAAACCCTTCCAGTATTTTCTGTTGGTCATGGGAGTTCTGTGCACCAAGTTTGGTTCAGTTCCATCGTTGGTGGAGTTCAGAATGCTTTTTATAGGTTAACTATAAATCCCAGCAACTACAACTCCCAAATGACAAATTCAATCACCCCGCCAACCCCACCAGTATTCAAATTGGGGCAATTTGTGCCAAACGTGGTCCAGTGAATGAAAATACATCTTGCAAATCAGATATTTACATTACGATTCATAACAGTAGCAAAATTACAGTTATGAAGCAGCAGCGAAAATAATGTTATGGTTGGGGGTCACCACAACATGAGGAACTGGATTAAGGGGTCACGGCATAAGGAAGGTTGAGAAGCACTGTCTTATAGTTTTCCCAAGGACACAGATTTGATGCTTTGTCAAGATCATATGGACTTTCTTTCCACCCCTTGCTCGCTCTCTCTCTCTCTCTCTCTCTCTCTCTCTCTCTCTCTCTCTCTCTCTCTCTCGCACTCTCTCTCGCACACGCAGGGGCGATCCTACAAGGTAGGCCAAGTAGGCGGCCGCCTAGGGCGCCATCTGGGAAGGGGGAGCCATCCTGGCTGCATGGGGCACCATCCTGGCCCTGCCTATGTTCCTCAGGCAGCGCTGCATCTGCCTGCTTTTGGGCCCCGGCCTTGTGTGCTCCGACGCCGCTTCTGGGCATGCGCGAAGGTTTTCGCGCAGGCGCATTTGCTCCAGAGCTGAAGTTGAGCGCAGGAGCAACTGCACATGCGCGAAAACCTCCGTGCATGCCCAGTAGCTCCCTTGCGCAGAAGCCTGTAAGCAAAGCACTCCCTATTGGGCAGGCAGGGAGTGCTTCCCCTCTCCCTTTGTCTCCGCCTCTCGCGCGTTTGCGGGGAAGGAGAAAAGAATCAGTGAAGGAAGTGTAAGTGAAGGAATGAATGAAGGGGTTTCCTCCTCCTCCTCTGTGACCTCTTCTCTCCCTCCTTCCTTTCTTCGGCTCTATTTCTGTCTAGACCTGAGGGGCCTGAGGCTATGAGGAGTTGTGGGAGTTGGAGTACAAAACACCTAGAGGGAGGGAGGGAGGGCCCAAGTTTGCCCAGGCCGCGCTGCCTGTATTCGACCTCATTTGAACGTTTTGGCTGTTTTTCTATTTACATTTATTTACATTGGGATCCTAATTTTGGACTTATGGGAGACTCCTATGAATTATGAGATGGGTGGTAGGTAATATATTCTGATTTTGATGCATTTACATTGCATTTCTTGTTGATTATTATACAGTTCTGCTTAATATTGTCATACAATATAATAAAAATACAATATAACAATAGAATAATGCTATATTTTATATTACATGTCGTCTTAGATTTCTGTGACATCCTAGACCAGGAGCCGCTCTCTTTCAAAGCACATAGATAGGATGACAGCGTGGGCTTGGAACGCTGACGTTCCCAAACGGTTGGCTGAGGTTGTGAGATATGCGATCTCATTCGGCTTACGGTATGAACTTCTTCCCTGTTGGCATCCTTAGAAATCATGATGCATCATGTTGAGGCCAATATCCCTGGATGCACTCCCTCTATGGGTAAAAAAGATCCATTTCAGTGTTGATATTGGTTACCCAACAACTTCGCAACTTTTAGAGTTCGCCGTTTAAAGTAAAGGTGCATATACACTGCAGAATTAATGCAGTTTAATGCCACTTACACTACCATGGCTCAATGCTATCAAAACATGGAAGCTGTAGTTTTACAAGGTCTTTAACTATGAGGGTTGAATGAAAAGTAATGCCTCCACCTTCATAACTCCTCAACAGATGGCAGTACTGGGATGCGGCAGGTACTGGCTTGTTCAGTAGACTCTCCTCTACAGTTCCACATTGGCAGGAAGCCTTAGCACAGTTTGGAGTAAGCCTATTCGAGGGTTGAATGAAAAGTAATGCCTCCACCTTCGTAACTCCTGAACGGATGGCAGTACTGGTATGTGGCAGGTACTGGCTTGTTCAGTAGACTCTCCTCTACAGTTCCACATTGGCAGGAAGCCTTAGCACAGTTTGGAGTAAGCCTATTCGAGGGTTGAATGAAAAGTAATGCCTCCACCTTCGTAACTCCTGAACGGATGGCAGTACTGGTATGTGGCAGGTACTGGCTTGTTCAGTAGACTCTCCTCTACAGAACCATGTTGGCAGGAAGCCTTAGCACAGTTTGGAGTAAGCATATTCGAGGGTTGAATGAAAAGTAATGCCTCCACCTTTGTAATTCCTCAACAGATGGCAGTATTGGTATGCGGCAGGTACTGGCTTGTTCAGTAGACTCTCCTCTACAGTTCCATTTTGGCAGGAAGCTTTAGCATTGAACGGTTGTGTTGTTAAAGTGTGAAGTATGGAATCCTGCACAGATGGTCAGTCAATGCGACTTAAGCAATGTGCAGTCATTGAATTCTTGACAGCAGAAGGTGTCACCCTAAAGGAGATTCAAGCTGTTTATGCTGATTGTGTTGATATGAGTACTGTGCGTCGTTGGGCAAGTAAGTTTAATGATGTTGAGGTGGGAACATCTGACTTGCGTGACAATGGCCTCTACTGTCAGCAAAACCACTTTCTTCCACTTGTGGCAGGCCAGGTGGCTGGCCCCCTACTTTTCCAGATATGACCTAGCCACAGTGATCCAAGCCACGGTCATCTCAAGATTAGACTACTGTAACGCCCTTTACATTGGCTTGCCCTTGTCCTTGATCCGGAAGTTTAAGCTCATCCAGAATGCCGCTGCTCGACTCCTTGCTGGAGTGCCAGCGAGGAATCACATAACTCCCATCTTACAGCTGCTCCATTGGCTTCCGGTTGAGCACCGGATCACTTTCAAGGTGATGATGTTAACCTTCAAGGCCTTGCATGGCTTGGGGCCGATATATCTGAGGGACCGTCTTACCCCCTAGATCCGAAGATCTAAACCTCCTCGAAGTGTTGCCGAACTGCAGAATTTAGGGGACCCTTCCCATAGGGGGACTGGGCCCAGGCCCCCCCTAAAATGCGAGGATCAAGGCCCAAATCTGGATGATCTTCCCAGAACTACAAATCCCAAAATAACCCAGATCAAATGCTCACCCAGATTGGAAGAACGCCACAAACCGAGAGAAGAGTCTAATTCAGCTGAATAGGATGAAATGCCAAGCCCAGGTTCCAAAGGCAAAACATAGTCTTTAATGGGAATGCAGGCAAATATATAGAAAAGCAGTCATTTACATTTGTATCGGGCGCCCTCCCCTCCCACTTGTAGCTCCAGCTGATTGGCCGAGCTGTCAGCTGGGCCAGGAGGCGGCCGGCGCGCTTTAACCAATAGGAAAAGACGCGCCAAGATTCGAACGAGCCAATCCTGGCTGGCTACGCAAGGCGGGAAAGGACACAAAGGAAAAACAGCTGGGTGAAGGATGTAACCTGTGGCTGAATGCCTTGCGGCCGGCGAGCTTCCGATGGGGAGCTCAAGCCTTCCTGTCTATTGTTTGATTTGAATACCTTAAATGTCAGTCTTTTGTCCTGGCCGAAACTCCTTTGTCTGGGAGTTTTGGCTAAGCGGGAGGCATGGTTTCTCAGTTCAAAATGGTCAAGAAAGAAAAATGTCTATTTGGGCTGGCTGTGGAGTTCCGAATTCCACAATGAAACAACCATGTTTTGGGTTATGATTGTATGACCATACATATTCCCTATCATTGGCCAAACTCCGAAAATGACAGAGACATATGTGGGGAGTCCTGGGCATAAAGACCCAGCGTCCCTCCCAAAGTTATTATTTGTGCAAGGCAAAATGGATGGGAAAAGTGGGTTATTGTGCTCTGTTAAACTCTGGAACTCTCTGCTGAGGGCATTATCTTAAATGTTGCAGGGACACAAAAGGGAACACATAGGGGTACAGTGTATACAAGACAACCCAGATGTCCCCCCCAGCAATCATCCCAATTACATTTCCCATGCAGCTCTTGCTCCCAGAGGTAATGATCTTAAAACAACCAACAAAATGCTGCTTTCCTTCTGGGAGTTGTAGTCCTCCTTGATGTAATAACTGCCTTTGGGGTTTGGGGTGCAAAGGAGTAGCAAAGTCATTGAGGGTCCAGGGTGCAAAGGAGTGAAACAGGGAATGTCCAACTGAAGAAACGTCCTTGAGGAAACTATAAAGTTCATGATCAGGGGAGAGAGTCTGAGGGTAGTGGTCCTGGGTGTGCCCGCTTGTATGGGGCTGAGCTCAAAGCAGTGGAAGTAGCAGTGAAGAGTCCATGATCAGTGTCCTTGGGCGAACTTCAGGTCCCAGCTCGCACAGACCCGGGTTATGAGTTTGAGGCCTCCCTACTCGCACAGATCCCTTCCCATTAACCTCCTGAAGGCGATCTACCGAGGCAAAGGCATCTTCCCTCCCCCCAAAGTCCATGGGTGCTCTTTTGGCCCCTCTGACAGTTTCCAGTCAGGGAAGGATCTTGAGTTCGTCCAGGGAAGAAAGGTGGCCAAAAGCAGAGAAAAATGAGCTCTGGTACTTGAGCTCCAAGCACCCCTTGTTGGCAGAAGGCTTGGGGTCCCGTTCCCCCCTTCAGGATCCTTATAGTCCAAAATCGTTGACTTGCTGCCGGTTTTGGACCCACTATTGCTGCAGAGTTGATGGAACTTTAATGCGAAAAAAGGTGGGGGCCGATTGTCCTCAGATGAACTGAGCGCGCCAGTGGTAGAGCCAAGCCGCTGATTGCGAGCGGCTGCTTTCCCGGGCTTCCCCCAGGCATGGGAGGGAGAACGGGGAGAAGAAAGAGTGGAGACAAGATAGGGGGAAGAGGCAGAGTGCTTTGGGACAACAACGGGGCAAATCGGGGAAACTTTCAAAGTGTGGATACTGAATACATTGGTTCCTATGGAGATCTCAGTTATCCGCGGATCGCTCCGCTCCTCGCCCCCACCCTTGGCAAGGGCCCCCACTTATTCCAAGATGGCGGCAAGGCGGGCGAGTCTGCAGAGGTGCGTCTCGCCCGCGCGGCCCCCCTAGCGGCCTGAAGAGTCGGACCGGTCATAGAAGGATGGAAAATACGGTAGGGGGCAGTGGGTTGACTTTGGGGGGCTTGTTTACTGTTTTAAAAGTGTTTTTCTTTGTTTTTCTTATAGCGGTTGAGGGAGGGACGGGCGTTTCGGCCCTAGTGGTGGGTGGTGGTACTGCAGCGGCCTTGCATAGGCCTGGGTGGAGGTTAGCCAGGCTGTTTTGGCTTGGCGGTATGGAGGAGAGTTTTGGTTTTTGACCAGATGTGATTTGCTTGTGGGCTTGAGCATGTCCTTAAAGATATGTGGGACTGAGTGGGAACTGGAAGGAATGTTCATGCAATGTTATATGAAGTCTTTGGTGCTCTGGGGACTGAATGGGAAAAATGTATTTGGCTTTTGTCTTGCTGTAGGCTGCTTATGGAGTTCAATGTGTTATTGCCATGTAGGAGGTTTTGGTGAGTGCTGGGGGAAATGTCCTGGTTTATTGCTAATGTGCTGTTTGATGTTTTCTGTGTAAATGTGGTGCAGTTGGGGCAATGGGAGGGGGCAATGGTGGCTGGGCTTATTGGGAGGGACGAAGTTGGTGCAGTGTGCATGGGAATTGATGGGGCAAAAAGGAGGGGAAGAAAAAAAGGTCTGGTACTGGTGCTACTTAGGCCATGGGCCAAGAGGGATATTGGGGACTCTCTGCAGTTAGACCTTCGAGGTCAGAATCTCCAGATTCGACCTCAGAAGTGCTCAGTTTCATATCCATCCGTCTGTCATCTACCCGACAGAGGGCCTTCTCTGTGACAGCACCAAGTATTTGGAACACTTTGCCAGCTGAAGTGCGTGCCCTGCAAGATTTGTCCTCCTTTTGCAGGCCTTGCAAAACCCATCTCTTCAAGCTGGCATTCGACTGCTGATTCTGCGATTCTGCTTAGTTTAGTTTAGTTTAATCTTAGTTAATTTTATCTGATGTTTTATATGCTTTATGCTGTTTTATATTGTCTTTGTGAGCCGCTCCGAGCCCTCGGGGAGTGTCGGTATATAAGAACAAATAATAAATAAATAAATAAATAAATAAATAAAGAGTTGGACGTCCTGTGACAGCCACCACCGAGTTTCACAAGCAAAAGGTTGACAGATTGATTCAGGACGATCATTGTATCACTCAGAGAAAAATTTCAAGCATAATTGTCATTTCACAAGAACGTGTGGGTCACATTATCGACTTCGTCTGTGTCGACTTCTTCCGTGACGGCTTCAGAAAACTTGTTCATTGTTGGAAAAAATGTATCCAATTGTCTGGTGATTATGTGGAGAAGTAAATAGTGGTAGTTAAAGAGCATGTTATAAGGATTACTTCTGTGTTTGATTTATTAAAATATTCCCATCCAAACAAAAGTAACAAAGGTGAAGGCATTACTTTTCATTCAACCCTTGTATCTCTGTCAAAGTGTGTTGGTGCCTCAACAAACTACAACTCCCAGGTATCCACGATGAGAGAAAATATGTGGTGGCTTTTTTAAAAAAATAGTGGCAACTATTTGAATTTCCCCAAAATTCAGAGAGCAATGCAAATGAGGATTTTTCCAATAAGAATAAAATGAAGTTCCTTCTCCCAAAGGAATTTCAACTCACTAGTTTAACTGCTGAGCTGCTGAACTTGCAGACCAAAAGGCTGGCGTCGCGAATCCAGAGAGCGGGCTGAGCTCCCGCTGTTAGGCCCCACTTCTGCCAACCTAGTCGTTCAAAAACATGCAGATGCGAGTAGATCAATAGGTACCGCTTCATGCAGTCATGCTGGCCACATGACCCTGGAGGTGTCTACGGACAATGCCGGCTCTTCAATTTTAGAAATGGAGATGCGCACCACCTGCTCAGAGTCAGACGCAGTGAGACAATGTCAGGGGAAATCTTTATCTTTACCTTAGTGAAAACACTGCTGAAGCAAAGAAGTTTTAAGACGTGTTGTCGAAGGCTTTTATGGCTGGAATCCCTGCGGTGTTGTGAGTTTTCCAAACAAAGGATCACTCCAGGCAACAACAGCCAACAAATATCTTTACTGATTGACTTTCTAACTGCAAGGCTATCCAATGCTAATCAAATGGCTTATTGCAGCATTCACTATTGCTTCAAACAGACAAGGGTTCTTTCTCCTACTATGGACAGTCCATAGATAGATAGATAGATAGATAGTTGTGAGGTGTGTTGGAAACTAGGATTTCCACAGATATATAAACCTGTACAAAGAAGAGTTCAGCACAAAATCATTCACAATATATCTATATTAGTCATAAGTCAATAAATCAGTATAAGTATACATAATAGCATTTACATATTCCACTCTACTGTGTCCGGGGCGCAGCAATGTCCAATACACGCATCTATGGCAGGCATCCTCAGAAGTTGTGAGGTGTGTTGGAAACTAGGATTTCCACAGATATATAAACCCCATTTTCCGAGTTTTCAACATACCTCAAAACGTCTGAGGATGCCTATCATGGATGCAGGCAAAACATCAGGAGAGAATGCTTCTGGAACATAGCCACACAGCCCGGAAAACTTACAGCAACTAAGTCAGGTTTATATATCTGTTGCATGTCCAGGGTGGGAGAAAGAACTCTTTTCTGTTTGTGAATGTTTCAACTGGCCACCTTGATTAGCATTTAATGGCCTTGCAGTTTCAAGATTGGCTTCTTACTGGCTGGTTTATATATCTGTGGAATGTCCAGGGTGCAAGAACAACCTCACTGAGGTAGGGGTACACGGGCACATAATTCAAAACTGGTCATCCAGGAGCAGCAGCCATAGATTGACACATAGAACAACATAGACAGACAGCAACATCTTTCACACACACACACACACACACAGGGCAGAAAAAAGTTCTATCTAAAATAAACCTCTGGCAAAACCTAGGTATTTATTTATTTATTTATTATTTGGTTTTATATTCCGCTCCTCCCTGCAGGCTCGGGGCGGATCACAACAACAACAAAATACAATAAAACATACAATAAAACATACAATAAAATTCAGTAAGGATCCAATACACAGACAGAAAGCCTGTAGCTTTTGGTTCCTAGCTCAGGTGATGACATGCCAACTACAATTCTGGCTGGCCAAATGCTAGCCTGAAGAGGGCGGTCTTACAGGCCCTTCGAAAAGGACCGAGTTCCCGAATCGCCCAGACATGGCTGGGCAGTAGATTCCAGGTCGTAGGGGCCACAACTGAGAAGGCCCGCTGTCTTGTACTGGATAAATGGCAGGTGATGGAACAACTAATAAATTCTGCTCCTCCGAGCGCAGTGATCTCGGGGGAATATATGGGGTAAGGCGGTCCCTTAGGTACGCAGGCCCTAGACCGTACAAGGCCTTAAAGGTTAAAACCAGCACCTTGAAGGCAATCCGGTACTCAATAGGCAGCCAGTGCAGTTGCCGAAGGATGGGAGTGATGTGCTCCCTTACTGGTGCTCCCACCAGCAAGCGAGCAGCGGCATTCTGCACCAGCTTGAGTTTCCGGATTGTCGACAAGGGAAGGCCAACGTAGGGGGCGTTACAGTAGTCCAGCCTCGAGATGACCGTCGCCTGGATCACCGTGGCCAGGTCGTCCCTGGACAGGTCATTTTGACTTGGTTGTTTTATAAGTAGCTCGCATGCTGAAAAAGTGTGAGCACCCCTGCCGTAGAACAAGGCAAGTTTCGCAGAGTGGCCTTGGAGGCCGTAAGCTCCCGAGGTTTTGACTCTATTTGAGAGGAGGAACCGCTATTGTTTTCCCGAGAGGTTATTAGTGTTTGAATAAAATAATAAATAGTTTCGGGCATGCCCTTTCAAGGAAAGAGATAAAGCAACTTTGGAGAATAGAGCAATAAAAAGGAAGTTTATAACCACGGCTTGATTGCCTTGGTGAGGGAAAATAAGGACAGAATCCCCAGCGGTATTGCCAAAAAGGTCATAGGAAACAAAAGCTCCCAAGGAAGACTCCATCCATCTTAAGACTTAAGCCATCCATCCTTGACTTCTTGTCACTTCATGCCCGAGAAATGCTTTAATCTCTAAGTCCAGCGTAATTTTGAGCCAGGTGTTCAGCTGAACTCTTTCAACCGATGACAGCAGGGATGAAGGCTGGAAGGTGTCCAGAGAAGGGCAACCAAGATGGGTAAAGGTCTGGAAACAAAGTCCTGGGAGGAAAGGTTTAGGGAGCTGGGTATTAGGCTTGTGCATGTTGGTGCTGTGTGGAATTTAGTGGGAGATTTAATAGTGTGTGTGTTTTAAAGCTGGCTATGTGACTATGTGTGTTTGAAATGCTGTCCAGCATGGATGTAGTTAAATCACATGGTGTTTTAGTGTTCCTAGAGTGGACTGTAAAATGTGTTCCTGCTTCCTGATATGAACGGACTTTGGTCATAACAAGATACAACAATCGCCATTACTCTTCCCAGAATGTTACCGGAGTGATCAGACGTGTTTGCTATGTGCTGCTGTATATCGTTGCAAATAAACCTTAATTGATTTATGACTGCAGTTCATCAGTCCTTTATCATCGTGGCCATGAGCAACGCCAACAGTGCATTCAGGGTAAACCTGGACCTGTTTCGGGTCTCGGTTTTTGATGGGGGCCCCAATCTGTTTTTTGGGAGCCTCCTGAAATCAAAGAGCACTGTGAAGCCCACTGATGATAGCCAGGCCCGGATTACCCATAAGGCCACCCTAGGCCATGGCCTAGGGGCGCAAGCCGAGGGAGGCGCAATTCACGGACCCCCACGAAACCACAACACGCGGCATGATGACTCTCTCTCTCTCTCTCTCTCTCTCTCTCTCTCTCTCTCGGGGAGGGCGGGGGGAGAGTGCTGCGAGGGGGCAGGGGAGGAGGGAATGGCACCCCTTCCTTGCCATCGCCCCCGCCGCTTTGTCAAGGAAGGAGGGCGCGAGGAGGAGGAGGAAGAAAGGGAAGCCCCATCCCCCAGGCCGCTGCCAGGCATGCGCGTGTGGCAGGAGGGCGCGAGCGCCTCTGTCTCCTTCCCCAATGTTCCTGGGTGCCAGCTCCGAAAGGCCCAGGGGCTGGGAAGGGGCCTGGGAGCGGCTCCCTGGGCTCCTGCCTGGCCCAGCTGCACAAGGGCGCCGAGCCGGGCATTGGCGAGGCCTTGCTGGCCCTCCGCACGCAGCACATCAAGTATGCTTGCGGCATCGCCCGCTTCCGGGAGCGTGGGGGGTTGGCACCGCTGCTGAGGGGCCAGGCTGGCGCCCCCAGGCCCCGCCGCACCCTCGACCTCACCCTCAGCATCCTGGGCAACTGCTGCACCGAAGGTAGGAGCCGGGCCCGTGTGCGCCAGCTGGGAGGCATCCCGCCCCTCGGTGAGAGAGGAGAGGCAGGCGGAAAGAAGGAATGTGGGAGGGGGGGTGCGGTAGAGGTTGGTTTGGGGGCGTAATTCCAAAGTGTGGCCTAGTACACCAAAAGGGGTTAATCCAGGCCTGCCCTTTTTGATCAACGAGGGCCAGCCAGCTAGCTTTCTCTCAGGGGTGCTGCAGCGGAGCAGCGGGGGTCCAGAAGAACGCACCTCTTGACCTTTGGCAAACTTCTGCTCAGCGTCTTTCTACCCTCCCAACACTTGCAAGGTAGCAAGTGGGTTTCTTAAAAAGTTAAAGAGGAACTTGCTTCCTGCAGCTGAGAGAATATGGAAACTTATTCAAATCCTGTTTAAAGTGTACTCCCTTGTTGCCTACGACTTGGACTTGGGACATGGATCTTGAGCTGTGTCAAGGGCTCTCTCCTCAATTGTCCATCTGTCAGTGGTTGGCGCAACTTGAGACACTTGCCCATACAAGAGGGAAGGGCCAGGCAAAGGAGGAAGGAGGAAGCATTGGGGGGGAATACGACACTACTACTGGCACCAGTTTTTCCCATGTGTTTATTCATACAAAAGTTATCATAACTTACAAACATGTCAAAGAGGCGGAAGACGGGCAGGGCAACAGCATCCTGAAAAGTGAAGAGGACAGGCGGGGCTGCTGAGAAGGACCCTGGCCCTCCGCTCCCTTTGGTTCTGAGCAGGTGCCACATAGAACTTGGGGGGGGGGGCTGCAGGGGTCCACGGCATTCCCCAACAGTGGTGCAGGGAGACCCCTGGTGCACACGGCTCAAGGCAGATGGAGTGGAGCAGTCCGAGGGTGTGGGGGTAGGTGGGTTGGTGGTGGTCCTGTGGCTATTTGTCGCATTCCATGTCCTGGGCGCTTTCGTAGTGCTGCTCGCAGAACTGCCGGATGCGATGACAGGCCTCCGCCATCATGTCCTCAGGCACCGTGCGCACCACCCGGAAGAAGTTGGCGTACTCAAAGCACTGCGGGGAGACAAGGTGGGGGTCAGATAGGATTTTCTTCCTCTAGGCCAGTGTTTCTCAACCTCGGGGTCAGGACCCCTTGGGGAATCGTGAGGGGGTTTCAGAGGGGTGGCCAGAGACCATCAGAAAACAAATTAGAGATTAAGAGAGATTAAGAAGAATATGGAGAAGTGGCAACATCTAAAGCTATCAATGATGGGCAGGATATCACTAATAAAAATGAACATCCTCCCAAAGATGTTGTTTCTCTTCCAAAACCTACCTATTCTCACAAATAATAAGTTTTTTATGAGCTGGAAAAGAGACCTAACAAAATCCATATGGAGAGGGAGGAAACCGAGGATAAGATGGTCAAGTATGATTGATATAGGAAACAGAGGTGGACTGGGGGTACCTGACCTTCAGGCCTACCACGAAGCCTACGCACTGGACTGGGCACGAGAGTGGGCTACACTTACAAACGAAAACCTGCTAGCAATTGAAGGGTATGACCTCAGGGTCGGGTGGCATAGCTATATTTACTATGAAAGAACTACGATCGAGAAAAACTTTAAGAACCACTGTATCAGAAGATCGATATTAAAAATCTGGCTAAAATACAAACATATCTTAACAGGGAAAACCCTTCTATGGCTATCCCCCCAGGAAGCCTTCTTCCGTAGGCAATACGGGAAATCGAATTGGCTTAGATACAAAGATATATTAACAAACCGCAACAATGAATGGTACCTGAAAGATTATGCAGAGGTAAGGGAACTCGATAGTTCAATGAATTGGCTTAATTATTTCCAAATCAGAGATGTTTTTAACAAAGATCAAATTGTAGGATTCGAAAAGAAACAATTATTCTGGGACAAAATAATAGTAAAAAAAGACAAAAGAGTCTCTGTATTATATGGAAAAACTTTGGAATTAAAAACAGATCAAGAATTAATTAAAAACTGTATGATAAAATGGATGCAAAATTTTGGACACGAGATTCCCCTAAATCGCTGGGAAAGATTATGGAAAACTCATTGGAAATATACCTATGCCTATGATCTCAAAGAGAACAACATCAAGATATTCCACAGATGGTACCTTACACCGCTGAAAATTGCTAGGTACAATATGAATTATGATAAGAATTGTTGGAAATGTAATGCGGTTCCAGGTAGCTTTTTCCATGTTTGGTGGAACTGCGAAAAGGTGTATAAATTTTGGAAAGAAGTGCATAACATTGTGAAAGATATGTTGGGCTTAGATATACAAATGAAGCCAGAATTTTACCTGCTGGGACTGTTAGACTGTAAGATAGATATGAATACTGAAAAGATTTTTGTCTACTGCACCACAGCAGCCAGGATGTCCCTTGCCAAAAAATGGAAAGAAGATATTGTACCAAATATCCAGGACTGGACCTCCAAGCTCTTTGAAATTATAAAAATGGATTCTCTGACGCAAGCAGTTGAACAAATGAGCAACTGCAGAAAAACAGACTGGTCGAAAGTTATAGACTTCTTTAAACAAAAAAAATTTGAAGGATGGTCTGAAATCAGTTTGTAAATATTTAAGTAACGCTGAATAGAAGCAAAAATGACGAATAGGACACATCAGGTGTTTTTTTGGGACATGATTACAGGAAAACAACAAATAACATCGACAGGGATGTTATAGGTGACAGGGGGGAAGGCTGGAAGTACTCTGTTTTGTTTAGTGATGTTGTTAGTTTGTATTTAGGTGTCCTGTCTGTGTTTGTTATGTCAGATGTATGTTTATATATTGTTTTTAACCCGTGTGAAAATCAATAAACATTATTAATTTAAAAAAAAGAAAGAAAACAAATTTCTAGTGGTCATAGGAACCCCTTTGGCAAAGAAGACAGAAGATCTCTCCGCCTGTCCTTCTCTTCCTTTTTGGAAACAGATGGCTAATCCTCCCACCAAAAGCCCTCTTCTGTTGTGATTGGTCAGCCTCTCAGCCAAGGGGAGGGTTGTTTCTTAGACTCCAAGCAGGGAATGGCAGCATGGTGTACATGCAGGCCCGGATTAACCCCTTTTTGCGCCCTAGGCCACACTTTGGAATGACGCCCCCAAACCAATCTGGGATCCTCGAGCCGGCCAGCGGGCAGGAGGGCCTACTACCTCGGCCAAGCCCTCCCGTACAGGCCAGGCCCAATGTCGCCCAGCCTCCGTCCCTCTCTCCCGCCAGGCCACTCGTTCCGCCCAGACGCAGCAGGCACCTTCCTTCCTCCCCTCAGCCGCTGAAGCCACCTCAAGCATTACTTCTCTCTCTTGCCGCTTTCCCGCTTCACCAAGAAGAGACGCCCCCTCCTCCCCCCTCCCATTGACACACAGCGTGTGACCATGTCCCGCCCACCGAGAGCCCCCATTGTCAGAAGGTGCCGCTCTGCAGTATGATTGACGGGTTGCCAAGAAAGGCTGGGAGGAAGGCCTGTGGAGGAGGAGGAAAGAAGGGAAGCCCCCGAGGCTGCTGCCGACCATGCGTGGCACCCAGGAACATGGCGGAAGAGACAGAGGTGCCCTCCTGCCACGCGCGCATGCCTGCCAGCATCCCCGGGGGTACTTGCAGTACCTTCACTAATTTCAGGGTACCACTGCTACTCCCAGTAATGAGGGATCAAGGCCACACTTGGCAGACAGAGCTTTCATGACCCACTCTACATCCTGCTGCACTTCTCAAATGACCCGGACACCGCCCGGTCCCCAAGCTAGTATTATTATTATTATTTTATTTATTTATTTCAGGATTTTACCCCGCTCTTCTCAACCCCCGAGGGGGGGACTCAGAGCAGCTTACAGTACGGCACAATTCGATGCCACATCATAACAGCATAAAACCCCAAAACCCCACAACAATTAAGATACATTAAAACACATTAAAATGCAGTTCCATCAACAACATTCACAGTCATTCCAAGTTAAAACAATATTCAATCCATAAAAACATTGACCCTCTTCATCCATTTCCATTAAAATCCCCTTCTAACATGCTGCTTACTGCTGGTGTGCAAACGCCTGGTCCCAAAGCCAGGATTTTACCTTTTTCCTGAATGCCAGGAGGGATGAGGTGGACCATACCTCCATAGGGAGCGCATTCCACAGGCGGGGAGCCACCACCGAGAAGGCCCTGTCCCTCGTCCCCACCAACCGCATTTGAGAAGTCGGTGGGAGCGAGAGCAGGGCCTCCCCGGATGATCTTAGTTTACGGAGCGGGACGTAGCGGCTGATGCGTTCGGACAAGTAAGCTGGGCCAGAACCGTATAGAGCTTTAAAGGTCAAAACCAGCACTTTGAATTGAGCTCGGAATTAGACAGGCAGCCAGTGGAGCTGACACAACAGGGGGGTGGTGTGCTCCCTGTATGTAGCTCCCGTTAATAATCTGGCTGCCGCCCGCTGGACTAATTGCAATTTCCGAACTGTCTTCAAAGGCAGCCCCACGTAGAGTGCGTTGCAGTAATCTATAGTATACATATAAAATAAACTGAACCAAAGGTGTCTAAAGAGAAGGCAGCAACCTTTTCCCTGCAATTTTTTTCTTTTTGCCATTTTCCCTGGCGAGAGGCAATACACAGAGAGATGAGGTGGGCATGGCTAAGCACAGCCACACACAAAGTTTCTGGAGTAGACCAACTACTTAAAGACCACACAAAGAAATAGGAAAAACACTTTCAAAATTCAAACCAGAAACATATTTCCTTTATTATTTTTTAAAAATACTTTGCACACAAGGGGTTCCTGAGCAGGAGCAGAGCGCTTTTGTCCAGGTCAAGGCTTTTGAGGAGATTAAAGGTGCAGGAAATGGCCAAAAGAGGTCTCCTGAGCATGGGCAGGGTGCGGTTGCCCCAGTCAAGACTTTTGAGGAGGAAAGCTGGAGGAAAGGGCCCCAGAAAACATGCAGAGAGCAGGAGTTTTGTACTCAAAGTGTTCACACTAGAGAATGAATCCCTTTTATATCCGGTTGCTGCCTCCTGCAGAGTTCTGGGGTTTGTTGTTTAGAGAGGAGCCTTTCACAGCCTCACGAAACTACAAACCCCAGAATTCTGCAGGAGGCAGTAACCGAATTTAAAACGCATCCATTCTCTATGACAGGGGTGCTCAGAATGGTGATCGGGAACACCAGGGTGATCTTCGGGCCTCATCCTCAGTGATCTTCAGGCCCCTGACCAGGTTTTTTGCTGTTGGTCCTCTTCACACGCCCCTGCACGCTGCAAAGAAGTCCTCCGTCGTTGCTTTTCCCTGCTCGTGCGCCGCCTCCAAAAGCTCCAGAGTCCAAGAGGCAGAATGGGTCCCCTCTTTTGGATTCCTCCTCCTCCCTCCATCCTTCTCCAGCCACTCAGAGTCGTAGGAGACCAAAGGGGGCGGGCCTGGATGACGCGATGCATGGCTGGCCCCGCGCACATGCGCAGAAGTGCCCATTCTGCCTCTCGGACTTCTCGTGAGCTCTTGGAGGCGGCACGCATGCTGGCGGCGTGGAAATAGGAGCAACGACGGAGGAGAAGAAGAAGGACGCGTTGGGGTCATTTCCTTACCGCATCTCAAAGGTCGGTCTTTTTACTTTGGGGTGGGTGCTTGATTGTTCTGTGGCATGCCCCTTTTTATTTTTAATGTTCAAAAATGGCCCTTTAGCTCCAAAGCCTCTCTGCTTGCTTTGTTCCTTGAGAAATATATGTTGGGGAATATGGAAATGTGGGAGAAATGGGGTGGTTGTATGTATTTTTGCATGCCCCTTTGTTTACCTTGCTGAGTATTAAATGGCTTTGCAGTTCAACAGCCTCTCTTCTTACTTCCTGGCTGATAATATGTGTGGTAATATGGCAGTGTGGGAGAAATTGGGTGGTTGGATGTATTTTTGCATGCCCCTTTGTTTACCTTGCTGAGTATTAAATGGCCTTGCAGTTCAACAGCCTCTCTTCTTACTTCCTGGCTGATAATATGGGTGGTAATATGGCAGTGTGGGAGAAATGGGGTGGTTGGATGTATTTTTGCATGCCCCTTTGTTTACCTTGCTGAGTATTAAATGGCCTTGCAGTTCAACAGCCTCTCTTCTTACTTCCTGGCTGATAATATGTGTGGTAATATGGCAGTGTGGGAGAAATGGGGTGGTTGGATGTATTTTTGCATGCCCCTTTGTTTACCTTGCTGAGTATTAAATGGCCTTGCAGTTCAACAGCCTCTCTTCTTACTTTCTAGCTGATAATATGTGTGGTAATATGGCAGTGTGGGAGAAATGGGGTGGTTGTATGTATTTTTGCATGCCCCTTTGTTTACCTTGCTGAGTATTAAATGGCCTTGCAGTTCAACAGCCTCTCTTCTTACTTTCTGGCTGATAATATGTGTGGTAATATGGCAGTGTGGGAGAAATGGGGTGGTTGGATGCATTTTTGCATGCCCCTTTGTTTACCTTGCTGAGTATTAAATGGCCTTGCAGTTCAACAGCCTCTCTTCTTACTTCCTGGCTGATAATATGTGTGGTAATATGGCAGTGTGGGAGAAATGGGGTGGTTGGATGTATTTTTGCATGCCCCTTTGTTTACCTTGCTGAGTATTAAATGGCTTTGCAGTTCAACAGCCTCTTTTCTTACTTCCTGGCTGATAATATGTGTGGTAATATGGCAGTGTGGGAGAAATGGGGTGGTTGGATGTATTTTTGCATGCCCCTTTGTTTACCTTGCTGAGTATTAAATGGCCTTGCAGTTCAACAGCCTCTCTTCATACTTTCTGGCTGATAATATGTGTGGTAATATGGCAGTGTGGGAGAAATGGGGTGGTTGGATGTATTTTTGCATGCCCCCTTGTTTACCTTGCTGAGTATTAAATGGCCTTGCAGTTCAACAGCCTCTCTTCTTACTTTCTGGCTGATAATATGTGTGGTAATATGGCAGTGTGGGAGAAATGGGGTGGTTGGATGTATTTTATGCTCTGTTTTATATTGTTGTTATTAAATTGAAATGTTGGTGTTTTATAACTTCATTTTATGTAAACTGCCCCGAGCCTGCTGGAAGGAGCGGTACATAAAAATGAATAATAAATATAAATAAATAAATAAGAAAATAGTTATACGTTTTACATTTCTGGGCAGGTGATCTTTGGGACTTGGTTTTTTAATCAGTAGCTCCCATGCTGAAAAAGTGTGAGCACCCCTGCTCTATGTGATGAGTTCCCAGATTATGAATCTTTGGAAAGGGTGGCGTCTTCAAGTGCCATTCTGCTTCTGTCTGCTTGATTTGTACCTTTTCTGCCCCTGTTAGTCTGCACTCCAGCCCTTCCTCGTATCTTTCTTAGAGCAAGCGTTGTGCTATCACTGCTTCAGCTCTTGTTTCACAGTCATCCCTGCAGTCTTCTTTCTCTCAGCTTTGCCACCCAAATTTAAGCTCGGGATCTTTTGTGTTATGAACGGCTTCTGTTCGTGAAAAGGTTTAAGGTGCCTCCGGTTTCTTTGTTGATTTTCCACAGTCACTCCAAATCCTATTTCAGAGTAAATCTGTGAGAGTGTTTGCACTGGCAGGAAGAGTAAAACATTGCAGTAGAGTGCCTTGCACCCATCTGTCCTCCATCTGGCAGCCCCCTTCTCAGCTGCTGGGGGCCATTGTTGCACCTTCTCTGCCCTCCGGATAAGGGGCGTCCAGGAGGCTCAGCCCCATGTCCTGCTGGTTCTTCTCAGAGGCCACTCGGTGGTAACCCAGCAGACGCATGGCATCCTGGCAGATGTCCTGCAGCATTGTTACCTGAGCGTAAGTTAGACCACTCCTCCAGGCACTGGTGTCAAAGTCCGCCCTGCACAAGCCCGGGCCGTGGGTGATGTTGTGGACCCACTGCTGGAGGGTCGGGGGGAAGTCCAGCCCCACAAAAGCATAGAGCTCGGCAACTTTGGCCAGGGGGTCCCGGTCGATATCCTCATAGCGGACCAGTTGGTAGCGGCCCTGGAGGTTGGAAGGGAGGGTGCGCTTCTGCTCAAAGATCTCAACTTGGCTGCGGCAGACCTCCCGCATGACGGTGAAGGCCTCAGGCTCCTTTGGGAGGCCCCTTCCCCTGGAGACGATCCGGTTGTCCAGTGAGAGCGGAGAGGCCATGCGGTTGCGGGAGTGAAAGACAGCCCGGGGGTCACGGACCAAGTGGATGACCCTGAGGTCAAGAGAAGGGTCAGTGAGGAGCGGGAGGAGGGGACGCAGGTCCATGATGCGGACCTCCTTCAGGACGATGTGGCTGTAAGTCTGGCAGGCCTCCCCAACCGTGGAGAAAGGGTACCGGCCGCAGAGGACTCGGCAAGCCTTCTTGGTGACGATGTCTCCGCGTTGGAAAGAGCTACAGGCCGGCGGGGAGCAGAGGGCCCGGCTGGTGTCCCACTGGAAGAGTGCAGACTTGTTCCTCTTCTTGGGCATGTAGGCATCGAAGACAGACATGTCGCACTTGAAGATGGAGCGGACGAGATCCCTCACCGCCATGTGCAGGACCTTGACGCTGTTCTGGGGCATGGTGTCCCAAACATGCCAGGCCGGCTCCATCAGGTAGAAGACATTCGGGTGCTGGCTGAAGAGCTGCCCCACAAAGGAGGAGCCTGACCACCAGCTAGATAGGATCAGGACGTGGACCTTCGAGGGCTGCTCATCCTCCGGACGGGGCTCCTTCCTCCCTTGGAAGTCTATGAAGAAACAGACGAGGACCAGCACCTGCACTGCCAGGATCAGGAGCAGCTGGAATCGCTGGATCATCAGCATGGCTGCTGAAGGCCTGGGAAATGGGGCAGTGGATGGGGAGAAGATGGGCAGAGGGAGGGAGGGAGGAACGGGCTGCTGAGTCATGCTGTCCAATGCCACAAGGAAACTTCTCTCCACAAGATGGACACCAATGACTGGGAACCACCCATTCACTCTCTGGTCTTTGCAGGTTTTATGTGCAGGCCCTCAGGGAGTGGGGTGGGCAAAGTGGGTCTGTCCAGCCAACACGTTCCTTTGCTTCCTCCCCACACCCCTGCTCCAATTACTGCAGCTAGCCCAGGACAGCACCAAGAGCAATGGCTCCTTGTAGCCCAGAGGAGATGGGAGGTTGACCTTTTGCTATCTGAGCAGCAAAGCTCCACAAGGAGAGAAGAAGTCCCCCCAACCCCTTCATCACTGGTAGACCCCACTGCCTTCCCTTCCCTCCCTCCCTCAGGCCCGGATTAACTGTTTGTGGTGCCCTAGGCCACACTCTGGAAGCGCCGCCTCCTTCAGTGAAGGAAGGAGGGTCGAAGCCGACGCGAGCGAGGAGGGGATGGCGGGACTTCCCTCTGCCTCCTCCTCGCTCATGTCGGCGTCGGCCCCGCCCCTCCCTCCTTCAGTGAAGGAAGGAAGGAGGGCCGATGCCGACGCGAGCAAGGAGGGGGCGGTGGGACTTCCCTTCGCCTCCTCCTCACTCGCGTCGGCGTCAGCCCCTCCCCTCCTTCCTTCAGTGAAAGAAGGAAGGAGGGCCGACGCGAGCGAGGAGGGGGCGGCGGGACTGCCCTCTGCCTCCTCCTCGCTCGGTTCAGCGTTGGCCACGGCCTTCCTTCCTTCACTGAAGGGAGGGGGCAGGGTCAACGCACGTGAGGAGGGGGCAGCAGGAAGCCCCATCAGAGGCCCTAGGGCCTTTAGCGCTCCACACGCAGGCGCAAGAGTGCCCAAAGATTGAACTTTAAAAAAAAATTGGGGGGTTCGAACCTGCTGCCCCCCCATGGCTGCTGCCCTAGGCCATGGCCTAGGGTGGCTTTAAGGGTAATCCGGGCCTGCCCTCCCTCCTTCCTTCCATCCCTCTTCTGATTTGGAGTATTGGGTTCAGCATCAGTAAAGGTGGGTTTCGGGGGGGGGAGTGTTGGAAGGAGGGGGCTCACAGGGAAAGAGGGTACTCACTGGAATTGGCACCAGTTGGACAGGAGCTTCTCCCGACGTGGCGGAGAAAGGGCTGGCAATACGGATCTTTGAAGGAGCGGCTGTGGCAACAGGTGTTGATCCACCCACTGGCCCACCACGCCTGCAGAGGAGAGGCGAAGCAAGGAGAGGACGTCCGTCTCCCTTAGAGAGCATCCTCCTGCTATAGACTGACATGCAGCCTGAGCCCAGCCCTGTCCGCGAGGGATCATCAGCATGGCTGCCGAGGAATCGCTGGATCATCAGCATGGCTGCTGAAGGCCTGGGAAATGGGGCAGTGGATGACCTTTGGGCTCAGAAGATGGGCAGCAAGTGGGTTTCTTAAAAATTTAAAGGGACTTGCTTCCTGCAGGAGGAATATGGAAACGGGCTGCTGAGTCATGCTGTCCAACTTGGGCCGGATCAACTGGAAGGGCTCTCTCCTCAATTGTCCACAAGATGGACACTGCCCATAAAAGAGGGAATGACTGGGAACCACCCATTCAGTTTTTCTCATGTGTTTATTTGCAAAGGTTACAATGTACAGGCCCTCAGGGGAGTGGGGTGGGCAAAGCATCCTGAAAAGTGAGGGCCTGTCCAGAAGGACACGTTCCTTTTGCAGGTGTCACGTGGGGCTCCCCACACATTCCCCTGGTCCAGAGACCCCTGCACATGGCTCAAGCGGAGGACAGCAGGCCAAGAGCAATGGGTAGGTGGGTTGGTGGTGGCCTTTGGAGGAGATCCAGGTTGACCTTTTTGCTATCTGACTGCAGCAAAGGCCTCCGCCATCATGTCCTCAGGCACCGTGCGCACCACCCAGAAAAGGTTGGGGTACTCAAAGCACTGCGGGGAGACAAGGTGGGGGTCAGATGGGTTTTCTTCCTCTAGGCCAGTGTTTCTCAACCTGGGGGTCGGGACCCCTGGGGGAGTCATGGGGGTTTCAGAGGGGTGGCCAGAGACCATCAGAAAACATATTTCCAGTGGTCGTAGGAACCTCTTTGGCAGAGGAGGCTGAAGACCCAAATCCCTCTTCTGTTGTGATTGGTCGGCCTCTCAGCCAAGGGGAGGGTTATTTCTTAGACTCCAAGCAGGAAATGGAGAGCAGGTGTGCTTGGTGTACATGTGCGGGCGAGGGAGAGCATGCGAGGGTGGAAGGAGGCTCAAACCAGCAAGTCCCTTCAAGACATGGGGGTTCTCAGCAACTACAACTCCCAAATGTCAAGGTCTATTTTCCCCATTTGTTCAATTTAGGCATATTGAGTATCCATGCCAGGTTTGGTCCAGATCCATCATTGTTTGCTTCCACAGTGCTCTCTGATGTAGGTGAACTACAACTCCGAAACTACAACTCCAAACCCAGTATTTTCTGTTGGTCATGGGAGTTCTGTGTGCCAAGCATGCCCGGATTACCCATGAGGCCAACATAGGCCATGGCCTAGGGGTGCAAGCCGAGGGGAGGCGCAGATCACGGACCAAAAAAACACCCTGGTCCGCGCCCCTTTCCCCCTTTCTCATGCCCCTCCTTGCTCCTTCTCCCGGCAAAGTCTCTGCTCCGTCCCCTCCGTCTCTCGGTCTCTGGGCTGCGGCGGGGCCCTCACATTGATCCATTGATTTGCCCGTGGGTCTCTGGCTGGCCTGACCTCCTGGCTCCCGGGGAAGCCGTCTCCATGGCGATTCGCCCGGATCCCCCGGCGGCAGACTGTAAATTCCTGCAGCCAGAGCCGAGCGGCAGAGTCCGGGAGAAGGCGGTGGGAGGGATGGGAGAAGGGGGCAACTAGGAGGAAAGAAAGAAAGCAAGTAAAGAAGGAAGAGAGGGAGGGAGGGAGAGGGGAGAGAAAGGGCGTTGCTTCGGTGGACCTCTCCCAGGTCCCCAGCATGAGACCACACCAACCCAGGCTCGCTCCTGCGCTCTCGGACTAAACCGGGGCAGCCTGCTTGGCCAAAGGGAGCCGCAGGAGGGAGGGAAGGATCAAGGCCAGGGTCTGGCTCTCCTGCCTTCGGGAGCAGCCGAACAAAAGCCGCACAAACCCCAACCTGAATCCTCCCTCGCTCTACGGGAGCGTACACCAAGCGGACATCTCTCTCTCTCTCTCTCTCTCTCTCTCTCTCTCTCTCTCTTGCTCTCTTGTGCATGCCTTTGGAGTGAGTTTGCACACGCTGTCTCTCCCCAAGCCTCCCGATGACACCTTCAGAGCACAGCAGAGCTTTCCAGCCGGTGGGAATGGGGACCTTGGAGGTGGCGGGATGGTGCCCACTCGCCTTTCTCTTCTGCTCCAGAGGCACCATGGTGAAAGCCAGCCAAGTGTGGGTCTGAGTGGTGTGTGTGTGGGGGGGGGGGGTAGAGGTTGGCTTAAAAAGGGTGTAATTCCAAAGTGTGGCCTAGGGCGCAAAAAGGTGTTAATCTGGGCCTGATGATAGCATTGGGCCAAACGTCCCACACAGAACCCTCATGATCAACAGAAAATGCTGTGTTTTCTGATGGTCTTTGGCGACCCCTCTGACACCCCGTCTTGATCCCCCCCCTCCCCCGCCCAAGATTGAGAAATGCTGATCTACAGAGTCATGGTCAAACATTCGAAACTGCATTATATGATCATTGTAGACCAGTGGTTCCCAAACTTTTTTAGCCTATCAGCCCCTTTCCAGAAAAAAATTACTCAGGCAGTTTCAATGGATTTTGAAACTGCCTGATATGGCATTGTAGATCAGGTCAACTACAACCCTCCTTTCCTTCAGGAAGAAGTTGAAAATGTGGTTGTAGGACCAGGATTTCGGGTAGCATGCTGACAAGGATAATGGTGATAATGCTATAAAAATGGACTATGGACAGGCTTCTGGTTGTGTTGTTGGTCACAGAATTCGATTCTAGATCAGGCTAGCCAGCCAGTAGTATTTTTCATGGATTTAATTTTAAATTAATTTAATGTTTCATTTATATGTAATTTTTGTATTTATTATCTTGTATGTGGGGGCATCAAATTGCTGCCGGCTGTAAATCGCCCTGAGTCCCCCTTCGAGGGTTGAGAAGGGCAGGGTACAAATTTTTGAAATAAATAAAAATAAATAAATAGAAATAGAAGTTTCTGGGCAAGGTGATTGAGAGGGCAGCAATGGAGCAGTTCCAGACCTTCCTAAATGACACCGCTGGCTTAGACCCCTGGGCATGGGACGCAGACGGTTTTGGTCTCCATCACAGACCAGCTGCGTTGCCAGCTTGACCAAAGCGGATCAGCACCGCTTGTGTTATTGGACCTCACAGCAGCGTTTGATACAGTCGATTAAGATCTTTTGACGCACCACATTGCCGTGGTTGGAGTGAGGGGGCCAGCTCGAAACTGGGTGTCCTCATTTCTCTACAATCAGAAGCAGCGAGTGCAGAGGGGTGGGCTGGTTGCCGGGGGATCCCCCTTGCCTTGTGCAGTCCCTCAGGGAGCCATCCTTTCCCCTTTGTTATTTAACACCTATATGCGACCGCTCGCTCAGCTGATACGTAGCTTTGGGCTTGAGTGTCACCAGTATGCTGATGATACTCAGCTCATTCTGAGGATGGAGGGCCGGCTGGACTCCGTACCCAATAATTTCCATCTATGCCTTGAAACCATTACTGGATGGCTGCGAGCCAGTAGGTTGAAGGTGAATCCAGCGAAGACGGAGATCCTTTGGCTGGCTCGTCCGGGCAATAGGGAAATCCAACTGCTGACCCTGGATGACAAGGCATTACGCCCGTCATCATCAGTGAAAAGCCTGGGTCTCCATTTGGACCCCCTGCTGTCAATGGAGACCCAAATCTCCAATGTCAGCAGAATCGCATTCTTCCATCTGCGACAGGCAAAGCGTCTGGCTCCCTATCTCTCACGGAACAATCTGGCCACGGTAATCCAAGCCATGGTCATCTCAAGACTTGACTACTGTAATGCTCATTACATTGGCCTTCCCTTGAATGTGATCCGGAAACTCAAACTAGTGCAGAATGCTGCAGCCTGGATGCTTGCGGGGGAACCCACGAGCCGCCGTATAACACCTATACTGCAGAACCTGCACTGGCTACCAATTGAATACCGGATCACTTTCAAGGTGTTAGTTCTTACTTTTAAGGCCTTGTATCATCTGGGGCCAGTGTACCTACAGGATCACCTGATTCCATATAACCCTCCGAGATCACCAGAATCTTCTAGACATCCCTAGTGTGAAGTCTTTCCACCCGACTTCGACAAGGCGCAGGGCATTTTCAATCATCGCCCCGGCTCTTTGGAATACGTTGCCATCGGAAACGCGGGCTCTCCGAAATGTGGTCACCTTTCGGAGGGCCTGCAAGACACACTTGTTCAGACAGGCCTTCGAAAGCTTGTAATTTTAGCTTGTGATTTTAGCTGTGTTTTTATTTTGCTGTTTTACTTACTATTATATGTATGTTTTGCCCATTGTTTGTTTTATTGAATTGTGTTGTAAACCACCCCGAGCCGCTGGGAGTGGCGGTATACAAGTCCAAATAAATAAATAAATAAATAAAATAATATAAAATAATATAAAATAATATAAAATGATCGTATAATGGATTTTGAAACTGCCTGATATGGCATTGTAGATGGGGCCTACACCATAAGGAGCCTTTCCAAAATCAAGACAATTGTAGAATGCTGCTCTTAAAGTAAACATCCATTACAATTTCCAAAGATGTGGCACATTTCAAATATTTGCTCTTCTTTAGACGTTCAATTTAATGCCACGCTTTCAAGAGAGGCATGGAAACGTTCATATGCCTTCACCCAGCGGCAAGGACAGTTTTGCGGCACAGACACGACACTTCTCAGAGGAGAGGAAAGGGGAACCGGTCTGACATGTTGTCAGATCCCCATGTAAGAATGGGGTGGAAATAATTAACAAGCCCCTCGTGTTTTATCAAGTGTCACAAAGAGAGCACTCAGCTGACACGTCCGTCTCCGGCAAGGTAATTGAGATTGCCGACGTGCAAGGCGTTTTGATCTTTTCCAACGTATGTGTATTTATTTATTTTTACAAAGCAGATTAATAGGACGTGTGCTCATGCCAGTTTAGTAGGACTTGGCCAAGGAAGGATGGGGAGACACCGTTCGGGGAAGTGCTGAAGTTGGGACTTCATGCCTGCAAAGCACATGCACTTCAACATCCCATTCGTAGTCCTTCTTCTCTGATTTCTCTCACTAACCCTTCAAAAAACCATAAAATTGGCCCGTTTCCTCATCATTCCTTGTGCCGTTTTCCAGCTGAGCCTTTTTCGGCCTCCCTGGTGTAATCCCTGAGCAGACATATACTCATTAGCAAGTTCTTGCTTGCACATCTAGAAAATTATTCCGGATCAAATCACATTTCAGGCTTTTAGGGTGCCAGCTCTGCCCAAAGATTGCAAGAGGCAAAAAAGTACTAAGTGACAGGGATAAGGCCTAATGTGATTATAGACGGAGCTATGTCTCCTAAACTAGCTCTGTTTTCAAATATTGGTGGAGGAATGACCCATCACTATTGCTCAGGGAGATATTTTGCTTCCTGAGATGCTTTCGGAGACCACTTCCTGTCGTGGTGCAGATGCCAATTAAAGCCAAACCCAAGAGTAAAAGGAATAACAAAGAGTTTATTGTACAAGAAAACAGAATGGGACTAACCAAAACTAGCCTAACCAGCCAAAACCCACAAAAAACCACGGAGGAACCCAAAAATTGCTGAAGGAATTATCAAAAGCAAATGAAAGACGTCATCTGTGACGTCCTCAGAGGGTTGAGCCAAAAGCGTAGTCGATAACTGGTCTGGAGTCGTGGGCAGGAGAAAGACGGAGAAACGAGGAGACAATCCAAGGTCCACAGGAGCTAAATACATGAGGACAACATGTAATCCCCACAAAACACATTGTCAACCTCCCTCCGTATATACAATACCATTCTTGTAGCTTGTGACACTCACAGAAAGTCCAGTGGAGTTCAAACCCCGCCACAAGGAACACACAGCTGTAGCTGGACAGAAAACAGAACATTGTAACCCAAAACTATCCACCCTTCGCAACTGCGGCAGCAGCATCTCAGCCCAAAAGGGCAGAGTAAAACCTCAACTCATGAGTAAACTGGAACACGATGCAAGATATCAGGATACCAAGAACAACTCCTTGCTCATCGCAAGGAAGCTCCCAAAAAGCCCACATTAAATAGACCTAGAGATCAGACTCGCCCGAAGAGGACAACTCCCCTTGATTAGGTGATGCAGCTGCTTCTCTTTCTGCAGCTGTCACAATGCAAGGACTCAGCCGGCCCCTTAATCACACACACAGAGACGGTAATCAGCTAACTATTTATTGAATAATAAAGAACAGGTGAAAAGGTAATTGTCCATAAAAATATTGAAAGTTCAATCCACAAGAAAAGAGTCTGTAGTAATCCAATCAAAAGGCTTGGCAAAAGGCTTGGCCAAAGGCTTGGCAAAAGGCTCCGCAAAACAATGCGAATCAAGAAACAAGGCAAAGTTCAAACAGGGTCCAAGAAACTTCTTGGCAAGGCACGAGCCGGCAACTTGGCTCCGTAGTCCTTTGCTCGCTTCACTCCGCTTAGATTCGAAGTGGCCGAGCTACTGAGGATCCGTTCCCACGGATCCTATACTTAATCCTTTTGGCGAGGACCCCGACGCTCTAGGCTTCTCCGACAGTCTGTGCTATGGGACCTCGCACCTCTCGGCCGCTCTAGGCTGCGGTGCCAGCCCCTCCTGCTAGCCTCAATGCTCCGTCTCCTATCAAAGCTTTGTCCTTGCCTCCCAGCACCTGGGTCACTATCTTCATGAGAGTCGAACTCCCTTTCAGCTTCCATGGCCTCATCGTCCATGTTTTCCCAAATTCTCTCCTGTGATCCGAACCCACCTGGTTTCTCATAACAATCATCACTATCAACACTTTCTGAATCAGCCTGACCTTCCCAGTTATCATAGCCGTCCGGCCATCCGTCATCCCAGGCCAAGCTCTCTGTGGGAGAGGAAGGCCCAGCTAACTCATTAACCCCTTCCTCCATTTCCTCATCAGCTGCGGCTGGTTCTAATGCAAGTGGGACCCCCGGTGCTGCCCCCTGCCCCCCAGGCACAAAAGAGAACTGGGTTGCTACAGCAGCTGAAACCTTTTGTGAGTCCCTCCAAGATCCCCAGCGTCTTTCAAAACTTAGTGTATCCCAATCTTTCCCTGAGGTTTCAGAGGGCCACTCATTATCACTATCAAACCCCAGAAAAGTATCACTACTGGTGTCTGCATCACACACATCCTGAATTTCCTTTATTTGAGTTCAGTCTAATTCAGTATCACTGTCTTCTGATGATCTTTCCCCATCTCTGGGGAAACCCTCAAAAGACTCAGAGTCAGTAGGGGCCATAAGTATTTGCAGTACTCTCTTCCTTTGTGCCAAACTTTCCCTGCTGGAATCACTTGCAGCCCTCTTTCTGCCTGCTCCAGCATTTAGATTACTCTCAGCCCCACCCAGTTCCATATTACACTCAGACGCTGTAGATTCGGCATCCTCCTCAGCCGGCATAGCCGCGGGCTCAATCACAACACTTCCATGCTCAGAATAGTATGCCTGCAGTTGAGCCTACACTGGCAAGGCATTAGATCAGCATTTCTCAACCTGGATGAAGTATCATAGTGATGAAGATAGAAAATGGGATTGGGGGCCAGGGGGGCGGTTCCATCTTGCCTCCAGTGTCATCAGTTGGGAGCCCACCTCCCCTCCAGCACCAACTGTTGCTCTGGGATTGGAGGGGGGGGGGGGGCAGGAGGGCAATTCCGTCTTGGCTCCGGTGTCATCGGTTGGGAGGGGCCCCCCAGCACCGGTCCTGTCCCCGCACCTTTGTTTACGTGGGCCAGATGACACGCCCACTGAGAGTTAGATTCTCGGAACATTTATCCCGGATAAGAACTGGTTGCGATAATTCGATTCTTTATCAACACTGCTTGACAGAACACCATAGCCCGAGATCTATAACAGTGATGGGTCTGGAGAAAGTGAGCACTCCCCCTCATGCTGACCAACAACAGATAATGATTCGATGCGAAGCAAAATGGATTCCTATTTTGAAAACAGAATTCCCCAATGGGTTAAATGAGAGACTAATTATCTCAGCCCTTTTAACGTAACCACCTGTCATCTATCACCCAGATCTCTTTAAATTTACTCTACCTATGAGGAGTAGCTACCTGCCCTCCCAGAGAGACTGGTCAACACCGGTGGATTGCTTATCAATTGGTAGGCTACTCTATACTTTGGTCATACTACATAGGCTGCTTTTTGTTCTTTTAGCATGTAAATATTTTAGCATGTAAATAATTTATCAATATGGATTTCATTATATAGTGAACATACAAGCGCCTTGTGATGAACAGTACGGGTCTTGAAAAAGCTGTCTAGCGAAACGGGGTGGCCATGGACAAGCCTCCCGTCAACCTTCGTACCTGAACTTTATAGGCATCTCCATTCTACTATACTTCGATGCATATGAGCCACAGTGAGTCCGGACCTCGTCTATAAAGATTGGATCAAATTTCCTCAAGATTGATTTGAACATTTAACCTAGAAGGAACTTTATCCTAAAAGACTCTTTACCTTTCTTTTTGATATTGCAAAAAATATGGAACTTACATGAGGTCAATACTACGGACTCTATTTTCTGCACGTGATTATGTGACCACAACAATGTATACTGTTATAATTTGTAATGTTTAACGATATGTGGCACTTTAATTATTCTTACTGATTTTTTTCTGATCCATACTATGGTATAAGAAATATACTTATAGTGTGCCTATAACAGAGAGTTTATTGTTTATTATTTAATTCACTGGAAAACTTAGATACAGATATAGATATAATTCCAAAAATTGTGGATACTATATATTTCCCCTTGTATTTGTTGTTAGTTGGGAACTAGAAGCTTCTTTGTGTTTTGTTAATATATCCAAAGAAGGCATAAAAGCCAACTGCAAGGTAAATTTACTCAAAGTAATCCAGCTGCAAGGTAAATTTACTCAAAGTAATCCCAATCAATAATGTGTGGAAAGTGAATCACTGGCCAACCAGCCTAAAGCTATAAGGGGAAAGTCTTACTGAATGTGTTGTATGATATAACTCCAACAATTGTGGATACTATATATTCTCCTTGTGTTTGTTGTTAATCGGAGTGGGAGGGCCAGGAGGGCAGTTCCATCTTGCCTCCAGTGTCATCGGTTGGGAGCCCCTCCCTCCTTCAGCACCGGCCGCTGCTCTAGGATTGGAGTGGGGGGCGGGGGCGGGAGGGCAGTTCCATCTTGCATCCAGTGTTGTCGGTTTGGAGCGTACGTCTCGTCCCAGGTCTAATGCAGAGGGAAACACATCTGCATCCAAATGATTCCTTTCTGAAAATGGCAGCGGCTTCAAAATAGCAAATTTACTTCCGGGTTGCTTACATTGCCTCAAAACTGTTTGAAAAGTGAATTTAATCCGAATTCATTCCGATTTTACGAGCATTCTGACAAACCTACCCAGGCCTAAACATAGATATATAGGGCTTGCAAATAGTGCAGGAGGGAAATGCAAATATACAGAGAGAATATTTGCAAACATTACAGGGGAAAATGCATACGTGAAATTAGTATATAATTATAAATCTATATCTAGCTCTGCATTGTTTATATAGGCATTGAATGTTTGCCTGTTACTATGTTGAGTCCCCATGGGGAGACAGGGTGGAATACAAAGTTATTCTTGTTGTTCTTGTTATTATTATTATGTTATTGTTGATACCATATTTCTTTTGTTGACCCTAATTTTCCACTTAGAGGGCTAATTTATTGTTTTTTCTTTGAAATGCAGTAAATATTCAAAACATTTAACCCACTGATGTCTCAATTAATGTAATTTTATTGGTATCGATTTTCATTTTGAAATTTATTATTTATTTCTTTATTTATACCTTCGCATTTGTCCAGCCCCCCCCCCCCCAGCAGCTCGGGGCGGCTCACAACAAATCAATCATTACATAATAAAAACAAGCAAAACAGATAAAAATAGCATAAAAAACAGCATAAAACGACACTAAGTCATGCACTAAACACAACAGCAGCAGACACAGTTACAAGGTGGCTATGAACACACAGGTTAGCCAGATCCGTAGGTCTGCCAGAATGGTCAAGTCTTACAAGCCTTCCTAAAAGGGAGGAGGGCCTGGATGGAGCGAATGTCAGCGGGCAAAGAGTTCCAAAGAGTCGGAGCCACGATCGAGAAAGCCCGCCGACGAGTCGCAGTCAACCGGTAGATCTTAGCACTAGGGATGACCAGGAGGTTTTGCTCTTCAGAGCACAGAGGTCTAGTGGGACGGTATGGGAAGAGACGGTCCCGCAGGTACACTGGCCCCAGACCATGTAAGGCCTTGAAAGTCAAGACTAACACTTTGAAGGTGATCCGGCATACTATCGGAAGCCAGTGCAGTTCGCTCAGAACTGGCGAGATGTGACAGCCAACCGAGACCCCTGCCAGGAGTCGGGCTGCAGCGTTCTGCACCAGCTGATCACAGACAAAGGAAGGCCAATGTACAGAGCATTACAGTAGTCAAGCCTCGAGATGACGGTGGCTTGGACCACTGTGGCCAAGTCGCACCGGGACAAATAGGGGGTCAGCTTCCTTGCCTGCCGGAGATGGAAAAATGCCACCCTGCTGACGCTGGAGACCTGAGCCTCCATCGACAGCAGGGGGTCCAAGGTCACACCTAGACTTTTAATGGAAGATGACGGACATAGGGTCACGCCGTTCAGGGTCGGAAGCTGGAGATCCCTACAGCCCGGGTGGCCGAGCCACAGGATCTCCGTCTTAGCCGGATTCACTTTCAACCTACTGGCTCGCTAATTTACCAGTAGCTGCTGCATTTTCCACCCTCAACTTATACTTGAGTCAATAAGTTTTCCCAGTTTTTTGTGGTAATATTAGATAAAATTATGCTCGGGTCGGCTAATACTCGAGTATATACAGTATATGATGCTAGAGAACATTGTAATAAAACTCACAAATAATCAAATCCACAAAAGTCCAACCTAGAAATTTGGATGGCCAATGGATTATGGATTCTTTCTGTTCCACATGAAACTCCTCCTCTGGTGACAGCTGGATCTTTCCCGACAGAAATGAGCTGAATTTGGGCTTGCATTCTCCTTCCTTGAAAAGAAACCGATTCTAACCTTGCTGGCATCCCTGCCGTTTGGTCTTGTTTCTGCAGTTCACTGATGGCAGGCACATAAAGAGAATCGGTGATGCTGTTGCTTTGTATGGGCTGTGTTTCCAGGTGGGCTAGCACAGATCATGTCACAGTGCTCCAAGGAAGCTCCGAGGTGTGATGGAGTTGGACGTGCTTTGATGCAACTCGAAAAACTGTTGGAAACCAAGCACCATTGACTGAAGAAAAAGAATAACGCACAGCCTAGAAATGGTGCAAAACATCTTTCCCTTTCCCAAATAATAAATCATGGGCCGGGCATCAAGGACCAACTCATGAGCAGGACATTGCAGAATTCATCTAGATTCTGGAGCTTCGGTATGAACTGGGCAAATGTGTTGAATGAAAAGCAATGCCTCTACCTTGGTTACTTGGGGTTGGATGGGAATATTTTAAAAATCAAACACAGGAATCATCCTTAGAATGTGCTCTTTAACTACCACTATTCACTTTTCCACATAATCACCAGACAATTGGATACATTTCTGCCAACGATGAACAAGTTTTCTGAAGACATCACGGAAGAAGTCGACACTCTGTTTCCACAACCAGAGCCTCACGGTTCTCTCAACATCTTCATCAAGAAGGATAATGATGTCCCCGCAGATCTTCTTTCATTATCGGGAAGAGATGGAAGTCAGACGGTGCTAAATCTGGACTGTATGGAGGATGCCAAACGGTGGTGAGATCCAGTCTCTGAAGTTCTGCTGTGTGCCCATCGTGCACAGATCTTCCGATGGCCCAGCAAAGCAATAATGTGACCCACTGAAAAGATTTCTCTTCACCGTTCATCTTTTCCTTTTAACGTGGCAGGGCAGGCTATCCCACCACTGCCACCATTTGAAAAGACTCGTTTAACTTGTATTCGCTGCCACCATATAAACTACTGTGCAGGGCTAGGACTGAGGTGTTTTACAGGCTTGTGTTATGAATAATCACCAGAAGAGATGGATTTATCATCAACGCACTTCAACAGTTTATTTAAACAGTGCTCACTTGGAGGTTCAAGAGCTTAGTAGGTTTCACTTCGACAGAGGCACAAGACTTAAAAAGGTTACAAATGTTCTATTTGTAACTAATACACAGTTGCAATGTTTAACTATTGCTATTACTTAGATCAGCGTCTAGCAATCTCAAACATACAGGCACTCTTGCCTCTATCTAGCCCTCAGGCTTTACACAAACCGGCTGGCTCGCAAGCGCAGCCCTCCAGAACTGTCTCCCCACAGCTCTAAAAACAGATTCCCCAGCTGAAGCTACACTCTCGCTTCGCTGACAGGAAAACTCTAACTCAGTGGTTCTCAACCTGGGGGTCGGGACCCCTATGGGGGTCGCGAGGGGGTGTCAGAGGGGTCGCCAAAGACCACCAGAAAATACATTATTTTCTATTGGCCATATGGGAAGTTTGGTTCGATTCCATTGTTGGTGGAGTTCAGAAAGCTCTTTGGTTGTATGTGAACTATAAATCCCAGCAACTACAATTCCCAAATATCAAGATCTATTTTCCCCAAACTCAACCTGTGTTCACATTTGGATATATTGAGTATTTGCGCCAAGTTTGGTCCAGATCTATCATTATTTGAGTCCTCTGCACGTAGGTGAACTACAACACCCAAACTCAAGGTCAATGTCCACCAAAACCTTCCAGTATTTTCTGTTGGTTGTGGGAGTTCTGTGTGCCAAGTTTGGTTCAACTCCATCGTTGGTAGAGTTCAGAATGCTCTTTGATTGTAGGTGAACTATACATTCCAGAAACGACACCCCCCAAATGACAAAATCACCCCCCACAACCCCACCAGTATTCAAACTTGGGTGTATCAGGTATTTGTGCCAAATGTGGTCCGGTGAATGAAAATACATTTTACATGATGATTCATAACAGTAGCAAAATGACAGTTATGAAATAGCAACGAAAATGATTTTATGGTTGGGGGGTCACCACAATATGAGGAACTGTATTAAGGGGTCATGGCATCGGGAAGGTTGAGAAACGCTGCTCTAACTGCTCTCTCTGCAGTTTCAACAAAGTGATTCCTACTCCTCTCCTCAGAGTAGAATCTAACAGACCCTTCTGGCTTGACAGCCAGGCACCAACTCCCATTCTCTTCAGCTTTCTAAGCTAGCCTCCTGGCTGGCTCCGCCCACCATCACCATGGCAACACATTCCCCAAGGAGGGAACTGCCTCCATTATCACAGTTAACCCTTTGTGGTCTGTCCATAACATGACCACTTAATATAACACAAATAACCACCTCATCACACCCACATTCTTGTGAAATGCTGATTATGCTTGAAATTTCTCTCTGAGAGATACAACAATTGTCTTGAATCAATCTGTCAACCTTTTGCTTGTGAAACTCGGTGGTTGTTGTCACAGGATGAGGTCCAACTCTTTCTTTGTCACGCAAGTCACATGTTCCCACCTCAACATCTTTAAACTTACTCGCCCAACGATGCACAGTACTCACATCAAAACAATCCCCATAAACAGCTTGCATTCTCTGATGAATCTCCTTTGGGGTGACACCTCCTGCTGTCAAGAATTCAATGGCTGCACGTTGCTTAAGTTGCATTGACCAGCCATCTGCGCAGGGTTCCATACTTCGCACTTTAACAACACAACTGTTCAATGCTAAGGCTTCGCACCAAAATGGAACTGTAGAGGAGAGTCTACTGAACAAGCCAGTACCTGCCACATACCAATACTGTCATCTGTTGAGTAGTTACAAAGGTGAAGGCATTATTTCCTCGTATTTCCTTATTCTTAGTCCTCTTTAGCAACCACAAAGAAGGTCAACCCTCCTCATTTGCTGAACTTAGGGGCACAGGACTTGTACTTGGTTAAGTGACTGAACCCAAGTTCAGATCCATCATTGTTTGAGTCTACAGTGCTGCCCTTATTCCTTCCCAATGTCAATGTGCCTTTCACCGTGGTCATAGAGCAGCATTTCTCAACCTGGGTGTCGGGACCCTTGGGGGTCTCAGAGGGGTCGCCAAAGACCATCAGAAAACATAGTATTTTCTGTTTATCATGAGGGTCCTGTGTTGGAAATGTGGCCTAATTCTATTGTTGGTGGGGTTCAGAATGCTCTTTGATTGTAGGTGAACTATAAATCCCAGCAACTACAATGTCAAAGTCTATTTTCCCCAAACTCCACCAGTGTTCACATTTGGGCATATTGATTATTAGTGCCAAGTTTGGTCCAGATTAATCATTGTTTGAATCCACAGTGCTCTCTGGATGTAGGTGAACTACAACTCCAAAACCCAAGGTCAATGCCCATCAAACCCTTCCAGTATTTTCTGTTGGTCATGGGTGTTGTGTGTGCCAAGTTTGGTTCAATTTCATCGTTGGTGAAGTTCATAATGCTCTTTGATTGTAGGTGAACTATAAATCCCAGCAACTACAACTCCCAAATGACAAAATCAACCCCTTCCCTCCAATCCTACCAGTATTTAAATTTGGGCATATCAGGTATTTGTGCCAAATTTAGTTCAGTGAATGAAAATAGTACTGCAACTCAGATATTTACATTAGCAGTAGCAAAATTACAGATATGAAGTAGAAACGAAAATAATTTTAGGGTTGGGGGGTCACCTTAACACAGGGGTGGGCAATTATTTTTTTCCAAGGGACCACACGAGAGCCAAAAAATATTATGGAGGGCTGCACCTAAAGGAGGAACTACATTCTAATCTACATAATTTATTTATTCATTTATTTACTATATTTGCTATATATTACACATCATTAATATTAACATATTAATATATCAAGAAATATTCATATATTATTAGTATTAATATCATAATTATTATATTGTAATATATATAGACATTATAATGTATTGAAATTATAATATAATATAACATTATATTATATTATTATAAAATTATTATAAATTTATTATAAAATAATAATAAAAACCACTAAAATAAAATTAAATTCAAGAAGACAAGGTGCGAACCAAGATGGAATGGCCCAATGGACCCAGCCCAGAGGATGGCAAAGCCGACCCAGCCGCCGCAGCAGAGCAGAGCAGCAGACAATCGGAGGCTGCAGGCCTCTGCCTGCTCTCGCCCCCAGCCGTTCCCCAGCTGATCGCCCTGCTATGGAGTGCCTGCCATCTCTGGAGGCAATCCAGGCCTGCAGGGGAACAGTCGGCGATCTGAGGTGGCTGATTGCCCTGGCGACCCAGAAGACTATCAAGTCTTCCGGGTCACCAGGGCGATCAGCCGCCGCAGGTTGGTGACTGCTCCCGCTGCAGGCCCAGATCGCCTCCAGAGATGGCAGGCACTCCAAAGCCACCGCTCCTGTGTCTGCCAACACAGGCCACACAGAGCCCACGATGGGATGGCGGCAGCGGCATCCCTTCCTCTTGGCCCAGCCCCCGATGCCTTCCTCCCTGGGCCAGACAGAATCGGCTGCGGGGCTGCATCCGGCCCGTGGGCCATAGATTGCCCACCCCTGCCTTAACATGAGGAATTGTATTAAGGGTCGCAGCATTAGGAAGGTTGAGAAGCACTGCCATAAGGCAACTGCTTTTGTCTTCTCAGACATCCAAGAGGACACCTAGGGATGGTCTATCTGTGCTTAGTCCAAGAGTGTTTACACATGACATAGTACTATGGCCCCACTTCAACTGGCACAGCAACATCCTATGGAAGTCTAGGGTTTGTTTGTACCTTGGTGAGGCACTAGAGCTCCCTGGCTGAGAAATACCTCTCCTAAACTTGAGATCTCACAATTCCACAGCAGTTCAAATGAAATCGTACTGCTATACTGATATAATGTGACGGAAAGGCCCAGGAAATGTTACTAAACCTAGCCCGGATCAGGGAATGAATCTGTCACAGATATTACACAACCTCACTTTGAAACCATTCCAATGTTTAAATGAAAAATTCTCCCTTCTCAGATAACAAATCTGTGCAGATCTCTTGAGTAAATGTACATAGAAATATTGCATTTTAAAAAAGGGTGTCAGTGTGGAATTCAGCATCCAGAGTCGCATCTCACAAGCGACAGTGGCCAAAGAAATGCATAAATAAATAAATATTTTGACCTAGATTTATAAATAAAGAGGAAATTCCCTTTTTATATAAAAAAATTTGATTTTTCATTTCCAATTTGAACTAGCGGCAATGTTGTTTTTGCAAGTTCTGGACTTGCTTTTAAACCCATCCAGCAAAGTCTCTCTCCTTTCCAAACAAAAAAACACACAAGTGTTTCAAGAATACTAAACATATGTGGACAATTACGCCCGTTTGAGGAAACATGAATCACTTCGGCCAACCCCAGAGATGAGCTGGGAACACATTTCGAAGTGTTTCTCATTATGCAAGCATTCTAGAAGGCTTGATGGGAAAGTGGGACAGTATGTTTGGGGGGGACTTTCATCTCGGAAGACCTGTGCACCATCTGCCCAAGACCAGGACTGAATAAAGAAGGATGGTTAAGTCTGCTTGAACCAGGTCATACTCACATTGTTTATGCTGTACAGGACTTGGAAATGTTTCTTTTTGCGGGAAGATGATTTGCAGGAAGATGATTCCCAGTCCGGAGTCCTGTTTTGTCTTCACACTATCACAAATGCTGCTCTTCCAGTGGTTGCTCTTCGTGGGAAACTGGGCCAAGTTGACTTCCTACTCAAGGCTGCATAAGGCTACGTTGTTGTCCTACTCAAGGTTGTGCAAGGCCTTGACTAGTGTATTACCAAGGAGGTCCCCTAAGTCTAGACCTTGTACAAGGCCTTTGCAAGTGGTTGTATTAACAAGGAGGTCCCATTAGTCTTGGCCTTGTCCAAGGCCTTTGCAAGTGGTTGTATTACTAAGAAGGTCCCATAAATTATACCTTATGCAAGGCCTTTGCAAGTGGTTGTATTACCAAGGAGGTCCCATTAGTCTTGACCTTGTCCAAGTGCTTTGCAAGTGGTTGTATTACCAAGGAGGTCCCATTAGTCTTGACCTTGTCCAAGTGCTTTGCAAGTGGTTGTATTACCAAGGAGATCCCAGAAGTCTAGACCTTTTGCAAGGCCTTTGCACGTGGTTGTATTACCAAGGATGTCCAAGAGGTCTTGACCTTGTCTAAGGCCTATGCAAGTGGTTGTATTACCAAGGGTGTCCCATAAGTCTATACCTTGTGCAAGGCTTTTTCAAGTGGTTGTATTACCAAGGAGGTCCCAGAAGTCTATGCCTTGTGCAAGTGGTTGTATTACCAAGGAGGTCCCATTAGTCTTGACCTTGTCCAAGGCCTTTGCAAGTGGTTGTATTACCAAGGAGGTCCCATTAGTCTTGACCTTGTCCAAGGCCTTTGCAAGTGGTTGTATTACCAAGGAGGTCCCATAAGTTTTGACCTTGTCCAAGTGCTTTGCAAGTGGTTGTATTACCAAGGAGGTCCCATTAGTCTTGACCTTGTCCAAGTGCTTTGCAAGTGGTTGTATTACCAAGGAGGACCCATTAGTCTTTGTCCAACCAAGTGGTTGTACCAAGGCCTTTGCAAGTGGTTGTATTACCAAGGAGGTAATCTACCAAGGAGGTCCCATTAGTCTAGACCGTGTGCAAGGCCTTTGCAAGTGGTTGTATTACCAAGGAGGTCCCATTAGTCTTGACCTTGTCCAAGTGCTTTGCAAGTGGTTGTATTACCAAGGAGGTCCCATAAGTTTTGACCTTGTCCAAGTGCTTTGCAAGTGGTTGTATTACCAAGGAGGTCCCATTAGTCTTGACCTTGTCCAAGTGCTTTGCAAGTGGTTGTATTACCAAGGAGGTCCCATTAGTCTTGACCTTGTCCAAGTGCTTTGCAAGTGGTTGTATTACCAAGGAGAACCCAGAAGTCTAGACCTTTTGCAAGGCCTTTGCACGTGGTTGTATTACCAAGGATGTCCAAGAGGTCTTGACCTTGTCTAAGGCCTATGTAAGTGGTTGTATTACCAAGGGTGTCCCATAAGTCTATACCTTGTGCAAGGCTTTAGCAAGTGGTTGTATTACCAAGGAGGCCCCATAGGTCTTGGCCTTGTCCAAGTGCTTTGAAAGTGGTTGTATTACCAAGGAGGTCCCAGAAGTCTATGCCTTGTGCAAGTGGTTGTATTACCAAGGAGGTCCCATTAGTCTTGACCTTGTCCAAGGCCTTTGCAAGTGGTTGTATTACCAAGGAGGTCCCATTAGTCTTGACCTTGTCCAAGTGCTTTGCAAGTGGTTGTATTACCAAGGAGGTCCCATAAGTTTTGACCTTGTCCAAGTGCTTTGCAAGTGGTTGTATTACCAAGGAGGTCCCATAAATTATACCTTATGCAAGGCCTTTGCAAGTGGTTGTATTACCAAGGAGGTCCCATTAGTCTTGACCTTGTCCAAGTGCTTTGCAAGTGGTTGTATTACCAAGGAGGCCCCATTAGTCTAGACCGTGTGCAAGGCCTTTGCAAGTGGTTGTATTACCAAGGAGGTCCCATAGGTCTTGACCTTGTCCAAGTGCTTTGCAAGTGGTTGCATTACCAAGGCCCCATTAGTTTGCAAGGCCTTTGCAAGTGGTTGTATTACCAAGGAGGTCCCATAGGTCTTGTGCAAGGCCTTTGCACATGGTTGTATTACTAAGAAGGTCCCATAAATCTATACCTTATGCAAGGCCTTTGCAAGTGGTTGTATTACCAAGGAGGTCCCATAAGTTTTTACCTTGCAAGGTGCAAGTGGTTGTATTACCAAGGAGGTCCTATTAGTCTTAACCTTGTCCAAGTGCTTTGCAAGTGGTTGTATTACCATGGAGGTCCCATAAATCTAGACTTTGTGCAAGGCCTTTACAAGTGGTTGTATTACCAAGGAGGTCCCATAAGTCTAAACATTGTGCAGGCCTTTGCAAGTGGTTGTATTACCATGGGGTCCCATAAGTCTAGACATTCATAACGAATGGGAAGTTGGATAAACTGTTGCATAACTGGAGAGCACACAGCTCTACTACTGGTTGGTGCAACTGTTGTGGGATAGGACAGGAGTATTGGACAAGGATTCCATGGGTTTTAGAGGTAACAACAAATCTTTGATTTAGTATTAACCCCCCCCCTCCCAAAAAACCCCCATAAGTTGGGCACAGAAAAATGTTATATTGTATGTTTCTGTTGGGTGTCTTCACAACATCTCCAATGTCTGGTAACCCTAAGATGAACCTATCATAGTGTTTTTTTGGCAAGATTTGTTCAGAGAGGCATTGCCTTTGCTTTCCACTGAGGCTGAGAGTATGCAACATGTTCAAGGTCACCGAGGAGGTTCCCAGTGGGGTTTTGAACCCTAGTCTCTGAGGTTGGATCTACACTGCCATGTAATCCAGTCTTAATCCAATTGAGCATAAAACTTGCTATCACAAGATCATTTGCATGGGAAAAGCGTACATAGATATCACACAAGAATGATTTGAAATCTCTTAATACCGGCCTTTATGACCATCACTCCTCCATAGTAAATTGCTTCGTTCTGCCATGTGACCATGCATTTTATCCTGCCCGGCTTGGTCACAGTGAGGTTAAGGGGAAACTACTTCTTGTTGTCATCTGTCTCCCACCTCCATTGTTCTTCTATTTGATTTTCTCCTTTTTCATCTTCCTTAGGAACTTGGAGAGCTTCAGACTTTTGAACTCTGCAGTTTTTCAAAGGGTGCCACACAAGTTTAAGGTGCCTTGTTAGTCTGTGCTACTCCTTGGGGGAAAAACAGTTTCGTCTGTGAAATTATCTGGACCAGTTTCTCCCCTTTGCTCTTAAGAAGTAAGTTTGAGGTCCTGATCCTACTTCCTTCGAACAGAGAGCAAGATCAAAAACAACTTGTCATGTGTATCTCTCTCTCTCTCTCTTTCTCTCGCTTTTCCACTTCCACTTGAACCTGGGCTAAACATCAAAAAGTCCTCAGAGTCAATATAAGGTTCTTCTCCTCCATTCCCAATGCCACCAAAGTCCTTCGAACTGCAGAAAAGGGAAACAAAACAAAATCCGAAACCCACAACAAAAGAGCAATATGTTTAGTGCAGGAAAGGAAGTTAGTGGGAGAAGAAGCAATGTTTTCCCTTCCAGCTTCATAGTTCACCAAAAATGACAAGTTCCCAAGTATGAATAAATCCAGATCTTGCTTTCAAAAAACCACTTATAGACCAATATAGAACAAAGGTGTCATTATCTAAAAATAATATTTAACAGTACAGTGTTCCCTCACTTATCACCCTATTAATTGTAATATTTATATATTATTAGATCAGGGGTGCCCACACTTTTTCAGCATGTGAGCTACTTCTAATAAAACCAAGTCTGAAAGATCAACCAGGGCGGAGCAGGGGGAAGGGGGCGGGGCTTCATGTGGTCTGGCTCCGCCCCCTCCCCTCTGGCTTTAGCGTTTCCACAGCTTCTGGAGGCAAGAGGGAGGGAATGCCAAGCCAGTAGTGGCTATCTATGCCACTACTGCCTTGGCATTCCCCCCTTCCCTCCAGAAGCTGCGGAAGCGCTAAAGCCGGGGGGAGGGGCTTCGCACGGCTTGGCTCCGCCCCCTCAAAAGTGCCCCATCCAGCTGGGATCAACCTCCTTCGGTCCTGGGATCGACCACTCGATCGCGATCTACCTAATGAGCACCCCTGTATTAGATGTTGTTGGGGCGGCATCAGGGCCTCCAGTGGGATGCATTCCTGCCCAGAACGAGAAGGTGAAGAAAGTACGTCTGCTCGCAGCCCAAGCCACTGACAGAATGAGCAAAAAAAAAGCGACAGGACGTGAGGGCCCACACACCAGCTTCCCTCTCTGAGGCCTGTTGTAATTTAAATATTTTTAATTTGTTTATTTATTTATTTACTTCATTTATATTCCACCCTTCTCACCCCACAGGGGACTCAGGGCGGATTACAATGTACACATTACATTTAGACACACAAACACACAAGACAGACAGGCAATTTAACATCTGGACACCAGGGGGAGCTGTCGCACTCCTTCATTCCTCATTATGGCCTGTCACAATGCAGGGTCTCAGCCCAGCCCCTTAATCACACACACAGAGGCGGTAATCAGCTAACTATTTATTGAATAATAAGAAACAGGTGAAAAGGTAAAAGGTCCATAAAAGTATCCAAAGTTCAATCAAAAAGGTAAAGAGTCCGTAAGTAAAATCCAAAGGCAAAACGTGGCAAAGGCTCCGCAAAAACAATGCGGATCAAGGACTTGGTCCGTGGCAAAGAAACAAGGCAAAGTTCATTACAAGGCCCAAGAAACTTCTTGGCAAGGCACGAGCCGACAACCTGGCTCCGTGGATCTTCGCTCGCTTCACTCCCTTCAGATCAGAAGTGGCCGAGCTACTGAGGATCCGTTCCCACGGATCCTATACTTAATTCCCTTGGTGCGACCCCCGACGCTCTAGGCTTCGGCGCCAATCTGTGCTATGGGATCTAGCGCTCCTCTGGCGCTCTAGGCTTCGGTGCCATTCCCTCCTGCTGGACTCAATGCTCTGTCTCCTATCAAAGCCCCGTCCTTGCCTCCCAGCACCTGGGTCGCTATCTTCATGAGAGCCAGACTCCCTTTCAGCTTCCATGGGCTCATCCTCCGCTATCTCCCTGACACTTTCCTGCGACCCGAAACCACCTGGTTTCTCATACAGATTATCTGAATCAGCACTTTCAGAGTCAGCCTGATTTTCCCAGCTATCATCCCATGCTAAGCTTTCTGTAGGAGAGGAAGGCCCAGCTACCTCATCATCCCCTTCCTCCATGACTTCATCAGCTGCAATTGGCCCTAATGCAAGTGGGACCCCCGGGGCTGCCCCCTGCCCCCCAGGCACGAAAGGGAACTGGGTTGCTACATGGCCTCGTAAATCAGTTAAATTTAGCCTCCCCACTAAGTGGTAACTTAATTTCCTACTTGACAGATGCAACTGTCTTTCGAGTTGCAAAGGTCGACAACAGGCTACACAATAGGTCGAGAGCCCACCACGACCTGGGCAGGCCTCGAACTCATGACCTTCTGGTCAGTAGAGATCTTATACAGCTGACACCCAGCCAGCTGCGCCACATTCCCAGTAAAAAAAAATAATCCGGAAAATCGGTGAAAGAGCGAGTCTGCCTAAAACAAACCACGAAGTAGCGAGGGAACACTGTATACAAAAAGACCAGGGAAAATAACTAACAGGGCTAGCTCCAGGTCCCATGAAACATTTCAACACAAATTGGTGTTATATTGATCACCTAGTTCATTTGTTTGTTACGGTACACCTCTTACCCTGTAAAGACCCTGATGGAGTTTGTGTCTTAAAATAAGAGCGGATAGAGGAGAAAGATAGAAAGCAGACAATCAAGGAAAATAGAGGGCAAAGAAAAACAAGCAAAGTTTTGGAAATCCGTGGCCCAGCACCTCCTCTGGAGTAAACTTGCCACATTGCATTGGAAAGTGTGTGTGGCATGCAGGGCCAGAAAAGACATGCGCCTGCCTGGAGCTAAGCACCTCCTCTGGAGTAAGAAACAGGTAAGAAGCCTCCTTAAAGCGCGTGCCTGCCTGCAGTTGAGTGCCTCTCCTCTAGAGTAGAGCTTAAATGCCTAAAATGATGGAAAGGGGAGCCTGGGAAGCCCTCCCCCTATCATGGTCCAATAGAAAATGGATCTTTCGGCATCCCAGAGAGAAAACAGATCTCTGCCCTCCCGATTTCGGGAGACTCTCAAAAAATTGATCGAGGCCCCCACTGAAAGCCAGGATATAAAATGGGTCAAATGCACAGCCCAATGTATGTGGCTAATCTTGGGTAAACTGCTTTGGAGCTGCCTCAGTACAGCCTGGGAGCATCCCCGGAGCCCTTCATCCCTTCAGTGGCCAAACAAAGGGCACATTGGGACCACCATCACATCAACAACAGTTGGCAATGTCGCATTTTCTGGGCATTATGTGTCACCTCACCAGCAAGCCTATGAGCTGGTTTTTTTGGCTGATGATATAAAAGTGGGTCCAATGGACTGTGGGCAATGGAATTATTTATTTATTTATTTATTATTTGGACTTGTACGCCGCCACTCCCCGAGGGCTCGGAGTTGCTTACAGTCAAGTAAAACACACACAAAGGTAAAAGCAAACATATTAAACTAGCTTAAAGAAAGATTTCCAGCCAAGCAATCAAAGGCTAGCCGGAAAAGGTGAGTTTTGCAGGCCTTGCGGAAGGAGAGTAGGTCCTGCATGGCCCGTACATCGCTTGGAAGAGTGCTCTATATTGACGGTGCCACTACAGAAAAGGCTCTGCGCCGGGTCGATGTGAGACGGATTGCTTTGAAGGTCGGTATTTCAAGGAGGTTCATTTGTTCGGAACGAGATTGGGCAAGATCCAGCTGGATCCAGCTATATCTAAACCTCCAAAACTCTGGGAAGTGTGGACACCTATTTTTCCTTGAGGCACATTAATGGCTGAATGCAATGCTTCTTCTCTGAATCTATCCATGTATAATCTACACCAGTCGTTCCCAAACCTTTTTGGCCTACCGCCCCCTTTCCAGAAAAAAATTTACTCAGCACCCCCCTAAAAATTATTATTTTCAATTTTATTTATTTATTTATTCAATTTTATATTCCGCTCCTCCCTGCAGGCTCGGGGCGGATCACATAACATACAATAAAAACACCAACATACCAAAATACAACAAGTTTTAAAAATATTTGGAATTACAGATTCCCTAAAACTCATAAGACAATGATCAGGCAGAGTACATTTCCGGTTTAACTAAAAGCAAGTCTAATAGCAATTAAACAGAAAGTATTAATGTTTCTACCTTTTTTGTAAACTATAGTAAAGAAAGGTATAAATTACAAACATTGAATTCCAGAAATAAACACAAAAACAATATGTTTGGGGGAGTATGAGCAACGGATGATGGGATTTGCAGTACCTTCAGCCAATTCAGCTCTGACTTCCACAGACCACTAAGATCCCCATGAATGACAGCTCTGGATCAAACGGCAACACCTGCCCCGGGATTGCACACTTGTGACTGTGTCCCTGTGAATTGGAATCCCCGGGCAGGCGTTGCCGTGGAAACCGCAACGCGCACCTCCTTCCTCTCGTCAACCCTGCCCACGGCGCAGTCCTGTGCATCGGCCTCTTTCTTCCAATGGGGACGTCCTCGCAAACTCGCGGCCCTGCAAGTGGCAAGCCTGGCTCACGCCACCCCTTACAGGGGTTCAGCGCCCCCCAAATTCTCCTGAGCCTCCCAGTGCCCCCTTGGATCACCCCATCGCCCACCAGGGGGTGGTCCCGCCCACTTTGAGAACCACTGATCTACACTGAGATAAGTCCACATTATTTGGATCATTCGGACTTGGTCTGTGTGTCCCCGTGCAGCCTTTTACACTGTCTGATCCTCCCCCCCCCCCATTTTGCTAAGGCTTGCTGCAGAAGTTCACATATAACTGGCGTCTCTTCACAAGTTCCCGACACTCCCACTCCGGCTTTGTTCCACCACCTGATCATTTCGCTCAGGACTTCACGGTCATTAAAGACCTTGGTGGGTTTTCCCGATGATCCTTCTGCCACATCACCATGATGACTAGCGTTATCCAACGTGACACAAACTCTGTTAGTTTGGCATCGGCAGAGAAGATAATTACTGTCATGTGTGTGATTTGAGGGGTGTGTGTGTGTGTGTGTGTGTGTGTGTGAAGGGCTTATGGCTCCCTTGCCAAGTGAATAGAATTCATTAGACTTTCCAGCTGCCAGTAAAGTGACTTGCTACATTCTGGGAGGTCCCAGTAATGGGGAAACATGCACAAAAGAAAACAGATATGCCAGAACATATACAGGCTTGGAAACTACTTATTACTTGCAAAGAATTAACTCTGGCATTTGTTCTCATACAGAAAGCAAATTTCCATGTCAAATGTGTTGGAAGCCAACACTGGTTCTGGACCATGCTGTATGCCAGCAAACACCCACTATCATCTTGCTTCGGAGGCTTGAAAGAGCCACGGTGCCAGCACTTCACCTTATTCCTAGCGGGAAATTCAACCTCATAGCTTGTCCCCAGGGGCGGTCTAAGGTCATTTTAAATGGTAAGCGAACATTATTTTGCCCCCCACCCCATGTAAAACAAAGCTTTTCCCTACATCTTCTTTCCTTCCTCTTCCTTCCTTCCTCTCCCTTTCTTTCTTTCTCTCTCTCGCGGAGGAGCTGCCGCTCAGTTCAGACCACAAGGAGGCGGAGAGGAAGGGGGCCGGTCAGGGAGGAGGAGGAGGCGGCAGCGCCATGCGGTGCTGCTGCTTCTTCCTCCTCCTCTGCCCCCTCCTCCTCTAGGGTTGCCATTTTTTGATATAAGAAATAAGGGGCATTTACGGGATTTTTCACAAAAATAAGGGACACTTCATTAAAAACTTGAAACTCAAACATTAGGTAGAAATAGTTTTATTAACAGAATAAGATAATGATTGAAACTCACAAAAGAAACTGACTTACACCCTCTTAACAGGACATGGTAGGTTTCTGCATGCTTTGTCATGCAGAAAAAACATTATTAGAACTACCTAATTTTCTGCATTTGTATTTAGTCCTTGACTTTGCTGACTTTAAAAGTGCACTGTCTAAACATTAAAATAAAATAAATTTTATAAGACAGTACATCTTCATGATTATTATGTCAATAGTTAATGGTATTGTATAGTATGGGATACACAGTATTGGAATGCACAGCTAGGCCTATTTTAAGAGTAACTCTCAAGCAACCAGAAACTATCTTTATCCAACATGATCCAACATTCCCCTTGGGTAACGGTCAATTAGTCTACTGTACTTTGAAAAAGTCCTGTATCGCCTCTTCCTTCCAATGGGGACGCAGGCTGCCCTGCGAGTTGGAATCCCCGGGCAGGCATTGCCATGGAAACCGCAGCGTGCAGCTTCCTCTGGTCACCCCTGCCCAGTCCTGTCCTGCTAGTCAAAAATAAGGGACAGGGCCTGAAAATAAGGGACACAAATTTTAGAGCCAAAATAAGGGACGTCCCTTAGAATAAGGGACATATGGGAACCCTATCCTCCTCGCTGCTCGGCTCAGCTTCTGGGCATGCGCAAAAATCTCCGTGCATGCCCAGAAGCTGCTGCAGGTGCTGAAGGATGTTAAGCCTTCAGCTTCAGCGCCTGCAGCAGCTTCTGGGTATGCCTTTTCGCGCATGCGCAGTGGCTCCGGCGCTCAAGTTGAGCGCCGGAGCCACTGGGCATGTGCGAAAATCTCCGTGCATGCTCAGAAGCTGCTGCAGGCGCTGAAGTCGACGCAGCAGTGGCGTGGACGGCGCAGCCACCGTAGCACCCCCCATCCAAGATGGCGCCGTACGCGGCCATGTGTAAGACCGCCCCTGCTTGTCCCTCCTGTACCTCCCACCAGGTAAATCCCTCCAGTTTTCCCATCTCGCCCTATGTCTCCTATGTTTATCCTTGCATCTGGCCCAGCACACCTTGATTGACTCTTTGTCCTTAATTTGTATTTTACATCATACCTGGTGTTACCGTGTTTCCCCGAAAGTAAGACAGCGTCTTACTTTACTTTTACCCCCAAAAGCCCCACTACGTCCTACTTTCGGGGTACGTCTTATATTGGACATACCCCAAAAGAATTCTTCACCCAGTAGTACCAGTAGTACCACACGGGCCGACCGCAGCACGCCTCTTGCGCGGCACGCCTCTTGCCTGGCCTCTGACACGGCGCCGCTTCGCCACGCCTCTTGCTCTCTTCCCCCTCCCTTCCTTGGACGAACGAAGGGAGGGGGAAAAGAGCAAGAGGCGTGGCGGCGCATCCAAGATCACTTCCGCCCTCTTGCGGCGCCACTTCACCACGCCTCTTGCTCTCTCCCCCCTCCCTTCCTTGGATGAAGGACGGGAGGGGGAAAAGAGCAAGAGGTGTCGCGAAGCAGCGCGCGTCAGAGGTCTGGCAGAAAGGTGCCCTTCCTTGGCGGAGGTGTGCTGCGGCCGATGGGCCGATTGCTGGCAGAAAGGGCAGCAGCGGAGGGAGGTGTGCCGTGGCGATGGGCGGCGGCGAGGTACGGCTTACTTTCGGGGTACGGCTTATATTAGCCGACCCCCCTGACACCCCCGATACGTCTTACAATCGGGGGTGTCTTACTATCGGGGAAACACGGTATATCCCACTGTGGTATTTTTCTTTTCTTGTTTGTATGTTAATGGCTTGGCCGACTTACCGGCCGAGCGGGTTGCGGCGCTGGGCTGTCCTCGCCACCATCTTTATTGTTGTGGTGGCGGGAAGGTTTCCCACCACCAGTGTCGGGCAGCCTATGACGGGGCTGGCTCCGCCCTTCCCTCTGTCTTCAGCTGGCCGGCCCTCTCCCCGCCTGGGCAGCCTACTTAAGGCTGCCCGAGGCTTCTCAGTTGGCACGGTGGGGCCAACTTCTTAAATTTTTCCTCCCACCCACCCTGCTCATAGACATCATTTGTTTGGCTACATATTTTCTTGCTGTGTATTTATTGTTGCACCTTGTTACTTTTCTGCTGTTATTATGTTCTTTGTCGCAACTCTGTGTTTGGCGTGTGGCATGGGCCCTGGATCTGGATGGCTTATCCCCCCCCTGGTGGTAGGGGGGATAACGCCCTGGCCCTCTTGGTGCCGAGATCGCGTGGACTGGTATTGGGCCAGTGGCACCCAGGCATGCAAGCATCTTCGGACAATTGTGGGCTGTCCAACCCCTGATCCAGGACCCATGCATGGCTGCCAACCCTTGTTCCTGTTTATCAATAAATGAGTTGTGGCCAATTTTTCATCCAATGCACACGCAATTGTTTTTATTGCTGTATTTTATTTTAATTATTATTTCTTGCATGTATTTCATTTGTTTACTGTATTCATTGGGCTTGGCCAATGAGCAATCAGCAAGAAAATTCGGAATTCGAAATGACATCCGAAATTTGGAATTCCAAAATTTGGAATTCGGATTTTGGAATTTCTGTTGGGAGGGCTGCTCTCGAAATTGCTAAAAAGTCAGAAGTATCCGAAAAACTTCCGAAATCCGGGCATATCCGAAATTGTATGACAGCCCTAATAGTTATACGTCTTGGTTTTCACATGTATGTACGGCATTGAATTTTGCCATTATTATGTTGGAAACCACTTTGAGTTCCCTCAAGGAGGAAGCGGTATATAAATAAATAAATAAATACTTTCATCACTGTGTCCTTTCAACTCTCCTTCTGTCCTCACAATTTAATGATTTGTACTACCCAATGAGTTGAAAAGTAAATGGATATCGCAAAGGTAAAGATTTCCCCCTGACATTAAGTCCGGTCGTGTCCAACTCTGGGGGTTGGTGGTCATCTCCATTTCTAAGCTGAAGAGCCAGCGTTGTCTGTAGACATCTCCTCCATAAAAAATTGATTCTAAACTCGTATGGGGGGGAATTTTCATTGCTGGGTCATTATAGAAATTATTCCCAAAAATTTAAATTTTGATTTGAAGCGTGTACTAACGTTATTATTCCAAGCTGGGAGGGAAGAATGGAGGGCAAGCCCTGCACTCTTCCCTCCCCGCCCCAAGCATCGGGATGAAAAATGGCACTGACTTCCCCCACCCCTCAGTGGTCGTGTCCAACTCTGGGGGTTGGTGGTCATCTCCTCCATTCCTTCCGAAGAGCCTCAGCTTGCGAGAGGAGAAAGGACATCTCCAACTGCATGGAGGGCACTATTATCTTCCCGGGCCGGGTTTTGATACCTAAACGGTCAAAATAATTAGGTGAAATGAATAAGTGTGTTGGTTGAATCCACCAGTTGCCCCCAAACTACCCAATTTCATAAATCAAGACTGTCTTGCTGATACCTGAACTTTGAAGTCCACAGATGGGTCACAATGGAAACGATCTCCTTCCCTCTCCCTGCTTCCCGCCCGCACCCACCCACCCAATTTCACACACCTGGGCAAAATCTTTCCGTTCGAGATGAATTTTGCAGAAGACAGATAAACTGGAATTGCCCCAAGAGTGAGCCTTGCCTGGTCTACTTCAAAGGCCGCCTTAAATCATAAATCAGATTCGGATGCTGGGAGAGCTGGGGGTTTGGGGGGAGAGGGTGCTCCTACCGACTGCTCATTTGATCACTACTCCAAACGATTTTGCCACGGAAAGATACCTAATCAATTACAGAACAGACATCTGCTGCTCCAGCTAACGTTACCGAGGACTTAGTTAAAGGAATGTATGGTACAAAATGCAGGTATAGAGGGAATGCCGGCAGGTGGCCGCAGAAAGAAGATGGGAGGTTTTGGCAAGAAAGAATTGAGACAGGCCTTGGAGTGGCAACTGAAGAATGGGTGGGATCTCTATCACATCCCTTGCCATTTTGGTCAAGGGTACGTACTTACTACTTAGGCCAGTGTGTTCCTAATGCTGCAACCCTCATGCTGTGGTGACCCGAAACCATAAAATTATTTTTGTTGCTACTTCATAACTAATTTTGCTACTGTTATGAATCGTAATGTAATTATCTCATATGCAAGATGTATTTTCAATCACTGGACCAAATTTGGCACAAATATTACCCAATATGTCCAAATTCAAATACTTGTGGGGTTGGGAGGGATTGATTTTGCCATTTGGGAGTTGTAGTTGCTGGGATTTACAGTTCACCTACAATCAAATCGAAGTATTTTGGCCACATAATGAGAAGACAGGAAAGCTTAGAGAAGATAATTCTGCTGGGGAAAATAGAAGGAAAAAGGAAGAGGGGTCGACGAAAGGCAAGATGGGTGGATGGTATCCTTGAAGTGACTGGCTTGACCTTGAAGGAGCTGCGGGTGGTGACGGCTGACAGGGAACTCTGGGGTGGGCTGGTTCATGAGGTCACGAAGAGTCTGAACAAATGAACAAGAACACAAAGAGCATTCTGAACTCTGCCAATGATGGAATTGCACCAAACTTTGGCACCCAGAACTCCCATGACCAACATTTATTTATTTATCGTGCAGGCCCGGATTACCCATAAGGTCACCCTAGGCCACGGGTGCTCACACTTTTTCAGCATGGGAGCTACCATATGAAGAACCAAGTTTAAAAGATCACCTGGTGCGCACGCGTATGCGCGCGCACCCACTCCTGCTACTACCTTCCGTCCACACGGAGCTTCTTTCTTTCTCAGAAATGTAAACAATGGGACATGCAAAAATACACCCAAGCACCCCCTTTCTCCCTCCCTCCCTCCTTCTCTGGCATATTTACACAGATATTATCAGGCAGAAAGTAAACAGAGAGACCTGGTAGCTGCAAAGCCATTTGTTTCTCAGAGTTCCTTCTCCCACCCTGACATCATTCCACAGATCTAAATAGGCAGAATGAAAGCAGACAGACCTTGAAGCTGCAAGGCCATTCAATGCTGATCAATGTGGCCATCCCTCTCAGCCACTTAATTCTAAGCTCCGCCAACTATTGAACTGAACCAAACTTGGCATACAGGCCAACAGAAAATACTAGAGGGGATTGGAGGATTTATAACTGATGATGGGATTTGCAATACCTTCAATCACTTCAGCTCTGGGAGAGGTCTCCTTTCTGGGTCCTAGATGAGTGCAAGCACAGCCCTCGGGAGAAGCGCAGCATCCATTGCCTGGTGCAGCCAGGGCATCAGAGCCACCAGGCTGCTCCTCCAGGCAAGCAGTACCCCGGGTTGGAAAAAGCGCCGGGGAGGAGGGAGGAGGCTGGTGCATGCTGCACACTCCCTCTCCATGCCCCTGGGCGCCACGGTGCCAGTCCAAGGAAGGGGCAGACATCCGTGGACAATGCAGGGAGAGCGCACTCTCTCCCTGCTTTGGCACTCTTCCTTCCTGTTCCAACACTCCCTCGCATTTAGCCAGGGCACGGGGAAAGGGAGCCCTCTTTCCCCACGCCCTGGCTAAACGGCGGGGAGAGTTAGAACATGAAGGAAGAGGGCCAATGTGCTCTCCCGGCATTGGCCCTCTTCCTCTTTGGCCCATCCACGCAGCACACCCTCCATTGCCTCTGGAACTCAGCGGACGAAGGGAGGGAGGAGGAGTGCAGCAGAGGAAAGGAGGGAGCGGGCGTGGATGGCGTGCTGCGCGGCTGGCGCTCCATCCAGCGATCAACCTGCCTAGGCCCGAAGATCACCTGGATGAAGCCTGATGATCACCCTGATGATCGCGATCACCGTTCTGAGCACCCCTGCCCTAGGCCATGGCCTAGGGGCGCAAGGTGAGGGGGGCACAGTTCACAAACCAAAAAAAAATTGAAACAAAACCGCAACGCGCGGCATGGAGATGACTCTCTCTCTCTCTCTCTCTCTCTCTGCGGAGGGCGGGGGGAGAGTGCTGCAAGGAGGCAGGGGAGGAGGAAATGGTGCCCCCCCCCACCATTGCCCCCGCCCCCTTCCTCTTCAAGGACTCAAGGAAATAATCAAGGAAGGACGCGAGGAGGAGGAGGAGGTGGAGGGAAGCCCCCGGGGCCGCTGCCGGGCATGCGCGGCACCCAGGAACATGGTGGAGGAGGCAGAGGCACTCCTTCCTTGACAAGGGGTGCTGCGCATGCCCAGCAGCTGCTCCAGGGGCGGGGCTTCCCTCTGCCTCCTCCTCCTCACACCCTCCTTCCTTGACTCAAGGAGGAGGCTTGAATCCCGGCGCAGTTGCCGCCCCGCAGCAGCCTTCACGCCGAAAGGTCACGTGAGCGTGGAAAGAAGGGCTTGGCGCCTGCAGGGAAAGAGAAGGAGAAGCAGGGTTGGAATTAGGCCAGGATTCTCCTTGTTCCTTTTTCCTTTTTGGCGGCAAAGCACGGGCAGTGGAAAGAAGGAATGTGTGTGTGTGGGGGGGGGGGTGCAGTAGAGGTTGGTTTGGGGGTGTAATTCCAAAGTGTGGCCTAGGGCGCCAAAAGGGGTTAATCCGGGCCTGTTATCATGTCAGGAGCAAACCAAACACTTGTATTGCATTAAAAAAAAACAAACAAACAAATAAAACACAAATTTTGCAAACATGGTATTTGATTAAATGTCCTTCGACCAGTAGCTGGCCACTTGGAGTGCCTCTGGTGTTGCTATCAGAAGGTCCTCCATTGTGCATGTAGCAGGGCTCAGGTTGCATTGTAGTAGGTGTTCTGTGGTTTGCTCTTCTCCACACTTGCATGTCATGGATTCCACTTTGTAGCCCCATTTCTTAAGAGACCAACAGAAAATACTGGAAGAGTTTAGTGGGCACTGACCTTGAGTTTTGGAAGTGGAGTTCACCTACATCCAGAGAGCACTGCGGACTCAAACAATGATGGATCTGGACCAAACTTGTCACAAATACTCAATATGTGAACACTGGTGGAGTTTGGGGAAAATAGGCTTTGACATTTGGGAGTTGTAGTTGCTGGGATTTATAGTTCACCTACACTCAAAGAGAATTCGGAACCCTACTAATGACAGAATTAGGCCAGACTTCCCACACAGAACCTCCATGCCTTGAAGGGACTCGCTGGCACATGCCTCCCTCACGTCGCACACTCTCCCTCGCCCGCACATGCGTACCACACTGCCATGCGCCAAGCACACCTGCTCTCCCTTCCCCACTTGGAGTCTCAGGAACAGCCCTCCCCTTGGCTGAGAGGCCAGCCAATCACAGTGGAGGAGGGCTTTTCGTGGGAGCATTCACTGTCTGTTTCCAAAACGGAAGAGAAGGACAGGCAGAGAGATCTTCATCATTCTCTACCAAAGAGGTTCCTAAGGCCATCAGAAATATGTGTTTTCTGATGGTCTTTGGCAAGCCCTGTGAAACTTCCTTGTGACCCCCAGGTTGAGAAACACTGTAAAACCACTCTATTGTTGAGCCGTGACTGTTGTGTATGCAGTGACCAAGAAGCCAAGCCCAGGAGTAAAAGGGGATAACAAAAAGTTTATTGCACAACAACTGGAGAAAGGACGAACAAAAAAGTAGCCAACTCGGCTCAAAAAACCCTCAAAAATCCCTGGAAAAACAACAAAACAGCCCAAAACAAACAGTAGAAATCCGTCTGTGATGTATGTAGGGAGAGTCCAGTAGAGTAGTCACGAAATCCAGTCCAGAAGTCCAAAACAGGAGAAAGCCAGATGAAAAGGAGGAGATCGTCTGAGGCAATCAGGAGCTGAGTATACATGAATAGTACAAATCATAGCCCCCATAAAATACAATGCCAGCCTCCCTCCATTTCATACAATACCAGGTTCTGTAGCAGGAACTCACGTAAACTCAGGAGAGACCAAGCCCCGCCTCTGGGACACACGGCAGATAACTAAACAGAAAAACACACATTGAATTCCAAACCCCCCACCTTTGCCCAAACATCAGCTAGAGCTGCCATAGCAGCTCACCCCAGGAACAAAGTGGAGAAATAGCCCATAACTCATGAGTATCAGGAAACTGATATCAGGAACACAAGAGAGTCAGAGACAAGAACCAGACATCAACTCTTTGACCGCTGCAAAGGCAGCCCCCAAAACTCATTTCTTATATAGCACTTACACATCACTGTCTTCTGAAGAGTCCCCAGCTGCTGTATTTCCTACAGCTGTGGTGCTCTGTGTTTGTCTCCACTCTTGCCAACGCTGTTGTGTGCTTAAAGAGTCCCACTCTGTTTCTGAACCCCCAGAAGGCCAGAATAAATCACTGTCAAAGCCACAAAACGTGTCCGAAGTAGATTCTTCGTTACACACATCCCTTACTTCCTGCACCAATGTTGGATCCAACTCCGTATCACTTTCCTCTGACCCCATTTCTTCTTCCCCAGAGAAACCCTGGAAAGTGTCTGAATCAGAAGGTGCTCTAAGTATTTGCCGAATTCTTTTCCTCTGTTCCAGTTCTTCCACACTAGAATCACTAGCAGTCCTTTTCCTTCCAGCTGCAGAGTCCTGATCACCCAAAGCCACACCCCAGTCCATACTATTGCTTGATGCTATTGAGCCAGCATCTTCCCCAATACTACTAGTAGTAGTAGTAGTAGCTGAAGGCTCAATCACAACAGTGACAGTTAAAGTGGAGTCCAACTACGTTCATTCTACATTGTAGAAACACTCCAAGTAGCTCTGCGTTGGAGAATATGCTTTTTAAAGCGTCTGGGCAATCTGGAGCACCACACAACAACTCTTATAAATTGGATGGTCCTCTGTATCATTTTACAATTTCCATTTTTCAAAACCAAGGCCCAGTTTATTCACCCCTGTTTGAAATCCAAAGGCAGCAGGGGAAGGTCTTTTCTGTTTCCAGAGATGCTTCCAGACCTTATCCTTCCTCATTTCTTTTTGATAACTTTGTTGGTTGCTTTTCATGGAATGTCTTCCATTGATCCATTCAACGGGGCCGAGCTTTATCCCCATTCAATCAGGACAAGAGCCCACTGGACAGAGATGAAAATACTCCTCAGGAATGGTTCACATCTCTGCTCATTCTGGCCAGCAGTTCCTTGGCATTCATTGAGCCCTTGCACACAATTCAGACACAGAGACACACACATTAAAGCCCACTGAAGTCCCGCCAAAATTTGACTCAACCACTTTGGAGAAAGCCTTTTGTCGGAGGTAGGCCTCTTAAAGCTGGCTCCACAATAGCTGCCCTTTGGAGGCAACAGGACTTCCCTGAATTTACTTTGCTAAAAAGCAGGAAGGCTATACTCTATACTTTCTGGCTCCTCTGTTCACACAGTTCTTGTGGTGGCTCCTATTTGTGTTATGTTGCTTTGAGGTGGCTTTATTATCTAGTACAGTGTTTCCCAACCACTGTGCCGTGAGTGATCATCAGGTGTGCCGTGGGAAATTGGCACTCTCCCCCCTCCTAGCAGCCCCCTCACAGGTTTTCATGAAAAGAATTGAGCCTCTCCGCTTGGATTTTTTAAATTATTATTTTACTGGATTTTTTGAGAGTCCCCCCCAAGGAACCGTTTATAACAGCTTCATGACCTCCATAGTTAACTGGAAGCAAGTTTCACTCAGAGTGAAATGTCACAAAGGTCTGGAGAACAAGCTCTATGAGAATCAGCTTGAAGAGCTGGGCATGTTTAGCCTGAAGAAGAGAAGGCTGAGAGAAGACATGATAGCCACGTATAAATATGTGAGAGGAAGTCATGTCTATGTTGTGTTCATCAAAACAGGCCCAGGTTTCACACTGAGTGTATAAATACATTTAAAAACACATTAACTGTATGTATTGCTGTGTTAGAGTGTCATTTTGGTTGGTGGTGTTTTAAATGTAAATGTACGTTTTAAATGTAAAAAATGTGCCGCAGCTCAATAAAGGTTGAAAAACACTGATCTAGTAGGCATGATTAGGTACCATCAGAATCTTTGTAATTTGGAATAAATTCGGAATAAATATCTTTTCGAAGCGATGTTGAAGTTTTTAAGAAAACCGGAAGTCCCTTTGCTCTTCCGAAGCTTTTTCTGCCATTTTTGTTACGACTCATGAAGTAAGTCAGAAATTATTTAGCTTTTCCCCACTTCTGGTCCCTAGCCTTGGCTCAAGCAAGAGAAGCCAGTTTTAAACCAGAGAAGAAAGGAATTTCCTCTGCTTGTTTCCCCGCTTCTGGAGTAAAACAACTATGTTCGAAGTAAAGACCACCCAATGAAACAGGAAATGACACTTTCAAACCATTAATGAAAGGATTCAGAAGTCTCTGAAGTTTCAAAAAGTTTTAATCATTTTTTTCCTGTTAAAATTGGAATTGACTTCCAGGGTGGAGGTTAGGGTCTCACCACACTCGGCATCGACTAATCACCTCTTGGAGCATTCAGACTCCTTCGATGCTCTTATCCTTCAAGGCCATGGCTAGCGGATGCTTTTGAGCTGGCAGGGACAGGGAGGGAAGAGTGGATGGCAAGCCACTCCCCCCACCTCAGAAACATCCTGGGTTAAATATAACGCAGGATGCTTCTGAGCTTGCACGGGCATTGCCATCAACTCCACAAGGCTTGACACGCTTTAGTTCTTAGCAGGGAAGGAGGTGCGGACGCTCTTCCTTCACTGCTAAGACCTAAACCGCGTCAGGGGTTGACGCACTTTAGTTCTTACCAGGGAACGATGTGCGGAGGCATCCTCGTCCTCCTTCCTTGCTGAGAACTAACTCCGAGATTCGGAAAAAATTCCTCCTGTTCTCGCTTGTGAGGGAGAACCTGGGGAACAGGAGGAAAGCTCGCCTGGGCTGCTTCCAAAGCTCTCAGCTGGCGAGAGGAGAAAGGAGGGGGCTGCTGCCTTCCAGTCTCCTCTCGTGAGTTGAGAACTGAGGAGGGTCAAAAACGACCTAATAACGTGCCCTTTACAAAAATGGTGATCCCGGGATCGGTTTTGAAACTTCACTTCCGGGTTGGATGCCAAGGGTCGATATAGGGTCAAAATAATTTCAAATACGAAATATTAATGGGTTTCAAAGTATTTAAATTGGAGCTATCCACCCCTAATCGTTAGCTTTAATCCCTTCATTGTAGTTAGCTTTCCTAGCTTTCCTCCATTCCTCCCATCATTGTAGTCCTAGGGCTCACCCTCTGCTCTGCTTTGCATTGCCCTCTGGGGAAAAAAATCCAATGGGTTGGATTAAATATTATTTATCCTATCTCCTTACATAAGGGAGAATGAATAATCGTTTTATTTCACATTGAGGAGTGTGTCTCTGCAGCTAAGATATGTCTATGTACTGTCTATTCTCCTCTATGGGTCTGAAACATACGACTCCTCGAACGCTTTCATCAGCGCTGTCTTCGCACAATCCTAAATATACATGGGACTGACTATGTGACTAATGTTGCTGTCCTTGAGCAAGCAGGGATCACCAGCGTTGAGGCCATGCAATTGAGAACACAGCTGCGCTGGGCAGGGCACACCTCTAGGATGGAGGACCACCACCTCCCAAAGATACTACTCTATGGTGAACTCGCCACGGGTCAGCGCAAGAGAGGCGCCCCCAAAAAGAGATATAAGGACTCCCTGAAACAACATCTCAGGCTCGGCCAGATTGATCACCAACAATGGTCCACCCTGGCCTCACATCAGGAGGCATGGAGACACACTATCCATAATGCTGTGGCCCCTTTCGAGAAGACACGCCGAATGGGTCTCGAAGAGAAACGGCAACGCAGAAAGAACTACAACTTGGAAACAACATCACCCAAGGAGACTTTCTGCTGTGCTTTCTGCAACCGAACTTGCCTATCTCAGATTGGCCTTTTTAGTCATCGACGCGCTTGTAAAAAGCGTGGGATGAGTCCTTCCTAAGAATCTTCGTTTGCGAAGTAATGCCGAGAGAGATCCTATCTCCTTACATAAGGGAGAATGAATAATCCTTTTATTTTACATTGAGGAGTGTGTCTCTGCAGCTAAGATCTAGATCAGTGTTTCTCAACCTGGGGGTCGGGACCCCTGGGGGGGTCATGAGGGAGTGTCAGAGGGGTCGCCAAACACCACCAGAAAACACAGTATTTTCCATTGGCCATGGGAGTTCTGTGTGGGAAGTTTGGCCCAATTCTATTGTTGGTAGGGCTCAGAATGTTCTTTGATTGTAGGTGAAGTATAAATCCCACAACTACAACTCTCAAATGCCAAGGTTTGTTTTCCCCAAGCTCCACCAGTGTTCACATTTGGGCATATTGAGTATTCATGCCAAGTTTGGTCCAGATCCATCATTGATTGAGTCCACAATGCTCTCTGGATGTAGGTGAACTAACTACAACTCCCAAACTCAAGGTCAATATGCACCAAACCCTTCCATTATTTTCTGTTGGTCATGGGAGTTTTGTGTGCCAAGATTGGTTCAATCATTGGTGAAGTACAGAATGCTCTTTGATTGTAGGTAAACTATAAATCCCAGCAACTACAACTCCCAAATGACAAAATCAATCCCCACCACCAACTCCACCAGTATTGAAATTTGGGCATATTGGGTGTTTGTGGCAAATTTAGTCCAGGGAATGAAAATACATCCTGCATATTAGATATTGACATTATGATTCATGACAGTAGCAAAATTACAGATATGAAGTAGCAATGAAAATAATTTTATGGTTGGGGGTCACCACAACATGAGGAACTGTAGTAAGGGGTCGTGGCATTAGGAAGGTTGAGAACCCCTGATCTAGATGGAGAATGTTTTTTGCTCCATTTGAAAGAAAAGCTACGGCGAGCTGCAATTGCTATCGAACGCATAGCACATAATGATGACACTGGGGCCACCTCTAGTT